>NC_069411.1:64859640-65030849 GCF_026875155.1 Cherax quadricarinatus | reverse complement strand
CCTCTTTTCCTGCCATAGCTTATCCTTCAACATTATTGCTACTCCTTCTTTAGCTCTAACTCTATTTGAAACCCCTGACCTAATCCCATTTATTCCTCTCCATTGAAACTCTCCCACCCCCTTCAGCTTTGTTTCACTTAAAGCCAGGACATCCAGTTTCTTCTCATTCATAACATCCACAATCATCTCTTTCTTATCATTTGCACAACATCCACGCACATTCAGACTTCCCACTTTGACAATTTTCTTCTTCTTATTCTTTTTAGTAATCTTTACAGGAAAAGGGGTTACTAGCCCATTGTTCCCGGCATTTTAGTTTTAGGGAGGTACCACCTCTAGAACTGTCTTGGGGACCCTCATCCTCAGAGAAAAGAATAAACTTGCTTCATGTTAGAAACATCATAATTGGCCCATTTATTCACAATTTTTTTATTGTATTTCTTTTATGTGGTGATACTGGTGGTGACGATGATGGTGATGACGATGATGGCGATACAATAATGGTGATGGTAATAAATGGCACCCCAGGATAGCAACGTGACCAAATGTGAAGAAAATCAACAACAAGTTCTGAACCCAGTCACATGTAACTGCGGACTAATGTGCATCACTAACATTGGTAAGTGTATCAGTAATATAATAATATCTTGACTTACTACAAGTACATGTACATGGTATACAGGCCTAGCAGACAACAATGACATACTACTATATACAAAGCCCCTTGTTACGCTCCGCATGTCGGGCAAATTAGGTCAGTGTCCCAGGATGCGACCCACACCAGTCGACTAACACCCAGGTACCCATTTTACTGATGGATGAATATAGACAACAGGTGGAAAGAGACACGCCTAATGTTTCTACTCTGGCTGGGAATCGAATCCAGGCCCTCACCGTGTGACGCGAGAGCGTTAGCCAAGAGTAACATTAGTAAGTGTATCAGTAACATTAGTAAGTGTATCAGTAACATTAGTAAGTGTATCAGTAACATTAGTAAGTGTTTCAGTAACATTAGTAAGTGTATCAGTAACATTAGTAAGTGTATCAGTAACATTGGTAAGTGTATCAGTAACCTTAGTAAGTGTATCAGTAACATTAGTAAGTGCATCAGTAAAATTAGTAAGTGTATCAGCAACATTGGTAAGTGCATCAGTAACATTGGTAAGTGTATCAGTAAAATTAGTAAGTGTATCAGTAACATTGGTAAGTGTATCAGTAATATTGGTAAGTGTACCTATCATGTGGGAGTTCGAACACGTGGATAGGGTAAAGTAATACTCACGTAGGCTGGTAGTATGTATAATTACGGATAATGTGGGTAGCGCCAAACAGCCAGCCTATCTCCTTGCTCACTCTCGTATGACTGACTGGCCGCCCACAGTACCCATATGTGAGGGGGTCTTTGAATACTGCTGTGGTCAGCACAATATGAATACAGACAGTGACTCAGGCAGAGACGGTTGGTAGTGAGTCATCTACTGGTACACTGGTTGCTGGTAACTGGTTACTACTACTGAGAGCTCGGCGACGCTAACGTATGTCGTCCCAACATACAACTTATACAAACTAGAGATGGCAGGTATACGGCTTGGCCTGATTCTATACAATGTCAAAGTACACAACAATTGAACATTATAACATACATAAGTAGAACATTGGAATGGAAGCTTACGTAACTGAAACTGTAATGCAATACAAGGTATAATATAGCACAACTCATCGAATGAAACTCAACGTTGGGATTACACAATAGAAGTGATAAAAAAAAATTTGATCGATCGATCTGTATTCATGTGATCTACGGATTCTGAGGAAGGAATATATACAAAGAAAGAGTGTTTAACAGAAAGGCAGATTTGGTGCACTCAAATCTAGACTGTTAACTCTCAGAATGCGGAGAGAACATGAACACAAAAAAAAATTCTTGAATACTGATAAGTTGATACTGTAATTATTCATCTATACAGGTTATTTACATTTAACCCCAACTCTGCTAGGGTAAGATTGACATATGCAGAATGGTTATCATCTCTGGGAGGATCGAATTCCTCTGCAATGGCTAACACATGCCTTGACTGAGGACAGTCTGAACGAGTATCTACAAAAGATACAGCTACAATCACTAGAGACTGTGGAATTAATTCTTGGCTCATTACAAAGTCACTAATGGGTGCTGGTGGCTTCACAGTAAGAATAAGATCTTCCTGGAGCAGGAATCGAATCACACCAGAACACAAGGGATCGGTTCTTTCTTACTGGAGGAATGAACAAACTCGGTGGAGTGGATGACTCCCCCCGGTTGAAAAAAAATTAACGCTATAACACGCCATATGAGCAAGGGAGAACGAATCTACTATCTCAAACTGCAAGCACAGGAGAAAAGAAATGAACACGGTGAACAATGCTGATATTCAATCTGAGTCGCACACAGTGACACGAGGTATCAGCTATAAACTTCACTTACAAACGTTAACAACGTGGAAGTTACTCGAGAAATAACTTCTTACAATGCACTGAGTACTGTCAACTAGGAGGGGATCACAATCTGAAACACGGAGTCCAGACAGGAGTGACAGTATTACTAGTGCCTGACCGCTCGGCTACGTTAATAAGTAATTCACGGATCTATAGGAACTTAATCTGAACTTCACATTTCGCAGCACTTTAACAAATCTCAGATACAAGCTGTGAGAACAAACACATTGCTCAAGGGCTAGGTATTGTCTTTCAGTCAGTAAGGGAATGTTGGTACTGTGGACTGATTCATATTGACTTTGACTGGCATGATACACTAAGTGAACATTCAGAAGTGACTGGGACATGATCTCAGGGAGCTTACTCAAGGACATAAGGCAAAAAATGAGTGATAACACTGAGAAATATTGCAAAAAAAAAATGAGTCAAAGAAACACTGAGTCTACACTGAAAACACAAGGTTTAGAGTACACAAGAAATTCACTATAAATGTCTCACACACACAAATGTCTTTAAATGCAAGAAAAATGTCTCTAAACAGAAAATTAGCACTGAAGTCTGTAGTAGTCGACGGTGATGACTGGTGACGAGGAAGGTTGTCCTGCGCGGTGATGACGCCGACACTCACACTGTCGTCGTGAAGAAATGCGCTTTCTCGGTGAACTCACATAATTGGCTTTAACATCGGCGCTCAGCTACAATCTCTTGACCAATTATGTGAGCCAAAACAGTATTAGGACCCGGTACAAGGGTGCAAACAACCACAGGTAGATGAGGTGGATGGCTGGTGGTGGGTGATGGTGGTGGTGGTGTGAGTAGAGTGGTGGTGGTGGATGTGACTCTCGCTGGCGCTCACTGGCGCACACTCCACTCACTACCCACGAAGGTGGCTTGATAAGCCACTATGCCACAGAAATGGTGAAATTCACTCTTAGCATCCAAGCACAAAGCGATATAGAAATACTTCAGAGGAACTTGGCTTACTTCTTACTGTGTGGCTTACTTCTCTCTCTCAGCTGGGTAAGAAGCTGGGTTGGCTGACTGGCTTATACCACGAGATGCTGCTGGAGACGGCTAACGCATGCACACAGCACGGAGAGCAGGTGGATGACAGGAGACAGCTCTGGATGATAGCTGGACTGGCATTCACTTTCCACAGTTGGATTACTGACTTGGCTTAATTGCATAACATCGGTCTACCCTCTCAGAGTAATTTGTAAGCATTACCACAGAACTAGAGGAAGCTGTAACGGTGCAACAGCTGCAGATGGAGGGGGTTTGGGATACAGGAGCACAGCTGGAGATTGGCTTGATGACATTCACTTTGACCGTCTGGTACTTACTAGATTTCTAACCTTGAAATGGTACCCCTAAATTGAAGCTTAATTTACCACATCCAACCGTGACCATTACATGTGAAGTCGCAACAGGTAGTGTACAAGTACTGTAGGTGGAGTATGGTATAATTATTGGTATGGGTAGCAGCTAACCAGCCGGCCTATCTCACTTAGTCAACCTCGTATGAAACTGCCGTACAGTAACCATTGTGAGTAAGGTCACCTTTAATCATGTGGATCGAACATATAGGGTAAAGTACATGACTCAGTGCAGAGACATTGGGTAGTGAGTACATTCTATGGTACAGTGCAATCGGTAGTCTACTGCTATCTGTATGACCTGTAACATTGGAAGTGTTATACAGTAACATTGGTAAAGAGATCAGTAACATTGGTAAGTGTATCTAGTACACTTTAGTAAGTGTATCAGAAACATTGTAAGTGTACTGTAACATTGGTAAGTGAAATCAGTAACATTGTAAGTGATCAGTAACATTGGTAAGTGTATCAGTAACATTTAGTAAGTGTATCAGTAACATTGTAAGTGTATCAGTAACATTGGTAAGTGTATCAGTAACATTAGTAAGTGTATCAGTACATTGTAAGTGTATCAGTAACATAGTAAGTATATCAGTAACATTGTAAGTGTATCAGTAACATTGTAAGTGATCAGTAACATTAGTAAGTGTATCAGTAACATTAGTAAGTGTATCAGTAACATTGGTAAGTGTATCAGTAACATTAGTAAGTGTATCAGTAACATTAGTAAGTGTATCAGTAACATTAGTAAGTGTATCAGTAACATTGGTAAGTGTATCAGTAACATTGTAAGTGTATCAGTAACATTGTAAGTAACAGTACATTAGTAAGTGTATCAGTAACATTAGTAAGTGTATCAGTAACATTAGTAAGTGTATCAGTAACATTAGTAAGTGTATCAGTAACATTGGTAAGTGTATCAGTAACATTAGTAAGTGTATCAGTAACATTAGTAAGTGTATCAGTAACATTGGTAAGTGCATCAGTAACATTGGTAAGTGTATCAGTAACATTAGTAAGTGTATCAGTAACATTAGTAAGTGTATCAGTAACATTAGTAAGTGTATCAGTAACATTGGTAAGTGTATCAGTAACATTAGTAAGTGTATCAGTAACATTAGTAAGTGTATCAGTAAAATTAGTAAGTGTATCAGTAACATTAGTAAGTGTATCAGTAACATTAGTAAGTGTATCAGTAACATTAGTAAGTGTATCAGTAAATTAGTAAGTGTATCAGTAACATTAGTAAGTGTATCAGTAAAAATTAGTAAGTGTATCAGTAACATTTAGTAAGTGTATCAGTAACATTAGTAAGTGTATCAGTAACATTAGTAAGTGTATCAGTAAAATCAGTAAGTGTATCAGTAACATTAGTAAGTGTATCAGTAACATTAGTAAGTGTATCAGTAAAATTAGTAAGTGTATCAGTAAAATTAGTAAGTGTATCAGTAACATTAGTAAGTGTATCAGTAAATTGAAGGTCATAAATTAGTAAGTGTATCAGTAACATTAGTAAGTGTATCAGTAACATTAGTAAGTGTATCAGTAACATTGGTAAGTATATCAGTAACATTGGTAAGTGTATCAGTAACATTAGTAAGTGTATCAGTAACATTGGTAAGTGTATCAGTAACTTGTAAGTGATCAGTAACATTGGTAAGTACGTAACATTGTAATGTATCAGAATTGGTAAGTGTATCAGTAAAATTAGTAAGTGTATCAGTAACATTGTTAAGTATATCAGTAACATTGGTAAGTGTATCAGTAACATTAGTAAGTGTATCACTAACACTAGTAAGTGTATCAGTAACATTGGTAAGTGTATCAGTAACATTAGTAAGTGTATCAGTAATATTGGTAAGTGTATCAGTAACACTAGTAAGTGTATCAGTAACATTGGTAAGTATATCAGTAACATTGGTAAGCGTATCAGTAACATTAGTAAGTGTATCAGTAACATTAGTAAGTGCATCAGTAACATTGGTAAGTGTATCAGTAGCATTTGTAAGTGTATCAGTAACATTAGTAAGTGTATCAGTAACATTGGTAAGTGTATCTGTAACATTAGTAAGTGTATCAGTAACATTAGTAAGTATATCAGTAACATTAGTAAGTGTATCAGTAACATTGGTAAGTGTATCAGTAACATTGGTAAGTGTATCAGTAACATTGGTAAGTGTATCAGTAACATTAGTAAGTGTATCAGTAACATTGGTAAGTATATCAGTAACATTGGTAAGTATATCAGTAACATTGGTAAGTATATCAGTAACATTGGTAAGTGTATTAGAAACATTGGTAAGTGTATCAGTAAAATTAGTAAGTGTATCAGTAACATTGTTAAGTATATCAGTAACATTGGTAAGTGCATCAGAAACATTGGTAAGTGTATCAGTAACATTAGTAAGTGTATCAGTAACACTAGTAAGTGTATCAGTAACATTGGTAAGTGTATCAGTAACATTGGTAAGTGTATCAGTAACATTGGTAAGTGTATCAGCAACATTAGTAAGTGTATCAGTAACATTGGTAAGTATATCAGTAACATTGGTAAGTGTATCAGAAACATTGGTAAGTGTATCAGTGAAATTAGTAAGTGTATCAGTAACATTGTTAAGTATATCAGTAACATTGGTAAGTGCATCAGAAACATTGGTAAGTGTATCAGTAACATTAGTAAGTGTATCAGTAATACTAGTAAGTGAATCAGTAACATTGGTAAGTGTATCAGTAACATTGGTAAGTGTATCAGTAACATTAGTAAGTGTATCAGTAACATTAGTAAGTGTATCAGTAACATTGGTAAGTGTATCAGTAACATTGTTAAGTGCATCAGAAACATTGGTAAGTGTATCAGTAACATTAGTAAGTGTATCAGAAACATTGGTAAGTGTATCAGTAACATTAGTAAGTGTATCAGTAACATTAGTAAGTGTATCAGTAACATTGGTAAGTGTATCAGTAACATTGTTAAGTGCATCAGAAACATTGGTAAGTGTATCAGTAACATTAGTAAGTGTATCAGTAATATTGGTAAGTGTATCAGTAACATTAGTAAGTGTATCAGTAACATTGGTATGTATATCAGTAACATTGGTAAGTGTATCAGTAACATTAGTAAGTGTATCAGTAACATTGGTAAGTGTATCAGTAACATTAGTAAGTGTATCAGTAACATTGGTAAGTGTATCAGTAACATTGGT
This sequence comes from Cherax quadricarinatus, assembly GCF_026875155.1. Lineage (NCBI taxonomy): Eukaryota > Metazoa > Arthropoda > Malacostraca > Decapoda > Parastacidae > Cherax > Cherax quadricarinatus. The sequence continues at coordinate 65,023,795 of NC_069411.1, read as the reverse complement.
AAGTGTATCAGTAACATTGATAAGTGTATCAGTAACATTAGTAAGTGCATCAGTAACATTGGTAAGTGTATCAGTAAGCATTGGTAAGTGTTTCAGTAAGATTAGTAAGTGTATCAGTAAGATTAGTAAGTGTATCAGTAACATTAGTAAGTGTATCAGTAACATTAGTAAGTGTATCAGTAACATTAGTAAGTGTATCAGTAACATTAATAAGTGTATCAGTAACATTGGTAAGTGTATCAGTAACATTTGTAAGTGTATCAGTAACATTAGTAAGTGTATCAGTAGCATTAGTAAGTGTATCAGTAACATTGGTAAGTGTATCAGTAACATTGGTAAGTGTATCAGTAACATTTGTAAGTGTATCAGTAGCATTGGTAAGTGTATCAGTAAGATTAGTAAGTGTATCAGTAAGATTAGTAAGTGTATCAGTAACATTAGTAAGTGCATCAGTAACATTGGTAAGTGTATCAGTAACATTTGTAAGTGTATCAGTAGCATTGGTAAATGTATCAGTAAGATTAGTAAGTGTATCAGTAAGATTAGTAAGTGTATCAGTAACATTAGTAAGTGTATCAGTAACATTAGTAAGTGTATCAGTAACATTGGTAAGTGTATCATCACTTTTGGGCCCTCAGTATGAAGGGTTCTTATTATGTAGTAATCCACTACTCCTCTTACTAATCTTCCCATCTCTTCAAAACTCCATTTGTTTTTGATGAGCAGTGCAACTCCTCCTCTGCCACCTCCACCTCTGTTCCCCATTTTTCCTCAGGATCTGATATCCAGACAGGAAGATTGCATGTGTTATCACTTCTGTGAGCTTTGTCTCTGTGAGTGCTGTGATGTCTGGGGATGCCTCAGTGATTCTTTCCTGCCACTTCTCACTCTTCTTTGTAATTCCATCTGCATTGGTGTACCACATTTTCAGCTTCCTTTCTAGAACTGTATTCTATGGGGGGAGGGGTAGGTTGGTGCTGGCTGTGGGTGTGATAGGCAGATTTGGATATTATGGTAGTCTGCTGGTGTGGCAGTATTAGTGCTAGGGGGTGGGGACTGTATGTGTGAAGTGTAACCCATCTCTGTTCATCGTTTTTCGTTGGTGTGGAGGGGTAGGGGTTAAGGGGATGCTGTGGGTGGTTCTGTGGGCAGTTGTGTTTGCTGTTCTCTTAGAGGCCGTGCTTTCCTGTGTGTCAGTACCTGCCCTATCCCCCCTTCGTGCATTTGTGCCCTTACTCATTCTCTCATTTGTTCCATTTCTTTTTGTGTTCTGTCATGGTCGAGGTACACTCACTGGTATCTCTTGGAACCCTTTAACAGTGGTTTCAGCTGCAGGATTTTGTTTTGTATCGTTTCTGACTTGAATGTCAATTCGACTGGGTGGTTCTTTTTTGTCGAGAACCACCCACCTAAGTCTGTGTGTGTGTGTGTGTTTTCTGCCAAATAAGCCGAGTGAAAATTTGTAGAAGCACATAACGAAAGAAAGAAGTATAATGTTTATTAAGTAACAGTAAATAAATTTAGACTGATCCTTTGATGTTCTTAGAAGAATTTTATTAAAAATATTATGTAAAGTTAGCTTAGGTAAGGTTTCTAAGTTAGGCTCGACCCAAAAATAAAAAATCTTCACTGCTAAAGTCATGATTTATTTCATACTTTAGTGTTCTATTTTAGTGTTATAGTCCCAATAAATATTGTCCTAATACCGCATTAGTATCTTACAAGAGTGTGGGTGTTAATCATCTCTTTCAAGCATGGTGACCTGTTTAACTGTGTGCTTGTAGCAATTATGTAGAGAAGAATTTACTTTCAGCTGATTTAGCAGAATAAGCTTTGTTTAATTAACATTTAGATTTCATCAGTTTACTTTTGCAGTTTACGAATGATTTTAGTATTTAAATTTAATGGAAGAGAATTTGAGCGTGTTGATGCCCTCTGAATGTAATTCGTATAAAAAGTTGCATTGCTCTTATTTCTGTACTTTGTTTCAACAAATAAGTAATTAGCATTTTTATGAACCATTTTTATTTAGTTTTTCACTATACTTACATTTCTTAAAGAATAAAAGCCATAATAGTTCAGAATTACTGTAACTCACAACCTGGATATGAAACTGAACTTTCGTTTTGGTCTACTCCAGTTAGGTCGTTATTTTTCCCGACTTTATAATGGCACAAGACAAGTCGTTCTTGCTGGGCAATCATCCCCTTGACTTTATAATGTTTCAAGGTTATTCGCTCGTTTAGTTTCATTTCTGATTCATTGCTTAGTTATGAATATCTGTTAGTTTTATGTACTCAACTGTACATGACTGGTATACACTACCGACAAGATGAAAATTAGACACATATGCAACATCTGGGTATCTTTATTGTAAACGTTTCCCATCCAGTGGCTTTATCAATACAAATTCAAGGAAGATAAGAACTATACACAGAAGATGAGGTAATCAGTCCCTCAGCCTTGGAACTGGCGTGAAGATCACCGTAGTCGTGAACATCCTCACGACTACATATATGTCTAATTTTCATGTACTAAATTGTTTTAAGTTTCAAGTTTTCTTTTTTTTTTTTTTTTTTTTTTTTTTGCTTCAGAGGAGGGAGAGTCGTGCGACACATCATCCCCGGCTAAGTATCCAACCAAGCTGTGTGGACCAGGTCTGGAGTGTATTGCTAAAATACCTTACAAGCCCGAGACAGCTGTCTGCACTAGAAGTCAGTACTTCTTAACTCTTGTTTACTAATTATATGCTCTATATTGTATGTGTTATTTACAGGAAATCTAATCTTCGAGTATTTACTGCATTGCATTGTTGTTGCTACGGGCAAGTGTATATTTAAGACTACATGTATTGTGGCAGAATTTATGTTGCGAATGTTGAAAGTTAATCAAATTATTTCTAAATATTTTTGTGTATCATCACATATCTGAAGTGAAAATAACTGATATATTTATTGACGTCTAATTGATATTATAAATTATAAAGATGCGGCGAGAAAGTGCATCAACGAGACACTACAGTACGAGGCTGACCAGGTGGCAGGTACGCTGGGACCAGGACGATACAAGCCCAACTGTGACGAGTATGGGAAATATGCACCTAGACAGTGCACACCCGGCAGCACGTAAGAACATCTTGAACTTAATGGTAGAAAGGTACTGCAAGAGGTCTACTGGACCATGCTAGGAAGGTCTTACTCGCTCCCAATCATTCCCACTCATACAAGATGCTAGCCAAAAGTTCCCGAATTCGAATTTTCGCTAACCTTCTGGGTAAAATATATCGGCGGTGTAGATCACACTGTGCGGTGCACCAGTTTGTAAAGTAGCTTGCCGAGTTTCACTGTAGTTGGTCACTCCATTGAGGTAGGCGGTAAATTTTTGTCGTGTCAGTGTCTTGTCTAGATTTAAAAAAAAAAAAGCAACCCTGGTGAGTTAATTCTGTTTCATGCTCTGTAAAACAGCTTGTAAAACTCACAGAATCCTTCCGTAAGCATTTTGCGATGATGAATGACTAGGACACTGTTTTAAAAAGTTTTCTTCATTCAAAATTGGACGAGCGTCAGTTGAGGAAGATGAATTATCAGGTTCTCCATCAGCATCAAAAACAGACGCCACCATTGAAAAAGTGAGGAAAGTTAATCAAGACGATTGTCATCAGAGTATACTTTATAAGTGCTGGGGGTCGTGTCAGTACTTTATAAGTGCTGGGGGTCGTGTCAGTACTTTATAAGTGCTGGGGGTCGTGTCAGTACTTTATAAGTGCTCGGGGTCGTGTCAGTACTTTATAAGTGCTGGGGGTCGTGTCAGTACTTTATAAGTGCTGGGGGTCGTGTCAGTACTTTATAAGTGCTGGGGGTCGTGTCATTACTTTATAAGTGCTGGGGGTCGTGTCATTACTTTATAAGTGCTGGGGGTCGTGTCAGTACTTGATAAGTGCTGGGGGTCGTGTCAGTACATTATAAGCGCTGGGGGTCGTGTCAGTACATTATAAGCGCTGGAGGTCGTGTCAGTACATTATAAGTGCTGGGGGGTCGTGTCAGTACATTATAAGTGCTGGGGGTCGTGTCAGTACTTTATAAGTGCTGGGGGTCGAGTCAGTACATTACAAGCGCTGGGGGTCGTGTCAGTACATTATAAGCGCTGGGGGTCGTGTCAGTACATTATAAGCGCTGGGGGTCGTGTCAGTACATTATAAGTGCTGGGGGTCGTGTCAGTACATTATAAGTGCTGGGGGTCGTGTCAGTACTTTATAAGTGCTGGGGGTCGTGTCAGTACATTATAAGCGCTGGGGGTCGTGTCAGTACATTATAAGCGCTGGGGGTCGTGTCAGTGCATTATAAGCGCTGGGTGTCGTGTCAGTACATTATAAGTGCTGGGTGTCGTGTCAGTACATTATAAGTGCTGGGGGCCGTGTCAGTACATTATAAGTGCTGGGGGTCGTGTCAGTACATTATAAGTGCTGGGGGTCGTGTCAGTACATTATAAGTGCTGGGGGTCGTGTCAGTACATTATAAGTGCTGGGGGTCGTGTCAGTACATTATAAGTGCTGGGGGTCGTGTCAGTACATTATAAGTGCTGGGGGTCGTGTCAGTGCATTATAAGTGCTGGGGGTCGTGTCAGTACAAGTGCTGGGGTCGTGTCAGTACATTATAAGTGTTGGGAGTCGTGTCAGTACATTATAAGTGCTGGGGGTCGTGGCAGTACATTATAAGTGCTGGGGGCCGTGTCAGTACATTATAAGTGCTGGGGGTCGTGTCAGTACATTATAAGTGCTGGGGGTCGTGTCGGTACATTATAAGTGCTGGGGTCGTGTCAGTACATTGTAAGTGCTGGGGTCGTTTCAATACATTATAAGTGCTGAGGGTTGTGTCAATACATTACAAGTCCTGGGGGTCATGTCAATACATTGTAAGTCCTGGGGGTAGTGTCAGTACATTATAAGTGCTGGGGTCGTGTCAGTACATTGTAAGTGCTGGGGTCGTTTCAATACATTATAAGTGCTGAGGGTTGTGTCAATACATTATAAGTCCTGGGGGTCGTGTCAATACATTGTAAGTCCTGGGGGTCGTGTCAATACATTGTAAGTGCTGGGTGTCGTGTCAATACATTGTAAGTGCTGGGGGTCGTGTCAATACATTGTAAGTGCTTGGGGTCGTGTCAGTACATTATAAGTCCTGGGGGTCGTGTCAATACATTATAAGTGCTGGGGGTGGTGTCAATACATTGTAAGTGCTTGGGGTCGTGTCAATACATTATAAGTCCTGGGGGTGGTGTCAATACATTATAAGTGCTTGGGTCGAGTCAATACATTGTAAGTGCTGGGGTCTTGTTAATACATTATAAGTGATGGGGGTCCTGTCAATACATTGTAAGTGCTGGGGGTCGTGTCAATACACTGTAAGTGCTGGGGGTCCTGTCAATGCATTGTAAGTGCTGAGGGTCGTGTCAATACATTGTAAGTGCCGGGGGAACTGTCAATGCATTGTAAGTGCTGAGGGTCGTGTCAATACATTGTAAGTGTTGGGGGTCCTGTCAATGCATTGTAAGCACTGAGGGTCGTGTCAGTACACTGTAAGTGCTGAGGGTCGTGTCAATACATTGTAAGGGCTGGGGGTCGTGTCAATACATTGTAAATGCTGAGGGTCGTGTCAGTACATTGCATATGCTGGGGGTCGTGTCAATACATTGTAAGTGCTGAGGGTCGTGTCAATACATTGTAAGTGCTGAGGGTCGTGTCAATACATTGTACGTGCTGGGGGTCGTGTCAATACATTGTAAGTGCTGAGGGTCCTGTCAATGCATTGTAAGCGCTGAGGGTCGTGGCAATACATTGTAAGTGCTGAGGGTCGTGTCAATACATTGTAAGTGCTGGAGGTCGTGTCAGTACATTGTAATTGCAGAGGGCCGTGTCAATACATTGTAAGTGCTGGGGGACGTGTCAGTACATTGTAAGTGCTGAGGGTCGTGTCAATACAATGTAAGTGCTGAGGGTCCTGTCAATGCATTGTAAGTGCTGAGGATCGTGTCAATACATTGTAAGTGCTGAGGGTCGTGTCAATACATTGTAAGTGCTGAGGGTCGTGTCAATGCATTGTAAGTGCTGAGGATCGTGTCAATACATTGTAAGTGCTGAGGGTCGTGTCAATACATTGTAAGTGCTGAGGGTCGTGTCAATACATTGTAAGTGCTGAGGGTCCTGTCAATGCATTGTAAGTGCTAAGGGTCGTGTCAATACATTGTAAGTGCTGAGGGTCCTGTCAATGCATTGTAAGTGCTGAGGGTCGTGTCAATACATTGCAAGTGCTGAGGGTCCTGTCAATACATTGTAAGTGCTGAGGGTCCTGTCAATACATTGTAAGTGCTGAGGGTCGTGTCAATACATTGTCTATGCTGGGGGTGGTGTCAATAAATTGTAATTGCTGAGGGTCGTGTCAATACATTGTATGTGCTGGGGGTCGTATCAATGCATTTTGCCTGAAAACTGGTACATGAGGCGAGTGGCTGTGAAATTTGTTACTTGCTTGCTGACTCAAGACCATGATGACTGAACTAGAAAGACAGTGCTGGACGCTGTTAGGAAAGACGGTGCTGGACGCTGTTAGGAAAGACGGTGCTGGACGCTGTTAGGAAAGACGGTGCTGGACGCTGTTAGGAAAGACGGTGCTGGACGCTGTTAGGAAAGACGGTGCTGGACGCTGTTAGGAAGGTAGAATTCCGGAAATGTTTCGAGAAGTGAGGTGGCAGAGGCGTTGGGATCAGTGTGTAGCCTCCCAAGGAAAGTACTTAAGAGGGAGTAACTTCATCTAAGTGATTAGGTAAGACTATACATATTTTTTCGCCGCTTACCTCGAGCTTTTTAATAACACCTCGTATAAAGAGGTAGAAGAGAGATACTCAGTGAAACTCTTTAGTCACTCGTGATTGACCAATCAAGTAGGTAAGAGAAAGTGGTCGCTATGTTAGGTTTAGAGGAGATAAGACATAAACATCCTGTTGGCTTCAGTCGAAAGATTACAGGAACGTAATGGGTTCAGGGAGTTAGCCACCAAGTTTTGTTAATGTCTGGTTACAATCATAACGAGTTATTTATGCACACATAAATCAGGTCACACACACACACAAGAAAATTGCTAAAGCTTCAGAGATTGTGAATGATTCAGAGTTTTGAGAAAATATATTATGATGAAAACTCTTACCTCTGGGAAACTTTTGTTACTATATTTATGAAGCCCCTGAGAACGAAACATCTTAAAAAATATCATAACTCGCATAATATCCTGTTTATATATAGGCATGAGGAATCAGACATATGTCCAACATGTCTGGTATCTGTGTAGACGTTTCGCCATCCAGTGACGAAACGTCTACAAATAAAATGCCCAGATGTTGCACATGTATCTAATTCTTCATCTTGTCGGTGTATATAATATTCATATACATCATCCCCCGTATTACATAGCCACTGTGATCCAACCCGCACCACAGACATAGTAATCATACCTCAAATCCATCAATAAGCAGAGGAGTTTCATCTCAACTATGTCAACAGACCCAGAAGCTATAACTCAACCCTCTCAAGAGGTCCATGAGCTACAGATCAAATATTTCAAGAGGCCAAGAAGTTTTAGACGTATGCATTTATGAAGCTTAGTAAGTGTAGCTTAAACAACCTCACAAGGCCAAGGAACACAACATCGACATTCATAAGGAGCTGTAGATAAACATTCTGGAGCTGAAAATGAACATTCTGGAGAGAACTAATATATAGTTCTAGAGCATTAGGTCAAATTCAGCTAAAAGTTGATTTTTCCTCATGATTCACCAAGAGGCTCTAAATGATGTACTGAAAGTCCCATGGAGTCCGAGGCCAGGAAAGTCCTGAAATTCAAAATGCCCTCCATAATGATGATTTCGTACCGAAAATATTGAATCCCCCATAAGTCTGCATCAAGTGTGTAACACATACATATATAGGTTGGTGGTCATGGGGGACTTTATTTATAAACAAAACTCCTACCAGATATTTTTAATTAAGTGACTGAGAGTAATGTCTTTATTTTGTTGTCTTTATTTTGTTGTAATGATATAAAATGTAAGAACAATATTTTCCCTAATAAAGTAAATTCGGGAAAGTAAAGTAACTGGCACATTGTTTAAGTGAAAATATTTAATAACAGTTAAAGTACAAAAGTGAAAAAACTTATTAATTTTCACTTCTATAAAATGTGAAAACGTATTCAGAAGTCAACTATTATACGACGACATTAACACGTTCATTATCTACATTATTCCACTGTATGTGGCTCATACAGTGGACACGTTTGAGTGAAACTGCCAAGTGCATAATATCTATGTATTTACTTACACTCTACATAGGATACATAACACTTGATTAATTAACAGGAGACAACAGATCTGAGTTTCTTGTGTTGTTGATTAGAATGAACATACCTGTAAACTCTGAGGAAGATGAACTTTATAGACGATAACCGCTACGGGAGGTGTGACACAGGTTATTTCTCCAGTTACATCGACTGTGTTATGGACTGAGTATATATTAAAGTCAACATTGCCTAAAATGTAAAGTGTGAATCTTTTCAGACTGTAGTCTGGACACGTGAGTTTCTGAACTTCTTTGTAGTTACATAGGACAGATTACTGAACATATCAGTATCTTCACGAGATGAATATTTCCTGTGGGTATAAAGGATTGTCGACAATGGAAGTGATGATATGAATGACCTAAATCGACGAGCTGATATGACACTGAGTTTCACAATACAGCTGTGTGTGCATCAACCTTTAATTTGATGATGTCAATGAGTAAGCGATCCAGAGATATATCTGTACTATGGATTTAGCGTTGTTGAAGTCATGCATGTCAGGATATTCTGAACAATCATACGCATGGGTTAATAAGACTTTATCATGTATTATCAACACTGCCATATCCTTAATACTATCTTGATCACATGACAATGTGGATAAAGAGAATACCACTCTTCCTAAGAATCCTATGTCCAAGATCACGAAAAATGAATATATTTTCCTTATCATTCACTGATGTGATAATCCTGTGATCACGACAATGATTTTATAGTTTCTGGTTGAGTCTGCGGTGTAACCTTCATCAGTTTGTTGGTGTCGTATATCATCAGTAATATGTTACTTGTCTGACACAGCAACACAATGCTATTATTGATACAAGGGAAGCCTTTTACAACTCCTTTCCTAAACAACCATTTAGCATGACCGTCTTCCACTAATGAACCACGCTGTTTACTCCAGATGCTTCAGCTCACCTCTACTCTAGTATATAAGGTCTGACCGCTTGCTTATGATTTAGGCTTGAGTGACTAATTACCTTCCACCGAGGGTGATGGACTGATAACGTTAACCCTACTATTGCTTCCAGAATTTTACTGCTTCCTGCTCTCGACTGAAGGAACGTGTTGTGCAGACGAAACGTTTCGACAATTACGGTACCTCAGTGTTGCAAATGTGTCTTATTCATCATCATTGCTAACATTTGTCTTTGTTATCTAAATATTAACACAATTTGTCAAAGACCTCACACTGTTCAGTGTCAACAAGTCTACCATTACAGGACTCACAGCACAGTGCCCCTGACAACCTAGGTACAATAGTTAAACACAAGCTTTGTGATATTTCTTCTGCCACCACTAAATCAACAGAGAACCGTACACGTAGTTGAACCTCTCAGGTCCCTGTAACTTTTCTTCCATCAGCAGTTTTTAACACACTGCTCAGATAATCTAAAGTTTCTACAGAACTTAATGTTTATTCTTTTAGGTAACTTTTGTCTTTGACGGTGAGATTAGAACAGTACAATTTTCTAATACAATGTCCATCAGGTGATATGCACCATCAGTGTTCTACTCTATTGGGAAGAATTTTCGTGCTCTAGAGGTTAAAATTGGGCTGACACCTCTCAAATAGGAGCCGAAATTGTTGGATGTGCAGTCCTGCATGACTTGAGATATCAGGCGACTGGACAAGACAGCTCCAGGAACCTCAGATAAGTTTGTTTATGTTTGTAACTCTGGCCAGTGTTATTTTCATGGATAGACAGTGAGGTTTTCTGAGTATGATACACCTTGATCTCCAGTCAAATTGGTGAGTGATTTTAAGATATTCTCCTTCTGTTATGTAAATGTCTATATATATAATCCTTTATTAATTTAATATACAGTCCACAAGTTTATATATTTACCAGAGTTCCTGGTAATACATATTTCATTTGTAATTAATAGGTCTAGAGCAACTTGTGGATAAGACAGTTGTAGGCATCGAAGGGGGACATTTTTGCGACTTAGGTGTCTCAAATTCATACTTGTCTATGTAAATGATAAATAATAATTATCTTTGTTATCATTTACTGTTATGTACATAATGAGTTACATTCAGATAAATGTAATTTTCCACATTTAATTTGCCTGTTATTATCCAGTTCGAAGGATCAATGGGCAAATTAAATGTGGAAAATTACATTTATCTGAATGTAACTCATTATGTACATAACAGTAAATGATAACAAAGATAATTATTATTTATCATTTACATAGACAAGTAGGAATTTGAGACACCTAAGTCGCAAAAATGTCCCCCTTCGATGCCTACAACTGTCTTATCCACAAGTTGCTCTAGACCTATTAATTACAAATGAAAAATGTATCACCAGGAATTCTGGTAAATATATAAACTTGTGGACTGTATATTAAATTAATAAAGGATTATATATATAGACATTTACATAACAGAAGGAGAATATCTTAAAATCACTCACCAATTTGACTGGAGATTAAGGTGTATCATACTCAGAAAACCTCACTGTCTATCCATGAAAATAACACTGGCCAGAGTTACAAACATAAACAAACTTATCTGAGGTTCCTGGAGCTGTCTTGTCCAGTCGCCTGATATCTCAAGTTATGCAGGAATGCACATCCAACAATTTCGGCTCCTATTTGAGAGGTGTCAGCCCAATTTTAACCTCTAGAGCACGAAAATTCTTCCCAATATTCACTAACGTTTGTTACTCAACTCAAAAAACAATGGCGAGTCTCTTCTGCACAGGCGCAGTTTCCCATTTTTTATAACATTTTTTTTTAAATACAGTATGGCCATTAATTTACATATAACTACTGTATTTGTGGAAAATATATACGTACAGTATTTTCCACATACTCAGACCTAGCCAAATCTGCCTGAGTCTTAGCTGTATCATCCTTGGTACACTCTCCTTTTAATCATGTATTTCTTTGGCAGATTTGGTTAGCTGTCACTGAGTAAAATGCCGTTAAAAAAAATTATTAAAAGCTTTATAATTTATTCGAGCCCCCCAGAAAATAGTATTATGATTTATCATAGAAATAATTTCTGAAAGTTTTAATAGTGGTATTATTCATTTAAGATGCATTACAAATTGTTTTATGAAACCTGGGAGGAAAATTATGATTCTGTCAACATTTACAATTGGGCCCATGACGTCATGGTGGTCATCTTTCCTGTGCTGGGATTCCAAGTGACTTCTACTATGTTGTTACGAATGTCATTGTAAGTAAATTCTGGATAAAATAAACTTATTAGGAAAGTTTTTTCGTGTCAGACGTAATGTACATAAACCAAGAAGCCAGTCAAATGCTCTTCTAAATCAACATAATTTATGATGAATCATTTGATGAAACGTAGACGGCGATTTTCCTAGTTGTACATACTAGTGGACGACTGAGAACCATGAGGACTGGTTGTACATACTAGTGGACGACTGAGAACCATGAGGACTGGTTGTACATACTAGTGGACGACTGAGAAACATGAGGATGGTTGTACATACTAGTGGACGACTGAGAACCATGAGGACTGGTTGTACATACTAGTGGACGACTGAGAAACCATGAGGACTGGTTGTACATTACTAGTGGACGACTGAGAACCATGAGGACTGGTTGTACATACTAGTGGACGACTGAGAACCATGAGGACTGGTTGTACATACTAGTGGACGACTGAGAACCATGACGACTGGTTGTACATACTAGTGGACGACATGAGAACCATGACGACTGGTTGTACATACTAGTGGACGACTGAGAACCATGAGGACTGGTTGTACATACTAGTGGACGACTGAGAACCATGAGGACTGGTTGTACATACTAGTGGACGACTGAGAACCATGAGGACTGGTTGTACATACTAGTGGACGACTGAGAACCATGAGGACTGGTTGTACATACTAGTGGACGACTGAGAACCATGACGACTGGTTGTACATACTAGTGGACGACTGAGAACCATGACGACTGGTTGTACATACTAGTGGACGACTGAGAACCATGAGGACTGGTTGTACATACTAGTGGACGACTGAGAACCATGAGGACTGGTTGTACATACTGTGGACGACTGAGAACCATGAGGACTGGTTGTACATACTAGTGGACGACTGAGAACCATGAGGATGGTTGTACATACTAGTGGACGACTGAGAACCATGAGGACTGGTTGTACATACTAGTGGACGACTGAGAACCATGACGACTGGTTGTACATACTAGTGGACGACTGAGAACAATGAGGACTGGTTGTACATACTAGTGGACGACTGAGAACCATGAGGACTGGTTGTACATACTAGTGGACGACTGAGAACCATGAGGACTGGTTGTACATACTAGTGGACGACTGAGAACCATGATGGACTGGTTGTACATACTAGTGGACGATGAGAACCATGAGGACTGGTTGTACATACAAATGGACGACTGAGAACCATGAGGACTGGTTGTACATACTAGTGGACGACTGAGAACCATGAGGACTGGTTGTACATACTAGTGGACGACTGAGAACCATGAGGACTGGTTGTACATACTAGTGGACGACTGAGAACCATGAGGACTGGTTGTACATACTATGTGACGACTGAAGAACCAAGAGGACTGGTTGTACATATTAGTGGACGACTGAGAACCATGACGACTGGTTGTACATACTAGTGGACGACTGAGAACCATGAGGACTGGTTGTACATACTAGTGGACGACTGAGAACCATGAGGACTGGTTGTACATACTAGTGGACGACTGAGAACCATGAGAACTGGTTTTACATACTAGTGGACGACTGAGAACCATGAGAACTGGTTTTACATACTAGTGGACGACTGAGAACCATGAGGACTGGTTGTACATATTAGTGGACGACTGAGAACCATGAGGACTGGTTGTACATACTAGTGGACGACTGAGAACCATGAGGACTGGTTTACATACTAGTGGACGACTGGAAACCATGAGGACTGATTTTACATACTAGTGGACGACTGAGAACCATGAGAACTGGTTTTACATACTAGTGGACGACTGAGAACCCTGAGAACTGGTTTTACATACTAGTGGACGACTGAGAACCATGAGGACTGGTTGTACATATTAGTGGACGACTGAGAACCATGAGGACTGGTTGTACATACTAGTGGACGACTGACAACCATGAGGACTGGTTTTACATACTAGTGGACGACTGAGAACCATGAGGACTGGTTTTACATACTAGTGGACGACTGAGAACCATGACGACTGGTTTTACATACTAGTGGACGACTGAGAACCATGAGGACTGGTTTTACATACTAGTGGACGACTGAGAACCATGAGGACTGGTTTAACATACTAGTGGACGACTGAGAACCATGAGGACTGGTTTAACATACTAGTGGACGTCTGAGAACCGTGAGGACTGGTTTAACATACTAGTGGACGACTGAGAACCATGAGGACTGGTTTAACATACTAGTGGACGACTGAGAAACATGAGGACTGGTTTAACATACTAGTGGACGACTAAGAACCAGGAGGACTGGTTGTACATACTAGTTTACGACTGAGAACCATGACGACTGGTTTTACATACTAGTGGACGACTGAGAACCATGAGGACAGGTTTAACATACTAGTGGACGACTGAGAACCATGAGGACTGGTTGTACATACTAGTGGACGACTGAGAACCATGACGACTGGTTTTACGTACTAGTTGACGACTGAGAACCATGAGGACTGGTTTTACATACTAGTGGACGACTGAGAACCATGAGGACTGGTTTTACATACTAGTGGACGACTGAGAACCATGACGACTGGTTTTACATGCTAGTGGACGACAGAGAACCATGAGGACTTGTTTTACATACTAGTGGACGACTGAGAACCATGAGGACTGGTTTAACATACTAGTGGACGACTGAGAACCATGAGCACTGGTTTAACATACTAGTGGACGACTGAGAACCATGAGGACTGGTTTAACATACTAGTGGACGTCTGAGAACCGTGAGGACTGGTTTAACATACTAGTGGACGACTGAGAACCATGAGGACTGGTTTAACATACTAGTGGACGACTGAGAACCATGAGGACTGGTTGTACATATTAGTGGACGACTGAGAACCATGAGGACTGGTTTTACATACTAGTGGACGACTGAGAACCATGAGGACTGGTTGTACATACTAGTGGACGACTGAGAACCATGAGGACTGGTTGTACATACTAGTGGACGACTGAGAACCATGAGGACTGGTTTTACATACTAGTGGACGACTGAGAACCATGAGAACTAGTTGTACATACTAGTGGACGACTGAGAACCATGAGGACTGGTTTTACATACTAGTGGACGACTGAGAACCATGAGGACTGGTTGTACATACTAGTGGACGACTGAGAACCATGAGGACTAGTTTTACATACTAGTGGACGACTGAGAACCATGAGGACTGGTTGCACATACTAGTGGAAGACTGAGAACCATGAGGACTGGTTGTACATACTAGTGGACGACTGAGAACCATGAGGACTGGTTTTTACATACTAGTGGAACGACTGAGAACCATGAGGACTGGTTGTACATACTAGTGGACGACTGAGAACATGAGGACTGGTTGTACATACTAGTGGACGACTGAGAACCATGAGGACTGGTTGTACATACTAGTGGACGACTGAGAACCATGAGGACTGGTTGTTCATACTAGTGGACGACTGAGAACCATGAGGACTGGTTGTACATACTAGTGGACGACTGAGAACCATGAGAACTGGTTGTACATACTAGTGGACGACTGAGAACCATGAGAACTGGTTTGTACATACTGTGGACGACTGAGAACCATGAGGACTGGTTGTACATACTAGTGGACGACTGAGAACCATGAGGACTGGTTGTACATACTAGTGGACGACTGAGAACCATGAGGACTGGTTGTACATACTAGTGGACGACTGAGAACCATGAGGACTGGTTTTACATACTAGTGGACGACTGAGAACCATGAGGACTGGTTGTACATACTAGTGGACGACTGAGAACCATGAGGACTGGTGGTACATATTAGTGGACGACTGAGAACCATGAGGACTGGTTGTACATACTAGTGGAACGACTGAGAACTTGAGGACTGGTTGTACATACTAGTGGACGACTGAGAACCATGAGGACTGGTTGTACATACTAGTGGACGACTGAGAACCATGAGGACTGGTTTTTACATACTAGTGGACGATTGAGAACCATGAGGACTGGTTGTACATACTAGTGGACGACTGAGAAACCATGAGGACTAGTTGTACATTACTAGTGGACGACTGAGAACCATGAGGACTGGTTGTACATACTAGTGGACGACTGAGAACCATGAGGACTGGTTGTACATACTAGTGGACGACTGAGAACCATGAGGACTGGTTGTACATACTAGTGGACGACTGAGAACCATGAGGACTGGTTGTACATACTAGTGGACGACTGAGAACCATGAGGACTGGTTTTACATACTAGTGGACGACTGAGAACCATGAGGACTGGTTGTACATACTAGTGGACGACTGAGAACCAAAGAGGACTGGTTGTACATACTAGTGGACGACTGAGAACCATGAGGACTGGTTGTACATACTAGTGGACGACTGAGAACCATGAGGACTGGTTGTACATACTAGTGGACGACTGAGAACATGAGGACTGGTTGTACATACTAGTGGACGACTGAGAACCATGAGGACTGGTTGTACATACTAGTGGACGACTGAGAACATGAGGACTGGTTGTACATACTAGTGGACGACTGGAGAACCATGAGGACTGGTTGTACATACTAGTGGACGACTGAGAACCATGAGGACTGGTTGTACATACTAGTGGACACTGAGAACCATGAGGACTGGTTGTACATACTAGTGGACGACTGAGTACCATGAGGACTGGTTGTACATACTAGTGGACGACTGAGAACCATGAGGACTGGTTGTACATACTAGTGGACGACTGAGAACCATGAGGATTGGTTGTACATACTAGTGGACGACTGAGAACCAGAGGACTGGTTGTACATACTAGTGGACGACTGAGAACCATGAGGACTGGTTGTACATACTAGTGGACGACTGAGAACCATGAGAACTGGTTGAACATACTAGTGGACGACTGAGAACCATGAGGACTGGTTGTACATACTAGTGGACGACTGAGAACCATGAGGACTGGTTGTACATATAGTGGACGACTGAGAACCATGAGGACTGGTTGTACATACTAGTGGACGACTGAGAACCATGAGGACTGGTTGTACATACTAGTGGACGACTGAGAACCATGAGGACTGGTTGTACATACTAGTGAACGACTGAGAACCATGAGGACTGGTTTTACATACTAGTGGACGACTGAGAACCATGAGGACTGGTTGTACATACTAGTGGACGACTGAGAACCATGAGAACTGGTTGTACATACTAGTGGACGACTGAGAACCATGAGGACTTGTTTTACATACTAGTGGACGACTGAGAACCGTGAGGACTGGTTTTACATACTAGTGGACGACTGAGAACCATGAGGACTGGTTGTACATACTAGTGGGACGACTGAGAACCATGAGGACTGGTTTTACATACTATTGGACGACTGAGAACCATGAGGACTGGTTGTACATACTAGTGGACGACTGAGAACATGAGGACTGGTTGTACATACTAGTGGACGACTGAGAACCATGAGGACTGGTTGTACATACTAGTGGACGACTGAGAACCATGAGGACTGGTTGTACATACTAGTGGACGACTGAGAACCATGAGGACTGGTTGTACATACTAGTGGACGACTGAGAAACCATGAGGACTGGTTGTACATACTAGTGGACGACTGAGAACCATGAGGACTGGTTTTACATACTACTGGACGACTGAGAACCATGAGGACTGGTTTTACATACTAGTGGACGACTGAGAACCATGAGAACTGGTTTTACATACTAATGGACGACTGAGAACCACGAGGACTGGTTTTACATTCTAGTGGACGACTGAGAACCGTGAGGACTGGTTTAACATACTAGTGGACGACTGAGTACCATGAGGACTGGTTTTACATTCTAGTGGACGACTGAGAACCGTGAGGACTGGTTTAACATACTAGTGGACGACTGAGAACCGTGAGGACTGGTTTAACATACTAGTGGACGACTGAGAACCATGAGGACTGGTTGTACATACTAGTGGACGACTGAGAACCATGAGGACTGGTTGTTCATTACTAGTGGGACGACTGAGAACCATGAGGACTGGTTGTACATACTAGTGGACGACTGAGAACCATGAGAACTGGTTGTACATACTAGTGGACGACTGAGAACCATGAGAACTGGTTGTACATACTAGTGGACGACTGAAAAACCATGAGGACTGGTTGTACATACTAGTGGACGACTGAGAACCATGAGGACTGGTTGTACATACTAGTGGACGACTGAGAACCATGAGGACTGGTTGTACATACTAGTGGACGACTGAGAACCATGAGGACTGGTTTTACATACTAGTGGACGACTGAGAACCATGAGGACTGGTTGTACATACTAGTGGACGACTGAGAACCATGAGGACTGGTTGTACATACTAGTGGACGACTGAGAATCATGAGGACTGGTTGTACATACTAGTGGACGACTGAGAACCATGAGGACTGGTTGTACATACTAGTGGACGACTGAGAACCATGAGGACTGGTGGTACATATTAGTGGACGACTGAGAACCATGAGGACTGGTTGTACTACTAGTGGCGACTGAGAACTATGAGGACTGGTTGTACATACTAGTGGACGACTGAGAACCATGAGGACTGGTTGTACATACTAGTGGACGACTGAGAACCAAGAGGACTGGTTGTACATACTAGTGGACGATTGAGAACCATGAGGACTGGTTGTACATACTAGTGGACGACTGAGAACCATGAGGACTAGTTGTACATACTAGTGGACGACTGAGAACCATGAGGACTGGTTGTACATACTAGTGGACGAACTGAGAACCATGAGGACTGGGTTGTACATACTAGTGGACGACTGAGAACCATGAGGACTGGTTGTGCATACTAGTGGACGACTGAGAACCATGAGGACTGGTTGTACATACTAGTGGACGACTGAGAACCATGAGGACTGGTTTTACATACTAGTGGACGACTGAGAACCATGAGGACTGGTTGTACATACTAGTGGACGACTGAGAACCAAGAGGACTGGTTGTACATACTAGTGGACGACTGAGAACCATGAGGACTGGTTGTACATACTAGTGGACGACTGAGAACCATGAGGACTGGTTGTACATACTAGTGGACGACTGAGAACCATGAGGACTGGTTGTACATACTAGTGGACGACTGAGAACCATGAGGACTGGTTGTACATACTAGTGGACGACTGAGAAACCATGAGGACTGGTTGTACATACTAGTGGACGACTGAGAACCATGAGGACTGGTTGTACATACTAGTGGACGACTGAGAACCATGAGGACTGGTTGTACATACTAGTGGACGACTGAGAACCATGAGGACTGGTTGTACATATAGTGGACGACTGAGAACCATGAGGACTGGTTGTACATACTAGTGGACGACTGAGAACCATGAGGATTGGTTGTACATACTAGTGGACGACTGAGAACCATGAGGACTGGTTGTACATACTAGTGGACGACTGAGAACCATGAGGACTGGTTGTACATACTAGTGGACGACTGAGAACCATGAGAACTGGTTGAACATACTAGTGGACGACTGAGAACCATGAGGACTGGTTGTACATACTAGTGGACGACTGAGAACCATGAGGACTGGTTGTACATACTAGTGGACGACTGAGAAACCATGAGGACTGGTTGTACATACTAGTGGACGACTGAGAACCATGAGGACTGGTTGTACATACTAGTGGACGACTGAGAACCATGAGGACTGGTTGTACATACTAGTGGACGACTGAGAACCATGAGGACTGGTTGTACATACTAGTGAACGACTGAGAACCATGAGGACTGGTTTTACATACTAGTGGACGACTGAGAACCATGAGGACTGGTTGTACATACTAGTGGACGACTGAGAACCATGAGAACTGGTTTGTACTATACTAGTGGACGACTGAGAACCATGAGGACTTGTTTTACATACTAGTGGACGACTGAGAACCGTGAGGACTGGTTTTACATACTAGTGGACGACTGAGAACCATGAGGACTGGTTGTACATACTAGTGGACGACTGAGAACCATGAGGACTGGTTTTACATACTATTGGACGACTGAGAACCATGAGGACTGGTTGTACATACTAGTGGACGACTGAGAACCATGAGGACTGGTTGTACATACTAGTGGGACGACTGAGAACCATGAGGATGGTTGTACATACTAGTGGACGACTGAGAACCATGAGGACTGGTTGTATATACTAGTGGACGACTGAGAACCATGAGGACTGGTTGTACATACTAGTGGACGACTGAGAACCATGAGGACTGGTTGTACATACTAGTGGACGACTGAGAACCATGAGGACTGGTTTTACATACTACTGGACGACTGAGAACCATGAGGACTGGTTTTACATACTAGTGGACGACTGAGAACCATGAGGACTGGTTTTACATACTACTGGACGACTGAGAACCACGAGGACTGGTTTTACATTCTAGTGGACGACTGAGAACCGTGAGGACTGGTTTAACATACTAGTGGACGACTGAGTACCATGAGGACTGGTTTTACATTCTAGTGGACGACTGAGAACCGTGAGGACTGGTTTAACATACTAGTGGACGACTGAGAACCGTGAGGACTGGTTTAACATACTAGTGGACGACTGAGAACCATGAGGACTGGTTGTACATACTAGTGGACGACTGAGAACCATGAGGACTGGTTTTCAAGGAAAAGGGAAAATGAGAATGTGGCATCTCTGCTTTATAATCAAAACCAAGTTACTGTGAAACACGTTAGTTACTCTGCTATGACAGAGGAAATGTTAGAGCATTGCAATATTTTATTAAATGTCTGAATAAGTCTAATTTTCATAAATTTGTTGGATTTTTTAGATAAAAATTACCTCCTAAACGGCTTAAGGGAAATGTATAATAAAAATAAATGCCGCAGATTTTAGACGTAGACTTTCGGTATCATACCCAATTTTCTTATTGCTCCAGAAAAATAAATTGGATACTACAAATTATTGGAATGGATAGAAATAGGTATTTTCCAATTTTTGCGCGGAAATCAATATTCCAGTTTATATGATAAAGTGGTAAATAGGACGTAGCCAGTAAAAGTGCAGACTTTCCTTTCCTAAGTAAGTTAATAAGTTTATTCAGGTATACACAAATACAGTTACATAGATTATCATACATAGCAGCATATGTGTAGAGAACCTGGGATGACCCAAGAAAGTTAGACAATGATTTATTTCCATTGGGGTTCTTTATTTAAGACACACCATCGTAGGAAGTTTGAAGCTGATCTGAAGACTCATTCTACTGCTATTGCATGGAAACCACCAATTTCCCATTTTATTATATTGCTAGTAAACTGTACTGAAACTATCTCTTGGTTAGATGCCGCAGCGTTTAAAATTTTTTAACCATGAGGCGCACCAAGGTTATTACACAGAAAAACAAGTCCCACACAAATTTAAAAATAAAACTGTTACCTACGCAGTCAAACAACAATTTTAATAATAATAATAATAATAATAATAATAATAATAATAATAATAATAATAATAATAATAATAATAATAATAATAATAATAATAATAATGTCTTTATTTACTACCAGTACATGTACAAGGTATACAGACCAGGTATACAGACGAAAGCAAAAGACTTGGCAGACGATGCACCATCCCCCCAATGAAAAGCAGGTGTGTCACTAGCACGTTAAGAGACCATACAATAAGTGTCAGGGGCCCGAGACTGTTCAGTTGCCTCCCAGCATACATAAGGGGGATTACCAACAGACCCCTGGCAGTCTTCAAGCTGGCACTGGACAAGCACCTAAAGTCGGTTCCTGACCAGCCGGGCTGTGGCTCGTACGTTGGTTTGCGTGCAGCCAGCAGTAACAGCCTGGTTGATCAGGCTCTGATCCACCAGGAGGCCTGGTCACAGACCGGGCCGCGGGGGCGTTGACCCCCGGAACTCTCTACAGGTAAACTCCAGGTAAACCATAGCTGACATCAATGACATACTGCTATATAGAAAGCCGTTTGTTATGCAGAGCATTTCTGGAAAATTAGGTCAGTTTTGTCCCAGGATGCGACCCACACCAGTCGAACTACACCCATTTACCCATTTTACTAATGGTGAACATAGACAGCCGGTGTAAGGAAACACGTCCAATGTTTTCACCCTTGCCGGGAATCGAACCCGGACACCTCAGTGTGTGAAGCGAGAGCTTTGCCTACCAGGCCACGAGCCGCGAGTTAAATTAAGTAAAATACACGAACTCTGAAAGTTTGAAGGTGGTGAGAAGAGGCATTCTCAATATCACCCGGCAACTGATAGTGTTGCTTCATAATCTTATAAAAGCCAGACCTTCCTCTTGGAACGATGCATCAACTCTGGAAGCTTGAAGCAGACCAGAGGAAGTGTTCTCATATCCCCGGCCGGGATTGAACCCGCGGTCATAGAGTCTCAAAACTCCAGCCCGTCGCGTTAGCCACTAGACCAGCTAGCCACAATAAGATTCTTATTGTGGCTAGCTGGTCTAGTGGCTAACGCGACGGGCTGGAGTTTTGAGACTCTATGACCAAGTGTTCTCATATTATGGACGAAAACACTGGAGGAAGGAAAGATGGGAAACATTGACAACCATTACAGGTTTAACCTTATCATGGAACACCTCATTAGAACAATTATCATTTAGATGTAATTATAGAAAATAGCTGCTGTATCAACTGTCTGCTGTATCAACTGTCTGGGTCCATTGTTCAGTGCAGTGACTTTAGAGAATTTTAGATATTTAAAGAGATATAATTATTAAGTTTCCACATTAAACTCCGCTTATCTAGTGTCAAGAACCTAAGAAAATTTTGATAACAAGGTCCTACACATGTTTATGGGTAATATGTATGACCAGCCGGGCTGTGGCTCGTACGTTGGTTTGCGTGCAGCCAGCAGCAACAGCCTGGTTGATCAGGCTCTGATCCACCAGGAGGCCTGGTCACAGACCGGGCCGCGGGGGCGTTGACCCCCGGAACTCTCTCCAGGTAAACTCCAGGTAATTATTTAGAGAATAAAATGTAAATGTTTTGATTCATCACAGACGAAGCAAAATAAATTAGTTACTCGTTGGAGAAGCCAACTTGAAAATTTCTCTAATTTTATTATAACATAAAAATATAAAAATACCTACCCTCTTCTTAAATATTTATAGTTAAAAAAATATAATATATTCGTCCACAACCCAATGAAAATTGAGCTATACAGTGTTATGGTAAATTATAATAAGCTGACAATAATGTTTCCTTGGCAGGTGTTATTGCGTCAACGAAAATGGTGAAAGATTGTTTGGTGAGGGATCTGTCTCTGACCAGGACATGATCAACTGTGGTGAGTCTAATAACCAGTTATTGTACTTTAACAGATCAACAACAATCTTCCTTCCATTGGTTTACATAACCCTTGTTGCAGAGGCTCAATTTCCATTTGAAAATTAGTCCCTTTGTTCCAAAAGTTTCTTGTTTTTTTATATCAGCTGTTACAAGGATAAAGAATCTTGGACTACGGATATTCACACACAGTTCTCAAAATGTGAATAAAACACCTATAGTTTAAACGTGATTTATTTTACACTTCCGCATTTTTCCTCTGCAGCAAACTGGTATTGTAATTTGTAAATAAGGTATCTGACCTTCAGTGTCTTATATCGTTACTACATATACATGCATATATATATATATATTATATATATATATATATATATATATATTATATATATATTTTATATATATATATATATATATATATAATATATATTATATATATACCACTGTGAAAGAATAGCAAAATTCCAAGTGCTTTCGTGACTTCTCACATTATCAAGGAACTATTATGGACTAAACATCAAAGGCATACAAAGGGTCAAGACTACACCTCACCATCACATCCCACAACAAAGCAACACCTCACACACGCGTGACGACACCCGACTCTGTGAAACCCACCTAATACTCTGCCCAAGAATTAAGATTTATTACTTGTCTAATGTATCATTAAATTCTTCCCAAATTTTATTAAATATAAATAAATCCAATTCATATAAACCAAAGGAAATATTCATATTATTTTCAAAACAGCTTTTTATGAAACATTATTCAATTATATTCTAATCGATCATGGATTTGCTTGAAACAACTTTCTCAGCCTTTTGAAAATCATCAAGTGGAACTTTTACAAAACTTCCAGTTGATGATTTATTAAGTTTCTTAACTTAAACTTATTAAACTTATTAAACTTTGCATTGCTGATGCAAAATTTGTATTTTTTGATAAGTTTTATATTCAGAAGTTTGGCATGGTTATAGGAAATCCTCTTTCACCTATTCTTAGTAACTTATACAATCCTCCCTAATAGAGCTAAATGGTTCAGATATCTTGATGATATTTCGTGTCTTATGCCTAAGGATGTAGATATAAACCATTTCCTTGTTAAATTAAATAGCTTAGCCCATTCTATATTATTATTATTATAATCAAAAAGAAGCGCTAAGCCACAAGGGCTATACAGCGCTGCAGGGTAGGGAAGGAAGCGAGGGTATTGGGCGGCAGAAGGGGGAAGGGATGATCAGTAGGTTACAGAAAACAGCGGGGCAGGGGATAGTGCGGGGGTAGAGGGTAGCAAGAGATTGAGGTAGAAAGGGCAGAAGGTATCAGAGTTTGTGAAGTCAGTTGTTGTCAAAAAGTCAATGAGAGAGTCCGGATGAAAGGTGGGTCCATCAGCGAGAAGGGAAGGTAAAGAGAGAGCAGTGGAGCGAAGACGATGACGGAGGTAAATTATGCTTGCTCGTTGATAAAGTGGGCAGTCTAACAGAATGTGGTTGACTGATGATGGAACCTGACAATTCTCACAGAGAGGAGCAGGGCGCCTCTCCATGAGACATCCATGAGTAAGACGAGTATGGCCAATGCGAAGACGGGAGACAGTAGTCTCTCAACCTCGACACTGGTGACAAGAAGATGGCCAGTAACCTATACTCGGTTTAATAGATTGAAGTTTGTTACCGAGCAGAGTAGACCAACGTTGTTGCCAACGGGTGTGAAGGTGGGTAGCTATTGCAGCAAAATAGTCCATAAATGGAATACCTCTGTATGAAACTGGTAGGTCATGTACTGCTGACCGCGCAGCAGTGTCTGCCTATTCATTACCCTGTACGTCAACATGACCAGGGACCCAACAAAAAACAATATCTTTATGCTTGGTAAAGATGCGGGGTAGCCAAAGTTGGATACGGAGGACTAAGGGGTGAGGTGTATCAAATTTCTGTATAGCCTGTAAAGCACTAAGGGAGTCTGAGACAACCACAAATGATGACACAGGCATAGATGCAATACGGATAAGTGCTGCAAGAATGGCATACAATTCAGCAGTAAAAATACTAGCCGAAGATAGTAAATGCCCTCGTACGACGCTGTCCGGAAACACTGCTGCGAATCCTATGCCGTCAAAAGACTTAGAGCCATCTGTGTACACTGCAATTGCATGAGAATGAGAGTGGAAGTGGTCAAGAAAAAGAGAGCGGGAAGTGACCGTAGACAATTGGGCTTTCGAGCAAGGGAGAGAGCAAGAACAGACTCGAACAGCTGGAGCTGCCCAGGGGGGTAGGAAAAGTGAGATGCTACATGAACATAGAAAGGTGGTAATTGAAGAGAAGACAAGAGCGAATGTAGGCGAAGAGAGAAGGGACGGAGTAAACAGGGGCGGTGAACAAATAAAGAAATGTCTACTAATATCAGTGACCATTCTATAAATGGAAGGGTTGGGGAGATCATGAGAGCATACATAGTAGCGAAGGCAATGGGCATCACGACAATCAGATAAGGATGGAACGTTCGCTTCTGCATAGAGGCTCTCAACAGGGAAGAGCGAAAAGCACCAAGGCATAAACGTAATCCTTGGTGATGAATGGGGTTAAGGCTAGAGAGAGTAGCAAGAGAGGCCGCTGAATAGATCTGATCACCATAATTAAGTTTCGATAAAATGAGGGTGGAATGTAGGTCAAGGAGAGTTCGACAATCAGCCCCCCATGAAAGATGAGCAAGGGTTTAAAGAAGGTTCAGTCGGCTGTGACAAGTTGCCTTCAGAGAGGTAATGTGAGGTTTCCAGGATAACCTACGGTCAAAGAGGAGGCCCAGAAACATGACTGTATCACGTTCAGGGATACGGGAGCCATAGAGGTACAAAGGATGATCGGAGATGACAGAGCGTCTAGTGAAAGTAATTTGGTGAGTTTTGGTACTGGGAAATTTAAACCCATGTGTCGTGGCCCAATTGGAAACACGGTCGACCGCATGCTGGAGAGAGCCCATTCTATAAACTTTACTCATTGCTTTTTCTAGATGTTTTAATTATTAAGGGTAACAATGATCTGAAATTTAAAATTTACAGAAAACCTACAAATAACTGTTCCTATGTACACTATTATTCTACATATCAATGTTTTTGAGAGCTTTGCGTATTTGTAGTCCAGAGTTCATAGATGAAGAAATATCCAAAATTTATGAAATTGCTAATGATCTGAAATACCTGGAGTTTACCTGGGCAGAGTTCCGGGGGTCAACGCCCCCGCGGCCCGGTCTGTGACCAGGCCTCCTGGTGGATCAGAGCCTGATCAACCAGGCTGTTACTGCTGGCTGCACGCAAACCAACGTACGAGCCACAGCCCGGCTGGTCAGGTACCGACTTTAGGTGCTTGTCCAGTGCCAGCTTGAAGACTGCCAGGGGTCTGTTGGTAATCCCCCTTATGTATGCTGGCAGTTGAACAGTCTCGGGCCCCTGACACTTACTGTATGGTCTCATAACGTGCTAGTGACACCCCTGCTTTTCATTTGGGGGATGTTGCATCGTCTGCCAAGTCTTTTGCTTTTGTAGTGAGTGATTTTCGTGTGCAAGTTCGGTACTAGTCCCTCTAGGATTTTCCAGGTGTATATAATCATGTATCTCTCCCGCCTGCATTCCAGGGAATACAGGTTCAGGAACCTCAAGTGCTCCAGTAATTGAGGTGTTTTATCTCCGTTATGCGCGCCGTGAAAGGTTCTCTGTACATTTTCTAGGTCAGCAATTTCACCTGCCTTGAAAGGTGCTGTTAGTGTGCAGCAATATTCCAGCCTAGATAGAACAAGTGACCTGAAGAGTGTCATCATGGGCTTGGCATCCCTAGTTTTGAAGGTTCTCATTATCCATCCTGTCATTTTTCTAGCAGATGCAATTGATACAATGTTATGGTCCTTGAAGGTGAGATCCTCCGACATGATCACTCCCAGGTCTTTGACGATGGTGTTTCGCTCTATTTTGTGGCCAGAATTTGTTTTGTACTCTGATGAAGATTTAATTTCCTCGTGTTTACCATATCTGAATAATTGAAATTTCTCATCGTTGAACTTCATATTGTTTTCTGCAGCCCACTGAAAGATTTGGTTGATGTCCGCCTGGATCCTTGCAGTGTCTGCATTGGAAGACACTGTCTTGCAGATTCGGGTGTCATCTGCAAAGGAAGACACGGTGCTGTGGATGACATACTTGTCTATGTCAGATATGAAGATGAGGAACAAGATGGGAGCGAGTACTGTGCCTTGTGGAACAGAGCTTTTCACCGTAGCTGCCTCGGACTTTACTCTGTTGACTACTACTCTCTGTGTTCTGTTAGTGAGGAAATTATAGATCCATTGACCAACTTTTCCTGTTATTCCTTTAGCACGCATTTTGTGTGCTATTACGCCATGGTCATACTTGTCGAAGGCTTTTGCAAAGTCTGTATATATTACATCTGCATTCTCTTTGTCTTCTAGTGCATCTAGGACCTTGTCGTAGTGATCCAATAGTTGAGACAGACAGGAGCGACCTGTTCTAAACCCATGTTGCCCTGGGTTGTGTAATTGATGGGTTTCTAGATGGGTGGTGATCTTGCTTCTTAGGACCCTTTCAAAGATTTTTTATGATATGGGATGTTAGTGCTATCGGTCTGTAGTTCTTTGCTATTGCTTTACTGCCCCCTTTGTGGAGTGGGGCTATGTCTGTTGTTTTTAGTAACTGTGGGACGCCCCCCGTGTCCATGCTCCCTCTCCAAAGGATGGTAAAAGCTCGCGATAGGGGCTTCTTGCAGTTCTTGATGAACACGGAGTTCCATGAGTCTGGCCCTGGGGCAGAGTGCATGGACATGTCATTTATCGCCTGTTCGAAGTCATTTGCGTCAATATAACATCAGATAGGTTTGTGTTAACCAAATTCTGTGGCTCTCTCATATAAAATTCATTTTGATCTTCGACTCTCAGTCTGGTTAGCGGCTTGCTAAAAACTGAGTCATATTGGGACTTGAGTAGCTCACTCATTTCCTTGCTGTCATCTGTGTAGGACCCATCTTGTTTAAGTAGGGGCCCAATACTGGACGTTCCTGAGGTGCAGATCAACTAAATAACTGCTTCGGTATATGAGCGTGTAACAAATCTAAGAATAGCACTCCCACATCTCAATAAGGAATCATTCAGGACCCTGTACACCGTGTATGTCAGGCGTATATTGGAATACGCAGCACCAGTCTGGAACCCACACCTAGCAAAGCATGTAATGAAATTAGAGGTAGTGCAAAGGTTTGCAACAAGACTAGTCCCTGAGCTAAGGGGCATGTCCTACGAAGACAGGTTATGGGAAATCGACCTGACAACACTAGACGACAAGAGAGATGGGGGATATATGGTAACGACATATAAAATACTGAGAAGAATTGACAAGGAGGACAGAGACAAGATAAAGCTCATGGAGCACGAAGACTGACGATTTGGTATAGGAGAAGAAATACTTTGGGTTTCTTTCGATTTCATTTATGGCTTTTAGCTCTTCCCGTGATTCCTGACTCCTATAAGATTCCTTTTGCTTAAGTTCGATGCTTGCTATTTCTGTGACCAGTGACTCCCTACGCATTTCAGATATATTGACCTCTTTTAGCCGCTCTGTTATTCTTTTCCGTCGCCTGTAAAGGGAGCGCCTGTCTCTTTCTATTTTACATCTACTCCTCCTTTTTCTTAGAGGAATAAGCCTTGTGCATACATCGAGTGCCACCGAGTTAATCTGTTCTAGGCATAAGTTGGGGTCTGTGTTGCTTAGTCTATCTTCCCAGCTTATATCGGTTAGGACTTGGTTTACTTGGTCCCACTATATGTTTTTGTTATTGAAGTTGAATTTGGTGAATGCTCCCTCGTGACTAATCTCATTATGTCGGTCTGGGGCTCCGCGCATACATGTCTGAACCTCAATTATGTTGTGATCTGAGTATATTGTTTTTGATATGGTGACATTTCGTATCAGATCATCATTGTTAGTGAAGATGAGGTCTAGTGTATTCTCCAGTCTAGTAGGCTCTATTATTTGCTGGTTTAAATTGAATTTTGTGCTGAGATTTAAAAGCTCGTGTGTGTGTGAGTTCTCATCAGAGCTGCCTCCTGGTGTTATTACTGCCTGGAGTTTACCTGGAGAGAGTTCCGGGGGTCAACGCCCCCGCGGCCCGGTCTGTGACCAGGCCTCCTGGTGGATCAGAGCCTGATCAACCAGGCTGTTGCTGCTGGCTGCACGCAAACCAACGTACGAGCCACAGCCCGGCTGATCAGGAACTGACTTTAGGTGCTTGTCCAGTGCCAGCTTGAAGACTGCCAGGGGTCTGTTGGTAATCCCCCTTATGTGTGCTGGGAGGCAGTTGAACAGTCTCGGGCCCCTGACACTTATTGTATGGTCTCTTAACGTGCTAGTGACACCCCTGCTTTTCATTGGGGGGATGGTGCATCGTCTGCCAAGTCTTTTGCTTTCGTAGTGAGTGATTTTCGTGTGCAAGTTCGGTACTAGTCCCTCTAGGATTTTCCAGGTGTATATAATCATGTATCTCTCCCTCCAGCGTTCCAGGGAATACAGGTTTAGGAACCTCAAGCGCTCCCAGTAATTGAGGTGTTTTATCTCCGTTATGCGCGCCGTGAAAGTTCTCTGTACTTTTTCTAGGTCGGCAATTTCACCTGCTTGAAAGGTGCTGTTAGTGTGCAGCAATTATTCCAGCCTAGATAGAACAAGTGACCTGAAGAGTGTCATCATGGGCTTGGCCTCCTAGTTTTGAAGGTTCTCATTATCCATCCTGTCATTTTTCTAGCAGATGCGATTGATACAATGTTATGGTCCTTGAAGGTGAGATCCTCCGACATGATCACTCCCAGGTCTTTGACGTTGGTGTTTCGCTCTATTTTGTGGCTAGAATTTGTTTTGTACTCTGATGAAGATTTAATTTCCTCATGTTTACCATATCTGAGTAATTGAAATTTCTCATCGTTGAACTTCATATTGTTTTCTGCAGCCCACTGAAAGATTTGGTTGATGTCCGCCTGGAGCCTTGCAGTGTCTGCAATGGAAGACACTGTCATGCAGATTCGGGTGTCATCTGCAAAGGAAGACACGGTGCTGTGGATGACATTCTTGTCTATGTCGGATATGAGGATGAGGAACAAGATGGGAGCGAGTACTGTGCCTTGTGGAACAGAGCTTTTCACCGTAGCTGCCTCGGACTTTACTCTGTTGACGACTACTCTCTGTGTTCTGTTAGTGAGGAAATTATAGATCCATCGACCGACTTTTCCTGTTATTCCTTTAGCACGCATTTTGTGCGCTATTACGCCATGGTCACACTTGTCGAAGGCTTTTGCAAAGTCTGTATATATTACATCTGCATTCTTTTTGTCTTCTAGTGCATTTAGGACCTTGTCGTAGTGATCCAATAATTGAGACAGACAGGAGCGACCTGTTCTAAGCCCACGTTGCCCTGGGTTGTGTAACTGATGGGTTTCTAGATGGGTGACTGCAACAACATTACTTGCTATATTCCTCCATTTTAGGTGCCTTAAGTTGATAAATCTTTTAAAATTGCTAGAAATACTTTTTACAATCCAAAAAGGAAAACCAACCATATTCAACTAAAAATATGTTGGTTCTCCCTTACCATGAAAGTTTGGTTGATCTGCCTTCTCTTCTTAAGACTTTCAATATCGAAGTTGTATTTAAAAACCTTGACACGTTAAAAAACTTTTGGTAAAAAAAAATTCTCCCAAAAATGCTGACGGATGTGTCTATGAGATTCCTTGTCAAACATGTGATAAAGTTTATTACGGTAAAACTGGTAAAAGTCTCGAACTAAGGTTAAAACAACATAAATATAGCATTAGAACTGGACAAGATTATAATGCTCTCTTTATTCATGCGAGAGATTTTAACCATCCAATTGATTTTCAAAAAGTTGAGAAAGTAGTATCAAGCAAGTCCATGGTCGACAGGAATATAATTGAATCTTGTTTCATAAAAGCAGTTTCGAAAAAATATGAATATTTCCTTAGGTTTATGTAAATTGTATTCCTTTATAATTAATAAAATTCGGAAAGAATTTAAGATATATTAGACAAATTTTCGGGTAGAATATAAGCTGTGTTTCACAGATCACTGACACCTACATCATCATAAAAAGTCAGGTGTTGTTGGGAGGTGGCAGCGAGGTGTAGTCTCGTCCTTACATACCTTCCTGTTAATACACACACACACTCATCTAGGGTTTTTCTTCTTTTTCTTAATAGCTCTTGTTCTTGTTTTTTTTCTCTCTCTATTGTCCATGGGGAAGTGGAAAAGAATCTTTCTTCATAAGCCATGCATGTCGTATGAGGCAACTAAAATGCCACTAGCAATGGGTTAGTAACCCCATCTCCTGTATACATTTACTAAAAATCAGAAAAAGAAAAGCTTTATAAAACTGGGATGCTTGAATGTGCGTGGATGTAGTGCGGATAAGAAAGAGATGATTGCTGATGTTACGAATGAAAAGAAGTTGGATGTCCTGGCCCTAAGCGAAACAAAGCTGAAGGGGGGATTAAGTCAGGAGTATCTGAGAGAGTTAGAGCTAAGGAAGGGGTAGCATTAATGTTGAAGGACCAGTTATGGAAGGAGAAGAGGGAATATAAATGTGTAAATTCAAGGATTATGTGGATTAAATAAGGGTCGGATGTTAAAAGTGGGTCATAATAAACGTGTATGCACCTGGAGAAGAGAGGAGTGTAGAGGAGAGAGAGAGAGAGATTTTGGAAGATGTTAAGCGAATGTGTAGGAACCTTTGAACAAAGTGAGAGAATAATTGTGGTAGGGGACCTAAATGCTAAAGTAGGAGAAACCTTTAGAGAGGGTGTGTAAGTAAGTAAGTGAGTAGGTAAGTAAGTTTATTCAGGTATACACAAATACAGTTACATAGAATTATCATACATAGCAGCATATGTGTAGAGAACCTAGGATAACCCAAAAAAGTCAGACAGAGTGACTTATTTCCATTGGGGTCCTTTTACCTTATTATTATAATATAAAGGTTATAATATTTTCTTATTATTCTATAATGAAGATAACATCTTATCATACTAAAAAGACTATCTACTACACGAGAGTCATTAAGACTATCTACAATACGAGGGTCATTACTAGGAATAAGGTAAAATTTACACGTATGTTAGCTAAAAAATAGAAAGTCATTCCCCTCCCTTTCTGTAGCTACATTCATCAGACACCTTTTAGTACTCTTCTTGAACTGGTTCATGCTATGACTGGCTTTGACATGTGCGGGTAGTCTGTTCCATTTCTTTATTGCTGTACAATAAAAGGTGTTTGAAGCCTGGTCAATGACTGTGGGTACTACAAAGTTGTGCTCTCTCCCCCTAGTACTATGATTGCTTTGGTTCACAACCTTGACAAAATTGACAGCAAGATATTCTGGACACTGTTTGTGAGCAATTTTATAAACATGATTTAGCTTCAGTTGTTTTACTCTATCTTCAACATTCAGCATATCCAACTGCTGTAATTCATCCTGGCCTACATGTTCTCTTGGTCCCAGCCCCACGATGAATCTTACGAATTTGTTCTGGGTGATTTGCAGTCTATCTTTCAGTTTTTTTGTCAATGCAGAGTACCATGAAGAGCAAGCGTAATCCATATGGCATTGTATAAGGGCTAGACATAGGGTCTGCGAGCCTCAGTAGGTAGACACTGTGTTTGTCTATACAGGAACTTCAGTTTGGCATTCGCTTTCTTTACTACACTGTTCCCTATCAATTCCCCTGACATGCATGGGTCAAAGGGGTTTCCCCAGATATTTTACTGATGAAACCAAAAGTGATGGGCTCCCATTACACTGGACATTAAAATTATTTACCCTTCTCAGTTTATGTTTCGTGCCAAAGAGAATGGCTTCAGTTTTCCCGAGGTGCAATGATAGTTTGTTGTCTACTAACCATTTGCTGCAGGACTCCAGTTCCAGTGTTAAAACATTAGCTATATCTTGTGGGTCTTTACCTGACACTAACAGAGCACTGTCATCTGCATACAGTAGGAGTTTGCACTTGACACTGATAGGCATGTCACTGACATAACATAAGAACAATAAGGGACCCAGAATACTACCTTGGGGAACTCCACATGTTATCGGCAAGGGTTCTGATTCCGTTTTGTTGATTTTGACTATTTGTCTCCTTTTGCTAAGGTAGGACTTAAACCAGTCTACAGAACCTATACCGATAGCTTGAAGTTTCTTACATAATATATTGTGGTTGACAGTAGTTTAGTTTCAGTTTAATATGTTTATTATGCACCCCATACCCATCCTGTGGGCGGTAGTCAAAAGATTACTGAGATACATAATGGGTCCAGGGACTGGGCCTCAAAGTTTTGATAGCTGAGCAAGTTACAGAGGTAATGAATTCACAATTTACAAAGGTAATGAACTCACAATTTACAAAGGTAATGAACTCCAGGTAGGTCTAGTCACAATCATGACAAGTTACAAAGGTATTTACAGATTACAGAGGTACACAATGGGTCCAGGGACCGGGCCCCAAAGTTTTGATGGCTGAACTAGGTACAAGGTAATGAACTCACAAGTTACAAAGGTAATGAATACTGTAAGAATGGTTACTTACGTTTATACATGGTTACAATCATGAACAATTGCATGAACATTGCACAGCGTGTCAGCGTGCCTCGTTGTGCTCCGGGTTTTCTCGTGTTTTCACGGTCGCTCTTACGTGCTAGAACTTTAATTTGTGCCATCAATCCTATACGATACATCCCTCTAGCGCCTGGAACCAATCTTGGGCGGAAAACATTATATACTGAGTCAAAAAAAGAGAATTAGTGTGCACTACCTAGCAGAGTTTACTGCCAGAGGGGAATCATAGGCCTGTGTTCCGTGTGCAAAATAATAATAACAGAACTTTTCTTTGTCAGAGGAAAGAAAGTCTCCCTGATAACATTGTGTATACATAGTGTATAGTGTATACTACAATGGCTCCCTAGTATATAAATGATAAAGGCTAAAGTGTCATTTGAAAACAGGTGAATTTGTAAATGAAGTGATAAGCCTATAGAGGCAGGTGCCAGAAGTCGCCAGAAACTTACCACAGGTCAGCTGTTTTTAATAATCTTCCTGGCTTGCTAGTGTACTCGCATATAATCTAGTGATACCAGTGAATAGCAGAATACAGTGTTGTAGTAGCAACTAACCAGTATTATAATGGTACTTAGTGGAGTGGAGTGACTTTCATTAGTTTCTTTTTTCTTGAAATACCAGACGTACACTGTGAATTTCATATAACCTGTAGTTTCCAGCAGTCGCAATATACACAACGAGAAGCAATTATTACTACAAAAAAAAACGTCCTTCCTCCAAAATTTCCATCAGTCAACTATATGTAATATAGCATTTACTGTGGTGAGACAAAAAAAACCC
Organism: Cherax quadricarinatus; assembly: GCF_026875155.1. Taxonomy (NCBI): domain Eukaryota; kingdom Metazoa; phylum Arthropoda; class Malacostraca; order Decapoda; family Parastacidae; genus Cherax; species Cherax quadricarinatus. Next base: position 64,989,370 of record NC_069411.1, on the reverse strand, counting down.
TAAAAAAAAAATAGTACAGCGATTGTAAACAAGGGTTGAGGCTCGCCCCCGTTCGCCTGTGGAGCTGCCAGCAATCCCCGGTTTCTTCAAAATGCGTTTTTTTGTATCAATCAAATCACATATTACTCGGGTAGAAAAATTTAAAGTAGACCCTTCAGTTTTAGCCCAAATCCCCGACCAGTTTGTTTTAAATAAGTGACCCACTGTCAGTCAGATGGTTCCGAAACCCTCGACTGGTCTGAACCCTTTTTGACTGGCCACCTCGATGGCCCGAACCCTTGACTGGCCGAACCTTGAGGGTTTTCAAACGGTTTGTTGGACAATAAAGCAGACTGTAAAGGATGGGGTTGTGGGCCCTTATAAACACAAACAAAATATAAATCAGGAACGTACACGGTAAGTGCCCAAAATTTACAAGTACATTTGGGAAAATAGAAATAAAAAATAGCAGAGCTTCTTTGGAGGTTATTAATGAGTATTAAAGAGGTTGGTGAATTCAGAAAATCAACCATTCAAATCTTTATGAAGCTCTGTGTAGTCTCAGTCAATCAAACAAAGGGCTTCCACTGGATAAATTTTCATTTTTAGGGAAAAATTGGTGTCACACCCCTTGTGCAGTATAAAAGAACTAGCTACAAGCAGTTTTAAAAAACAGGGAAGTTTTTTTGGGTATCCCCCAAATGAGAAAAATTGTGGACAAATCACATTGGTATTAAAAGGAGTAACATCAAAGCTGTTTCATAAAAAAAGGGAAAGCTTTCTCAACAGTGGGAACAAAAAAAGTTGGGCTAAATGGTATACCCTTGTACTGGCCATGTAGTCAGAAACTGTAAGGTGGAGGTGATGTCCGGTATTTAGTAAATGGGGGACTGTTAGCGTGTCTGGGAGCAGTAATGGTGAAGGGAGGTGCTGTCGGGGGGACAGTAAGGGTTTGAAGCTGGAGGTGCTGTCCTTGGGGGACAGTAATGGGAAGTGGAGGTGCTGTCCGGGGAGCAGTTGGTGAGTGGAGGTGCTGCCCTGGGAACAGTAATGGTGAGTGGGATTTTGTCCAGGTAGTCGGGAATTTTCGCGGGAAGGAAAATTTATAAATGCCCTCATTGGGGCAGGACCCTAGTGGGGAAAAAGTGTAGTCAAAAAATAAGAAAAAAAACAATATTGCAAACTAGAAATACACAGGAAATAGCAAACAAGAGGACTCCACTAGCAATAGTGAGGTATATTTCCAAAAACAACGGGTGGGAGCTCCATGTTGGTGCTAGGGAGGATAAGAATAAGACAGGGAAATGCCCAACGGGGAATCAGTCACAAAAACCCCAAGGCAAACGGAAACCAAGCCTGTGCACATACTTGCATTGGGTATCTGAGCAGGAAAATTGGGAAAAAAAACAGATGGGACGTGCAAATTGACCACCTAGAAAATGCCGTCCCCCATTGACAAAGGAAAATGCAAACCCCCTTCCTGAAAGCTTTTTCACCCGAATTGTACCTTTCAGAAAGGAAAGGGTGTGCTAAAACTTAAATTGTAGGGCACCCCATCAAAAGGGGGACAAAAATATAAAAAAAAAATCCAGGCCAGGGGGAAAACCGGGGGTGCCACAGCCCTAGAGGGAGGTTTTTTGTGCAGGAAGGAAAAAAACGGCGGAAAAATGCAGAAATGTACACAAATCCGACCCTGGAGTGGAAACCCGTCGAGGGCCTACTCAAACCAACAGATTTAAAATACTAATGCCAGAAAAAAAATCCCCCCCCCTACCAAAAATACCACCCGCTGTGACATTTTTCTTTGCAAAAATTTCAGGGTCAAAGCCCCGCAACAAACAAAAAATACCTTTCATCCGTGGATGCTTGCAGAGGAAAACAATGTTCGCGGGTTTTACTGAGACCCCATAAGGATCCTTTGGACAACAAAAATGGATCCCGGTTAAAAATTCAGATGTGACAGATGAAAGGCAAAACGGGGGGGGGTAGGTTGGGCCCGACATTGCGAGTATTTTTGCACAGAATGCTTTAATGTTCAAATATGTAGTGGGAAATTTTGAGTAAAAGGGCGGAACCAAAAAACCCGTATTTGGTAGTCTAAGCCTCCGGGTGCAAAAATCCCCGCAATTCCAGGAAAAGCTGTTAAAAAAATTGACCCCTGTCTGGAAAATCTTCCAGCTCCTGCACCCAACATCTTGCTCTGGGGGATTTCAACTTAAGGCACCTAAAATGGGGAATTAGCAAAAATTTGTTGCATTTAAAAACAACCCCGGGGGCGCTCTGATGAAAACTCACATCACACGAGTTTTTAAATTTTTGCAAAAATTCATTTTAAAAAAGCAAATAATAGAGCCTACTAGATGGAGAATAATAGAAACCTTTTTATAAACAATGATGACTGATAAGAAATGTCACATATCAAAAACAATATATCAGATAACATAATTGAGGGTTTAGAATGTATGCTGGAGCCCCGCGACATAATGAGATTGTCCGAGGGAGCATTTTCCAACCAAAAATTTAAATTCAAAAACAAAAAAATAAAGTGGGGCCCAAATAACCAAGTCCTAACGATATAAACTGGGAAGAAACTAAGCAACAAAGACCCAACTTTTTCCCAGAAAAAGATTAACTTTGGGGGCACTCTGTATGCACAAGGCTTATTCCCCTAAAAAAAGGGGGTAGTTGTAAAATAGAAAGAACAGGCGCTCCCTTTACGGGAGAAAGAAAAACGCGGCTAAAAAAAGGTCAATATATTTTTGAAATGCGTAGGGAGCACGGTCAGAGAAATACAAGCATCGAATTTAAGCTAAAGGAATCTTATAGGAATCAGAATCGTGGAAGAACTAAAAGCCATAAATGAAATCGAAAAAAAACCCAAAGTATTTTCTTCCCCTATGCCAAATCAAAGTCGAGAACAACGTCCAGTATTGGGCCCCTATTAAACAAGATGGGTCCTACACAGATGACAGCAAGGAAATGAGTGAGCTACTCAAGTCCCAATTTGACTCAGTTTTTAGCAACCCGCTAACAGACTGGAGGGTCGAAGATCAAAAATTATTTTTTTTATGAGAGAGCCACAGAATTTGGTTAACACAAGCCTATCCGATGTTATCCTGATGCCAAATGACTTCGAACAGGCGATAAATTTGACAGCCCAGCACTCTCCCCCGGGCCAGACTCATGGAACTCCGTGTTCATCAAGAACTGCAAGAAGCCCCTATCACGAGCCTTTTCCCATCCTATGGAGAGGGAGCATAGACATGGGGGTCGTCCCACAGTTACAAAAAACAACAGACATACCCCCACCCCACAAAGGGGGGCAGTAAAGCAATAGCAAAGAACTACAGACCGATAGCACTAAATCCCATATCATAAAAATCTTTGAAAGGGTCCTAAGAAGCAAGTCACCACACATCTAGAAACCCGTCAGTTACACAACCAGGGCAACAGGGGTTTTTAGAACAGGTCGCTCCTGTCTGTCTCAAATATTGGATCACTACGACAGAGTTCTAGATGCACTAGAAAGAAAAAGAATGCAGATGTAATATATACAGACTTTGCAAAGCCTTCGACAAGTGTGCCCATGGCGTAATAGCGCACAAAATGCGTGCTAAAAGAATAATAGGAAAAGTCGGTCAATGGATCTATAATTTCCTCACTAACAGAGCACATAGAGTAGTCGTCAACAGAGTAAAGTCCGAGGCAGCTACGGTGAAAGCTCTGTTCCACAAGGCACAGTACTCGCTCCATCTTGTTCCTCATCCTCATATCCGACATAGACAAGGATGTCAGCCCCAGCACCGTGTCTTCCTTTGCAGATGACACCCGAATCTGCATGACAGTGTCTTCCATTTGCAGGGCACTGCAAAGGGTCCAGGCGGACATCAACCAAATCTTTCAGTGGGCTGCAGAAAACAAAATGAAGTTCAACGATGAGGGAAATTTCAATTACTCAGATATGGTAAACACGAGGAAATTAAATCTTCATCAGAGTACAAAACAAAATTCTGGCCCCAAAATAGAGCGAAACCCCCAAGGTCAAGACCTGGGGGGTGATCATGTCGGAGGATCTTACCTTCAAGGACCATAACATTGTATCAATCGATCTGCTAGAAAAATGACAGGATGGATAATGAGAACCTTCAAAACTAGGGATACCAAGCCCATGATGACACTCTTCAGGTCACTTGCTTAAACTAGGCTGGAATATTTCTGCACACTAACAGCACCTTTTAAGGGGAGGTGAAATTGCTGACCTAGAAATGAACAGAGAACCTTCACGGCGTGCATAACGGAGATAAAACACCTCAATTACTGGAGTGCTTGAGGTTCCTAAACCTGTATTCCTGGAAGGCAGGCGGGAGAGATACATGATTACATACACCGGGAAAAATTCCTAGAGGGACTAGTACCGAACTGCACACGAAAATCACTCACTACAAAAGCAAAAGATTTGGGCAGACGATGCAACATCCCCCCAATGAAAAGCAGGGGTGTCATAGCACGTTAAGAGACCATACATAGTGTCAGGGGCCCGGGGGACTGTTCAACTGCCTCCCAGCATACATAAGGGGATTACCAACAGACCCTTGGCAGTCTTCAAGCTGGCACTGGACAAGCACCTAAAGTCGGTTCCTGACCACCCGGGCTGTGGCTCGCACGTTGGTTTGCGTGCAGCCAGCAGTAACAGCCTGGTTGATCAAGCTTACTGATCCACCAGGAGGTCTGGTCACAGACCGGGCCGCGGGGGCGTTGACCCCTGAACTCTCTCCAGGTAAACTCCAGGTACTACAGAGTTACATCTCCAACATACCCCACACCCGGTCACAACTGTAGTGAGTTATTATTGGTGCAAATATTGATTGTTGAGTCACACACAACACACACACACACATATATAAAATTCATACACACACACACACACACACCACAACACAAACACCAACACCAACACACACACACACTTACACATACACAAAACAACACACCCCCCACCCCCCCCACACACACACACACACACACACACACACAACACACACACAGCATTCCGACACCCCTTCGTAAGGCCTATTTCAAGGACACTGTACACGTGTATGTCAGGCCCTTACTGGAGTATGCAGCACCTGTTTGGAACCCGCACTTGATAAAGCCACGTCAAGAAACTAGAGAAGTACAAAGGTTTGACAACAAGGTTAGTTCAGAGTAAGGGGAATGTCCTATGAAGAAAGGATTAAGGGAAATCCGGCTGACGACACTGGGAGGGACAGGAGGGTCAGGGGGAGACATGATAACGAAATATAAAATACTGCGTGAATAGACAAGGTGGACAAGGACAGGATGTTACAGGGAGGGGACACAGAAAACAAGAGGCCACAATGGAAGGTTGAAGACACAAAGAGTCAGAGAGATAGTAGGAAGTATTCCTTCAGTCATAGAGTTCTTGTAAGGCAGTGAATAGCCTAGAAAATGACGTAGTGGAGGCAGGAACCATTACACAGTTTTTTAGACGAGGTTTTATAAAGCTCATGGAGCGGGGTGAAGAGAGGGTCTAGTAGCAACGGATGAAGAGGCGGGGCCAGGAGCTAGGTCTCGACCCCTGCAACCACAAATAGGTGAGTACAAATAGGTGAGTACACACGTGAAGCAGTATCGCTGAATAGTGCTCCCAGGATTTAGCGTTCTAGTGGCTGTCCTAAGATATTATTAGCGGTCATCGTACGGTGAGTGAATCAGTGAACATACCTACAAGAGTGTAATAGCTTTCAAGAGTGCGAATAATGTGATAAAGATCAAGAATTTTATATTTAATTTGAATGAATTTGTGAGTGAGGGAGGGTAGCAGTCGATGATCAGGCTGTGCTGCAGTGTTGACACAAAATATCCAAACAGTTAATTGGGTTAATGGGGGTTTTTGTGACTGAAATTATTAAACAAATACATATGTTGGTTGGTTATAACAGCAGTGTAGTGATAAGGTCAAAGAAGAGTGTTAAGTAAATATGAAGTAAGAAAAAATTAGTCAATCCCCAGCTGTTGGTGTTGTGAATGTAGCTAACTTATCAGACTTGTAATCTCCTATTACTGTACTAAAGAAAAAGAGGGATTTGTCAATACCAAGTCTTAAAAGAAAAGAAAATAAAAATTTGGAATGCAATGATAAGTCCTGTAAGGAGTTACAAAATTGAAGGAGTTGATAGCAGTCGTACCGCAGGACCTCAAGATGAGGCCCAGAGACATCACTTGGCTATTTGTGGTTAATGTTTGGTTAGTGTCTAAAGTCTCAGTGTCTCGCCCTGCTGGTTTATGCTATACATCACTCTATCCCTTTTCATTAACAGGTAGATAGATAGTGTGTAAACCTGATTGATTAGTAAAATTCATCTAAATATACAGGTAAACTCCAGAAGAGTTGTGTATGCCTAGTGAACCCCCCCCCATGTTTTCTGAGGGACAAGATAAGTAAACAAGTACGCACATACAAACACACGTGTGCACCGTAATTATTATTATAATAAACATTAGTATATATTAATGAGGAATTGAGGTGAGAGAAAAAATAATCTATAATCTTCAAAAGTAAAGTAGGCCTAGTGTTTCGAAGATTGGGCCGGGTATGAGTACCTCGGTGAACCAAGAACCAATAACAAAATGAGTTAACGTAACCCCCACCACTCTTTTTCAAAGAACGACAAGCTAGTAAACACACACACACACAAAAATAGTGTACTCAATTAATATTATATAGTATATATTAGTGTATATTAATAAGGAATGATTGTGAAAAAAAAATTATAATCTTCAAAAAGAGTAGCAGGGCTAGTGAATGCGCATGAACCCACACAAACCCACACACACCCACACACACACACACCACACACACACACACACACACAACACACTCACAAACACAAAACACCACACACAAACCACCACAACACACACAACACACAAACACACACCACACAACAAACACACAAAACACACATTGCCTAGATCACACATAACACTCCCCCCCCCCCTCCCCCACCGACATTCTCACTCCTTCACTGATCCCTCCTCACCTCTTTCACCCTCCCCTCCCAACTCTCCCTCCTTCCCCTCTCCCTCTCCCACTCACCCACTTGCTTCACTCTCCTTCCCACTCCCCTCCTTCACTACTCTTTTTCCCCACATAGCCACAGTTCTCCTCTACCTCCCCCCCCCCACTCTGACATACACAAATACTACCTAACATTACAGAAAGTACATAGGTTTCCCATCTGAGGCAATCAGGATAAAACAAAAATGGGTTGCCAGAGTGCCCCGGCAAAACCAAGGGACAGGAGGAGGAAACTGCAAAGGAAGATTGGGAGCAGAGTCACAAAAAGGGAACATGAATGGGAAAAGAACTAGAAGAACTTAGCATGAGAATGGAGAGAGGATAGAAATGGAAAAGCAGGAATGGGAGGTGCAAGTCAAAGCAGCAGAGGCCAGGATACAGGTTTAAAAGCGGGAATGAATCATCTGAAACAGCTAAAGAACTTAAGAACATTTTTGGTCGGATTTGGACAAACAGAGACTGCTACCTAGTACAAATAAGGGGACTGTGGGAAAGAAGGTGCAAAACTCCTGTAGAAGCTCAATAGTGGAGACTGTAGTAAATGAAAGATAGCTAAGCTATATGTGGAGGCCCTAACAGCCACAGCAGGAGCCTGGGGACAAAGCCGAGAAGGGAAATGACAGGCCATGAGCCCAAGTAAAATAGCTAGATGAAACTGAAGAAAGGAAAGCTGCATGGAGGAAATCAAAATTGAATGACGCGGATACACTGGGATATGCAGTTGGGAGCATGAAAGGGTGAGGTCGTCTTTGTGTATAGGCTCCAGGAAGTTGAAGGGGAAACCTATGAAGCAAGAAAACAAGGGGAATAAAAGCAATTGAAAGCATATGATAAGCAATTGGAGAAGACGAATGACCAGCTGGATAATTTTCGGAGAATTGGGGGGTTTGTAAAAAAAACCTCAGCAGTGAAAGCGACCTTCAAGGCAGATCGACTCGGAACAGGATTCCCTGCAGGAGAAAGCAGTTTAAGGAGGACATGCCAGCATACAGGAAGGTGTATCTCGACCGTGACAGAACACAAGCAGAAAGGAAGAAACAGAGAGAGATGGTACAAAACGAAAGGAGGAAAGAGAGGGGATGGAGAAGACAGACAGAGATCCAGACACAGGAAGAATCAAATAACAGCCCTCCTCACAACTTCCTATAGAAGCCTCCCAACCAGGTCACCCGTGCAACCAAACACTCTAAACAAAAACACCCATGCCACATCCAATGCCCCCACCCACTGCTTACAAAAACTCCACCCCCACAGCAAACACCCATAGTTTCTTCTAGTCTCCCACTTCCCCAACCCCATTACACCTCCCAGACCACAATCTTAGAAAAAGAAGTTGAAGGTGTGGGTATACAAATGCAGTGGAATAACAAATAAGTTTGAGGTAGTGGCACGAAAGAATCAAGGAGACATCCCAGTCATAATAGCATCACCCCCAGCCACCCCCCCCCCCCCTCAAACAGAATATAAACAGATCAATCTTTCCATCCAGATATCAAATCCTCAGGAAAGACAGAGGAGGAGGGGGGGAGGAGGAGTTGACACTGCTCATTAAAAACAGTGGGGGTTTGACGAAAAGAATGGAAGGAATGGATGGCACGGGCGAAAGGGACTTACTTAGTAGGAAAACAATCCAGTTGAGGGACATAAGGTGATATTGCTGTAATGTACACCACCCACAGAAACTGCCAGGACGGCCAAGAGAAGAATACGATGAGGCAACAGAGCAATGGCCGTGCCCCACTCGCCGATGGTGGCAAGGAGAGCACACGTGGGGGAGCAAAGTTACTAATTATGGGTGATTTCAATCCCAAGGACGATTGACTGGGATAACCTGGAGCTCCAGGGACAGTCCCGAAACATGGAGAGCCAAAGAGATGGATGTGGTACTGGGGGAAAAACCTCATGCCTCAAACATGTTAAAGACAATAACAGAGAGAGGGGAAAGGATGAACCAGCAAGACTGGACCTTGATGTATTCTCCTTGAGTAGTTCTTACATTCGAGGATATCATGTATGAAAAGGCCCCTGGGCGTAGTGATCATGTGGTTCTGAGCTTCAACTACATAGTTGAGCTCAAGTGGAGAGAGCAGCAGGTGGGAAAAAAACAACAAAAGGGGGTGGGAAACTTACTCATAGGCTTGAGGAACTTCTTTCAAGACATTCAGTGGGAGGAGGAAGCTGACAGGAAAACCAGTACAAGAAAATGATGTGACATAAGTGGCAACAAATGCAAGGAGGCAGAGGAGAGGTTTGTTTCCCCACGGGAAACAGAAAAATGGGAAGAACAGAATGTGTCCTTGGTTCAACCAAAGGTGTAGGGAGGCAAAAAAACTAGGTGTACTAGAGATGGAAAATGGTACAGAAGACAGAGAACTCAGGGAAAATTAAGAGGAATTAGCCGATAGCCAGAAAACGAATTGCACAGATAAGAAGGGAGGACTCAGCGGAATAACCGAAATGACATAGCATCGCAAGTCGCAAGACTGACCCGATGCTGTTGTATACAGCCACATCAGGAGGGAAAACAACAGTCAAGGAACCAGTAATCAGACTGAGGGAAGGTGAGGGGGAATTCACCTAGAAACGAACGGGAGGTATGTCTCAGGAAGCTCAACACAAGATTTAAAGAAGTATTTTCAGTGGGAAACAGATAGGACTCAGGAAATCAGCAGCAGGGGGGTGGCACCAGCAAGTGTGGATGAGGTACATATAACCAAGGAGGGAGTGTGAAGAACTGCTTGCGAACTTGACACTCAAAAGGCGGTGGACTCCAGACATCTTCGTGGGTCTTAAAAGAGGGAGCAGAGGACATTGTGTGCTTACCATTAACGAAGATCGTCAAAATTCATTGAAACTGGGCAACCCCCTGAGGGTATGGAAGATGGCATATGTCAGTCCCAATTTTTAAAAAGAGAGATCAGACATGAGAAACTAAACTACAGACCTGTATCACTAACGTGTATAGTATGCAAGGTCATGGAGAAGATCATCAGGAGGAGAGTGGTGGAGCATGGTTTCAGGGAGGGAAAATCCTGTGTCACAAACCTATTAGAGTTTTATGACAAGGTGACAGAAGTAAGAACAAGAGAGAGAGGGGTGGATTGACTGCATTTTTTTGGACTGCAAGAAGGCCTTCGACACAGTTCCTCACAAGAGGTTACTGCAAAAGCTAGAGGATCAGGCACACATAACAGGAAAGGCACTGCAATGGATAAGAGAATACCATACAGGGTACGGCAACAACGAGTCTGGTACGTGATGAGGTGTCAAAGTGGGCGCCTGTGACAAGCGGGGTTCCACAGGGGTCAGTCCTAGGACCTGTGCTGTTCTTGGTTATGTGAAATGACATAACGGAAGGGATAGACTCAGAGTGTCCTTGTTTGCGACGATGTGAAAGTAATGGAGAATCAAATCGGATGAGGATCAGGCAGGACTACAAAGAGACTGGACAGGCTAAAGCCTGGTCCAGGCAACTGGCTCCTTGAGGTTTAACCCCGCCAAATGAATTCATGAAGATTGGGGAAGGGCAAGAAGGCACCTCGGACACAATATGTTTAGATGGCCCCCCCCCATGTCTGGACAAACTCACTCAAGGGAAAAAGGATCTGTGTGAGTATTACACCGAGCTATCTACTGAGGTGCACATCAATCAGGATAACATGCTGCAGCATAACGGGACGCCTGGCAGACCTACGGATAGCGTTCGATACCTCAGTAAGGAGTCGTTCAGACTCTGTATACCATTTAGTCAGGCCTATGGAGTATGCAGCACAGTTTGAATTCCACACCTAGTCAAGCACGTCAAGAAATTAGAGAAAGTGCAAAGTTTTGCAACAAGACTAGTCCCAGAGTACGGGGATTGTCATACGAAGAAAGGTTGAGGGAAATCGGCCCTGACACACTGGAGGCCAGGAGGGTAGGGAGACATGATAAAGACATAGAAAATACTGCACTCGGAATAGACGGAGGGTGGACAAAGACGGGCAGGATGTTCCAGAGATGGACACAAACAAGAGGTCACAATTGGAAGTTGAGTCTCAGATGAATCAAAGGGATGTTAGGAAGTATTTCTTCGTCATGAGGGTAGTCAAGCCGTGGAATAGTAGAAAAATGAAGTAGTGAGGCGGGACATTACATAGTTTTAGGCGGAGGGTATGATAAAGTTCATGGAGCATTGAGAGAGTGGACTCCTAGTAGCAATCAGTGAAGAGGCGGGGCAGGAGCTATGACTCGACCTGCAACCACAAATAGGTGAGTACAAATAGGTGAGTACAGGAGCTTGGAACGACCCCTGCAATCTCAACTAGGTGAGTGCACACATATTCACACACACACACACACACACACACACACACACACACGCACACACACACACACCACACTACTTGTAGGTACAATTCCAGTCGAGAACATAAAGTAGTCATTGGAGTGATGTATAAACCCACAATGAACTGCAGGGAGGCCAGGAGAGGAGTACGAAGAAAACCACAGGGGTGTGTGGACACATGGCTGAGGTGGACATAGAAGAGCTCACTCGAGCAGAGCCAAAGTTACTGGTAATGGGCGCATTTCAACCACAGGGAGTCGACTTTGGAAAACTGGAGCACATGGTGATTCCCGAACATGGAGAGCCAAGTGATGGATGTGGTACTTGAAAACCTCATGATCAAACAGTCAGGGACACAACAGAGAAGGAGGGGAGGTATGAGCCAAGCAAGATGGGTCATTGTGTTCACCCTGAGCAGTTCAGACATTGAGGACATTCACTTTACGAGAGGCCCCTTGAGCTAGCGATCATGTGGTTCTGTTTTTGATTAAATAGTAGAGTTACAGTGGAGAGGTAACAGGCAACTGAAGGGTTCTTCCCCTATAAAAGGGGGGGGACTACACAGGTATGAGAAGCTTCCTGCCAGGAGTTCAGTGGGACGGAGAAATGGTAGAAATCAGTAACGAAGATGATGGAATATGTGGCAACAAAGTGCAAGGAGGCAGAAGAAAGTTTTGTTCCCAAGGGAAAACAGAAATAATAGGAAGACCAAAAACGGAGTCCTTGGTTTACCCGAAGGTTTAGGGAGGCAAAAAACTAAGTGCAACAGAGAATGAAAAGGTACAGGTGGCATAGGACCCAGGAAAACAAGGAGATTTAGTAGAAGAGCCAGAAAACGAGTATGCCACAGATAAGGAGGGAGGCCCCAGCGACAGTATGAAAAACGACATAGCATCGAATGTCAAATCTGACCCGAAACTGATGTATGCACATTAGTGGAAAGCAACAGTCAAGGACCGGTGATAATGCTGAGGAAAGTAGGTGGAGAATCACAGAAAACGATCAAGAGGTATTTGAGGAGCTCAACACGTGATTTAAGAAGTTATTTACAGTCCATAGAGACAGGAAGGACTCTGGGGGGAGACAGACCAGATGGGGACACAGCAAGGATTTACACCAACAGTGTTGGACGACATACATACAGATGAGCGAGGAGGTGAAGAAACTGCTACAGGGGACATCGATTACCTCAAAGCATTGGGACTGGACAAAAACATCTCCCGTGGTGTCCTTAGAGAGGGAGCAGATATGTTGGCGTGCCCACTTACCACATCTTCAACACGTCCCTGGAAATGGCAACTACTGAGGGATGAAGACGGCAAAGTTAGTTCCCATTTTTTAAAAAAAGAGACGGGAAAAGAGGCACTCTAAACTATAGACCTGTGTCATTCGACGTGTTAGTATGCAAAATTATGGATTAGATTATAAGGAGGAGAGTGGTGGTGCACCTGGAACGGAAAGAGTATAAAGGCCAACCAGCACGGTTTCATGGAAAGGCCAAATCCTGTGTCAAAAACCTTCTGAGGTTTTATGATTAAATAACAGAAGTTAAGGAACACGAGAGAGAGGGGTGGGTTGATTGCTCTATCTCTTGGATGCAAGAAGGCTTTGACCAGTCCTCACAAGAGATTGTGCAGAAGCTAGAGCATCAGGTGCATATAACGGGAAGGGACTGCAATGGATCTAGGAGAATACCTGACAGGGAGACAACAACGAGTCCATGGTACGTAATGTGTATCACAGTGGGCACCTGTGACGAGCGGGGTTTCCACAGGGGTCGGTCCTAGGACAGTGCTTTTTTGGTATATGTGAACGACATGATGGAAGGGTTAGACTCAGAAGTTTGGGTCCCTGGTTTTTGCACAGATGATGTGAAGTAATGAGGAGAAGTAAATCTGATGAGGACCAGGCTGGACTTCAAAGAGACCTGACAGACTGGGACACCTGGTCCAGCAAATGGGCTTCTCGAATTTAATCCTGCCAAATGCAAAGTCATGAAGATAGGGGAAGGGCACAGAAGACCACAGACCGAGTTAGGACTAGGTGGCCAAAGACTGCAAACCTCACTCAAGAGAAAGTCTTGGGGTGCAGTATAAAACACCGAGCATGTTCTCCGGAAGCACACATCAACCAGATAAACTGCTGCAGCATATGGGAACACCTGGGCAAACCTGAGACAGATTCCGACAACTTAGTAAGGAATCGTTCAAGACACTGTACACCGTGGTATGTCAGGCCATACTGGAGTATCGCAGCACCTGTTTGGAACCGCATTGATAAGCCCGTCATGTAAACTAGAGGAAAGTACAAAGGTTTGCGACATGGTTAGTTCCAGAGCACCTAAGGGGAATTGTTCCTATGAAGAAGATTAAGGGAAATCGGCCTGACGACACTGGAGGACAGGAGGGTCAGGGGGAGAAATGATAAACGACATATAAAATACTGCGTGTAATAGACAAGGTGGACAAAAGACAGGATGTTCAGGGAGGGGACACAGAAACAGAGGCCACAATTGGGAAGTTGAAGACACAAATGAGTCAGTGGAGTTATTAGGAAGTATTTCTTCAGTCACTAGAGTTGTAAGGCAGTGAATAGCCTAGAAAATGACGTAGCTAGTGGAGGCAGGAATCCATACACAGTTTAAGACGAGGTTTGATAAAGCTTCATTGGAGCGGGGAGAGAGAGGGCCCAGTAGCAACGGTGAAAGAGGCGGGGCCAGGAGCTAGGACTCGAACCCTGCAAGCCACAAATAGGTGAGTACAAATAGGTGAGTATCACACACACACACACACACACACACACAACACACACCACTCACACAAACACAAACACCACACACACACCACACACACAAACAACACACAACTCACACACACACACACACACAACCACACACACCACACACACACAAACACATATGCACACATGTGGTATTGCTTTATTTACAGCTAGCAAAAGTCAGGGTATTTCTCCAGAATGGTCTGGTAATATACCACTGTGCATAAAAGACTTAGCATTTCTTGAAAACTTCTGAGTGAGTTGTCTCTAAATTCATTTATTTTATCGCACTCCAGTACATAACTGACGCAGGGATGTGACAATCGGTCCTCTGGCAAAGTTTACATTTCGTTTGGTCTACATCTGGTGGTGGTGTTTAACCTGCCAAGTCTTGTAACACCAGCGGGAGCGGGCAGTTGTGACATCAAGAGTTGCTTATTTTGTTGGTATGCACCATAAGAATGTGGTCCTCCTGCATAATAGAATGATGATAGATGGACTTCTTGTCATCTCCCTGCGCATTATTAAGACCTAAAAATTCAGTTGAAGGTTCTTTTCGTATTTTATTGTTCTCAACTACTACCTGACAAGCCAAGATTGTAATCTACTCCCTCTTTGAAAGCATAAAGCTTAGCCAATTTATCAGTTCTATCATGCGTCTGAAGACAGTATCGAAGGCCTTTTGCAGGTCTAAAGTTACCACACCTATGAGGTTCCCCTTTGACATTTCAGTTCTCAGGTAATCCATCAGATTAATTAAGGAGGTGTCGGTTGAGTAAGATCTTCTAAAGCCCGATTGATAGCTATGGAGAATGTTGTTGTCATTAAGGTGGCTTAACTACTTGAGAATACACCGCCCTCTCTAGTATTTTAGATATTATTTCTGAGTATACTAACAGGCCTATAGTTGCTGACATCAGACCTACTATTTTTCTTGAAGATAGGAGTAACTCTGGCCTCCTTGAACCCCTCCGGTACGGTATTAGTGGTTGATAGATCGTGTGTGAGCAATAGGGATTGACAGTTCAGAAGCACCATCTTTTAGGAACTTAGGACGGGATATTAACAGGGCCTGTGCTCTTAGTTGGGTTTAACATGCCTTAGTTATTTTTGAATAAAGCCTATGAGATACACTTACTAGTTTGACAACTGTTTGGGGTTACCTTTATTGGTATAGTATGTTTGAAAATTATCAGAGTCGTGTTAAGGTATTTGATGCAGCTGGTAGTTTACTTACTAGTGTTGATGACCCAGCTGAGTCAATTGCATTAAAAGCAATTTGCAACCTTAGATGTTTCGTGACATACCTCATTATCGATAGTGACTATATGTTAGAGACCTATCTACTGGCTTATGGCTATACCCCACTGTTTTAAATTGTTGCCAGAGCTTTCTCCCGGGGTTATGTTATACTTCTTCAGTATTTGAGCAGTAGTGCTTTGCCTTTGCTCTGAACCTCTGTTCCTCCACCTTTTGGAATCATTTAGTGCTCTCTGCAATATCCTGTCTGTTTGCTTTTAAATCTTTTTAGCAGCTGGTCTCTGAACTTTCATTTATCTAATATCTCATTTCATCCAGGTTCAGTTCTTCGTTTAATCCTACTCTTTAACTGGTGCAATATTATCAAAGATGGTAGTGAACATTGTTTTGAATTTTTCCAGGCATGTTTGACGTCCGCGCAACTTGTTATCTCTGTCCAGTACAATTGTGTAGATATTTACCAGTGTTCTTACTGTGTTTCTAGTTGACCTATTTTTTTGTCCTGTGTTGGCCTATCTTATCCCTAATGTTTTCTGGTGCAGTAAATGATGAAATGATCATAAGGACCGGTAGGTTATGACGCCCTGACTGCTAATGTTTCAGCGCGGTACAAAGTGATGTCGTCAAATAGGGTGGCTGAGAACTGTGTGATCCGGTGTTGGTGTATAATTAGTTGAGTGTAATAATTTAAAACTAGATTTGGTTATACCTTTTGCAAAGCCAGTTTTTTGCTGCTGAAAACAGATATTGAAGTCGCCCGTTTTATTGTACTCGCAATTGTTTTCAAGTCCGGACAATACTCTGGAAAAGTCTTCTAAGAAATGGTCCTGGCGTTTGGAGGGCGATAGCTAGTTCCTACTAAGATGGTTTGGTCTTCGGAAGCAGCACTTCAAACCATAGAATCTCCAGTTATTGTTATTTAATCAGGTCTTGAGTTGTAAGCCTAAGTCATTTCTAATGTAGGCACGTACTCCACCACCTGTGTTCCTATCTAAGCATTTTATATTGTAAACCTTCTATTTGACTCGTCGTCAGTCACCGTATCATCCAACCAGGATTCAGAGATGGTTTAACTGGCGCCCCTAATTTTGTTAGCTGATTCCTAATCTCTTTAGGAAGAAGTGATCTTGCGTTGACATGGATAAGTGGAAGGCCTGTTTTCATATAAAACAATTATAAGCCTCAAATATATGGCAATGGGTCATTTGTATTAAAATAAGGAAAATCCATGTATCACTGCCAAAAGTGGTAACTGTGCCAGAGTGCATTTGTTACCACACAAAATGATTTCTGGCACCATTACTATAATTGTACATCATCCATTATGCCACACCCTTATCATTTTTTCATAAGTGCACTTTTCTGTTTTTCATGCGTACTTTAGTACAGTGTATGCACCCTGTTTGGTGTTGTTTGAGATAATAATGGCTGTATTGTCTCAAATTGACTTATGTTTGCATTACATATGGAGTTAAGTTAATCATTCCTATCTATAGACCGTCATTATCACTGTCATTTATCTGTCTGTTTGGCCTCTGACAATTGGTTTGAGGTCTGATTAATTTGAGATATCACACTTAAGAGTGCTACATTAAAGAGCTGTGTTCACTGTTTTTGTTGGGTATGCAGTGTTGCCATACCTTGCGGCGATAGTGGACATTTACTTTTCTGGTTGGATGGCAACTGTTGGGTTTTACTGTCCAGGCATGTTACTATATTCACCTTTTCAGCCCCCATGACTGCTTTCTATCTTCATGGAATTGAAGAAGAAAGATAAATATAATTATGGCAGGCCTGTACCCCCTAATGCCTGCCATTTTCCTCTTCGCTCTTTTACTCATATACAATATATTTATTTCTCTTTCCAGTCCCTAGTACACTTAGCATCTGTCTTTAGCAACCACCACTGAATCTAGTAATTTTTCTTCTTTCAAAACCTCTTCACTGCTCACTTTCCCTTATTCACAAACCCCTTTCAGTTAACCCCTTATTACACACTCCCTTCCCACCTCACTTCAGAGTCCGGCTTGACCAATTAACTGCTAACTCCTTTCATTCTGGTAGACCAGAAAAGGTTTAATCAATGGTTTTTATCCATTTCCAAATCCCCTAAGTTCCATTTATCAGGGGTTGTGTGGTGTTGTTGACTCCTGACTTGTACTGCTGACTACAGCCATTTTTAAAACATGAGGGAAGTAAACGCACTACCACCTGACCTTCATAGAGTTTATAGATTTATTTGGCGTTTTCTGCTAGTGATTCTCTCACTGTACATTTGGTCAGGCTGAATGTAGGTCTGCTACTAAAACATTTAACCTTGGAACTGTTTTAACTATTCGCCTTCTTTCCCACGACTGTCGATGAGGATATCCGACCTATAACCTTGGAGTTTTGTACTATTGATTTGACGATGTGTTCCTGTGTAGCCCTGCTCGTTAGCACTGGTAACAGGTGTGTATGATGGTGGTTACGATATGATGCTACTGTCAACAGATGAACGTCAGTAAAGCATGAGAATTTCACTTCGCTAGTTGTACGTCTAGCAGTGCTGGTGTTTGGATGCGGTCAGCTTGTTTAAATGCTCAATTCTTTTCCCTCGTTTGGCACTGAGGGTAAAAAGTCCTAACGACCTGTACATTTCCTTGGAGTTTTGATGATCAGGTTTTCTGCATGTGTCTTCCCGTGAACATGGTGCAGTTG
Source organism: Cherax quadricarinatus (assembly GCF_026875155.1). Classification (NCBI taxonomy): domain Eukaryota; kingdom Metazoa; phylum Arthropoda; class Malacostraca; order Decapoda; family Parastacidae; genus Cherax; species Cherax quadricarinatus. Next base: position 64,971,224 of record NC_069411.1, on the reverse strand, counting down.
ATATGGGAGTGTCAGTTATTTCAATGTAGGTGGGAAAACGTCTCATGTCTGGTTCACGTTGGCAGCAGGTCTGTACTTGAATGCCGATCCCTCTTTTGTCATATTTAGTCCATTTCGTTGTCGTCACCGTCAGTTTTTATGTCACTATAGGTTCCTTGCATGTTGTTGCATGTGTGGTAGGTAAGTTTGGGGTGCCAGGTCGTAAATGATAATGAAAAAAAAAAAAAAGGGAGCCCATTTGAATGAACTTTTGTATAGAAAGAGGTTCAGTTATTAAGTGATAGTATTTTAAGAAAAAGAGGATAAATAAGTATACAAGATATGATGTAAGGCATAATGACAGTAGTTTGTTGGACTATGTATTGGTAGATAAAAGACTGTTGAGTAGACTTCAGGATGTATGTTTATAGAGGGGCCACAGATATATCAGATCACTTTCTAGTTGTAGCTACAGTGAGAGTAAAAGGTAAATAGGATACAAGGAAAATAGAAGCAGAAAGTAAGAAAGAGGTGAAGGTGTATGAAATAAAAGAGGAGGCAGTTAAGATATAAACAACTATTGGAGGATAGATGCGCTAGGGAGAGTATAGACAATGGGGTCGAAGTTGTATGGGGTATGTTTAAGAATGTAGTGTTAGAGTGTTCAGCAGAAGTTTGTGGTTACAGGAAAGTGGGTGTGGGAGGGAAGAGGAACGATTGGTGGAATGATGATGTAAAGAGAGTATTAAGAGAGAAAAAGTTAACATATGAGAGGTTTTTACAAAGTAGAAGTGATGCAAGGAGGGAAGAGTATATGGAGAGAAAAAGAGAGATGAAGAGAGTGGTGAAGCAATGTAAAATGAGAGCAAATGAGAAAGTGGGTGAGATGTTATCAACAAATTTTGTTGAAAATAAGTAAAAGTTTTGGAGTGAGATAAATAAGTTGAGGAAGCCTAGAGAACAAATGGATATGACAGTTAAAACTAGGAGAGGAGAGCTATTAAATGGAGAGTTAGAGGTATTGGGAAGATGGAGGGAATATTTTGAGGAGTTGTAAAATGCTGATGAAGATAGGGAAGCTGTGATTTCGTGTATACGGCAAGGAGGAATAACATCTTGTAGTAGTGAGGAAGAGCCAGTTGTGAGTGTGGGGGAAGTTCGTGAGGCAGTGGGTAGAATGAAAGGGGGTAAGGCAGCTGGGATTGATGGGATAAAGATAGAAATGTTAAAATCAGGAGGGGATATAGCTTTGGAGTAGTTAGTGCTATTATTTAATAAATGTATGGAAGAGGGTAAGGTACCTAGGGAATGGCAGAGAGCATGCATAGTTCCTTTGTATAAAGGCAAAGAGGATAAAAGAGAGTGCAAAATTTATAGAGGAATACGTCTGTTGAGTACTCACCTATTTGTGGTTGCAGGGGTCGAGTCACAGCTCCTGGCCCCGGTAATGTGCATAGTAGAGTTATTATTGAAAGAATTAAGAGTAAGACAGAGAGTAATATAGCAGAGGAACGAGGAGGCTTTAGGAAAGGTAGGGGGTGTGTAGACCAAGTGTTTACAGTGAAACATATAAGTGAACAGTATTTAGATCAGGGTAAAGAGGTTTTTGTGGCATTTATGGATTTGGAAAAGGCATATGACAGGGTAGATAGGGGGGCAATGTGGCAGATGTTGCAGGTATATGGTATTGGAGGTAGGTTACTGAAAGCAGTGAAGAGTTTTTACGAGGATAGTGAGGCTCGGGTTAGAGTATGTAGGAGAGAGGGAGATTATTTCCCAGTAAAAATAGGCCTTAGACAAGGATGTGTGATGTCACTGTGGTTGTTCAATATATTTATAGATGGGGTTGTAAGAGAAGTGAATGCTAGGGTCTTGGCAAGAGGTGTGGAGTTAAGAGATAAAGAATCAAACATAAAGTGGGAGTTCTCAGTTGCTCTTTGCTGATGACACTGTGGTTTTAGGAGATTCTGAAGAGAAGTTGCAGAGGTTGATGGATGAAATTGGTAGGGTATGTAAAAGAAGAAAATTAAAAGTGAGTATAGGAAAGAGTAAGGTTATGAGGACAACAAAAACATTAGGTGACGAAAGACTGAATATCAGATTAGATGGAGAGAGTATGGAGGAGGTGAATGTATTCAGATATTTACTAGTGGACGTGTCAGCAAATGGGTCTGTGAAGGATGAGGTGAATCACAGAACTGATGAGGGGAAAAGGATGAGTGGTGCACTTAGGATTTAGATTTTTTTAGATTTTGCCCCCAAGTGGCTAGTTTGCCTGCATTGGGAGTCTGGGGAGACAAAAACTTTGTCCGTAAGAAAAGAGGGGAATGTATGAAATTTATGGTTGTACCAACACTCTTGTAGGGTGTAAAGCTGGGTAAAGAAGTTACAAGGGGAAAAAGGCGGGAGGCATTAGAAATGCATGTTGAGAGAAATGTGTGGTGTGAAAAAATGCAAAGAATTGTATTTTGGGAAAATTAGGGGGAGGTGCGGGATTCAAAATGTTGTCCAGAGATTTTTCAGGTGTCAGGTTCGCGTGTCGGTGCCTCGTTGTGCCCGGGGTTTATCTCGTTTTTCACGGTGCTTTTACGGCTAGAATTTTAAATTTTGTGTCACAATCCATAATACACCCCCTCTGGGCCCTGGAACCAATCTTGGGGGGAAACTTATATATGAGTAAAAAAGGAAAATTAGTGTGCACTACCTGCAGAGTTTACTGCAAGGGGGGAATCATGGGCCCCTGTGTCCCGTGTGGAAAAAAAAAATAATAAATTGAATTTTTCGTGTAAGGGGAAAGAGTCTCCCTGATAACATTGAGTATACATAGTGTATAGTGTAACTACAGGGCTCCCTAGTTTTTGATGATAAAGGCAAAAGTGTCTTTTGAAAACAGGTGAATCGTAAATGAAGTGATAAGCCTATAGAGGCAGGTGCCAGAATCGCCAAAAATTTTACCACAGGTCAGCTTTTTTAAATAACTTCCTGGTTTGCTGTGTACTCGCATAAAATTAGTGTTTCCCAGTGAATGCAAATACAGTTTTTGTAGTAGAACTAACATATTTAAAAGGTACTTAGTGGAGTGGAGTGCTTTTATTGTTTTTTTTCTTGAAATCGAGACGTTACGTAATTTCATATAACCTGTAGTTTCCAGCGGTCAAAAATTTCACAACGGAAGCAATTATTACACAGAAAAAACGTCCTTCCTCCAAAATTTGACCAGTCAACTTAGTGATAATATAGCATTTATTGGGTTTGGGGACGGAAAAAAAAAATAGAAAGCCAGTTTTCAGCGATTTATAAACAAGGGTTTAGGTCGACCCTTCGTCATTGTAGGGGTGCCAGCAGTCACCGGGTCTTCAACACGCAAGTTATACTCTTGTATCAGTCAAATCACTATTACCGGGTAGATAATTTTTAGAGATCCTTCATGTGTTAGCCAAATCACCGACCCGTATGTTTTAAATAAGTGACCCCCCTGATCGAGCAGATCGACTGGTCCGAACCCTTGACTGGTCCCAACCCCCTTTACTGGTCCCCAAAACCCGGGGCTGGTTTTTAAAAAGTTTCGTTGAACAATAAAAACAACTGTAAACGGATGGGGTTGTAGGCGCCCCTTTTAAACACAAAATTTAAAAAAACAGGGAAAGTGACGGTAAGCTGTCCAAAATACAAAAAAAGTTAGAAACAAATACAAATAGCTGGCTTCATTTAGGTTTTAATATAATATTCAAGAGGTTTCAGTAGAATTGCAGTAAATCAAACCCTTCAAATCTTATGAAGCTGTGTGTGTCTGTGGTCAGTAAAAAAACGGGCTTCCCCATGGATAAATTTTCTTTTTGTGGAAAAAGGTGTACGCCCCTTTGCGATATCCCCGAAAAAGCTACAGCAGTTTAAAAAAAGAAAAGTGTTTTTGGGTATCCAAATGAGGAAAATCTGTGGACAAAATCAAAGGGTATTAAAAGAGGACAACATCAAAGCTGCTTTCATAGAAACCTGGAAGTTTTCTACAACAGGGGAACAAAAAAAGTCGGGGCTGAATGGTACTCCCTTTTGATACTGGCCATGTAGCACAAACTTAAGGCTGGAATGAATTTTGGGTAGTCAGTAAATGTGGGGCTGATAGTGCTGTCCTGGGGGGAAAGAAATGGTGAACTGGAGATGCTGCCCCTGGGAGACAAAAATGGTGAAGCTGGAGGTGCGTCCTGGGAGACAGAAATGGTGAAGCTGGAGATACTGTCGGGGAGACAGTAAGGGTGAAGCTGGAATTTTTTGTCCAGGTAGTCGGGAATTTACGCGGGAAGGGAAAATACATATAAAGACCTCATAGGGGAAGGAGCCATAGGGGGAAAAACAAGTGTAGTCAAAGATAAGATAAAACCATTTTCAAACTAGAAATACCGCGGGAAAAAATGCAAACAAGAGGACCCAATAGCAATAGTGAGGATAAATTCCCAAATAAAAAACTGGTGGGAGTCCATTGTTGGTGTGGGGAGGATAAAGTAAGACGGGGAAAAATGCACCAACAGGGAATACAGTACAGAAACCAAGGCAAGGGGAAAAACAAGCCTGTGCACATATATGCACTTGGTTCTGCAGGAGGGGGAAATCGGGGAAAAACGAGGGGGACATGCAACTATGACCCCCCTAGAAAATGCCATGCCCTATGAAAACAGGAAAATGAAACCCCCCCTGTAAGTTTTTTCCCCTGAAATGTGTCCCTCTTCAGTACGGGAAAAGATGGTATAATTAAAATTTTCCGGCACCATCTAAAGGGGAAAAAAAAGAACAAAAACCCAGGCCTGGAAAACCTGGGAGCCACACCCACTCAAGGGGGGGAATTTTTTTTTAGTGCCGGGGAAGAAAAAAAACTGGCAAAAAATGGCAGAAATCGTACACCAAATCCAGTCATTCCTGGAGTGGAACACGTGATGGCCTCCACCCCCAAACCAACGATACAGATACTAACCCGGAAAAAATTCCCCCCCAGTACCAAAAATCCCACAGTCCGATAACATTTTCTTTGCAAATATAAGGGTTAAAGCCGCAACAAAAAACAAAAAACCTTTCATCCGTGGATGCTTCAGAGGCAAAGTCAAAGTTCGCGGGTTTCACTGAGACCCCATAAAGGATCACTTGGCAACGAAATTGGATCCCCGGTTACAACCTATACAGAGTGCAGAGTGAACAGGCAAAAGGGGGGGGGTTTGGCCCGTACATTGCAGGTCACTTGTTTGCACGAACTGCTTAATGCCTCAAAAGATGTAGTGGAAGTTTTAGCAGTAAAAAGGTCGAAACCAAAACCTGTCATTGTGGTAGTCTACAAGCCTCCGGTGCAACATCCCAGCAATTCCGGAAAAACTGTTAAAAAATGCCCCTGTTGGAAAATCTTCCCGCTCCCGCCCAAAATCTTGCTCCCGGGGGGCTTCAACTTAAGGGACTAAAATGGAGGAATTAGCAAATAAAATTGTTGCAGTAATAACACCCGAGGAGCTCTGATGAAAACTCACACTCACCGAGCTTTTAAATCTCTGCACAAAATTAATTTAAAACCCGCAAATAATGAGCCTATAACTGGGAATACACTAGACCTCATCTTCATAACAATGATGATCTGATAAGAAATGTCACCATATCAAAAACAATATACTCAGATCACAACATAATTGAGGTTCAGACATGTATGCGTGGAGCCCCAGACCGACAAAATGAGACTAGTCACGAGGGAGCATTCACCAAATTCAACTTCAATAACAAAAACATAAAGTGGGACCAAGTAAAACCAAGTCCTAACCGATATAAAGCTGGGGAGATATACTAAGCAACACAGACCCAAACTTATGCCTAGAACAGATTAACTCGGTGGCACTCGATGTATGCACAAGGCTAATTCCTCTAGAAAAAGGAGGAGTAGATGTAAAATAGAAAGAGACAGGCGCTCCTTTACAGGCGACGGAAAAGAATAACAGAGCGGCTAAAAGAGGTCAATATATCTGAAATGCGCAGGGAGACACTGGTCAGAGAAATAGCAAGCATCGAACTTAAGCTAAAAGAATCCTTTAGGATCAGGAATCGCGGGAAGAACTAAAAGCCATAAATGAAATCGAAAGAAACCCAAAGTATTTCTTCTCCTATGCCAAATCAAAATCGAGAACAACGTCCAGTATTGGGCCCCTACTTAAACAAGATGGGTCCTACACAGATGACAGCAAGGAAATGAGTGAGCTACTCAAGTCCAATATGACTCAGTTTTTAGCAAGCCGCTAACCAGACTGAGAGTCGAAGATCAAAATGAATTTTTTATGAGAGAAGCCACAAAATTTGATTAACACAAGCCTATCCGATGTTATCCTGACGCCAAATGACTTCGAACAGGCGATAAATGACATGCCCATGCACTCTGCCCCAGGGCCAGACTCATGGAACTCTGTGTTCATCAAGAACTGCAAGAAGCCCTATCACGAGCCTTTTCCATCCTATGGAGAGGGAGCATGGATATGGGGGTCGTCCCTCAGTTACTAAAAACAACAGACATAGCCCCACTCCACAAAGGGGGCAGTAAAGCAACAGCAAAGAACTACAGACCAATAGCACTAACATCCCATATCATAAAAATCTTTGAAAGGGTCCTAAGAAGCAAGATCACCACCCATCTAGAAACCCATCAGTTATACAACCCAGGGCAACATGGGTTTAGAACAGGTCGCTCCTGTCTGTCTCAACTACTGGATCACTACGACAAGGTCCTAAATGCACTAGAAGACAAAAAGAATGCAGATGTAATATATACAGACTTTGCAAAAGCCTTCGACAAGTGTGACCATGGCGAAAATAGCGCACAAAATGCGCGCTAAAGGAATAACAGGAAAGTCGGTCGATGGATCTATAATTTCCTCACTAACAGAACACAGAGAGTAGTCGTCAACAGAGTAAAGTCCGAGGCAGCTACGGTGAAAAGCTCTGTTCCACAAGGCACAGTACTAGCTCCCATCTTGTTCTCATCCTCATATCCGACATAGACAAGGATGTCAGCCACAACACCGTGTCTTCCTTTGCAGATGACACCGAATCTGCATGACAGTGTCTTCCATTGCAGACACTGCAAGGCTCCAGGCGGACATCAACCAAATCTTTCAGTGGGCTGCAGAAAACATATGAAGTTCAACGATGAGAAATTTCAATTACTCAGATATGGTAAACATGAGGAAATTAAATCTTCATCAGAGTACAAAACAAATTCTGGCCACAAAATAGAGCGAAACACCAACGTCAAAGACCTGGGAGTGATTATGTCGGAGGATCTCACCTTCAAGGACCATAAACATTGTATCAATCACATCTGCTAGAAAAATGACAGGATGGATAATGAGAACCTTCAAAATAGGGAGGCCAAGCCCATGATGACACTCTTCAGGTCACTTGTTCTATCTAGGCTGGAATATTGCTGCACTCTAACAGCACCTTTCAAGGCAGGTGAAATTGCCGACCTAGAAAATGTACAGAGAACTTTCACGGCGCGCATAACGGAGATAAAACACCTCAATTACTGGGAGCGCTTGAGGTTTCTAAACCCGTATTCCCTGGAACGCAGGAGGGGAGAGATACATGATTATATACACCTGGAAAATCCTAGAGGGACTAGTTACCGAACTTGCACACGAAAATCACTCACTACGAAAGCAAAAGACTTGGCAGACGATGCACCATCCCCCCAATGAAAAGCAGGGGTGTCACTAGCGCGTTAAGAGACCATACAATAAGTGTCAGGGGCCCGAGACTGTTCAACTGCCTCCCAGCACACATAAGGGGGATTACCAACAGACCCCTGGCAGTCTTCAAGCTGGCACTGGACAAGCACCTAAAGTCAGTTCCTGATCAGCCGGGCTGTGGCTCGTACGTTGGTTTGCGTGCAGCCAGCAGCAACAGCCTGGTTGATCAGGCGCTGATCCACCAGGAGGCCTGGTCACAGACCGGGCCGCGGGGGCGTTGACCCCCGAAACTCTCTCCAGGTAAACTCCAGGTAAACTCCAGAGGGCTGAGGAAGGGTTGTTGAGGTGGTTTGGACATGTAGAGAGAATGGAACAAAGCAGAATGACTTCAAGAGTGTATAAATCTGTAGTGGAGGGAAGGCGGGGTAGTGGTCGGCCTATGAAGGGTTGGAGGGAGGGGGTAAAGGAGGTTTTGTGTGCTAGGGGCTTGGACTTCCAGCAAGCATGCGTGAGCGTATTTGATAGAAGTGAATGGAGACAAATGGTTTTCAATACTTGACGTGCTGTTGGAGTGTGAGCCAAGTAACATTCGTGAAGGGATTCAGGGAAACCGGCAGGCAGAGACTTGAGTCCTGGAGATGGGAAGTACAGTGTCTGCACTCTGAAGGAGGGGTGTTAAAGTTGCAATTTTATAACTGTAGTGTGAAGCATCCCTCTGGCAAGACAGTGATGGAGTGAATGACGATGAAAGTTTTTCTTTTTCGGGCCACCCTGCCTTGGTGGGAATCGGCCGATGTGTTTAAATATATATATATATATATATATATATATATATATATATATATATATATATATATATATATATATATATATATTTTTGTATGTATGTATATATACATATATGTATAATCTGTGTAGAGTAACGACAGTTCTGAAACGTTCAAAATGAATGTTCATCATACCTAACATAGGTATGACTAGAGAAGCAAATCTTTTACAATGGTTATTGAAAACATATAAAAGTGTGTTAATAGAGCAAACAGACAGGAGTCAGTCAGTGCATAAAAAAATATTCACTTTAATTGACTGGTTTACCAAGAATTATTTTCATACAAGACTCCACAGTGGTGCCGACACCAAAATCTTGAGAAAAACTAGCCTGCCTACGAGGCAATTAGTTAGAGCTATTACTGGGGATCATAGGAGCCGGCTGATTGGTCTAACAGAATGTCCTTTTTGGGAACTATACAATTTAGAGGTTAGTACAATCGTCTGTCAGTCTGTCAGTGTACAAAAGTCCATTCAAATTATGTCGTTTTCAGTGTAAACAACAGGGTGCTTGATTCATTTGTGACTGCCAAGTATACATGTTTTGTTTTTATTCAACCTGATAAATACATTATATTCTATGCTTCCAACAGAGTGTTCGGTTTACTGGGAAAATACAATAAGTAAAGGATTAGAACTTGGCATGAGATGCTTACCCAATGGTAACTTTGATCCCCTGCAGTGCTTCGACAACCACTGCTTCTGCTACGATCTCTCTACCAGCAGTGTTCAATCAGGACCCTTCAGTATCGACATGCTTATATTTATGTCATGCTGTAAGTAATGACTATAGTTTTGTAAAAGATAGATATTAAAATATATATATATATATTATATATATATAAATAAAATATATATATATAATATATATATATATATATTTTATATATATATATATATATATATATCACCGAGGCAGGGGTTTCCTGGAGTTTACCTGGAGAAAAGGTTTCGGGGGGCAACGCCCCGCGGCGCCGGTCTGACACCAGGCTCATGGTGGATCAGGGTCTGATCAACCAAGCTGTTACGCTGGGCCTCGGTTGGTTCAGGTACTGACTTCAGGTACCTCTCTAGTGCCTTCTTCAAAACAGCCAGAGGGCTATTGTTAATCCCCCTTATGTATGCTGGGCGACAATGAGCAATCTTGGGGCCCGACACTTATGTGTGGCCGAAAAAAAAGAAAAAAAAATTTCATCATTCAACACTTTCACCATCACTCATACATAATCACTGTCTTTGCAGAGAAGCTCAGATACACAGCTTAGAACGTTCCTCCAAACTGCCAAATTTCCCAAACCCCTCCATTAAAGCACAGGCATTGTACTTCCCATTTCCAGAACTCAAACCGCTAACCGGTTTCCCTGAATCTCTTCAAAAAAATATTACCCCCGCTCACACTCCATCAGAGTCAGGCCCTAAAGCCATTCGTTCCATTCACTCCTATCTACCATGCTCACACTCGCCTCCTGGAAGTCCAAGCCCCTCACTAACAAAAGCTCCTTTACCCCCCCCCCTCCAACCTTTTTGAGGACGACCCCCACCCACCCTTCCTTCCCTCCAAGTCATTCTACTTTGTTCCATTCTCTCTAAATGACCAAACCACCTCAACAACCCTTCTTCAGGGCCCCCTGATTAATACTTTTTTGTAACTCCACACCTTTTTCCCAATTTGCACACTATGAATTCTTTGCACAATATTTACACAACACATTTCCCTTAGACATGACATATCCACTGCCTCCACCACCTTCTCACTGCATATTTACAACCCAAACTTCACACCCAAAAGATGATGGGACCACTATTCTCTTGTACATTCGCTTCTTTTGCCTCATAGACAACGTTTTTTTGTCTCCACACTTTTTTTTCCTTCATCATTTTTTTTGGTTACCCCCATCCTTCATAAACCATCCATGAAATGTTCAGAGCATGTAAAAAAAAAAATTATACCCCCCACAACCACTCCCCCCAAACTACCCCCACAACTTACACTGCCCCACACTCCCTCTCTCGTTACCGCCCACAACATCTTCCCCCACAAGAACTCTCCTCTCCTCCCACAATCTTTCCCCCACAACACGATCCCCGGCCACACATCCCCACCCCCTACCCACCCACACAAAAACGCGCCACAACCCCCCCACACACTCCACCCCCCCAACCTAACCCCCCCCCACACTCCTCACCCCCCCCATCACACCCCCCACACATCCGCCTTCACTACCCCAACAACCATGATCCCCCCCACCCAACCCAACCCCACCCGCCATCAAACCACCCCCCCCCCCGCACCACCCCCACAACCCCAACCCCCCCCCCCACTCCACCCCGCCATACTACATACCGCCCCCCCACCCTCCCCGCACAACCCCCCCCCTCACAACACTCCCACCCGCACCCACATCCCCCCCCCACACACCCACTAAACAACCCAGACCCTCCCCCCCACTTCCGCCACAAACAACCCCCCGACTCTCCCTCCTCACCCCACCCCACAAACAAACCCCCCACAACACACACCCCCCCCCAAACTACCCGCCCACACATCCCACAAACTATCCTACCCACCAACCCACTCATACATCTCGCCCACAATCTACCCATCAACTTACCCCCGCACACACACCCCTCACCCCACAAACAGAAGCCCCCCCACCACCCTCCCCCACTACCTTTCCAAAGCATACCCCCCACACACTCCACCTCATCCCCACAAATCTTCGCCCTTCCCCCCACTCACACACTCGACCACACCACAAACATCCCCCGCACCGTCCACCCGCAACAACAACCCCCCCCACTCTCTCACCCCACAATCATCACCCCCCGCACTCATCTCCCCCACACACATCGATCAAATCCCCCAGCACACACTCCCCCCCAACTTACCCGCCCCACCCACACATAACCCACAAACAACCCCCACACGTCACCTCCCTCCCCCACACAACCCCCTACCCCAACCCTCAACCTACTACCCCCCCCCACACCCCCCCAAACTACCCCCCCTACACACTCCTTCCTCCTCGTCCACCTCCCCACAATCAATATCAACCCCCCACACCACAGACCCCCACCAATCATCCCCCCACCCACGCACGCCCACAATCTTCCCCCCAACCCCCTCACCCCCCAAAAACAATAAATATACACGAACCCCCCCCCCGCGCACACCCTCCCAAACAATCAACATAAAACCCCCCACACACCCCCCCAACAACCCCCCCCCCACCACACCCCCCCCCACAAAGCACCCCCCCCACACACACCCACCACTCCCCCCACCCTCACACACCCCACCCACTACCCCAAACGCACAAACCCTCAAACCCCTCCCCCCACACACCCCCCCCTCAACCCCCCCCCCCCGCACCCCACCCACAACCCCCCACCCACTCACCCCCCCCACAACCCCCCCCCACACACCTCACACAGCACCACCCACGTCCACCCCCCCCCACAAACCCCCCCCGCACCACCCCCCAAACTTCCCCCCACCCTCCAACTACCCCCCCCATCTCAACCCCCACCCCAACACACAGCCCCCCCACCAACCCCCACCCACACACACCCCCCCCAACACCCCCGCCCCCCACACACACCACCCCCCAAACCACCCCCACCCACCCCCCCCACAACCCCACCCACACACCACCCACCCCCACACACCCCCCCCCACCCCCCCCACTACCCCCACCACACCCCCCCCACCAACCCGCCCCCCCCCCGCCACACTACCCCCCCAACACCTCCCCCCCCCACCCCCCCCACACCCACCCCCCCCCCACACACGACCCCCCGCCACAACCCACAACCCAACAAACCCCCCCCCACACACCCCCCCCACAACCCCCCCCCACACAGCCACCACGACCACACACCCACCCCCACCACGACAACCCCCCCCCACACACACACTCCACCCAACCGCCCCCCCCACAACCACAACAGCACAACAACTACCAACCCCCCCCCACACTACCCCACCCCACAAACAACCACCACAACCCCCCCCGCACACACCCCCACCCCACTCCACCATCACCCCCCGCCACTAACCCCCCCCCCACCGACACTACCGCACCCCTCACTTCCCTCAACAAACTTACTTCCCCCCACACTCGTCCTCAAACCCCCCCCCAACAACCCCCCCCACACTCCCCCACAACAATACCACCCCACAGACTCTCTCCCGCCCCCACTATCCCCCCACCCACCCCACCCTCTACCCCCCCCCCACTCTCTCTCCCCCCCAACATCTACGCCCCCCCCACACACCACTCCCCGCCACACACAAACCCCCACCCACCACCCCCACACACCTACCCACCCCCACACACACCCCCCCCACTTCAACAACAAACCCCCCACACCACCACCCGCCCACACAACATCACTACCCCCACACACTCACAACTCACCCACCTCACCCCACAAACTAAAAAACCCACCCCCACACCTCTACGGACGACACACTCCCCCCCCAATCAACAACCACAACCCCCCCCCTCACACCCCCAACACACCCCCCACACCCACAACACTTCCCCCACCGAGCACACTCTCCCCCGGCACTCCCGTCCCCACCGCACTACCCCCTCCCCTCACCCCCCAAACAACCCCCCCCACACACACGCACTCCTCAACCCCACCCACCTACCCCCCCCCCACACTGCCGACCCCCACCAACCAAACCCCGCCTAACACAACAAACACCCGCCCAGGGAACAATCCCCACACACACATCCCACCCACACACCACACACCCCCCCCTCAACTAACCCCCACCCCTCTCACCCCCCAACTCCACCCCCACAACACACACCCCTCCCCAAACTGACCCAATACAAATCAACCCGCCCCACCCCGCCCACACCCCCCCCCACACACCACACCTCCCCCCCCCCCCAACACAAGACATCCCCACAATCAACCTACAACCCGCCCCCCGCACTCCACACCCCCACAATCCTGAACACCACCCCCCCCACACCCCACACTCTACCATCCTTTTTCCTACCCCCCACACTACACTCCCCACACGAAACTTTTTCCCCCCACACACTCTACCCCACAATCCACCCCCCCACACACCCCACAATCTTCTACCATCTTTGCCCCCCACACCTCTTCTACACTCCTCCACGACAACATCCATCTCCCCCACCCTCTCTCCCCCAAACCATCTTCGCCCCCACTACACTTCCCCACAAACTTCCACCCACACTCTCAACCCCACCCTCTTCCCCCACACTCTCTCACCGCCACAATCTTTCCCCCACACTATCTCCACCCACAAACCTTCCCCCACACTCTCTCCACCACTCCCCCACAAACTACCACCATCTATCCCCCACACCACTCTCCCCCTCCCGATCCAACTCACCCCAACAATACTTCGACCACCCACACTCTCACCTACCCCACTTCAATCCCCCACAATTTCTCATATCTCTCCCCCACAATCTTTTTTCTTCCCCACACACACCATCTCCCCCACAATCAATATCCTCTAACTTTTCCATTTATCCCCCACACTCACTCCCAACCCCCCACAATCCATTCCCCCACAACTCTCTCTCTCTCCTCCCCACACAAACTTCCCCCGCCCTTTCCCCCCCCCACACTCTCGTGACCCCACAATCTCCCCCCACACTCTCTCCCCAAATCATCTTCCCCAACCCCCCAACTCTCACTACCTTCCTAACCTCCCTCCCCACAATCTATACAATTCTACCCCCCACACACAACCACCTCCCCACTAATAATTCCCCCCCCACACACTCCACCCTCTACCCCTCCTCCCCCACCATCTTCACCCCAACACACCTCTCCCCACAATCTTCCCCCACACTCTCCTTCACAATCTTTCCCACACACACTCCCCACAGGGGGGGGTGTTGGCCGGTACTTGCAGAGTCACTTGTTTGCACAGAACTCTTAAATATGCCTCAAATGGACGTAGTGGAAGTTTTAGTCAGAAAGTCGAAACCCAAAACCTAGTCATTGTGGTATGTCCTCTAACAAGCCTCCGGATGCTCATCCCCCAGGCAATTCCAGGAACAGCTGTTGTAGAAAATTGACCACTGTCTGGAAAATCTTACCAGCTACCTGGCCCAGTTACACCCACCATCTTGCTTGCCAGGGGATTACAACTAAAGGCCAACCTATAATGGAGGAATTATAGCAAATCTAGTAAATTATTGTTGCATGAAATAACACCAGAGCAGCTCTGATGAAAACTCCACACTCACAACCGACGAGCTCTTTAAAACTCTGCACAAAATTCAGTTAAAACCAGCAAAATTATAGAGCCTACTAGACTGGAGAATACACTAGAACCCTCAAATTCACTAACAATGATATCTATAAGAAATGTCACCAAATCAAAAACAAAATACTCAGATCACACATAATTGAGGTTTCAGACATGGTATGCGAGGAGCCCCAATACCGACAAAAATGAGACTAGGTCCACGAGGAGATACACACCAAATTCAACTTCAAGATAAAAAAATAACAAAAACCATAAAGTGGGACCAAGTAAACCAAGTCCTAACCGATATAAGCTGGAAGATATACTAAGCAACACAGACCCAAACTTATTGCCAAGAACATATTAACCCTCGTGTGGCACTCGATGTATGCACAAGCTTATTCCTCTAAGAAAAAAGGAGGAGTAGATGTAAAATAGAAAGAGACAGGACAGGCGCTCTCTGCTCCCCTTTACAGGCGACGGAAAAGAATAAACAGAGCGGCTAAAAAGAGGTCAATAATATCTGAAATGCGGCAGGGAGACACTGTCAGAGGGAAATAGCAAAGAGCATCGAACTTAACTAAAAGAATCCCTTAGAGTCCCAGGAAATCGCGGGAAGAACTAAAAGCTATAAATGAAATCGAAAGAAACACCCCAAAGTATTTCTTCTCCCTAAGCCAAATCAAAAAGCGAGAACAAAAAAAACGCCCAGTATTGGGCCCTCTACTTAAACAAGATGGGTCCCTACACACAGATACAGCAAGGAAATGAAGTGAGCTACTCAAGTCCCAATAATGACTCAGTTTTTTAGCAGACCGCTAACACAGACAGAGAGTGCGAAAGATCAAAAATAATTTTTTAGAGAGAGGCCCACAAAAATTTGATTAACACACAAAGCCTATCCCGATGTTGATATCATCCCCTGTGTCAGCCAAATGACTTCGAACAGGGAGCCCAGATACAGGGCGATAAAAAAATGACATACCCCAGCACACCTGTGTGGCGGGTGTCAGCCTGCCCCAGGGCCAGAACTCATGGAACCTGTGTTCATTCCAAGAACTGCAAGAAGCCCTATCACGAGCCTTTTCTTCCATCCCTATGGAGAGAGGGAGCATGACACGGGGTATCGTCCCTCAGTTACTAAAAACAACAGACTAGCCCCACTCCACAAAGGGGGCAGTAAATCAACAGGACATAGAACTACAGACCAATAGCATCTAAACAAACATCCCAATCATAAAAATCTTTGAAAGGGGGTCCCTTAAGAAGCTAGATCACCAACCATCTAGAAACCCATCAGTTTACACAAACCTAACCCAGGGCAACATGGGTTTGAACAGGAGGTCGCTCCCTGGTCTGTCTCAGCTACTGGAACACTAACGAACAAAGAGTCCTAAATTCACTAGAAGAACAAAATAATGCAGATGTACTATAAAATACAGACTTTGCAAAAGCCATCGACAAAGTGTGAACCTGGCGTAATAGCGCACAAATTGGCGCGCTAAAGGAATAACAGGAAATCGGGTCGATGGATCTAAAATTTCGCCTCCCTCCCTCACTAACGAGAACACAGAGAGTAGTCGTCACGAGAGTAAAGTCCGAGGCAAGCTTAAGAGAAAAGCTCTGTTCCACAATGCAAAGAAACTATCTCCCATCTTGTTTCCTTTCTCATTCCTCATATAATCGTACATAGACAAGGATGTTAGCCACAGCACCGCGTGTCTTCCCTTGCAGATGAACACCCCGCCGAATCTGCATACAAGTGTTCCTTTTTCCATTTTTAGCAAACACTCTGCAAGGCCTCCAGGCTGACATCAACCAAACATTCAGTGGGCTGGCAAAAACAAAAATGAAGTTCAAAAGAAAACGATGAGAAATTCAAATTACTACTTCAAAATGGTATAAAACATGATGAAATTAAAATCTTCACCATTATCAGAGTAATCAAAAACAAATCAAACTACTATTTCTAAAAAATTCTAGCTAAGCCACGAAATAGAGCGAAACCACAAAGCAAAACCAACGTCAAAGAGAAAGAGACCTGGGAGTGATTATAGTCGGAGGATCACTCACCGCTCACCTCTTCAAGGACCATAACATTGTATCAATCACTCTGCAAGAAAAAAATGGACAGTAAGGATAATGCGAACCTTCAAAACTAGGTGATAGTGGGGAGGGGCGAGGCCAAGCCCATGAAGTGACACTCTTTCAGGGTCACATTGTTCTATCTAGGCTGTGAAATATTTGCTGCACTCTAACGAGCACCTTTCAAAGGCAGGTAAATTGCCGACCTAAGAAATGTTACAGAGAACTTCAAATCAACACGGCGCGCTAACGGAGATAAAACACCTCAATTACGGGGAGCCGCTTTGAGGTTTCTAAACCTGTATTCCCTGGAACGCAGGAGGGAGAGATACATGATTATATACACCTGGAAAATCCTAGAGGACTAGTAACCGAGAACTTGCCACGAAAATCACTTCACTACGAAAGCGAAAGACATTGGCAAGACGATGCAAACCAATCCCCCCAATGAAAAGCAGGGGTGTCACACACGTTAAGAGACCATCCAATAAGTGTCAGCGGGGCCCGATGAAACTGTTTCAACTCAACTGCCTCCCAGCACACATAAGGGGGATACCTACAGACCCCTGGCAGTCTTCCAAGCAGAGGGCACTTGGACAAGCACCTAAAGTCAGTTCCTGAATCACCGGGCTGGTGGCTTCGTACGTTGGTTTTTGCCGTGCAGGCCAAGCAGGCAACAGCCTGGTGATCAGCGCTGATCCACCAGAGGGGCCTGGTCACAGACCGGGCCGGCGGGGGGCGTTGTTTGACCCCCCGAAACTCCTCTCTCTCCAGGTACCTCCAGAAAACGCACTCCTCACACTCCTCTCTCCCCTCCCTCTACTCTCTCTCTTCCTCCCCCCAATCTCTTTTTTCCTGGTTTGGCTTCCCCCCACACTCTAACTACCCACAAAATCATTCCCAATGCTTTCCCTTTTCTTCCCCCCCCCACACACACCTCCCCACAATCTTCTTGTTTTCTTCCCCCACAACCACTCTCCCCACAAATCTTTCCTCCCCCACACTACTCGTCTCCCCACAATCTTCCCCCACACTCTCCTCCCCACAATCTTCTTCTCCCCACACTCTCTCCCCTCTCTCCCCCCCACAATCTTCCCCCACACTCTCTCCTCACCCACCAATCTTTCCCCACAACTCTCTCCCCAGAATCTTCCCCCCACACTCTCTCCCCCACAATGTTTCCCCCCCCCCACACACTCTCCCCCACAATATTTTCCCTCACATTCCCCCCACACTCTCTCGCCCCCCACAATCTTTTCCCCCCACAACGAACGCTCCTCCCTCCTCCTCGTCCCTCCTCCCCCACAATCTTCTTTCTATCTCCCCCCCACAAACCTCTCTTCCCCACAATCTTTCCTTTTATACCCCCACACACACTTCCCCCACAATTTTTTTCTTTCTTCCCCCTACACCTCTCCCCCACAATCTTTCCCCCCCAACTCTCCCCACAATCTTCCTTCCCCCCCCCACATGACACACTCCCCCAATCTTTCCCCCCCACACTCTCCCTCCCCCCCCACAATCTTTCCTGTCCCCAACACTGCTCCCCCCATCTTCCCCCCACACACACTCCCCCCTCAATCTTCTTCTTTCCCCCCACACTCCCCTTCTGCTCCCCGACAATCTTCCCCCCCACACTGTCTCTCCCACATCCCCCTCCTCCCCACAATCTTCCTCCCCCCCCCACAATCTTATCCCCCCACACTTCTCAGGTCCTCCCCTTCCCCACAATCTTCCCCCCACACTCTCTCTCCCACAATTCTTCCCCCCCACACACACACCCCCTCCCCAACAATCTTCCGCCCTCACATCTCCTCTCTCTTCTCTCCCCCACAAACTTCCTCTTCTCCCTCCCCACCACTCTCGCTCCCCCACAATCTTTTCTTACCCCGCCCACAGACTTCTCCCCACAATCTCATTCTCCACCCAATCTTTCCCGCGTTCCCCCCACACAACCACACTCTCCATCTCCCCACAATCATTGTTTTCCTTCTTCTTCCCCCCACCTCTCCCTGCCCCTCCCCACCAATTTCCCTTTCCCTCCCCCAAATCTTCTCCCCCTGATCTTCCCCCCACACACTCACACTCCCCCAACAATCTTCACAATTCTCTTCCACCCCTCTTTTCCCCTCACACACTACACTCAACACACTCCCCACAATCTTCCCCTCCCCACACACCACCTCCCCACAATCTTCCAACCGTCCCGCCACAGTACACACTCCCCACACTCATACCCCCCCCCACACCACTCCACCCCACAATACATTACATCCCCCCACACCTCACTCCCCACAAACATCCTTCCCCCACTCTATTCTCCTTTACCCCACACACTCCCGAACTACCATCCCACACCTCACCCCACAACTATCCCCCCACACTCTTTCCACTCCCCACAATACATTCCCCCCACACACTCTCCCCCACAATCGTTCCCCCACAACAACTCTCCTCCCGCACCAAACATCTTCCCCCCCCACACTCTCACCCTCACTCTCTCCCCCACCATCTTTCCTTCTTTTCCTCCCCCCCCCCCACACTCTGCCCCACAACTTCCTCCCCCCCAACTCCCCACAATATATCCCCAACACACACAACGACTACACCGCCCCCACCTCACCCCCAAAAACCCTGCACCTCTTTTCAAAATACAAGCCCCCCCCCAACCACAACCCCCAAAAATTCAGTTCACTTCATAAGTCAGTGTCTAAAAAACACTAGTAAATACTACATCACAAAAACCCTACACCACACTAACCCACCTCACAAATTTTGCACTTAAAAGACCGACAGAAGAAAACAGATTTACTGTTTATAAATAACCACAATTCACAATATATAAAACGACTTATCCAACTCCCTCAATCAAACGTCCATCACATCAAAACCAGTCACAATTTTTTCACTTGTTTCAGTAATAACAACACTCTCCACTAGTCCACCTTCAATCTCACTTGTCTCAATAAGAACCCGCAACCCCCACGTTGTACAAACAAAAAAAACCCCCAGCAGGCCACAATTTTTCCATGTGCTCATCTATCACACTATCCACTTCAATTTCATTTGGTCTCAGTATTACAACACATTCCACATTTTTTCCACTCATAAACGCAAAACAAGATATAATTTTTCAGTTATAATTCCCACGGCTGTCCAGAGCTTATCCTGCAACTCTAGCCCGTCTCTAGTTGGTTTTCTTAAGATTTTGATATCGTCCTCTTGCCTGCATCCTCCCGCCCCATTAACCCCAGGTTTTTTAGGGTTCACCTCCCATGGGCCACATCACATGTTTTGTCGCACGCAAGTGTAGGATTTCGGGCCAATCTCTCTATCTGCTCCTTACTGTCGCCGTCAAGAACAAAAGACCGAGACGGCGCCAAGAGAACTTCTTCCTTTAGAATCACACTTTCTGTCAAGGCAAGGGGTGCGACAATTTATACTGGTTGGTGAGGCCACACTGTGACATCACCACGCCACGAACGCACACACAACACACACACAACCACCACAGACACACAACACACACACACAACCACACACACACACACACACACACACAGATCTGTTACATCTTTCGACCCCGCCTGCAACCACAAATAGGTGAGTACACACTCTCTCTCTCTCTCTCTACCTGTCCTCTCTCTCTCTCTCTAGGTGTGTGGTGTTGTGTTTTGAGTGTGCGTGCTAGTTGGCCAAGACTACAAAAACCTCGCTCAAGGAGAAAGATCTTGGGGGTGGAGTAAATAACACACGAGCACGTCTCGGGAAGCACACATCAACCAGATAACTTCTGCAGCATATGGGCGCCTGGCAAATCTGATCCTTACTAAGGGAATTCGTCAAGACAACTGTACCACCGATGTTACGTCAGGCCCATATTGGAGAATGCAGTAAATGTTGTAAACCTCACACTTGATCAAACACGTCAAGAAATTAGAGAAAGTGGGCAACAGGGTTTTGGTGACAAGGTTATTTCCAGAGCTTAGGGAAAGTCCTACAAAAGAAGGAAAATTGGGCCTGACGACAATGGAGGAGAGGAAGTTAGGGGAGACAATTAAGAAAAAAAAAAATACTGCGAGGAATAGACAAGGTGGACACAGACAGAATGGTTGTCCAGAGAGGGACAAGCAGAAACAACGGTCACAATTGGAAGTTGAAAGACCCAGATGAGTCAAAGGGATGATAGAATATTTTCTTCAGGTCATAGAGTGTCAGGAAGTGGAATAGGGCCTTAGCAAGTGAGGTAGTGGAGGCAGAAACCATACATAGCTTTAAGATGAGGTATGATACAGCTCAGTGAGCAGAGAGAAGCGAACCTAGTTAGTCAATCTCCGTGAAGAGGCAGGGCCAGGAGCTGAGTCCTCGACCCCTGCAACCTTAATTAGGTGAGTCACAGTTGAGTACAACACACACAAAGGGGACAAACTGGAGTACCAAGAGTGTACCTTCGATCGCGACAGAACACACAAGAAATAAGGATGGTACTGAAAGAGGTACAGAACGAAAGGAGGGAGCGAGAAGGCAAATGATGAAGATTGAGCAGGACCCAAACACCCAGGAGTAAGGGCAGAACACATCCCCCAGAAACTCCCCGCAGAGGATCTTTGTGTCCAACTGTGCAACCCCATGCAAACTGAACAATCTAAAACCAAAACTCCGCCACATCACAAACCTCACCCCCTACAGTCTGCTCCCTATGGCACTCTGCCCCATCCCATCATCACCCCAATCAATCCACAAACCTCACCCCAACCCCTAACACTGCTCCCTATGGCACTTCTGCCCCCAATCCCCATCATCACAAAACCCCACCCTACACCACAATGCCCAATAGGGACCCACCCAGGTGCCTGCTCTCTCCCTCCCCCAACCCCAATATTCTCCCAGGACCACAAGTTGAAAAAAAGAAGTTGAAGGTTTGATTAACACGAACACAGACAGAAATATGAGAAGTGGCATGAAAGTCAACGTAGAAAGTCCCCAGGACCAACATAGCAGTCACAGAAACAAAACTCATTGAGACAATAACAGATGCAAAACTTTCCCCACCAACAGGATATCAGATCCTGAGGAAAGATAGAAGCAGTAGAGGGGGAGATGGTTTGCAACTGCTAAAAAAAAGCCCGATGGCGAATTGTAGGAAATGTAAGGCATGGAAGAGATGTTGGAAAAAAGGAACTACATATTAGGTACGTTCAGTCTGAGGAATAAAAGTAGTCCATTAAGGCCCTATTGTAAAAAAATTTCTTATACATTTAGAGATAATACTTTTTTTCATTTTATATTATTAAAATAAAAATTAAAAAATTTGTAAACGCAAAAAACATTTGAAAACTTAACACTAAAAATTATTATAAACATGTAATTTAATCCCCCACAACTCCTCTCCCCACAGCACACTCACACATCCTACTCCCACACCCCACACACCTCACCGCTTCCACTTCTCTGTCTGACGACTCCACACTATTTCCCCCACACTCTCTCCTACCCCACGATGAACAACTCTTTTCCCCGACCCGAACACTCTCACTCCACACTCTATTTTCATACTCTTTTCGCCCCCCACACACTCTCAAGCCGCCACACTCACCATTCTCTCTCCTACCATCACCCTCACCCCACAAGCCACCTCTCCTCTCTGCACAGACTCTCTCCACTCCCCCACACATCTACCCACTAGCTCACCCTCCCCACACGTTCTACCCCCCACACACCTCACCCCACACTTACACTCCCCGACACGCGCATCACTCCTCCCCCTGTACATATGTAGCGGGGGTTTAATCGTCTATATATATATCCCCCCACACAAACTCTTCTCCCCACAACCTCTCTCCCCACACTCACTCAGTCTCCCCACACTCTTTTATCCCCAAGACTCGTTCCCCCCCACAACCTCACCCCACACCTCTTTCCCCCTTTACCCCCCCCACACTCGCTCCACAGCCACTCTCCTCTCCCCACACTCTCGTATCTCTCCCCTACACTCTCTCCCACCCCACCCACACTCTACACCCTACACACTTTAAGTCATTTCCCCCCCGCACACCACTCTCCCCCGCACACTCTCTCCCACAACTCTTCTCCCACACTCGCCCCACACTCTCTTCCTCTCTCCTCCCCACACTCTTCCCCCCCCACCTCTCCTCCTCTCCCCTCCCCCCACTCCACTCCCACCTCCTTTTCTATTTTCTAACCCCCCACACACTCTCTCTTCCCTCCTTCTCCCAACCCTCACACCCCAACTCTCGTCCCCTCCCCACACACAATCCCCACACTCTTCTCCCCACAACCTCTCACTCCGGATCCTCATCAACACTCACCCACAACTCTCTCCCCACGCTCTCTCACTCTCGGCTCCCCCCCACTCACATCCTCCACACTCTCACACCTCTCTCCACACTTCCTCTCTCCTCTCCCGACCACACTTCTTTGCCCCCACACTCTCTCCCCCACAATCTTTCTTCCCCGGCCACGATACTCTCTCTCTCCCCACAATCTTTCCCCCCACACTCTCTCATCCACAATCATCCCCCACACACTCGCAGTCCCCACAATCTTCCCTTCCCCCCCACACACTCTCCTCACCCACCATCTCCCCCACACTCTCATCAACACAATCTTCCCACCACACTCTCACTCTCCCCCCCCACAATCTTTCGTTCTACATCCTTTCCCCCCACACACTCCTTCCACCCCACCCATCTCCTTTCCCCTCAACCCTCTCTTCTTCACCCCCCACAAACAACTACCAACCCCCCGCCCGAACACTCCCCAACAATCACCCGCCCCACACCTCTCCTCTCACCCACAATCTTCCCCAACCTCCCCCCAGCAGCACTACCCCACAATCAAATCTCCCAACCCCCCCCATCACACGTCCCCACACTCAAATCCCCCCACACTCCCTACTCCCCACACACTATCAATCCCCCCCACCACGTACCCCCACCGACTCACCTCCCACCAACTAACAACATCAACCTCATCCTCCCCCCACCCTCAACACCCCACACACATCCCCACACCACTCGGGGGGGGGGGGGGGGGGGGGGGGGGGGGGGGGGGGGGGGGGCCCCACAATCTTTTCCCCCACAACTCTCTCCCTCTCTTCTCTTCTCCTCTCATCCCCACAATCTTTTCCTTCCCCCTCGCACTCACTATCCCCACAATCTTCCCCCCACACACTCACTTACACACCACCCCCCCCACAAAACCCCCCCCACACTCACGCCACACACCACCCCACAACCCCCCCCACATACCCCCCCACCACCGCACACAACCCCCCACAACAACGCCCCCCCCCCACTCACCAGCAAGCCACCCCACCCGACAACGTACGACCCAAAACAAAACCCCCCACCCCACACCACCCCCCCTCAACCCCCCCCCCACACACCCACACTCACACCAACCACACACCACCACACACCACGCCACACCCCCCCCACAACCCCCCCCCCCCCACACAGCCCCCCACACAACGCCCCAACCCCCCCCCCACTCGCACACCTACCAGACACACCACTCGCCCCCCGCCCACAACCAAACCCCCCCCACACAGCCCCCCCCACAACACCCCCACCCTCACTTCCATTCTCTCCCCCCCCACAACATCACCCCGATCCCCATCCCCACAACCCCCCCACACACTCCCCCCCACACTACCCCTCCCCCCCCCCACTTCTCCCCCCCTACAACCCCACCACAACCCCCCACACAACAACCCTCCCCCCACACACTCCCCCCCCACTACCCCCCCACACACACACCCACCCACAACCACCCCCCCCCTCACACCCCCCCAAACAAACCCCCCCCCAGGCGCCCAAAACCCCCCCCCTACACCACTCCCCCCCACTACCCCCCCTCCCGACCTCTCCCCCCCCCACAAGACCCAGCAAGCCACAACCCCCCCCCCCACACCCCAGCACTCTACACCCCCCCCACTACACAATCCGACCCCGCCCACACTCCGGCCCCCAGACACAACCCCCCCCCACACACCAGCGAACACACCCCCCCACCAACCCCCCCCACAACATCAACCCCCCCCCCCGCACACCGTACCCCCCCCCACAACCCCCCTCCCCCCACACACCCCCCCCAAAACCCCCCAACACCACCGGCCACACACCGCCCCCCACAACCCCCCCACCCACACACCACACAGACGGCCACCACGACCCCCACACATCCCCCCCCCACACACACCCCCCACAAACCCCCCCCCAACAACCCCCCCGAACATCCCCCACCTCCACACAACACCCGCCCCATCGACCTACCCCCCCCGCACCTGCCCACACTACCCCCCAACACCCCCCCCACCACACTCACAACCACACGACCCCCCCCACAACCCCCCCTCAACTTACACACCAACCCCCCCCACAACCACACCCCCACTACACCACCCCCCCCGCCACAAGACACTCAACCAAATACGCTCCCCCCCCTCACCCCCCCCCCCAACAAACCCACAACAACAACTCCCCCAGCCCGCCCCCCCTCCACCTCACCACCAACACACACCCCCCACACAAACCCCCCCCCACACACCCCCCCACGGCACCACCAGCCCCCCACACAACACACAACCACTACCTACCCCCCCCCCCCACACACCGCCCCCAACAAACCCCCCACCCACATCACTGCCACCACACAACAACAACCCCCCCCCACTCACATACCCCCCCAAACACAAACCCCCCCACACACTCCCCCCACACATCCACCCCCCCCACACACACACCACACCCCCCCCCACAAACATCAACCCCCACACTCACAGACACACCCACCCCAACCATTTGCAACCCACCCCGACTCACTCACACACGCACTCTCACCCCCACAAATCTACCAAAACACTCTCACCACTCCCACGTCGTTCACTCGCCCCCCAATCTTCCCTATCCCCCCACACTCTCTCCCTCAAACTCCTCCCCAAATCTATCCCCCCCACAACACTCTCCAACCCTTCACAATCCAACCCCCCCCCCCACACAAACTCCCCACAATCTACCCCCCACACTCCACGTCGCCACCAACACTTCTCCCCACACTCCTCTACGACCTCAACCCCACAAACAAACCCCCCACGACTCTCAACCCCACGTAATACACCCCCACACTCACACCCCCCGGCCAACCAACAACACCCCCCCCGGCCCACAACTTCCCCACACACATCCCCAACACTCTCCACACCCACAATCACCCCCCCCCAACTCACTCTCCCCACAATCATTTCCCCCCACACTACCCGACACTCATACCCCCCCCCAGGCACACTCCACTCCCTCCCCACAATCAACTACCCCCCACACACCTCATCTCGTCACCCCCCACAAACAACAACCCCCACACGCTCCACCCACTCCATAACCCCGCCACGAGGCACTACTCTTCACTCCCCCACAATCGATCCCCAGCCGTCACTCTGCTCCCCTACAAATATTTTCCCCGCCACAAAGGACTCCCCACACAAACTTTCCATCCCTCCCCGCACAACTCTCCACTCCCCCCCACAAACCTTATACCCGACACTCTTCCCCCGACACACTCCTTCCTCTCCCTCTACCCCTCGCTCTCTCCACCCCACAAACTTCCATCCTTCCTCTCCCCCAACACAACACTCCCCCACAATCTGTACCCCTCACACTCACGTCACTCTATCACCCTCATCCCCACAATCTTCCCCCACACGTCCCTCTCCCCGACAAACTCCCCCACAACCTCTCCCCACAAATCTTCCCCCCCACTCCCCACAACTTCCACCCACCTCTCACTCTTCTGACTCCCACACCCGCATCCACCCTCGTCCCCCACAATCTTTCCCCCCACAACTCCTCACCTCACCACCCCCAATCAACCCATTCGCCCCCACACACACCTCCCCCACAGATCTCCCGCCACACTCACTCCCCACACTCATTCCCCGCCACAACCACTCTCTCCACCCCAGAACAATTATACCCCCCACAACCACTCCCCCCAAACTACCCCCACAACTTACACTGCCCCACACTCCCTCTCTCGTTACCGCCCACAACATCTTCCCCCACAAGAACTCTCCTCTCCTCCCACAATCTTTCCCCCACAACACGATCCCCGGCCACACATCCCCACCCCCTACCCACCCACACAAAAACGCGCCACAACCCCCCCACACACTCCACCCCCCCAACCTAACCCCCCCCCACACTCCTCACCCCCCCCATCACACCCCCCACACATCCGCCTTCACTACCCCAACAACCATGATCCCCCCCACCCAACCCAACCCCACCCGCCATCAAACCACCCCCCCCCCCGCACCACCCCCACAACCCCAACCCCCCCCCCCACTCCACCCCGCCATACTACATACCGCCCCCCCACCCTCCCCGCACAACCCCCCCCCTCACAACACTCCCACCCGCACCCACATCCCCCCCCCACACACCCACTAAACAACCCAGACCCTCCCCCCCACTTCCGCCACAAACAACCCCCCGACTCTCCCTCCTCACCCCACCCCACAAACAAACCCCCCACAACACACACCCCCCCCCAAACTACCCGCCCACACATCCCACAAACTATCCTACCCACCAACCCACTCATACATCTCGCCCACAATCTACCCATCAACTTACCCCCGCACACACACCCCTCACCCCACAAACAGAAGCCCCCCCACCACCCTCCCCCACTACCTTTCCAAAGCATACCCCCCACACACTCCACCTCATCCCCACAAATCTTCGCCCTTCCCCCCACTCACACACTCGACCACACCACAAACATCCCCCGCACCGTCCACCCGCAACAACAACCCCCCCCACTCTCTCACCCCACAATCATCACCCCCCGCACTCATCTCCCCCACACACATCGATCAAATCCCCCAGCACACACTCCCCCCCAACTTACCCGCCCCACCCACACATAACCCACAAACAACCCCCACACGTCACCTCCCTCCCCCACACAACCCCCTACCCCAACCCTCAACCTACTACCCCCCCCCACACCCCCCCAAACTACCCCCCCTACACACTCCTTCCTCCTCGTCCACCTCCCCACAATCAATATCAACCCCCCACACCACAGACCCCCACCAATCATCCCCCCACCCACGCACGCCCACAATCTTCCCCCCAACCCCCTCACCCCCCAAAAACAATAAATATACACGAACCCCCCCCCCGCGCACACCCTCCCAAACAATCAACATAAAACCCCCCACACACCCCCCCAACAACCCCCCCCCCACCACACCCCCCCCCACAAAGCACCCCCCCCACACACACCCACCACTCCCCCCACCCTCACACACCCCACCCACTACCCCAAACGCACAAACCCTCAAACCCCTCCCCCCACACACCCCCCCCTCAACCCCCCCCCCCCGCACCCCACCCACAACCCCCCACCCACTCACCCCCCCCACAACCCCCCCCCACACACCTCACACAGCACCACCCACGTCCACCCCCCCCCACAAACCCCCCCCGCACCACCCCCCAAACTTCCCCCCACCCTCCAACTACCCCCCCCATCTCAACCCCCACCCCAACACACAGCCCCCCCACCAACCCCCACCCACACACACCCCCCCCAACACCCCCGCCCCCCACACACACCACCCCCCAAACCACCCCCACCCACCCCCCCCACAACCCCACCCACACACCACCCACCCCCACACACCCCCCCCCACCCCCCCCACTACCCCCACCACACCCCCCCCACCAACCCGCCCCCCCCCCGCCACACTACCCCCCCAACACCTCCCCCCCCCACCCCCCCCACACCCACCCCCCCCCCACACACGACCCCCCGCCACAACCCACAACCCAACAAACCCCCCCCCACACACCCCCCCCACAACCCCCCCCCACACAGCCACCACGACCACACACCCACCCCCACCACGACAACCCCCCCCCACACACACACTCCACCCAACCGCCCCCCCCACAACCACAACAGCACAACAACTACCAACCCCCCCCCACACTACCCCACCCCACAAACAACCACCACAACCCCCCCCGCACACACCCCCACCCCACTCCACCATCACCCCCCGCCACTAACCCCCCCCCCACCGACACTACCGCACCCCTCACTTCCCTCAACAAACTTACTTCCCCCCACACTCGTCCTCAAACCCCCCCCCAACAACCCCCCCCACACTCCCCCACAACAATACCACCCCACAGACTCTCTCCCGCCCCCACTATCCCCCCACCCACCCCACCCTCTACCCCCCCCCCACTCTCTCTCCCCCCCAACATCTACGCCCCCCCCACACACCACTCCCCGCCACACACAAACCCCCACCCACCACCCCCACACACCTACCCACCCCCACACACACCCCCCCCACTTCAACAACAAACCCCCCACACCACCACCCGCCCACACAACATCACTACCCCCACACACTCACAACTCACCCACCTCACCCCACAAACTAAAAAACCCACCCCCACACCTCTACGGACGACACACTCCCCCCCCAATCAACAACCACAACCCCCCCCCTCACACCCCCAACACACCCCCCACACCCACAACACTTCCCCCACCGAGCACACTCTCCCCCGGCACTCCCGTCCCCACCGCACTACCCCCTCCCCTCACCCCCCAAACAACCCCCCCCACACACACGCACTCCTCAACCCCACCCACCTACCCCCCCCCCACACTGCCGACCCCCACCAACCAAACCCCGCCTAACACAACAAACACCCGCCCAGGGAACAATCCCCACACACACATCCCACCCACACACCACACACCCCCCCCTCAACTAACCCCCACCCCTCTCACCCCCCAACTCCACCCCCACAACACACACCCCTCCCCAAACTGACCCAATACAAATCAACCCGCCCCACCCCGCCCACACCCCCCCCCACACACCACACCTCCCCCCCCCCCCAACACAAGACATCCCCACAATCAACCTACAACCCGCCCCCCGCACTCCACACCCCCACAATCCTGAACACCACCCCCCCCACACCCCACACTCTACCATCCTTTTTCCTACCCCCCACACTACACTCCCCACACGAAACTTTTTCCCCCCACACACTCTACCCCACAATCCACCCCCCCACACACCCCACAATCTTCTACCATCTTTGCCCCCCACACCTCTTCTACACTCCTCCACGACAACATCCATCTCCCCCACCCTCTCTCCCCCAAACCATCTTCGCCCCCACTACACTTCCCCACAAACTTCCACCCACACTCTCAACCCCACCCTCTTCCCCCACACTCTCTCACCGCCACAATCTTTCCCCCACACTATCTCCACCCACAAACCTTCCCCCACACTCTCTCCACCACTCCCCCACAAACTACCACCATCTATCCCCCACACCACTCTCCCCCTCCCGATCCAACTCACCCCAACAATACTTCGACCACCCACACTCTCACCTACCCCACTTCAATCCCCCACAATTTCTCATATCTCTCCCCCACAATCTTTTTTCTTCCCCACACACACCATCTCCCCCACAATCAATATCCTCTAACTTTTCCATTTATCCCCCACACTCACTCCCAACCCCCCACAATCCATTCCCCCACAACTCTCTCTCTCTCCTCCCCACACAAACTTCCCCCGCCCTTTCCCCCCCCCACACTCTCGTGACCCCACAATCTCCCCCCACACTCTCTCCCCAAATCATCTTCCCCAACCCCCCAACTCTCACTACCTTCCTAACCTCCCTCCCCACAATCTATACAATTCTACCCCCCACACACAACCACCTCCCCACTAATAATTCCCCCCCCACACACTCCACCCTCTACCCCTCCTCCCCCACCATCTTCACCCCAACACACCTCTCCCCACAATCTTCCCCCACACTCTCCTTCACAATCTTTCCCACACACACTCCCCACAGGGGGGGGTGTTGGCCGGTACTTGCAGAGTCACTTGTTTGCACAGAACTCTTAAATATGCCTCAAATGGACGTAGTGGAAGTTTTAGTCAGAAAGTCGAAACCCAAAACCTAGTCATTGTGGTATGTCCTCTAACAAGCCTCCGGATGCTCATCCCCCAGGCAATTCCAGGAACAGCTGTTGTAGAAAATTGACCACTGTCTGGAAAATCTTACCAGCTACCTGGCCCAGTTACACCCACCATCTTGCTTGCCAGGGGATTACAACTAAAGGCCAACCTATAATGGAGGAATTATAGCAAATCTAGTAAATTATTGTTGCATGAAATAACACCAGAGCAGCTCTGATGAAAACTCCACACTCACAACCGACGAGCTCTTTAAAACTCTGCACAAAATTCAGTTAAAACCAGCAAAATTATAGAGCCTACTAGACTGGAGAATACACTAGAACCCTCAAATTCACTAACAATGATATCTATAAGAAATGTCACCAAATCAAAAACAAAATACTCAGATCACACATAATTGAGGTTTCAGACATGGTATGCGAGGAGCCCCAATACCGACAAAAATGAGACTAGGTCCACGAGGAGATACACACCAAATTCAACTTCAAGATAAAAAAATAACAAAAACCATAAAGTGGGACCAAGTAAACCAAGTCCTAACCGATATAAGCTGGAAGATATACTAAGCAACACAGACCCAAACTTATTGCCAAGAACATATTAACCCTCGTGTGGCACTCGATGTATGCACAAGCTTATTCCTCTAAGAAAAAAGGAGGAGTAGATGTAAAATAGAAAGAGACAGGACAGGCGCTCTCTGCTCCCCTTTACAGGCGACGGAAAAGAATAAACAGAGCGGCTAAAAAGAGGTCAATAATATCTGAAATGCGGCAGGGAGACACTGTCAGAGGGAAATAGCAAAGAGCATCGAACTTAACTAAAAGAATCCCTTAGAGTCCCAGGAAATCGCGGGAAGAACTAAAAGCTATAAATGAAATCGAAAGAAACACCCCAAAGTATTTCTTCTCCCTAAGCCAAATCAAAAAGCGAGAACAAAAAAAACGCCCAGTATTGGGCCCTCTACTTAAACAAGATGGGTCCCTACACACAGATACAGCAAGGAAATGAAGTGAGCTACTCAAGTCCCAATAATGACTCAGTTTTTTAGCAGACCGCTAACACAGACAGAGAGTGCGAAAGATCAAAAATAATTTTTTAGAGAGAGGCCCACAAAAATTTGATTAACACACAAAGCCTATCCCGATGTTGATATCATCCCCTGTGTCAGCCAAATGACTTCGAACAGGGAGCCCAGATACAGGGCGATAAAAAAATGACATACCCCAGCACACCTGTGTGGCGGGTGTCAGCCTGCCCCAGGGCCAGAACTCATGGAACCTGTGTTCATTCCAAGAACTGCAAGAAGCCCTATCACGAGCCTTTTCTTCCATCCCTATGGAGAGAGGGAGCATGACACGGGGTATCGTCCCTCAGTTACTAAAAACAACAGACTAGCCCCACTCCACAAAGGGGGCAGTAAATCAACAGGACATAGAACTACAGACCAATAGCATCTAAACAAACATCCCAATCATAAAAATCTTTGAAAGGGGGTCCCTTAAGAAGCTAGATCACCAACCATCTAGAAACCCATCAGTTTACACAAACCTAACCCAGGGCAACATGGGTTTGAACAGGAGGTCGCTCCCTGGTCTGTCTCAGCTACTGGAACACTAACGAACAAAGAGTCCTAAATTCACTAGAAGAACAAAATAATGCAGATGTACTATAAAATACAGACTTTGCAAAAGCCATCGACAAAGTGTGAACCTGGCGTAATAGCGCACAAATTGGCGCGCTAAAGGAATAACAGGAAATCGGGTCGATGGATCTAAAATTTCGCCTCCCTCCCTCACTAACGAGAACACAGAGAGTAGTCGTCACGAGAGTAAAGTCCGAGGCAAGCTTAAGAGAAAAGCTCTGTTCCACAATGCAAAGAAACTATCTCCCATCTTGTTTCCTTTCTCATTCCTCATATAATCGTACATAGACAAGGATGTTAGCCACAGCACCGCGTGTCTTCCCTTGCAGATGAACACCCCGCCGAATCTGCATACAAGTGTTCCTTTTTCCATTTTTAGCAAACACTCTGCAAGGCCTCCAGGCTGACATCAACCAAACATTCAGTGGGCTGGCAAAAACAAAAATGAAGTTCAAAAGAAAACGATGAGAAATTCAAATTACTACTTCAAAATGGTATAAAACATGATGAAATTAAAATCTTCACCATTATCAGAGTAATCAAAAACAAATCAAACTACTATTTCTAAAAAATTCTAGCTAAGCCACGAAATAGAGCGAAACCACAAAGCAAAACCAACGTCAAAGAGAAAGAGACCTGGGAGTGATTATAGTCGGAGGATCACTCACCGCTCACCTCTTCAAGGACCATAACATTGTATCAATCACTCTGCAAGAAAAAAATGGACAGTAAGGATAATGCGAACCTTCAAAACTAGGTGATAGTGGGGAGGGGCGAGGCCAAGCCCATGAAGTGACACTCTTTCAGGGTCACATTGTTCTATCTAGGCTGTGAAATATTTGCTGCACTCTAACGAGCACCTTTCAAAGGCAGGTAAATTGCCGACCTAAGAAATGTTACAGAGAACTTCAAATCAACACGGCGCGCTAACGGAGATAAAACACCTCAATTACGGGGAGCCGCTTTGAGGTTTCTAAACCTGTATTCCCTGGAACGCAGGAGGGAGAGATACATGATTATATACACCTGGAAAATCCTAGAGGACTAGTAACCGAGAACTTGCCACGAAAATCACTTCACTACGAAAGCGAAAGACATTGGCAAGACGATGCAAACCAATCCCCCCAATGAAAAGCAGGGGTGTCACACACGTTAAGAGACCATCCAATAAGTGTCAGCGGGGCCCGATGAAACTGTTTCAACTCAACTGCCTCCCAGCACACATAAGGGGGATACCTACAGACCCCTGGCAGTCTTCCAAGCAGAGGGCACTTGGACAAGCACCTAAAGTCAGTTCCTGAATCACCGGGCTGGTGGCTTCGTACGTTGGTTTTTGCCGTGCAGGCCAAGCAGGCAACAGCCTGGTGATCAGCGCTGATCCACCAGAGGGGCCTGGTCACAGACCGGGCCGGCGGGGGGCGTTGTTTGACCCCCCGAAACTCCTCTCTCTCCAGGTACCTCCAGAAAACGCACTCCTCACACTCCTCTCTCCCCTCCCTCTACTCTCTCTCTTCCTCCCCCCAATCTCTTTTTTCCTGGTTTGGCTTCCCCCCACACTCTAACTACCCACAAAATCATTCCCAATGCTTTCCCTTTTCTTCCCCCCCCCACACACACCTCCCCACAATCTTCTTGTTTTCTTCCCCCACAACCACTCTCCCCACAAATCTTTCCTCCCCCACACTACTCGTCTCCCCACAATCTTCCCCCACACTCTCCTCCCCACAATCTTCTTCTCCCCACACTCTCTCCCCTCTCTCCCCCCCACAATCTTCCCCCACACTCTCTCCTCACCCACCAATCTTTCCCCACAACTCTCTCCCCAGAATCTTCCCCCCACACTCTCTCCCCCACAATGTTTCCCCCCCCCCACACACTCTCCCCCACAATATTTTCCCTCACATTCCCCCCACACTCTCTCGCCCCCCACAATCTTTTCCCCCCACAACGAACGCTCCTCCCTCCTC
Organism: Cherax quadricarinatus; assembly: GCF_026875155.1. NCBI lineage: Eukaryota > Metazoa > Arthropoda > Malacostraca > Decapoda > Parastacidae > Cherax > Cherax quadricarinatus. Next base: position 64,936,699 of record NC_069411.1, on the reverse strand, counting down.
CTCGTCCCTCCTCCCCCACAATCTTCTTTCTATCTCCCCCCCACAAACCTCTCTTCCCCACAATCTTTCCTTTTATACCCCCACACACACTTCCCCCACAATTTTTTTCTTTCTTCCCCCTACACCTCTCCCCCACAATCTTTCCCCCCCAACTCTCCCCACAATCTTCCTTCCCCCCCCCACATGACACACTCCCCCAATCTTTCCCCCCCACACTCTCCCTCCCCCCCCACAATCTTTCCTGTCCCCAACACTGCTCCCCCCATCTTCCCCCCACACACACTCCCCCCTCAATCTTCTTCTTTCCCCCCACACTCCCCTTCTGCTCCCCGACAATCTTCCCCCCCACACTGTCTCTCCCACATCCCCCTCCTCCCCACAATCTTCCTCCCCCCCCCACAATCTTATCCCCCCACACTTCTCAGGTCCTCCCCTTCCCCACAATCTTCCCCCCACACTCTCTCTCCCACAATTCTTCCCCCCCACACACACACCCCCTCCCCAACAATCTTCCGCCCTCACATCTCCTCTCTCTTCTCTCCCCCACAAACTTCCTCTTCTCCCTCCCCACCACTCTCGCTCCCCCACAATCTTTTCTTACCCCGCCCACAGACTTCTCCCCACAATCTCATTCTCCACCCAATCTTTCCCGCGTTCCCCCCACACAACCACACTCTCCATCTCCCCACAATCATTGTTTTCCTTCTTCTTCCCCCCACCTCTCCCTGCCCCTCCCCACCAATTTCCCTTTCCCTCCCCCAAATCTTCTCCCCCTGATCTTCCCCCCACACACTCACACTCCCCCAACAATCTTCACAATTCTCTTCCACCCCTCTTTTCCCCTCACACACTACACTCAACACACTCCCCACAATCTTCCCCTCCCCACACACCACCTCCCCACAATCTTCCAACCGTCCCGCCACAGTACACACTCCCCACACTCATACCCCCCCCCACACCACTCCACCCCACAATACATTACATCCCCCCACACCTCACTCCCCACAAACATCCTTCCCCCACTCTATTCTCCTTTACCCCACACACTCCCGAACTACCATCCCACACCTCACCCCACAACTATCCCCCCACACTCTTTCCACTCCCCACAATACATTCCCCCCACACACTCTCCCCCACAATCGTTCCCCCACAACAACTCTCCTCCCGCACCAAACATCTTCCCCCCCCACACTCTCACCCTCACTCTCTCCCCCACCATCTTTCCTTCTTTTCCTCCCCCCCCCCCACACTCTGCCCCACAACTTCCTCCCCCCCAACTCCCCACAATATATCCCCAACACACACAACGACTACACCGCCCCCACCTCACCCCCAAAAACCCTGCACCTCTTTTCAAAATACAAGCCCCCCCCCAACCACAACCCCCAAAAATTCAGTTCACTTCATAAGTCAGTGTCTAAAAAACACTAGTAAATACTACATCACAAAAACCCTACACCACACTAACCCACCTCACAAATTTTGCACTTAAAAGACCGACAGAAGAAAACAGATTTACTGTTTATAAATAACCACAATTCACAATATATAAAACGACTTATCCAACTCCCTCAATCAAACGTCCATCACATCAAAACCAGTCACAATTTTTTCACTTGTTTCAGTAATAACAACACTCTCCACTAGTCCACCTTCAATCTCACTTGTCTCAATAAGAACCCGCAACCCCCACGTTGTACAAACAAAAAAAACCCCCAGCAGGCCACAATTTTTCCATGTGCTCATCTATCACACTATCCACTTCAATTTCATTTGGTCTCAGTATTACAACACATTCCACATTTTTTCCACTCATAAACGCAAAACAAGATATAATTTTTCAGTTATAATTCCCACGGCTGTCCAGAGCTTATCCTGCAACTCTAGCCCGTCTCTAGTTGGTTTTCTTAAGATTTTGATATCGTCCTCTTGCCTGCATCCTCCCGCCCCATTAACCCCAGGTTTTTTAGGGTTCACCTCCCATGGGCCACATCACATGTTTTGTCGCACGCAAGTGTAGGATTTCGGGCCAATCTCTCTATCTGCTCCTTACTGTCGCCGTCAAGAACAAAAGACCGAGACGGCGCCAAGAGAACTTCTTCCTTTAGAATCACACTTTCTGTCAAGGCAAGGGGTGCGACAATTTATACTGGTTGGTGAGGCCACACTGTGACATCACCACGCCACGAACGCACACACAACACACACACAACCACCACAGACACACAACACACACACACAACCACACACACACACACACACACACACAGATCTGTTACATCTTTCGACCCCGCCTGCAACCACAAATAGGTGAGTACACACTCTCTCTCTCTCTCTCTACCTGTCCTCTCTCTCTCTCTCTAGGTGTGTGGTGTTGTGTTTTGAGTGTGCGTGCTAGTTGGCCAAGACTACAAAAACCTCGCTCAAGGAGAAAGATCTTGGGGGTGGAGTAAATAACACACGAGCACGTCTCGGGAAGCACACATCAACCAGATAACTTCTGCAGCATATGGGCGCCTGGCAAATCTGATCCTTACTAAGGGAATTCGTCAAGACAACTGTACCACCGATGTTACGTCAGGCCCATATTGGAGAATGCAGTAAATGTTGTAAACCTCACACTTGATCAAACACGTCAAGAAATTAGAGAAAGTGGGCAACAGGGTTTTGGTGACAAGGTTATTTCCAGAGCTTAGGGAAAGTCCTACAAAAGAAGGAAAATTGGGCCTGACGACAATGGAGGAGAGGAAGTTAGGGGAGACAATTAAGAAAAAAAAAAATACTGCGAGGAATAGACAAGGTGGACACAGACAGAATGGTTGTCCAGAGAGGGACAAGCAGAAACAACGGTCACAATTGGAAGTTGAAAGACCCAGATGAGTCAAAGGGATGATAGAATATTTTCTTCAGGTCATAGAGTGTCAGGAAGTGGAATAGGGCCTTAGCAAGTGAGGTAGTGGAGGCAGAAACCATACATAGCTTTAAGATGAGGTATGATACAGCTCAGTGAGCAGAGAGAAGCGAACCTAGTTAGTCAATCTCCGTGAAGAGGCAGGGCCAGGAGCTGAGTCCTCGACCCCTGCAACCTTAATTAGGTGAGTCACAGTTGAGTACAACACACACAAAGGGGACAAACTGGAGTACCAAGAGTGTACCTTCGATCGCGACAGAACACACAAGAAATAAGGATGGTACTGAAAGAGGTACAGAACGAAAGGAGGGAGCGAGAAGGCAAATGATGAAGATTGAGCAGGACCCAAACACCCAGGAGTAAGGGCAGAACACATCCCCCAGAAACTCCCCGCAGAGGATCTTTGTGTCCAACTGTGCAACCCCATGCAAACTGAACAATCTAAAACCAAAACTCCGCCACATCACAAACCTCACCCCCTACAGTCTGCTCCCTATGGCACTCTGCCCCATCCCATCATCACCCCAATCAATCCACAAACCTCACCCCAACCCCTAACACTGCTCCCTATGGCACTTCTGCCCCCAATCCCCATCATCACAAAACCCCACCCTACACCACAATGCCCAATAGGGACCCACCCAGGTGCCTGCTCTCTCCCTCCCCCAACCCCAATATTCTCCCAGGACCACAAGTTGAAAAAAAGAAGTTGAAGGTTTGATACACGAACACAGACAGAAATATGAGAAGTGGCATGAAAGAATCAACGAGAAGTCCCCAGACATCATAGCAGTCACAGAAACAAAACTCATTGAGACAATAACAGATGCAATCTTCCCACCAGGATATCAGATCCTGAGGAAAGATAGAAGCAGTAGAGGGGGAGGAGGGGTTGCACTGCTAATAAAAAGCCGATGGCGATTTGAGGAAATGTAAGGCATGGAAGAGATTGGAAAAAGGAACTACATATTAGGTACAGTTCAGTCTGAGGAATAAAAAGTAGTCATTAAGCCTTTTGTAAAAAAATTTCTTATACATTTAGAGATATATTTTTTCATTTATATTAAAATAAAAATTAATAATTTTGTACCAAAAAACATTTGAAAACTTACCTAACATTATTATAACAGTGTAATTTAATTTAGCCTAATCGAACCAAACTAAATATATTTTAGATAAGTTTAAAATAATTTAATAATAAACAAACACAATGAAATATATTTTTTCCGTTAGGTTCAAAATGATTTTTGCGAAATTACTTCATACACCAATTTTCGCTTGCCTTTTTCGGAAGGAAGAGCGTTGCAATTTAAGCCAAAATCGCAAGTATTACCTGTTCTGCACCACACACACACACATACACACACACACACACACACACACACACACACGCACACACACACACACACACACACACACACACACACACACACACAGATATAGTAGGAAGTATTTCTTCAGTCATAGAGTTGTAAGGCAGTGGAATAGCCTAGAAAATGACGTAGTGGAGGCAGGAACCATACACAGTTTTAAGACGAGGTTTGATAAAGCTCATGGAGTGGGGAGAGAGAGGGCCCAGTAGGAACCGGTGAAGAGGCGGGGCCAGGAGCTAAGACTCGACCCCTGCAACCACAAATAGGTGAGTACAAATATGTGAGTACACACACACACACACACACACAGTCAGGAGGAGAGTGGTGGAGCACCTGGAAAGAAACAAGTGTATAATTGACAACCAGCACGGTTTCAGGGAAGGAAAATCCTGTGTCACAAACCTACTAGAGATTTATGACAAGGTGACAGGAGTAAGACAAGAGAGAGAGAGGGGTGGATCGACTGCATTTTTTTGGACTGCAAGAAGGCCTTCGACACAGTTCCTCACAAGAGGTTACTGCAAAAGCTAGAGGATCAGGCACACATAACATGAAAGGCACTGCAATGGATCAGAGAATACCTGACAGGGAGGCAACAATGAGTCATGGTATGTGATGAGGTGTCAGAGTGGGTGCCTGTGACAAGCGGGGTTCCACAGGGGTCAGTCCTAGGACCTGTGCTGTTCTTGGTATATGTGAATGACATAACGGAAGGGATAGACTCAGAAGTGTCCTTGTTTGCAGACGATGTGAAGTTAATGAGAAGAATAAAATCGGATGAGGATCAGGCAGGACTACAAAGAGACCTGGACAGACTACAAGCCTGGTCCAGCAACTGGCTCCTTGAGTTTAACCCTGTTCCAGAGAAGGGACACAGACAAAAGAGGTCACAATTAGAAGTTGAAGACTCAGATGAATCAAAGGGATGTTAGGAAGTATTTTTTCAGCCATAGAGTAGTCAGGCCGTGGAATAGCCTAGAAAGTGATGTAGTGGAGGTGGGAACCATACATAGTTTTAAGGCGAGGTATGATAAAGCTCATGGGGCAGGAAGAGAGAGGACCTAGTAGCAATCAGCGAAGAGGCGGGGCCAGGGGCGATGACTCAACCCCTGCAACCACAAATAGGTGAGTACACATGCACACGCACATGCACACACACACACACATACACACGTGCGTGCACACGCACATGCACACACACACACACACACTCACATATACACATACACATACACACACACCTCCCCCTCCCCACCTCTCCCTCCTTCCCCGTCTTACTCTCCCACTCACCCACTTGCTTCTATCTCCTTCCCACTCCCTCTCCCCACTACTCTCCCAAATAGCCACAGTTCCTCCACTACCTCCCCCCCCCACACTCTGACATACACAATACTAACCTAACATACAGAATTACATAGGTTTCCCACTCTGAGGCAATCAGGATAAAACAAAAATGGGTTGCCAGAGAACAAGAAAAACCAAGGGACAGGAGGAGAAAACTGCAAAGGAAGATTGGGCAGCAGAGCTCACAAAAAGGGAACATGAATGGGAAAAGAAACTAGAAGAACTTAGCATGAGAATGGAAGAGAGGATAGACATGGAAAGCAGGAAGTGGGAGGTGCAAGTCAAAGCAGCAGAGGCCAGGATACAGAGTTTAGAAGAGGAACTGAAAAATCTGAAACAGCCTAAAGAACTAAAGAACATTTTGGGATTGACAACAGAGACTGCTACCTCAGTCACAAATAAGGGGACTGTAGGGAAAGAAGGAGCAAAACTGCATGTAGAAGCTCAATCAGTGGAAACTGTAGTAAATGAAAGAGCTAAGCTATATGTGGAGGCCCTAACAGACCACAGCAGAGCCCAGGGAAAGCCGAGAAGGGAAAATGACAGGCCACTGAACCCAAGTACATTAGCTAGTGAAACTGAAGAAAGGAAAGCTGCAATGGAGGAAATCAAATTGAATGAGGGGATACACAGGGATATGCAGTGGGAGAATGAAAGGGTGAGGTCAGTCTTTGTGTATGGGCTCCAGGAAGTTGAAGGGGAAACATATGAAGCAAGAAAACAAGGGGAAAAAAAGCAATTGAAAGCATCATGAAAGCAATAGGAGAAGACGACATGACCCAGCTGGAAAATTTTCGGAGAATAGGGGGGTTTGTAAAAAGAACCCGGCCAGTGAAAGTGACCTTCAAGGCAGAATCGACTCGGAACAGGATCCTGCAGGAGAAAGTACGATTAAGGGACATGCCGGCATACAGGAAGATGTATCTCAACCGCGACAGAACACAAGCAGAAAGGCAGAAACAGAGAGAGATGGTACAAAGGCGAAAGGAGGAAAGAGAGGGGATGGAGAAGACAGACAGGAGATCCCAGACACAGGAAGATCAAATACAGCCTCCCTCACAACTTCCTATAGAAGCCTCCCAACCAGGTCAACCCCAGTGCAACCAAACACTCTAAACCAAAACACCCATGCCACATCCAATGCCCCCACCCACTGCATTACAAACTCCACCCCCACAGCAACCACCCATAGTTCCTTATCAGGTCTCCCACTTCCCCAACCCCAATACACCTCCCAGACCACAATCTTAGAAAAGAAGTTGAAGGTGTGGTATACAAATGCAGATGGAATAACAAATAAGTATGAGGAGTGGCACGGAAGAATCAAGGAGACATCCCCAGACACAATAGCACTCACAGAAACAAAACTCACCAGAATAATAACAGATTCAATCTTTCCATCCGGATATCAAATCCTCAGGAAAGACAGAGGGAGGAGAGGGGGAGGAGGAGTTGCACTGCTCATTAAAAACCTGTGGGGGTTTGAGAAAATGGAAGGAATGGATGGCACGGGCGAAAGGGACTACTTAGTAGGAAAACAATCCAGTCTGAGGGACATAAGGTGATAATTGCAATAAAGTACAACCCACCACAGAACTGCAGGAGGCCAAGAGAAGAATACGATGAGAGCAACAGAGCAATGGTCGACACACTAGCCGAGGTGGCCAGGAGAGCAAACATGGGGGGAGCAAAGTTACTAGTTATGGGTGATTTCAATCACAAGGAGATTGACTGGGAAAACCTGGAGCCCCATGGGGGTCCCGAAACATTTAGAGCCAAGTTGATGGATGTGGTACTGGAAAACCTCATGCATCAACATGTTAGAGACACTACCAGAGAGAGAGAAGAGGATGAACCAGCAAGACTGGACCTTGTATTCACCTTGAGTAGTTCTGACATCGAGGATATCATGTATGAAAGGCCCCTGGGAGCTAGTGATCATGTGGTTCTGTGCTTCAACTACATAGTTGAGCTCCAAGTGGAGAGAGCAGCATGAATAGGGTGGGAAAAACCAAACTACAAAAGGGGGAACTACTCAGGCTTGAGGAACTTCTTTCAAGACATTCAGTGGGAGAGGGAACTGACAGGAAAACCAGTACAAGAAATGATGGACTATGTGGCAACAAAATGCAAGGAGGCAGAGGAGAGGTTTGTTCCCAAGGGAAACAGAAATAATGGGAAGAACAGAACGAGTCCTTGGTTCACCCAAAGGTGTAGGGAGGCGAAAACTAGGTGTACTAGAGAATGGAAAAGGTACAGATGACAGAAAACTCAGGAAAATAAAGAGATTAGCTGAAGAGCCAGAAACGAATATGCACAGATAAGATGGGAGGCTCAGCGGTAATACGAAAATGACATAGCATCGAAAGTCAAGACTGACCCGAAGCTGTTGTGCAGCCACACCAGGAGGAAAACAACAGTCAAGGACCAGGTAATCAGACTGAGGAAGGGTGAGGGGGAATTCACAAGAAACGACCGGGAGGTATGTCAGGAGCTCAACACAAGATTTAAAGAAGTATTTACAGTGGAAACCAGTAGGACTCCAGGAAATCAAAGCAGGGGGGTGCATCAGCAAGTGCTGGATGAGGTACATATAACCAAGGAGAGGTGAAGAAGCTGCTATGCGAACTTGACACCTCAAAGGCGGTGGGACCAGACAACATCTCTCCATGGGTCCTTAAAGAGGGAGCAGAGACATTGTGTGTACCATTAACAAAGATCTTCAACACATCATTTGAAACTGGGCAACTCCCCGAGGTATGGAAGATGGCAAATGTAATCACTAACGTGTATAGTATGCAAGGTCATGCAGAAGATCATCAGGAGGAGAGTGGTGGAGCACCTGGAAAGAAACAAGTGTATAATTGACAACCAGCATGGTTTCTGGGAGGGAAAATCCTGTGTCACAAACCTATTAGAGTTTTATGACAAGGTGACAGAAGTAAGACAAGAGAGAGAGGGGTGGATCGACTGCATTTTTTTGGACTGCAAGAAGGCCTTCGACACAGTTCCTCACAAGAGGTTACTGCAAAAGCTAGAGGATCAGGCACACATAACACGAAAGGCGCTGCAATGGATCAGAGAATACCTGACAGGGAGGCAACAACGAGTCATGGTACGTGACGAGGTGTCAAAGTGGGCGCCTGTGACAAGCGGGGTTCCACAGGGGTCAGTCCTAGGACCAGTGCTGTTCTTGGTATATGTGAATGACATAACGGAAGGGATAGACTCAGAAGTGTCCTTGTTTCTGGACGATGTGAAGTTAATGAGAAGAATCAAATCGGATGAGGATCAGGCAGGACTACAAAGAGACCTGGACAGGCTACAAGCCTGGTCCAGCAACTGGCTCCTTGAGTTTAACCTCGCCAAATGCAAAGTCATGAAGATTGGGGAAGGGCAAAGAAGACCGCAGACACAATATAGTGTAGATGGCCAAAGACTGCAAACCTCACTCAAGGAAAAAGATCTGGGGGTGAGTATAACACCGAGTATATCTCCTGAGGCACACATCAATCAGATAACTGCTGCAGCATACGGGCGCCTGGCAAACCTACGGATAGCGTTCCGATACCTCAGTAAGGATTCGTTTAAGACTCTGTATACCATCTACGTCAGGCCCATACTGGAGTATGCAGCACCAGTTTGGAATCCACACCTAGTCAAGAACGTCAAGAAATTAGAGAAAGTGCAAAGGTTTGCAACAAGACTAGTCCCAGAGCTACGGGGATTGTCCTATGAAGAAAGGTTGAGGGAAATCGGCCTGACGACACTGGAGGACAGGAGGGTCAGGGGAGACATGATAACGACATATAAAATACTGCGACTGAATAGACGAGGTGGACAAAGACGGGATGTTCCAGAGATGGGACACAGACACAAGAGGTCACAATTGGAAGTTGAAGACTCAGATGAATCAAAGGGATGTTAGGAAGTATTTCTTCAGTCATAGAGTAGTCAGGCCTTGGAATAGCCTAGAAAGTGATGTAGTGGAGGCAGGAACCATACATAGTTTTAAGGCGAGGTATGATAGAGCTCATGGGGCAGGGAGAGAGAGGACCTATTAGCAATCAGCGAAGAGGCGGGGCCAGGAGCTGAGACTCGACCCCTGCAACCACAAATAGGTGAGTACAAATAGGTGAGTACACACGCACACCCACACGCACATACACACACATGCACACACACACACACGCACACCCACATGCACATACACACACATGCACACACGCACATCGCACACACACACACACACACATGCACACACACACACACACACACACACGCACACACACACACACACACACACACACACACACACACACACACACACACACACACACACACACACACACACACACACACACACACACGCACACATATATAACAGGCCTAGTGTCTAATCGACATGTGCCTAGGACAAAATGGTAAAACACACACACACAACACACACACACACACACACACACACACACACACACACACACAACACATGCACACACGCGCCACCACACACACACACACACACACACACACACACACACACACACACACACACACACACACACACACACACACACACACACACACACAGAAAAGAGGAACTAAACTACAGGCCAGTGTCTCTGACATGTATAGTACGCAGAGTCATGAGAGAAGATTATCAGGAGGAGAGTGGTGGAGCACCTGGAACGAAACAAGATTATAAACAACAACCAGCATGGATTCTTGGAAAGCAAATCCTGTGTCACAAACCTTCTGGAGTTTTATGACAAGGAAATAGAAGTAAGACACGAGAGAGAAGGGTGGGTTGATTGCATTTTCCTGGGCTGCAGGAAGGCCTTCAATACATATCCTTACAGGAGATTAGTGCAGAAGGTGGAGGATCAGGCGCACATAACAGGGAGGGCACTGCAATGGATCAGAGAATACCCGACAGGGAGGCAACAACGAGTCATGGTACTTGAAGAGGTATCACAGTGGGCACCTGTGACGAGCGGGGTCCCACAGGGGTCAGTTCTACGACCAGTGCTATTTGTGATATATGTGAATGACATGATGGAAGTGAGATACTCTGAAGACTCCTTGTATCCCATCTACCTTTTACTCTCAGTGTAGCTACAACTAGAAAGTGATCTGATATATCTGTGGCCCCCCTTCTATAAACATGTCACCCTAAAGTCTACTCAACAGTCTTTCCAATCATAGTCCAAAAAACCTACTTCATTATCCCTACATATATTTTAAACAAAACCCCTTTCTATACAAAGTTAAATAAAAGGGGCTCCCATTTCATTTACACCTGGACCCCAAACTTCCCTACCCACCCTCTAAATGTTTTTCCTACTTTATATATATAATATAATATATTATATATAAAATTTTAAATATATATTATTATATATATATATATATATATTTTAAATTATATACAGGAAGGGGGTGCGGGGGGGAAGAAGAGCAATTGGTGGAATGATGATGGAAGAGAGTAGCAAGGGAGGAAAAAGTTGCAATGAGGGGTTTTACAAATAAAAGTGATCAAGGAGGGAAGGTATAGGAGAAAAAAAAGAGGGGTTTTAAGTGAGTTAACATGTAAAAAAGAGTAAATGAAAGTGATGAGATATTATCAACAAATTTTTTAAAAAATAGAGAAAGTTTCAGGTGAGATTAAAAAGTTGGGAAGCCCTAGAAACAAATGGTTAGACAGTTAAACATAGGAGAAAAGGTTATTAATGGAGAGTTGGAGGATTGGGGAAGATGGGAGAAATATTTTGAGGAATTGTAAAATGTTAAAGAAGATAGGGAAGCTGTGTTTTCGTGTAAAAGGCAAGGGGGAATAAAAACTTGTAGGAGTGGGGAAAGACCATTTGTGGTGGGGGAAAGTTCTGGGGCATTGGGTAGAATGAAAGGGGTTGGGAGCTGGGATTGATGGGATAAAGAAGAAATGTTAAAAGCGGGTGGGGGTATAGTTTTGGGTGGTTGGTGTATTATTTAATAAAGCATGGAAGAGGGTAAGGTCCCTTTAGGGATTGGCAAAGAGAGCAGAAAAAGTTCCTTTGTAAAAAGGCAAAGGGCCCAAAAGGAGTGAAAAAAATTATGGGGGAATAAGTCTGTTGAGTATACTGAAAAGTGTATGGTAGAGTTATTATGAAAGAATTAAGGAAAGACAGGAGAAATATAGCAGAGGAACAAGGAGGTTTTTTGGGAAAAGGTAGTGAGTGTGTAGACCAAGTGTTTACAGTGAAAATAAGGGAACAGTATTAAGAAAAGGGGAGAGGGGTTTTTTTGTGACATTTATGGATTTGGAAAAGGATATGAAGGGTAGTAGGGGGGGCAATGTGGCAATGTTGCGGGTGTAGGTTTAGGAGGTGGTTTTGAAAGCAGTGAAGATTTTTTAAGGGTTTATGAGGCTCGGGTTGAGTATGTGGGAAGGGGGGGTTATTTTCAGAAAAAGTGGCCCTTAGAAAGGATGTGTGATGTCACCGTGGTTGTTCAGTAATTTATAGAGGGGGTTTGAAGAGAAGTAAGCTAGGATTTTGACAAGGGTTTTGGGAGATAAAAAATAAAGAATTAAACAAAAAATGGGGTTTTCACATTTTCCTTTGTGATGACACGGTTTTTTTGGGGAGATTTAAAGAGAACTTCAGAGGTTGGGGATAAATTTTGGTAGGGTAGTAAAGAAAAAATTGGTGAATTGGAAAGATTTAAGGTTATGGGGATAACAAAAACTTGGGGCGAAAGGGATACAGTTTGGGGGGAAAAGTAGGAGGGGTGAATGTATTCAGTATTTGGGAGGGGACGTGTCAGCAGGGGGTCTAGAAGGAGGGTGAATCACAGAATTGATAGGGAAAAGGGTAGCATGCACTTAGGTCTGTGGAGCAAAGAACTTTGTCCGTGGAAGCAAAGAGGGGAATGTATGAGGTATAGTTGTACCCAACACTCCTGAGCTTTTGAAGCATGGGTGATAAATGTTGCAATGTGGGAACTGGGGGCAGTGGAGATGTCATGTCTGAGGGCAATGTGGGGTGTGAATAAAATGCGGAAAATTCGTTTTTTTGGGAAATTGGAATGGTGTGGGATTCCCAAAACTATTACCAGAGGGCTGAGGAGGGGTTGTTGAGGGGGTTTCGGACATGTAGAGAAAATGGAACAAAGCAAAATGTCTTTGAGAGTGTATAAATCTTAGTGGAGGGAAAGGGGGGGGAGAGGTCGGCTTTGAAGGGGTTTGGGGGGGGGGGGGTAAAGGGGGTTTTGTGTCTAGGGGCTTTTGGGTTTCAGCAAGCGTTTTCGTGAGCGTATTTTATAGGGGTGAATGAAGACAAATGGTTTTTTAAAACTTGACGTGCTGTTGGAGGTGACAAAAAACATTTTGAAGGGGTTGGGAAACCGGGGCCGGCTTATCCTGGGATGGGAAAATACAGTGTTTCACTCTGAAGGGGGGTGTTTTAAAGTTGCAGTTTTATAACTGTAGTGTAAAGCACCTTTTTGGGAAGCAGGTGTGGTGTGAATGTGAAAGTTTTTCCTTTTTTTGGGCCCCCCTGCCTTGGTGGGAAACGGCCGATGTGTTAATAAAAAAAATATATATATATATATATATATATAATTTTATATAAAAATATATTTTATATAATATATATTTATTAAATATTATGTGTGCCGAAAGGCAGAACTTTTTTTTTTCGATTTGGCTTTAAAAAAACAAAGCTCATCTTGCCTAAGGGTAGCGAAAATTTGGTATGCAATAATTTCGCCAAAATCATTTTTTAAAACAAAAGAAAAAAATATATTTTACCCGTGTTTTTTTAGTATTAAATTTTTGTAAACAAAACTAAAAAAATACTAAGTTGGGTTAGGTAAAAAAAATTGTTCTTGTTTTAAAAGGTTAGGTAAGTTTTCTAAGTCTTTTTTGGGGCATAATTAAAAAATTTTTTTAAAATTTAAAATTTAAACAAAAAATAATATCTTTAAACTTATAGAGAAAATTTTAGAAAGGGCTTAAAATTTTTAAAAGGTTCTTGCTAATTGACCAGTTTTACATATTCGGGATGAAAAACAATTTATTAATATATATATATAATATATATATATTATTTTTTATAAATATATTAATAATATATATTATTATATTATATATATTTATATATAGCAAAGCTCTTCTTTTCCGAATAATGTAAAAGAAAAATTTTTTTACAATAATTTTGCAAAAATCATTCTGAGCCCAACGAAAGAAAATTATTTCCCGTGTTTGTTTTTTTTTTTAAATTATTTTAAACTTATCTAAAAAATATTTATTGAATTTTGGGTAAATTTAAAATTTAAACTTGTTATAAAGAGATTAGGTAAGTTTTCTAAGGTTCTTTTGGAAAAAAATAATTAAAAGACTACGAAATCGTAGTGACACGCGCAAACATACCCCCCGGGGGTTGAACCCCGGTCAAGAGTTCAAAACTCCAGCCCTCCGTTCCCCTAGACCCGCTAGCACAATAAGATTCGTCCCAATAGGTATATTTCTACCCATAGGGAAGGGTTGCCCGGCCCCTGTGCCCAAAAAGCAAATTTTTACAGACGAATCTCCAGCAAAAGGGCCGTGAAAACTCAGCTCAAGTCCCTTCACTGCCATCAAAAATGACTCACGAAATCCCAAGACACATTGCAAACAAAACCCTACCCCAGGGGTTGAACCCGCGGTCTAGAGTCTCAAAAAATCCAGCCCGTCGTGTTTTGCCACTAGACCACTAGCCCCAAAAAGATTTGTCAACTAGTATATTTTACACCATAGGAGGTTTGCACGGCACCACTGTGACCACAAAAAGCAATTTTTTTACAGACGAATCTCCCCTGCGTGGCCGTGAGAAATTAGCTCAAATCACTCCAAATCGTAATGACACGATTGCAAACAAAACCCTACCCCGGCCGGGGGTTTAACCCCGGGTCATAGAGTCTCAAAACTCCCGCCTCAAAAAAGTGGTCATGTTGACGGCAGTGAGGGGCTTGAGCTAGATTTGTCACGCCACCTAGCTGGAGTTTTCTGTAAAAAAATTGCTTTGTGGGCACGTGGTGCCGGCTAACCTTCCTATGGTGTAGAAATATACCTAGTTGGACGAATCTTATTGTGGCTAGCTGGTCTAGTGGCTAAAGCGACGGGCTGGAGTTTTGAGACTCTATGACCGCGGGTTCAATCCCGGCCGGGGTATGGTTGGTTTAAAATAATTAATTGTTACATTAATATAAATGAAAAAAAAATTATATTTAAACGTATAAGAGAAAATCTTAGAAAAGATTTAATTTTTAATGAGTTCTTACAAATTGACCAATTTTGCATATTCGGCCACTACGTTTGCATATGAGCCGACGACGTGTAAAACACTGCAAGGTCGTCCATACACTGGGAGGCCGTGACAGCATTTGAGAAAACACTGACTACACCATCCCTGCGATACTCAAATTAATTCGCTGTGTCCCCTTCCTCGTCTGAAGGGAACTCCCTTGACTAACACAAACCCTCACTTTGAACAACCTATCAGGCTGGAACTATTGTATAAAATGAAATAGACGACCTCACATTCCCAGAATCTGGAGACGGCAAAGAATGCCAAATTTCCACTTTTTATTAGAGTCCTCGAGGTCGAAAAAGACTTTGAAGATATGATGGTGACTGACAAAACCCTCTTGGACATCACTAGCCGACCAAACCAACGGGTCTGTCGTCTATCGGGACTTGCGGAAGCCAAACTGCTCTGCAGAGATGCTGCCTTTCGTCTTCAAATACCTGACAAAATGACCATTCAAAATCATCTCCAACAAGCTGCTGATGCAGCTCAACAAAAGGATTGTCAATACGTTAGTGAACAACATCTCTGGAGTTCCAGCCTGGCTTTTGGACAACCAGAATGATTGACTGCTGCCAGCGGTAGGTAAGCAGCCCAATAGTCCAAATAATATTAAATACATCAAATATAAACGTGAGGGAGAGAGGGAGAAGGTACCTCAATGTCTCATAATGGACTCTGTCCTTCCCTGGACCATGGAAGGCGACGCCGACAAGACACACACCAGTTCCCCTATCCCAAACAACAGATCACAAGGTTCTCCAGAGTCCTCTACAATGGAGGAGACTGTCTCCTCGAGTCTTCAGACCCGGAATCCAGGACTCTATCATCTGACACTAGAAACAAAGGAGAATCCCTAAGCAAAGGTGCTAGCCACCCCAGAAGGTCGTCCATCACCTGTCCACGTTGGAGAAAGTTGGGCAGATAGCTCTGATAGTATTTCACGGCCATCTTTCAGATCATTAGACACATGTTTCGCCATTCATTGGTTTAAATCAATACAAATTCAAGGACATGATTGGAAGACAGAAGAACTGTATACCGGTATTGTATACCATTCAGGTACAACTTGTCAGACACTGCAACATCATGGAATCTTGGTTCAGAAGACATCTACATAATCTTCTTCACGGCTGCTGCTACTACTACTACTGCCACTACCAACTAACCCATCCCTTGGGTATGACCTTCTTCCACTGGGGTATCCTGCCTACCAGTTGCTATGCCCTCGTCTGCTACCCGTCCCTTTCCACCTGATGCCAGTATATAAGCGCCAGCCTTCTTGCCTGTGCTCCAGAATCTTCATGACTTTCGGTGCTCTTCACACCAACTCCAAGGCTGAGGGACTGATTACCTCATCTTTTGTTTACAGTTCTTCTGTCTTCCAATTATGTCCTTGAATTTGTATTGATAAAGCCACTGGATGGCAAAAAGTCTACAGTAAAGATACCCAGATGTTGCACATGTTTCTAATTTTCATCTTGTCGGTACTGTATAGCATTCATGTACATCTTTCAGATCTTACACTAAATCCATCCAGGAGAGTTAGAGTTAACCCCAACCATATAATAGACCCAGGACATACTCCGAGCATTTCTGAAGACACTGCTTTTGATGGCCAACAACCACTGGTATAACAGTTTATAAATAAATGAGCAGTGGTCCCTGAGGCCACGATAGGCTCCTGCACAATCTGGTTATGTTTTGCTCAGTCTTTGTTCCACTAAAAAACTGGTAGACAGGGTCCCAAGCCACCAACTCTAGAAATGCTAGCCTTTGCCACCCCGTGACAACAACAAAGTGGCCACATGCACTCTGTACATCCTAAAAGTCACCAAGGACACAAGATATCTGACTCTGAGCCTCAAAGAGCTGTTAATCCACAGCCTCCAGCTTCCAATGAGGAGGGCGGTGGAAGCTGAAGAGAAGGATCTTGCTGACTTCAAGAGAACAGGAAAATTATCACTACCATGAAAGTCTGGGAGAACAGACCATCTGGGATCCATTTTTTGCAGAACACGAACAAACAGAAAGATCTATGTCCGAGAAGGCTTTCGTATGAGCATTATACTGTAATAGATCAGGGACCCATCATTCAGGATACCAACACCCAAAGGAGTCATTAAGGACCCAAAAAGAGTTCTCCTGTCTGGCACAGAGAAACCTGCATCCTACATACAGTGGCACTGAGTGGTGGGCAGACGAGGGGGCAGCAAGGTAGCTCACAGATTATTGTAGTAAAATTAGAGTAATTCACCTTGATGAACAACTTCCCTTGGTCACAGAGGACCTGGGGGGAGAGCAGAGGCATAAAAAAAAACAATTCGGAACAAAGGGACACTTCTGGTGTCCCAAGTTCCTGATAAAGGCTAAAGTATTATTTGAAAACAGGTGAATTTGTAAATGAAGTGATAAGCCTATAGAGGCAGGTGCCAGAAGTCGCCAGAAACTTACCACAGGTCAGCTGTTTTTAATAATCTTCCTGGCCTGCTAGTGTACTCGCATATAAGCTAGTGATACCAGTGAATAGCAGAATACAGTGTTGTAGTAGCAACTAACCAGTATTATAATGGTACTTAGTGGAGTGGAGTGACTTTCATTAGTTTTTCTATTTCTTGAAATACCAGACGTATACCATGAATTTCATATACCTGTAGTTACCAGCGGTCGCAATATACACAACGAGAAGCAATTATTACTACAGAGAAAGCGTCCCCCTCCTCAACAATTACCACCAATCACCTATAGTGATAATTATTAGCATTATTGTGTGGAGGCCAAAAAGAAAAACTAGAAAAGCTAGATAACAGCGATGATAAACAAGGGTTGAGGCTCGACTGTTCGCACTGTAGGAGTTGCCAGCAGTCACCAGTTTCTTCAACACGTTTAGTTTAGTTTAATATGTTTATTATGCACCCCATACCCATCCTGTGGGCGGTAGTCCAAAAGATACATAGGTACATAATTGGTCCAGACCTGGACTCCAAAGTTTTTTGATAGTGAGCAAGTTACAGAGGTAATGAACACACAATTTACAAAGGAAATGAACTCACTATTTACAAATGGTAATGAAATCTCATCACGAAGTACAATTGTACAAATGGTAATGACTCCCAGGTAAGTCTGGTCACAAACATGACAAGTATACAAAGAGGTATTTACAGATTACAGAGGTAACTAAAGGGTCCAGGGACTGGCCCCGAAAGTTTTGATAGTTCTGGAACAAGTTTAACAAAGGTAATGAGCTCACAAGTTACAAAGGTAATGGAATTTTCTGAAGAATGGTTACTTACTTTTATACTTGGCTACAATCATGAACAAATTATAGAGTAAGGACAATTCACACTTCCACACCCGGTCCACACTGTAAGAGTTATTGGTGTAAATATTGATTGTTGAGGTCACACACCACACCACACACACCACAAACACACACACACACAACATAAACACACACACACACACACACACACACACACACACACACACACACACACTTTAAGTTCAATAAATATCTTAATGCACACCATACCCATCCTGTGGTTCGCTAGTCAAAGATTACAAAGCGCAAGTAATACTTTTGAAATGCAAACAAATAAACAACAACTTCGGTAGAATTTCCAGTAGATCCTTCACGTGTTAGCTCAAATCACGACCAGTATGTATTAAATAATGACCCCTGATCAATCAAGACTGGCTCCGAACCCTCGACTGGACCGAAAGCCTCGGACTGGTCTAACCCGATGGCCGTTTTCAACGGATTCGTTCGGACAATAAAGCAGCCTGTAAACGGATGTGTATTTCTTCTCCTATGCCAAATCAAAATCGAGAACAACGTCCAGTATTGGGCCCCTACTTAAACAAGATGGGTCCTTGTTGTGATAGAAACACAGGCCTTATCTCTAGGCTTTATTGAACATAGAAACTTCATAGTACATCTTGCAACAACAAAATTAATGACTAGTACATCTAATAATAGCTTCTACAGGGATGGTGATGTCTTGCATATGTCAAGAGAAAAGTTATAACTACAGGCCACATATTTAAACTCACCATGTAATCTGCATCGCTGATAAATGGATAAAGTAGGAGAGAATCACACACCATGTGTTGGTGCCCATGACACACACCAAACTGTTGTTGTTGTTAAGGCCCTAGAGTGGGCAGCATTAACCTTCTTGCTGCTCCCACAGGACCAGTACACTACAATCTCCCCATCTAAATATCAGAGACAGTAATCCCCCAAACTGTAGGAGGGCGACGTACACGTCCCGACCTTCGTAGCCTTGAGCCTTCTTTCACGCAGTTCGATATTTCCAGCGGGTTTCATTTAACTGCTGGACAGAATCTCTATTTCCATAGGGTAGTCTCAGGGCTTTCCAGGAGAAACGAAGCATCTTCACATCTATTGGTGTATCTGAGATTCCACACTAATATGGATTTCAACTGGGCTAAATGTCTTGTAGATACTGTAGTCATCTTCACCTTTTTGGTAGCGCATTGGGCCGTAATGTTGGACTAGCTTGCAGGAGCTCTAACCTCTTCCACTAATTACCTGTCATGTCCATCCTACTGTGACTTCTTCAGGAGAACGGGCCAGGATGACATAACCAAGTGCACGGAGGCTCCCGAAGAGGAACGACGTGAATAGTTCTTAGGAGTCTTTCATGAGGGGTTTTGCATTAGTAGCTTGTGCACAACAGTATCTATAGAGTGGAAGAGCATCAGGTAGGACAGTTGCCAGTGTTTGAACAGTAGATGCGCGACTTAATGTCAGTTGTAACTGCCTTCCATATAGTACCATTGAACCGCTCACACTTGACCATTGCCCTTGAGGGTGTAGCTTGTTGTTCTGCTGCAATGGCAATACCTTTGCTAGCCAAAAACTCCTGAAGTTCGTTACTCCTGAACGAGGATCCCCTGGTCTGAATGGGATATAAGCTGGCATACCAAAAATAGAGAACAACTGTGAAAGACAACTAATAACTTTGAAGCAGCCATATTGGCCAGGGGAATACAAAGGGAAACCTTGAAATATCATCTACTATGTTAAGGAAATACCTATTCTGATTTGTCTTGGGTATAGGTCCTTTGAAATCTATATCAATCTTTCGAAAGGCTGGGTGGATTTTATGAGATGAGTCTTCTATGCTGATGAAAGTTTGGCTGCACTCTGCACAACTCTGCATGCTCTGATCACTTGTTCGCACATCTTCCACTGAGTAAAAAAGGGCCCCCCCCCCCCCAAAAAAAAATGGTTTTTTTTTTTTTTTTAATTCCTTTGATTTTGACAAATGGTACAGAGGTGTAACCCTGGTGACACAAAGCCTTGTGGAGACTGAGAGTGATTGCAATCATGACATGCTGCACCACAGTGGTCCTAGAGAGATGCATCAGAGAGATGTTCACTTAAACCCGTCGTAACAGAATAATCAAGTCATAACACGAAAAGTTCCCATCCTCCAGCGTAATATCTTGTCATTCTTTATCTTACCTTTTGTGCCACTTGTCGAACATATACATCACGACCGTTGGTCAGACCTTAGGTGAAATGTCTACCAGTTAAATAATGCCTCCAGTGCAAAACTGCTTCTTATGATGGCCTGGGCTTCCTTTTCTACAGCAGCATAACATTTCTCTGTCCCTTGAAAAGTTCTCGAAAAGAAGCTACTGGTCGTCCTGCCTGAGATAAGACTGCAGCAATGGCAATGTCAGAAGCATCCGTTTTACCACTTCGAATGTAGGGACTCATCAATGGCTTGAACTACTGATTTTCAATGTCCTGTTTTGAGAGTAAGGAAAGCGCTTCCTGCATCCTTTTCACAGGAAATGTGGTAGCACTCATGGGCGGACTGTTACGTTGAATAGTTGAAGATTCCATTGTGAGTAATAAGCCAAAGAGACCAAGAGTTTCTTCGGAGTGATTTTTTGTCTTGAGCATTGGGAATTCCCGTAGAGGGTCGTAGTCGTTCAGGGTCTGGAATATTGAACCTTCACCTTCCACTACATAACCCAAGATGCTAAGCCTTTTAGTTGAAAAAGTGCACTTTTCCTCATCGTAACTGAATATTTTCTACTTGGCGGCATCCAAAAACTTATCAAGGTTGCATCAGCATCATGTTCCCCTGGGTCTTGCCACAATGGTAACATTATCTAAATACGCGTAGGATCCCAAGTTGCTTCTTCTGAATGAGTGAATCCATAATTCGTTTGGAAGCAGGCTTACCACCATTGGTGACTTCCAAAAGGGACTCTGGTAACAGATACAGGCCATCACAAGCCTGAAACAGCTGTGTATGGTTTATCTTCAATCCTTTATAGGGACTTGATGATAGGCAACTCTGCAGATCAAATGTGCTAAAACACGTAGTACTGAGCAATTTTGTTCACTGTATCGTCAATATCGAGGAGGGGGTGGTGGTAAGGGTACCCATCACGAAGTGTAAATGTTGATTGTCTCAGAGTAATCGATAGCCAGTCTCCGTTTCCTAAACCATCTTTAACAACAACAACCTGAGCACGCCAAGGGATCACTCGGTCTATAATACCCTCCTTCAGCGCCTCTGAGATTCTTTCTCAATGAACACCGGCTCCTCATAAGAATAGGCGGTGCGTGGACTTAGCTGATATAAGGATGGCAACCGCCGGTAAGATTTGCAAACTGCTTTTTGTGGTCTACCCTTAAAGAGCTAAGTCCACAGACAACAAGAGGAGGCAGTTCACCTCATATGTTAAGGTGACACTACCATGCAGCTTCTGAAGTCCAGACCAAGGATAACATTCAGAGCAAAACATTTTTGGCAGAATAGCTCAATTACATCTTGATAATCCTTATCCATTAACACTGAGATTTACCTTACAAAACCCTAGGTTACATGAAAAGAGAGATGAAAGTTGAAGCCATGGAAACGGTACTGATTATGATGTACTAGTCAATGAAGAGCCGTTTAACTAAGTCAAGGTTGATGAAACTCTCTAGCGGCTCCACTTATCAATAAGACAATCTACTTCTGTTTCCTTTGATGATACTTTCACAACTGCCTTTGACAGTGATTATGGAGTAGCCGCAGAAGTCACTGTTCTAGAGTCGCATGAATCAACTGAATGTGTGGAGGACAAGCTCATGTTGATGCATTAGACGACGTAAACTTTAGCAAGTGACCTTGACTTGTGGCATTTATGGCACATTGCTTCACGAGCAGGACACTTGCCGAGATGTCTTGAAAAAACCACCAAAGAAACACAAGACACCGTCCTGCTGGGTGCTGTCACTGAGGCAGGTTTCCCCATAACGTCATTGCTAGAGTCTTGGTCAGGAATGCAGCACTTATCACTCGAGCAGGCGAGTGGTACTGTATACTCAAGAATTCTTCTGGCTTGAATCTAGAGCTCTTGCCTGGTCAAGGCAGCGGCAAAGTCGAGTAGTTTTAATCTCCAATAAACGCTGCCCTTACTTATTATTGGAGATTGCAGGCCACAGTATAAAAGCATCCCTGATGAACTCTTTCACAATACTGAGCACTGTCACTGCTTGGAAGTGACAGTCCCTACTAAAATTTTCAGTGCTTGAAAGTAATCCACTAAGGACTCAATCAATCTGCCTGGCGGCGAGTTGCAAGGCGATAGCGTGGCAAAGATTTCTTTTGTAGGTTTATTATACTGGAGACTTGAGGGTTTTGATAGCATCTTCGTAGTATTATTACACTCAGAAATAGCCTCATATATCTTATGTGACACAAAATTGATGAGCTGACTAGTTTATCTAGTTCTTCTTTAGGAAAGGGCTCCCAAGAAGTTTTCGAAAGCTTAACCCAGTGCTTCCATTCCTTGAGCTAGGCCGTTAGATAAGCTGGGTCACAGTCTAGCCTCTCAGGTTTCAGTACACGACTCCATGTTGTGATGTAATCTAGCGCAGTATTCACCATCCAGGTCGCCCAGTATTCTATGTTCAATAAATTGTTTGTGATAGAAAACACAGCCTTTTAACTAGGCTTATTAACAGAGAATCGTCATAGTACTTCTGCAACAACAAAATATAATGACTAGTACATCTAATAATAGCTTCTACAGGGATGGTGATGTCTTGCATATGTCAAGAGAAAAGTTATAACTACAGGCCACATATTTAAACTCACCATGTAATCTGCATCGCTGATAAATGGATAAAGTAGGAGAGAATCACACACCATGTGTTGGTGCCATGACACACACCAACTGTTGTTGTTGTTAAGGGCCCCTAGAGGTGGTGCAGTATTATCCTGCTGCTGCTCCCAACAGGACCAGTATCACTACAGTCCTACACAGATGACAGCAAGGAAATGAGTGAGCTACTCAAGTCCAAATATGACTCAGTTTTTAGCAAGCCACTAACCAGACTGAGAGTCGAAGATCAAAATGAATTTTTTATGAGCCACAAAATTTGATTAACACAAGCCTATCCGATGTTATCCTGACGCCAAATGACTTCGAACAGGCGGATAAAAGACATGCCCATTGACTCTGCCCCAGGGCCAACCTCAAGGAACTCTGTTCATTCAAGAACTGCAAGAAGCCCCTATCACGAGCACTTTTCCACCTATGGAGAGGTGAGCATGACCACGGGGACGCCCACAGTTACTAAAAAACAACAGACATAGCCCCACTCCACAAAAGGGAAGTAAAGCAACAAGCAAAGAACAACGACCAATAGCACAAACTTCCCATATCATAAAAATCTTTGAAAGGGGCCTAAGAAGCAAGATCACCACCCGATCTAGAAAACCCATCAGTTACACACCCAGGCAACATGGGTTTAGAACAGGTCGTTCGCGGCTGTCTCAACTATTCGATCATCAACAAGGTCCTAAATTGGCACTAGAAGACAAAAAGAATGCAGATGTAAATATATACAGACTTTGCAAAAATACCTTCGACAAGTGTGACCAAGCCTAATAGCGCACAAAAGGCGTTTCTAAAGGAATAACAGGAAAAGTCCGGTCGATGGATCTATAATTTCCTCAACCTAACAGAACACAGAGAGTAGTCGTCAACAGAGTAAAGTCCGGCAGCTAGCTTGAAAGCATCTGTTCCACAAGCACATTACACGCTCCCCTCCTTGTTCCTCATCCTCATATCCGACATAGACCAAGAGAAGTCAGCCACAGCAACCGTGTCTTCCTTTGCAGATGACTCCCGAATCTGTATGACAGTGTCTTCCATTGCATAGACATTTCGCAAAAGCTCCAGGCGGACATCACCAATCTTTCAGTGGCTGCAGTAACAATAGAGTTTCAACGATGAAAATTCATTACTCAATATGGTAACAAGAGGGAAATAAAATCTCAGCAGAGTACAAAACAAATTCTGGCCACAAAATAAGCGAAACACCAACGTTTGTCAAAGACCTGGAGTGATCCTGGTCGGAGGATCTCACCTTCAAAGGACCATAACATTAGTATCAATCGCAATCTGCTAGAAAATGACAGGATGGATAATGAGAACCTTCAAAACTAGGGAGGCAAGCCCATATGACACCTACAGGTCACTTGTTCTAATCTAGTGCGGAATATTGCCTGCACACTAACAGCACCTTTCAAGGCAGTGCAATTGGCTGACCTAGAAAATTACAGAGAAATTCACGGCGCGGCATAACGGAGATAAAACTACCCTCAATTACGTGGAGCGCTTGAGGTATCCTAAACCTGTATTCCCTGGAACGCAGGAACGAAGAGATACATGATTATATAACCTGGAAAGTCCTAAGATGGACAAGTACCGAACTGCACACGAAAAATCACTCACTACGAAAGCAAAAGACTTGCAGACGATGCAAACCATCCCCCCATGAAAAGCAGGGGTGTCACTAGCACGTTAGAGGACCATACAATAAGTGTCAGGGGCCCGAGACTGTTCAACATCCTCCCACGACACATAAGGGGGATTTACCAACAGAACCCCAGGCCAGTCCTTCATGCTGGCACTGGACCACGCACCTAAAGTCATTCTTGATCATACCAGGCTGTGGCTCGTACGTATATGTTTATGTGCGTGCAGCCAGCAGCAACAGCCTGGTGGATCAGGCTCTTGATCCACCAGGAGTTGCCTGGTCACAGACCGGGCCGGCGGGGGCGAAGACCGCCCGGAACTCTCTCCAGTTAAACTCCATGTAGGCGCCCTTATAAACACAAACAATAAAAAATAAAACAAACTCCAGGAGCGAACTCCGTGTAAGCTGTCCTGATATAAAAGTACAGTTCGAAATAGAAATACGATAGCTAGATCGTACTAAAGAAGGTTATAATAGAGTAATCAAGGAGTTGCTAGTAGAATACAGTAAAACAACCATACAAATCAATATGAACTGTGTAGTCTGCATAAATCAAACAAACGGCTTCCACAGGGAAAAATTGTCAATGGGGGGGGATAGGGGGGGGGGTGGGGGAACGCCCCTGTGCAGATATCCAAGAACAGCTACAACAGTATTAAAACAGGGAAGTGTTTTTGTGTTATGCCAAAGGAGATAAATCTTTGGACTAAAATCACAAGTTATTAAAGAGGAATAACTCAAAGGGCTGCTTTCAAGACATCCTGAAGCTTTCTACAACAGATGGGAACATAAAAGTCTGGGCCTGAATGGTACTGCCCTTGATACATGGCCATTTAGTCAAAACTGTAAGGCTGAGATGAGTCTGGATCAGTAAATGTGGCCGATATGCTGTCCTGAGACAAAATGTGAAGCTGAGGGCTGTCCTGAGACAGTAATGGTGAAGCTGAGGTGCTCCTGGAGACTGTAATGGTGAAGCTGGAGGTGCCTTCCTGGGAGACAGTAATGGTGAAGCTGGAGATTTTTCCAGTAGTCGGGAAATTATAATGCAGAAGAATGCATATAAATGACCTCATATGGACTCCATCCAGGACCAATTATTACATCTGTAATCTCTTGACAACCGCCCACAGGATGGGTATGGGGTGCCTAATAAACAATTAAACAAACTAACTAAGGGACAGGAGCCGTAGTAGTAAACAATTAGTCAAAGATAAGATAATACCAATATTGCAACAAGAATACAACAGGAAATAGCAAACAAAGAGGACTCCACTAGCAAATAGTGAGGATTACAACCAAAAACCAACTGGTGGTATCTCCCCTTTGTTGGTTGCTAGGGAAGATAGGAATAGACAGGTAAACAATGCACCAACAGGAATACAGTCACAGAAACCCAAGGCAAAAACGGAAACCAAGCTGTGCACATACTGTCACTTGCATCTGCAGACATGAGAAATCTGGAAAAACAGATGGGACGTGCAACTTTGACCACCCTAGAAATTGCCGTGCCCTATGACAACAGAAAATGAAAACTCCCTTTCCTTAAGCTTTTTCACCTGAAATGTGTACTCTTCAGTACGGGAAAAGACTGTGCTATAACTTAAATTCCCGGGCACCCATTAAAGGGGAAAAAAAGATACAAAAAATCCAGGCATGGGAAAACCGGGGTAGCCTCAGCCACTAAAAGGGGAGAGGTTTTTTTGTGGGGGAAAAAAAACTGGCGGGAAATGGCAGAAATTGTACACCAAAACCCAGTATTCTGAAGTGGAACCACAGTCGATGGCCTCCACTCCAAACCAACGATACAGATAAATGCCGGAAAAAAAAAATTCCCCCCCCCATCCCAAAAATACCACCAGTCCGATGAATTCTTCTTGTAAAAAATACAGGGTCTAAAGCCGCAACAAACAACAAAAAAACCTTTCTATCTTTCAGATGCAAAGGCAATGTTCGGGGCTTTCAATGGAAACCCCCATAAAGGGGCACTTTGAAAAACGAAATATGGATCCCAGGTTAAACCCATACAGAGTGCAAGTGAACAGGCAAATGGGGGGGGGGTTGGGTGACATTGCAGTCACTTTTTGCCAGAACTGCTTAAAGCCTCAAATGATGTAGTGGAAATTTTAGCAGTAAAGGTCGGAACCAAAAAACCCAGTCTTGTGGTAGTCTACAACCCCCGGGTGCAACATCCCAGCAATTCCAGGAACAGCTGTTAAAAAAGACCCCTGTCTGGAAAAAATCTTCCAGCTCCTCACCCAACACTTGCTCCTGGGGATTTCAACTTTTAAAGGCACCTAAAATGGAGGAATATAGCAAATAATATTGTTGCAGTAATAACACCAGGAGGCAGCTCTGATGAAAACTCACACTCATACGAGCTTTTAAATCTCTGCACAAAATTCAATTTAAACCAGCAAATAATAGAGCCTACTAGAATGGAGAATACACTAGACCTCATCTTCACTAACAATGATGATCTGATAAGAAATGTCACCATATCAAAAACAATATACTCAGATCACAACATAATTGAGGTTCACACATGTATGCGCAGAGCCCCAGACCGACAAAATGAGATTAGTCTCGAGGGAGCATTCACCAAATTCAACTTCAATAACGAAAACATAAAGTGGGACCAAGTAAACCAAGTCCTAACTGATATAAGCTGGGAAGATAGACTAAGCAACACAGACCCCAACTTATGCCTAGAACAGATTAACTCGGTGGCACTCGATGTATGCACAAGGCTTATTCCTCTAAGAAAAAGGAGGAGTAAGATAAGATTTCGTTCGGATTTTTAATCCCCGGAGGGTTAGCCACCCAGGATAACCCAATAGAAAGAGACAGGCGCTCTCTTTACAGGCGACGGAAAAGAATAACAGAGCGGCTAAAAGAGGTCAATCTATCTGAAATGCGTAGGGAGACACTGGTCAGAGAAATAGCAAACATCGAACTTAAGCTAAAGGAATCTTATAGGAGTCAGGAATCGCGGGAAGAACTAAAAGCCATAAATGATATCGAAAGAAACCCAAAGTATTTCTTCTCATATGCCAAATCAAAGTCGAGAACAACGTCCAGTATTGGGCCCTTACTTAAACAAGATGGGTCCTTCACAGATGACAGCAAAGAAATGAGTGAGCTACTCAAGTCCCAATATGACTCAGTTTTTAGCAGGCCACTAACCAGACTGAGAGTCGAAGATCAAAATGAATTTTTTATGAGAGACCCACAGAATTTGGTTAACACAAGCCTATCTGATGTTATCCTGACGCCAAATGACTTCGAACAGGCGATAAATGACATGCCCATGCACTCTGCCCCAGGGCCAGACTCATGGAACTCCGTGTTCATAAAGAACTGCAAGAAGCCCCTATCACGAGCCTTTACCATCCTATGGAGAGGGAGCATGGACACGGGGGTCGTCCCACAGTTACTAAAAACAACAGACATAGCCCCACTCCACAATGGGGGCAGTAAAGCAACAGCAAAGAACTACAGACCGATAGCACTAACATCCCATATCATAAAAATCTTTGAAAGAGTCCTAAGAAGCAAGATCACCACCCATCTAGAAACCCATCAGTTACACAACCCAGGGTAACATGGGTTTAGAACAGGTCGCTCCTGTCTGTCTCAACTATTGGATCACTACGACAAGGTCCTAGATGCACTAGAAGACAAAAAGAATGCAGATGTAATATATACAGACTTTCCAAAAGCCTTCGACAAGTGTGACCATGGCGTAATAGTGCACAAAATGCGTGCTAAAGGAATAACAGGAAAAGTCGGTCGATGGATCTATAATTTCCTCACTAACAGAACACAGAGAGTTGTCGTCAACAGAGTAAAGTCCGAGGCAGGCACGGTGAAAAGCTCTTTCCACAAGGCACAGTACTCGCTCCCATCTTGTTCCTCATCCTCATATCGGACATAGATAAGGATGTCAGCCACAGCACCGTGTCTTCCTTTGCAGATGACACCCGAATCTGCATGACAGTGTCTTCCATTGCAGACACTGCAAGGCTCCAGGCGGACATCAACCAAATCTTTCAGTGGGCTGCAGAAAACAATATGAAGTTCAACGATGAGAAATTTAATTACTCAGATATGGTAAACACGAGGTAAATTATTAATTCTTCATCAGAGTACAAATCAAAATTCTGGCCACAAAATAGAGCGAAAGATCAACCAAGCGTCACAGACCTGGGAGTGATCATGTCGGAGGATTCACCTTCAAGGCAATAAATTGTATTTTCAATCTACATCTGCTAGAACAAATGACAAGAAGGATTAATGGAACCTTCAATATAACGAGGGATGCCTCAAAGCCCATGATGACACTCTTCAGGTCATTGTTCTATCTAGGCTGGAAATATTGCTGCAACACTAACAGCACTTTAAGGCAGGTGAAATTGCTGACTAGAAAATGTACAGAGAACCTTCACGGCGTGCATAACGGAGATTAAAACACCTAATTACTGGGATGTGCTTGAGGTTTCAGAACCTGTATTCCCTGGAACGCCAGGCGGGAGGAGTACTGATTATATACACCTGGAAAATCCTGAGGGACTAGTACCGAACTTGCACACGAAATCACTCACTACGAAAGCAAAAGACTTGGCAGATGATTGACAAACATCCCCCAATGCAAAAGCGGGGTGGTGTCCTAGCACGTTAAGAGACCATAACAATAGTGTCAGGGGCCCGCGAGAGCTGTTTCAACTGCCTCCCAGATACATAAGGGGTATTACAACAGACCCCTGGCAGTCTTCTAGCTGGGCAACTTGACAAGCACCTAAAGTTGTTCCTGATCAGCGGGTGTGGCTGTACGTTGCGTTTAGCGTGCAGCAGCAGTTAACAGCCTGGTTGTTCAGGCTCTGAGCCACAGGATAGGCCTGGTCACAGGACGGGCCGCGTGGGCTTTGACCCCGGAAACTCCTCCGAGGGTAAACAGTTTGTGTACTGACAACCCATATGCCTGTAAGAGGAGACATATGTCTTCAATATGGGGCCTATTGCCCCAACCGTTCCATGGCGAGACACAGTACAATGGAGCTAAGGAGGACTAGCGAGACGCTTTCCTGGTGGTCACACATCACATCTACGAGTCACCAGGCTACTACGCATGAGTGGATTTTTCTGCCGATCATGTTAACCAGAGGACATCGCTCTAAGCATTCTAGATAATTAGTGTTATAGAAGCTTCGCAGATAGGTTACTGGTGTTTCAAAAGCGTAACAGACAACTAACTGTAGTTGTAGAAGCTTCACGGACAGGTAACTGATGTTATAGGACAGTTTAACTGTGCCATTAAAAGCTTCACAGACAGGTAACTGTTATAAACATATAATTGGTATAAGTGTATTATTCCAGTGAGGGTATTGTGCCTTTCTGTTACTCAGGTAACTGGTGCTATGAAAGCTTCATAGACAGGTAACTGCTCCTATAAAAGCTTCATAGACAGGTAACGTGCTATAAAACCTTCACAGACAGGTAACTGGGTGCATATAAAACCTTCACAGGACTGTCGTACTGGTGCTATAAAAGCTTTACAGACAGGTAACTGATGCTATAAAAGCTTCACAGACAGGTAACTGGTGCTATAAAAGCTTTAGAGACAGGTAACTGGTGCTATAAAACCTTCACAGACAGCGTAAAAGGTGTATATAAAAAGACTTCACAGACAGAGTAACTGCGTGCTATAAAAGCTTCACAGATGGGTAACTGGTGCTATAAAACCTTCACAGACAGGTAACTGCTGCTATAAAACCTTCACAGACAAGTAACTGGTGCTATAAAACCTTCACAGACAGATAAGTGGTGCTATATAAGCTTCACAGACAGGTAACTGGTGCTATAAAACCTTCACAGACAAGTAACTGGTGCTATTTATTAAAACCTTTCACAGACCAGCGTAACTGGTGCTATAAAAGCTTTACAGACAGGTAACTGGTGATATAAAAGCTTCACAGACAGGTAACTGGTTCTATAAAACCTTCACAGACAGGTAACTGGTGCTATAAAAGCTTCACAGATAGGTAACTGGTGCTATAAAACCTTCACAGACAGGTAACTGCTGCTATAAAACCTTCACAGACAAGTAACTGGTGCTATAAAACCTTCAAGACAGATAAGTGGTTCTATAAAACCTTCACAGACAGGTAACTGGTGCTATAAAAGGCTTCAAGATAGGTAACTGGTGCTATAAAACCTTCACAGACAGGTAACTGGTGATATAAAAGCTTCACAGACGGAAATGGTGCTATAAAAGCTTCACAGGAAAGTGTAAACTGGTGTATAAACCTTCACTAGACAGGTAACTGGTGCTATAAAACCTTCACAGACAGGTAACTGGTGCTATAAAACCTTCTCAGACAGATAACTGCTGCTATAAAAGCTTCACAGACAGGTAACTGGTGCTAATAAAATCTTACACAGAGCAGGTAACTGGTGCTATAAACCTTAAAGACAATGTAAACTGGAGCTATTAAACTCCTACACAGACAGGTAACTGGTGCTATAAAAACCTTCACAGACAGGTAACTGGTGCTATAAAAGCTTCACAGACAGGTAACTGATGCTATAAAACCTTCACAGACAGGTAACTGGTGCTATAAAAGCTTCACAGACAGGTAACTGGTGCTATAAAACCTTCACAGACAGGTAACTGATGCTATAAAACCTTCACAGACAGGTAGCTGGTGCTATAAAGCTTCACAGCAGGTTAACTGATGCCTTAAAACCTTCACAGACAGGTAACTGCTGCTATAAAAGCTTCACAGACAGGTAACTGATGCTATAAAACCTTCACAGACAAGTAACTGGTGCTATAAAAGCTTCACAGACAGGAAACTGGTGCTATAAAAGCTTTACCAGTCGGTATGGTGATATAAAAGCTTCATCAGACAGGTAAACTGTTCTATAAAACCTTTACAGAATGTAAAATGGTGGATATAAAACCTTCACAGACAATGTAACTGGTGATATAAAACCTTCACAGGACAGGTAACAGGTGATTATATAGCTTCCGCGCCAGACAGGACAACTGTGGGCTATAAAAGCTTCACATGGACAGGCTAACTGGTGCTAATAAAACCTTCACAGACAAGTAACTGGTGCTATAAAACCTTCACAGACAGGTAACTGGTGCTACAAAAGCTTCACAGACAGGTAACTGGTGCTATAAAACCTTCACAGACAGGTAACTGGTGCTGTTAAAACCTTCACAGCAAAACCCAGGTAACTGGTGCTATAAAACCTTCACAGCCAGGTAACTGGTGCTATAAAACCTTCACAGACAGGTAACTGGTGCTGTAAAACCTTCACAGACAGGTAACTGGTGCTATAAAACCTTCACAGACAGGTAACTGGTGCTGTAAAACCTTCACAGACAGGTAACTGGTGCTATAAAACCTTCACAGACAGGTAACTGGTGCTATAAAACCTTCACAGACAGGTAACTGGTGCTATAAAAGCTTCACAGACAGGTAACTGGTGCTACAAAAGCTTCACAGACAGGTAACTGGTGCTATAAAACCTTCACAGACAGGTAACTGGTGCTATAAAAGCTTCACAGACAGGTAACTGGTGCTATAAAAGCTTCACAGACAGGTATCCTGGATGCTTATAAAAGCTTTCACAGACAGGTAACTGGTGCTATAAAAGCTTCACAGACAGGTAACTGATGCTATAAAACCTTCACAGACAGGTAACTGGTGCTACAAAAGCTTCACAGAAGAGTAAACTGGTGCTTAAAACCTTCACAGCAGGTAACTGGTGCCTTAAAAGCTTCTATAGACAGGGTAAAATGGTGCTATAAAACCTTCACAGACAGGTAAATGTTGGCTATAATATAAAAACCTTCACTGACAGGTAGTCAGCTGTTGCTTTAAAAGCTTCCAGACAGGTAACTGGATGCTATAAAACTTCACAGTCAGGTAACTGCTGCTATTAAAAAATTCACAGACAGGTAACTGATGCTATAAAACCTTCACAGACAAGTAACTGGTGCTATAAAAGCTTCACAGACAGGAAACTGGTGCTATAAAAGCTTTACAGACAGGTAACTGGTGATATAAAAGCTTCACAGACAGGTAACTGGTGCTATAAAACCTTCACAGACAGGTAACTGGTGCTATAAAAGCTTCACAGACAGGTAACTGGTGCTATAAAACCTTCACAGACAGGTAACTGGTGATATAAAAGCTTCACAGACAGGAAACTGGTGCTATAAAAGCTTCACAGACAGGTAACTGGTACTATAAAACCTTCACTGACAAGTAACTGGTGCTATAAAACCTTCACAGACAGGTAACTGGTGCTACAAAAGCTTCACAGACAGGTAACTGGTGCTATAAAACCTTCACAGACAGGTAACTGGTGCTGTAAAACCTTCACAGACAGGTAACTGGTGTTATAAAACCTTCACAAGCAGGGTAACTGGTGCTAATAAAACTTCTCACAGACAGGTAACTGGTGCTGTAAACCTTCAAGAAGAAGGTAACTGGTGCTAATT
Source organism: Cherax quadricarinatus (assembly GCF_026875155.1). Classification (NCBI taxonomy): domain Eukaryota; kingdom Metazoa; phylum Arthropoda; class Malacostraca; order Decapoda; family Parastacidae; genus Cherax; species Cherax quadricarinatus. The sequence goes on along the minus strand of NC_069411.1, from coordinate 64,903,419 downwards.
AAATAAAACCTTCACAGATAAGGTTAACTGGTGCTGTAAAACTTCACAGACAGTGTATACTGGTGCTATAAAACCTTCACAGACAGTAACTGGTGCTTTAAAAAGACCTTCACAGACAGGTAAACTGGTGCTATAAAAAGCCTTTCACAGACAGTAACTGGTGTACAAAGAAGCTTCCAGGACAGGTAATGGTGCATAAACCTTCACAGACAGGTAACTGGTGCTATAAAGCTTAAACGACAGGTAACTGCAGCGCTGCTATAAATCCTTCACAGACAGGTAACTGGTGCTATAAAAGCTTCACAGACAGGTAACTGGTGCTATAAAAGCTTCACAGACAGGTAACTGGTGCTATAAAACCTTCACAGACAGGTAACTGGTGCTACAAAAGCTTCACAGACAGGTAACTGGTGCTATAAAACCTTCACAGACAGGTAACTGGTGCTATAAAAGCTTCATAGACAGGTAACTGGTGCTATAAAACCTTCACAGACAGGTAACTGGTGCTATAAAACCTTCACAGACAGGTAACTGGTGCTATAAAAGCTTCATAGACAGGTAACTGGTGCTATAAAACCTTCACAGACAGGTAACTGGTGCTATAAAACCTTCACAGACAGGTAACTGGTGCTATAAAACCTTCACAGACAGGTAACTGGTGCTATAAAACCTTCACAGACAGGTAACTGGTGCTATAAAAGCTTCACAGACAGGTAACTGGTCGCATTAAAAGACCTTCACAGACAGGTACTGGTGCTTTATATAAAAACCTTCACAGACAGGCAACTGGTGCTATAAAACCTTCACAGACAGGTAACTGGTGCTACAAAAGCTTCACAGACAGGTAACTGGTGCTATAAAAGCGTCAAGACAGGTTAACTGGTGTACAAAAAAGCTTCACAGGACAGGTAACTGAGTGCTATAAACCTTCACAGACAGGTAAACTGGTGTATAAACAGCTTAAAGACAGGTTTAGACTGGGCTATAAAAAGCTTCACAGGAACAGGTAACTGGTGCTATAAAAGCTTCACAGACAGGTAACTGGTGCTATAAAAGCTTCACAGACAGGTAACTGTTGCTATAAAACCTTCACAGACAGGTAACTGGTGCTACAAAAGCTTCACAGACAGGTAACTGGTGCTATAAAAGCTTCACAGACAGGTAACTGGTGCTATAAAAGCTTCACAGACAGGTTTTGACTGGATGCAATAGATGCTTCAAGACAGGTAACTGGTCCTATAAAACCTTCACAGACAGGTAACTCGTGCTATAGAACCTTCACAGACAGGTAACTGATGCTATAAAACCTTCACAGACAGGTAACTGGTGCTACAAAAGCTTCACAGACAGGTATCGGTGCTATATAAAACCTTCACTGAGACAAGGTAACTGGTGCTATAAAAGCTTCACAGACAGTACTGGTGCTATAAAACCTTTCACAGACAGGATAACTGGTGCTATAAAACCTTCACAGACAGGTAACTGGTGCTATAAAACCTTCACAGACAGGTAACTGGTGCTATAAAAGCTTCACAGACAGGTAACTGGTGCTATAAAACCTTCACAGACAGTAATGGTGCTATAAAACCTTCGCACAGACAGGTAAACGGTGTATAAAACCTTCACAGACAGGTAACTGGTGCTATAAAACTTAACAGACAGGTAACTGGTGCTTATAAACCTTCCACAGGACAGGTAACGGTGCTATTAAATACCTTCCAGAAAGGTGAACTGGTGCTTATAAAAGCTTCACAGGACAGTAACTGGTGCTATAAAACCTTCACAGACAGGTAACTGGTGTTCTTATAAAACTTCACAGAAAGGTAAACTGGTGCCTATAAAATTCACAGACAGGTACTGGGTGCTATAAAACCTTTCACAGACGGTAACTGGTGCTAGATAAAACCTTACAGACAGGTATTCTGGATGCTATATAAAATCCTTCTACAGACAGGTAACTGGTGCTTATAAACCTCACAGACAGGTAACTGGTGCTTTTAAACCTTCAACAGTCAGGTAACTGGTGCTATAAAGCTTCACAGAAGGTAACTGGTGCTATAAATCTCACAGACAGGTAAACTGGTGCTATAAAAGCTTTCCACAGACAGGTAACTGGTGCCTATAAAGCTTCACAGACAGGTACTGGTGCTATAAAACCTTCACAGACAGGTAACTGGTGCTATAAAACCTTCACAGACAGGTAACTGGTGCTATAAAACCTTCACAGACGGAACGGGTGCTTATAAATCCTTACAGACAGGTAGAACTAGTGCCTATATAAAAACTTCACAGACAGGTAACTGGTGCCTAATAAAAGCTTCACTGACAGGTAACTGGATGCTATTTAGAAGCTTCACAGACAGGTAAATGGTGCTATAAACCTTCACAGAAGGTAGACGTAAACTGATGCTATAAAACCTTCACAGACAGGTAAACTGGTGCTATATAAAAGCTTCACTGACAGGTAACTGGTGCTATAAAACCTTCACAGGACAGGTAAAACTGGTGCTATTAAAAGCTTCACCAGACCCGGTAACTGTGCTATAAAACTTCACAGACAGTGTAACTGGTGCTTTATAAAACCATCACAGGACAGGTACTGGTGCTTTATAAAAAGCTTCACAGACAGGTAAACTGGTTGCTATAAAACCTTTCACAGACAAGGTAACTGGTGCTATTAAAACCTTCACAGGTTACAGGTAACTGGTGCTTTTAAATCTTTCACAGACAGGTAACTGTGTGCCTGATAAAACATTTCAAAGTACAGGCAACTGGTGCTAGAAAACCTTCACAGACAGGTAACCTGGTGCTATAAAACCTTCACAGACAGGTAACTGGTGCTATAAAACCTTCACAGACAGGTAACTGGTGCTATAAAAGCTTCACAGACAGGTAACTGGTGCTATAAAAGCTTCCCGACGGGTACGGGTGCTTACAAAAGCCTTCACAGACAGGGTAACTGGTGCTATATAAAAGCTTGACAGACAGGTGTAAACTGGATGCTAGACAAAAGCTTCACAGACAGGTAACTGGTGCTATAAAACCTTCACAGACAGGTAACTGGGGCTACAAAACCTTCACAAAATGGTTGCTATTCCTGAAGTTTTACATCTTAATTTTATATCAATAACACTTCTGATATATTCAGTTCTAAATGTTCTACTATGCTGTTATACTGTACTGTTACACTGTACTGTTACACTGTACTGTTATACTGTACTGTTATACTGTACTGTTATACTGTACTGTTATACTGTACTGTTATACTGTACTGTTATAATGTACTGTTACACTGTACTGTTACACAGTACTGTTACACTGTGCTGTTATACTGTACTGTTACACTGTACTGTTACACTGTACTGTTATACTGTACTGCTATACTGTACTGTTATACTGTACTGTTATAATGTACTGTTACACTGTACTGTTCACTGTACATGTAACACGTTACGGTTATCACTTGTACCTGTTATACTGTACTGTTATACTGTACTGTTATACTGTTACTGTACACTGGTATGTTATACTGTACTGTTTATATCTGCTACTGTTACACTGTACTGTTACTCTGTTACTGTTATACTGTACTGTTATACTGTAACTGATATATGTACTGTTATACTGTTACTGTTACACTGTACTGTTATATGTTTGTTATACTGTACTGTTATATGTATGTTATACTGTACTGCTTATTACGTACTGTTTTACTGTGCTGTGTATACTGTTACTGTTACACTGTACTGTCATACTGTATGTTATACTGTACTGTTACACCTGGTATGTATACTTGTACTGTATTACTGTACTGTTATTACTGTGCTGTTAACTGTACTGATTATACTGTACTGTTATCTGTATGTTATTTCTGTACTGTTTACCTGTATGTTGTACTCTATGCTATACTGTACGAGGTCTATTCTATGTTATACTCGACTGTTATCTGTACTGTTTACACTGTACTGTTAACACGTGTTACTGTTATAATTCTACTGTTATACTGTACTGCTATACTGTACTGTGATACTGTGCGTTACTGTTACAATGTACTGTAATTACTGTTACTGTTACACTGTACTGTTACACTGTACTGTTACAGCTGTTACTGTTACACTTGTTACTGTTATACTGTTACTGTTATACTGTACTGTTATACTGTACTGTTATACTGTACTGTTATACTCTACTGCTATACTGTACAGTTATTCTCTGTTATACTCTACTGTTATACTGTACTGTTACACTGTACTGTTACACTGTACTGTTATACTGTACTGTTATACTGTACTGTTTATATGTACTGTTACACGGTACTTGTTAACTGTACTGTTACACTGTACTGTTATACTGTACTGTTACACTGTAATGTTATACTGTACTGTTATACTGTACTGTTATACTGTACTGTTATACTATACTGTTATATGTAATGTTATACTGTACTGTTATACATGTTACTGTTACACTGACGTTATACTGTTACTGTTAGACATGTACTGTTTACTGTACTGTTATACTGGTACTGTTATACTGTACTGGATACACTGTACTGTTATACTGTACTGTTACACTGTACTGTTATACTGTACTGTTACACTGTACTGTTATACTGTACTGTTACACTGTACTGTTATACTGTACTGTTACACTGTACTGTTATACTGTACTGTTACACTGTACTGTTATACTGTACTGTTACACTGTACTGTTATACTGTACTGTTATACTGTACTGTTACACTGTACTGTTATACTGTACTGTTACACTGTACAGTTATACTTTACGTATACTGTACTGTTACCACTGTACTGTTATAATGTACTGTTACACCTGTACTGTTTATACTAGAGTAGACCGTTACACTGTAATGTTATACTTTTCTGTTATACTGTACTTGTTATACTGTACTGTTAACTGGTACTGATTATATGACTGTTACACTGTACTGTTATACTGTACTGTTATACTGTATTGTTATACTGTACTGTTATACTGTACTGTTACACTGTACTGTTATACTGTACTGTTATACTGTACTGTTGTACTGTTATACTGTACTGTTATACTGTACTGTTACACTGTACTGTTATACTGTACTGTTGTACTCTACTGCTATACTGTACTGTTATTCTCTGTTACACACTACTGTTTTACTCTACTGTTATACTGTACTGTTACACTGTACTGTTACATGTACTGTTATACTGTACTGTTGTACTCTACTGCTATACTGTACTGTTATTCACTGTTACACACTACTGTTTTAATCTACTGTTATACTGTACTGTTACACTACTGTTATACTGGCCTGGAGTTTACCCGGAGAGAGTTCCGGGGGTCAACGCCCCCGCTGCCCGGTCTGTGACCAGGCCTCCTTGTGGATCAGAGCCTGATCAACCAGGCTGTTACTGCTGGCTACACGCAAACCAACGTACGAGCCACAGCCCGGCTGATCAGGTACCGACTTTAGGTGCTTGTCCAGTGCCAGCTTGAAGACTGCCAGGGGTCTATTGGTAATCCCCCTTATGTATGCTGGGAGGCAGTTGAACAGTCTCGGGCCCCTGACACTTATTGTATGGTCTCTTAACGTGCTAGTGACATCCCTGCTTTTCATTGGGGGGATGTTGCGTCGTCTGCAAGTCTTTTGCTTTTCGTAGTGAATGATTTTGTTCGTATGTTGCAAGTTCAGGTAACTATGTCCCCTAGGTTTTCCAGGTGTATATAATCATGTCTCTCTCCCCGGCTGCATTCCAGGGAATACAGGTTCAGGAACCTCCAAGTGCTCCCAGTAATTGAGGGTGTTTTATCAGTCTGTTTGCGCGCCAGTGAAGGATCTTGACATTTTCTAGGTCAGCAATTTCAGACTCCTTGCCTTGAAAAGGTACTGTTAGTGCTACTGCACAGCAATATTCAGCCTAGATAGAACATAGTGACCTGAAGAGTGTCATCATGGGCATCCGCGTTCCTTAGTTTTGAAGGTTCTCTATATCCATCCCTGTCATTTTTCTAGCAGATGCTGCGTTGACATGATCACTGTCCCAGGTCGCTTTTGCGTTGGTTTGTTTCGCTCTATTTTTGGCCAGGAACGTTTGTTTTGTATCCTGATGAAGATTAATTTCTTCGTGTTTTACCACATATCTGCAGTAATTGATAATTGTCTCATCAGTTGAACTTCGCGTTGTTTTTCTGCAGCCCACACTGAAAGACTTGGTTGATATGTGCCGCCTGGCAGCCTCTGCAAGTGTGTGCAATGGGAAAGACAGCTGTCATGCAGATTCGGGTGTCATCGGCAAAGGAAGAACGGTTGCTGTGCTGACATACTTGTCTATGTCAGATATGGAGGATGAAGAAACAAGATGGAGGATGCGGAAGTACATTGTTGCATGGGGAACAGAGCTCTTTCACAGTAGCTACTCCTCGGACGCTTTACTCTGTTGATACTACTCTTTGTGTTCGGTTTGTGAGGAGATATTATAGTTCCATCGTAACCAATCTTTTTCCTGTTAATTCCTTGTTAGCACGTATTTTGTTGTGTGCTTTATGCCAATGGTCACATTTGTTGAGGCCTTTGCAAAGTCTGTATAATATTACATTCTGCATTCTGTTTGTCTATTTAGTGCATCTAGGACCTTGTCGTAGTGACCAATAGTTGAGACAGACAGGAGGCGACCTGTTCTAAACCCATGTTGCCTGGGGTGTGTAATTCATGGGTTTCTTGATGAGGTTTCAAATTTTGCTTCTTAGGACCTTTCAAAGATTTTTATGATATGGGATGTTTTTTTAGTGCTATCGGTCTGTAGTTACTTTGCTATTGTTCCTTTCTGCCCCTTTGTGGAGTGGGGCTATGTATGTGTGTTTTTTTTTAGTAAACTGTGGGACGGACCCCGTGTCCATGATCCCTCTCCATAGGATGGTAAAAGCTCGTGTAGAGGGCTATGTTCTGCAGTTCGAGTGATGAACAACGGAGTTCCTACGAGCTGGCCTGGGCAGACGTGCAGTGAGGCATGTCATTTCATCCGCCTGTTCGAAGTCGATTTGTTGCAGTCAGGGATAACATCCAGATAGGTTGTATTAACTCAAATTCTGTGGCTCTTCTCATAAAAAAAATTCATTTCATCTTCAACGTCTCAGTCTGGTTATGCGCATACTAAAAACTGAGTCATATTGGGACTAGAGTAAGCTCACTCATTTCCTATGCTGTAATTCTGTGTAGGACAATCTTGTTTAAGTTAGGGGCCCAATACTGGACGTTGTTCTCGACTTTGATTGGCATAGGAAAAGAAAGATACTTTGGGTTTCTTTCGATTTCAAATGATATGGCTTTTAGTTTTCCGCGATCCTGACTCCTATAAGCTTCCTTTAGCTGTTAAGTTTGATGCTTGTATTCTTCTGACAGTGACTCCTACGCATTTCAGAATAGTTACTAGCCTCTTTTAGCGCTTCTGTTATTCTTTTCCGTTGCCTGTATATAGGGAGCACCTGTCTCTTCTATTTTACATCTACTCCTCCTTTTCTTAGAGGAATAAGTCTTGTGCATACATCGGTGCCATCCGAGTAGTTATATGTTCTAGGCATAAGTTTGGGGTCTGTGTTGCTTAGTCTATTGCTCCCAGCTTATATCGGTCAGGACTTGGTTTACTTGGTCCCACTATTGTGTTTTTGTTATTGAAGTTGAATTTTGTGAATGCTAACTTCGTGACTTAATCTCATTATGTCGTGTCTGGGGGGTCTTGCCGCAGAATGTCTGAAAACCTCATTATTAGTTATATCAAAAAGAAGCGCTAAGCCACAAAGGGCTATACAGCGCTGGAGGTGTAGGAAGGAACGAGAGGTATTGGGCGCAGGAAGGGGGGGGAGGGCATGTATAGTGATCAGTAGGTTATATGAAAAGGGGCGGGGGAATAGTGCGGGGTGGTTAGAGTGCGGTCTAGCAAGAGATGAGTAGAAAGAGGGATTGAAGGAGTGTATTCAGATTTGGTGACAGTAAGTCAGTTGGTTGTCAAGAAGTTCAATGAGAGAGTCCTCAGGATGAAGGTAGCGGATCGCATCGGCGAGAAGGGAAGTAGGGAGCAGCAGATGAGCGAAGATGATGACGGAGGTAAATTCTACGTGCTCGTTGATAAAGTGGGCAGACATTATCAGAATGTGCCCTGACTTGATGATGGAACCTGACTCAATTTCACAGGAGGAGCAGGGCGCCTCTCCATGAGATATCCATGAGTAAGGACGAGTCATGGCCAATGCGAAGACGGAGAGTGTGAGAAGTCTCACCTCAACTCGACACTGTGACAAGAAGACGGCCAGTAGTAAACCTATACTCGTTTAATAGATTGAAGTTTGTTACCGAGCATAGCTAGGACCCAACGTTGTTGCAACGGGTGTGAAGGTGGGTAGCTATTGCAGCAAATAGTCCGTAAATGGGATACCTCTATTATGAAAACTGGTTAGATAGCTCATATACTGCTGACCACGCAGCAGGTGTACTGGCTGTTCGTTGCCTGTTACGTCATTCATGACCAGAGGACCAACAAAAAACAATATCTTTATGTTGGCTAAAGATGCGCCTATAGCAAAGTTGGATGCGGAGGACTAAGGGGGTGGCATGGTGTATCAAATTTTGAATAGCTGTAAAGCACTAAGGAGTCTGAGACAACCTACAAATGATGGGAACGCAGGTCTATAGAGTGCAATACGGATAAGTGCTGCAAGGAATGGGCATACATTCAGCAGTAAAAATACTAGCCAAATATGTAGTAAATGCCCTCGTATCAACACTGTCCGGAAAACATCTGGCTGCGAATCCTACGCTGTCACCAAAGACTTAGAGCCTCTATAACACGTATAACAATCGGTGCCATTTTTACCGGAACCTCACACAAACATCCCAAATTTCAGTGAGGAGAAATTTAAAGTACATAATGACAAAGCAGACAAATTGAATAAGCACATTCTCTTAGCTGGAGACTTCAACTCAACCTTGGCTTACTAGATGATCGCCTGTAACTGATATTCATCAACCTATGAAACCACATTCTCATGCCATCAATAAACTAAGAACCTCAAGCCAGGCTCACTGTGACAAGTGCAACCATAATAGACCACATATGGACAATATACTAGCCCCCTTAAATCAGGGTAATCACAGATAGCACTACAGACCATCTACCTACCTTCCTCTGACAAAATTAATAAACCACAATTGAATTACACGCAAAAGTCTCATTTAGACTCCATGACGAGGCCTCAATATAAGGAAGGTTCACAAAACTGAACCTAGAGTATCGATTGATTGCCTACAGAATTCTCCAAGGCCAATGGTATTGAGACCTGGTGACAGACATTTTTTCTTTAACAAATTACTTAGACTATACAACAAAACATTTGTCCTATAAAACGAAAAGATCACAAATGGCTTGGTTGTCCAATGGCTAACAGCACCATTCTGATATTCAATGTTGACAAGAAACACCAATATGAAAAAGAATATAGACGGGGTTAATAACAAAGATATTCTTAACACTATTCAATCTGTCTCACCCAATAATAATAAAGAAAGCCAAACAACTATACTACTCCAGTAGATCACAGACACTAGAGGAGATATAAAAAAAGACCTGGAAAACACTCTCTCAGATTCTAGGGACCCACAAACTGAAAAAAAACAAGAATATTGTCCTAACTAAACCTAATGAAACACCACTACATCCCACATGACACAGCTAACAAGATAAACGACTTCTTCTCAACCATAGGATCTAATCTCGCCAAATAAAATCCCACATACTAATGCCCATGCCGGGGACTACCTAGATGGGAATTTCCCAAATTCCTTCTATCTTGCACCAACTGGAGCCCTCGGAAGTCACCGATATTATAAAGTCACTTAAAAACAACTCAGGGAATCTGTCTAATGTCCCACCATTACTGTACAAGCGAACGGCCCATATCCTTTTGCATGCTATTTCATTACTTTTTAACAAGTCACTAGAAACTAGCACCATCCCGAAATTACTCAAGATGGCAAGGGTTACACCAATACATAAAGGTGGTGACCCTACAGACTTAAACAACTATAGGCCAATATCAAACTTACCATTGCTATCCAAAATCTTTGAGAAACTCGTGCACAGGAGACTATAATTCATTTATAACAGCACAAAACATACTCAACCCCTGCCAATTTGGGTATAGGAAAAATAAAAGCACTAATGATGCAATCATAAAAATGCTAGATCTGCTTTACACAGCATTGGAAAATAAGGAATATCCACTAGGAATTTTTATTTGACCTAAGAAAAGCTTTTGACAGACCACGACATCCTATTCCACAAACTTGACCATTACAGTATAAGAGGCCATGCGCTTGCTTATTTCAAATCTTACCTTACTAATAGGTATCAGTATGTTACCATTAAAGACACGCATCAACAACACGGCCACTTGATACTGGAGTTCCGCAGGGAAGTGTCCTTGGTCCCCTGCTCTTCCTCATATACATCAATGATCTTCCAATGCCTAGCCATGCTAAGCGTTCTAGTGGTACACTCTGTAATCACAATTTTACTACATGTAAACCACACAATAACCAAATTTCTGTAAACTCAGCATTGTAATCCTTATAAGTAATAAACTTTGAATTTGAATTTGAAACGTTATCCCAACACCTGAAACCCATTCTCTTTGCTGACGACACGACTTATGTCATCTCTCACCCTAATCTTGCCACCCTCAACACCATTGTTAACGAGGAGCTGATCAAAATATCGACTTGGATGACAGCCAATAAACTTACGCTTAACACTGACAAAACCTACTATATTATGTTTGGTAGCAGAGCAGGAGATGCACAAATTAACATTAAGATCGACAACACTCTAATTACCAGACATAATGAGGGCAAATTCCTAGGCCTATACCCTGACAACAACCTGAATTTCAGCACCCATATCCAACACATAACCAAAAAAGTATCCAAAACAGTTGGGATCCTCTCCAAGATACGATACTATGTGCCGCAAAATGCCCTTCTCACACTATACCACTCACTCATTTATCCATACCTCACCTATGCTATTTGTGCTTGGGGATCAACTGCAGGAACACACCTAAAGCCAATAATAACCCAACAAAAAGCTGCAGTAAGAATAATCACTAAACCCCATCCCTGGCAACACCCCCCCCCACTCTTCATAGATCTAAACTTACTCCCTGTTCAGTACATCCACACTTACTACTGTGCAGTCTATATCTACAGGACCTTAAACTCCAATATCAACCTTGACCTAAAACGCTTTCTTGATAGTTGTGACAGAACACACAGGCATAACACCAGACACAAACATCTCGACGACATTACCCATGTCCGACTAAACCTTTACAAAAATTCAATGTATTGTCAAAGGCCATTCCTCTTAAAGATCTGGAACCCCTACCTGAGAAACTCTAGAACTGCTCAGGACCATTCATCACCTTCAAAACTACCATTAGAAAAACATCTTATCTCCCTGAATAACCCATTTCATCTAACTACACGAATACCACCTGGATGCGTTCACATTACATCACCATTTTGACCAGAAACAGAAATATTAATCTGTTCTAATCTTAAAATAATGAATACCTATGATACTCCAATACTTGAAACTATGTACTGTCCCAAAACAAATGCATTCACATTGTCTAAAACACAAACTAGTATTTAGTCACTTAGCCATATACAACTTAACTCATAATTTGTAATATTTTTAAAAATAAAGAATTAAACTAAGTCTGCCCGAAATTGCCTCAGCCATCTAGGGCTTCTAGTGGGTAACACTCTGATAATCATTATTTAACTACATGTAACCACAACAACAACCAAATTCTGTAAATTCAACACTGTAATCTTTATAGAGAATAACTTTGAATCTGTGTACACTGCAATGGGCATTGTGAACGAGGATGGAAGTGGTTCAAGAAAAAGAGAGCGGAAAGCAACGTAGACAGTTGGCGTTTCGAGCAAGGAGAGAGAAGAACAGACTCGAACAGCTGGAATACTTCCACAGTGGGGGTAGGAAAGTGAATGCTACCAGTGTGCATTAGAAGAAGGTGGTAATGAGTGAGAAGACAAAGACGAATTAGGCGAAGAGAATAGGGGACGGCAGTAAACAGTGGGCAGAGCGGAAACAAATAAAGGAAATGTGCTACAATATCACTGACCATTCTATAAATGGAAGGATTTTCTGGAGATCATGGAGAGCGTACATAACAGCAAAGGCAATGGGCATCAGGGCCGATCGGATAAGGATGGGACGTTGCCTTCTTGCATAGAAGGCTCTCAACAGAGGAAGAGCGAAAGCCCAAGGATAAATTGTAATCCTTGTGTGATTGAATGGGGTTAAGGCTAGAGAGAGCTAGCAGGAGATGCCGCTGATGGTCTGGTCACCAATATCCAAGTTTCGATAAAATGAGGGTGGAATGTAGGCGAAGAGGGTTCGACGATCAGCTCCCCATGAAAGATGAGCAAGGGTTTAAGTAGGTTTCAGCCGGCTGTGACAAGTTGCCTTCAGAGAGGTAATGAGGTTTCCAGATAACCTACGAGTCCAAAGAGGAGGCCAGAAACGTGACTGTATCAGCATTCAGGGATCAGGGAGCCCATAGAGGGTACAAAGGATGATTGGAGATGACAGAGCATCTAGAGGAAAGTAATTTGGTGGGTTTTAGTGCTAGTCAATTTAAACCTCATGTGTGGTGGCCCCAATTGGAAACACAGTTTAGTTTAATATGTTTTATTAGCACCCCATACCCATGCCTCGTGGGCAGTAGTCAAAGATTACAGAGGTACAATAATTGGTTCCAGGGACTGGACTCCAAAGTTTTGATAGCTGATCAAGTTACAGCAGCGGTAATGAACTCCAAATTTACAAGGTAATGAATCCAATTTACAAAGGTAATGAACTCACAATTTACAAAGGTAATGAACTCTCTCAGCGTCGGTTGTAAGTGCTGTTCACATATCATGACAAGTTACCAAAGGTATTTACAGATTACAGAAGGTAACGTAATTGGGTCCAGGACTTGGCCCAAAGTGTTTTGATAGCTGAACAAGGTACAAAGGTAATGAGCTACAAGTTTACAAGTGTAATGATATTCTGTGTAGAATGGTAACTACGTTTATACTTTGGGCTACAATCATGAACAAATTATAGAGTAATGAAGCCACAATTCAACACTTCCCACCCGGTCACAAACTGTAATGAGTTATTGGCCTCTTCCCCAGTGCAATATGTGATTGTTGAGTCACCTACACGACCACCACATCACACACACACACACACAACACACACACACACACCCCCCACACACACACACACACTTACACACCAGACACTCACACTTTAGATGTTTAATATCTTTATGACCCCATTCCCATCCTGTGGGCGGTAGTCAATAGATTACAAAGGTACATAATGGGTCAGTGACTGGACCCCAAAGTTTATGTAGCTGAACTAGTTACAAAGTAATGAAAACTTCCAGGTAGATCTTGTCACTAATCATGGCAAGTTCAGAGGTAATGAATCAGCTTCTCACTCCTATACTCAATGGTTGACAGTCATGAACATATTTACAAAGTAATGAACCACTCGATACATCCACACCTGTGTCACAATTGTAATGAGTTATTAAAATACAAATAATTAAGTGGATCATTAGCACCCCACCACTTAGCGCCGCGCGCGCTCATACACATCAAGGGGCATCGCACGGAGACTGTGCACACGAGCGTACATAATATGATGCATACACACAAGGACGCACACCACACACACCCCACACACCACACACACCAACACCCAACAACACACACACCTCACACACAACCCACACACACACCCTCACACACACCCACACACACCCACACCACACACGCACACACACACACTCACACACCCACACCGAGCATCACACAGACGACCCACACACGCACCACACACACACACACGCACACACACACAGCACCACCTCACACACACCCGCGACACACCCACCCTCACACACACGCCAACACATGCACACACACACACACACACACACACACACACCACACACACCTCCACACTCACACCACCACACACACACGTCACGCACCACACACACACACACACACTCACACACACACACACACACATGCACACATGTGTAAATGCTTTATTTACAGCTAGAAAAGTCCAGGGATTTCTCCAGAATGGTCTGCAATATACCACTGTGGAGTAAAATTCTGTGCCATTTCTTGAACACTTCTGAGTGAGTTGTTTCTAAATTCATTAATTTATCACACTCCAGTAACAAGTAATGACGCAATGTGTGACAATAGTCCTCATTCTGGCAAAGTTTACATTTGTTTTGGTCTCATATGGTGGTGGTTGGTGTATTAACCTGCAAAGATATTGTAACCCAGGCAAACCGGAGCGCGGGCAGTAGTGAAATCCAAGAGTTGCTTATTGCTTTTTGGAATGCACATAGACATGTGGGCTCCCTCCTGCATGATGGAATGGATGATAGTGGACTGACTTGTGTCAACTCTCCCTAAGTCTTAAGTCAAGTGAAAGTTCATTTGAAGTTCTTTTAGTATTATTGTGTTCAAACTGCTAAATGACAACCCAAGAGTGTAATCTACCCCCGCTCTTTTGAAGCATACGGCATTAGCCAATGTTATCAGTCTTTCTGATCTGAGAAGACCAATGTGAGTGGAATCCACAGCATGTGCACTCTGACTCCACTGTCCCACAATGGAAACACAGTCGACCGCTGCTGGAGAGAAACTGTAATGAAGGTGACAGTCGCAAGCGCTGCACAGGCAATAGCCAAGTCATCAACATAGGAGTGATGACCAAATATTTGATGGAAGACTAGAGGCCAAAATCATTAATAGGAAGGAAAAAAAGTGTTGTGCTCAGAAACACATCCCTGGGGGACACCTTCAGCTTGGATAAAGTCCGGGAGAGCACATTATTAACCCGAACACGGAAATGTCTATCAGTTAAAAAGTTCTTAAGGAAGGAAGGTAGATTGCCTCCAAGGCCTAAGGAGTGGGCTTGGGCCAAAATATTATCCCCTCCAAGTTGTGTCATATGCCTCTCAAGGTCGAAAAACATTGGCAATAACTGAGTGGTTATTCGCAAAGGCATTACGAACATAAGTATCCAAGCGTAGTAAGGGGTCTATGGTAGAACGTCCCTTACGATAGCCATATTGACGAGTTGTTTTGTCTCTAAACACCACGCTAAACGTCTAACGTCTATTTACCAGGCGTTCCATCACTTTGTAAACTGCACTGGTAAGAGCAAGGGGATGCTTTTGGGGAGGTTTCTTCCCGTAGTCCCCGGTTTGTGGAAATTGAGAACAATGGCAGATTTCCACAGCTGTGGAAGAACTCCTAGTGACCAAATAAGATTGAAAGGGTAATGGGGACTGCAAGGGCTGACTGATGTAAATGTTGTAGCATACGAATATGAATGTCGTCGGGCCCAGGGTGCTGGATGACCGGCAAGTTGAGAGTGTTGCCTCCAGTTCTTGAAATGTAAAAGGCACATTATACTGTTCTTTTCTGAGGAGAAGAAAAGTCCAAGGGTGCTAACTCTCTGGAAGACTTTGAGGAAAGAAAATGAGGGGATGATGGAGCCCCTGAGAAATACGGACCAGATGATTGCCAAATTTCAATTGGCAACATTAGTGGGGTTTGCCATATCAACACCGGCAACCCGCAGAACAGGAGCCGGGTCAGGAGAAATTTACCACTCAGTTTTTCGTACTTTTTTCCAGATTGCACTCATAGAGGATGCAGAGGTGATGGTGGAGACATAATCTTGCCTGCAAGTGCGTTTAGCATCACGGATGACATTGACGAACGATCCCATGCTCCTGCTTAAAATCAAAGAAGTCTCTCCGTGTGTTCTATTGTACCTGTACCTGCCCATGCAGTGCATTTCAAACGTATGCATTGAGCTCACAGGCAGGAGACCCAAGCACACAATTTGAGAATGCCTGCCCAAAGTCTGGGTGTAGAATGAGAAGCTGCGGTTTAAAACGGAGGACATGAAGGAGGTGTAAAAACTCATCACTGGAGACGAAGAAGGAACTCTGTAAAAAACAGTTAGTTGTGAGTAATGGTTCCAATTGCCTGCGGATAAAATTACCCAGCATGGGATAGGAAGACGTGGTGAACATGAAGGGGAAGTATGAAACGATTGGGAAATGATCGCTGTCATGTACTTCGGGGAGAACAGACCAGGTGAGTTAATGCCTACAGAAGAGCAGATGAGAGGTCGATGCAAGAGAGGTATGAGTCGAGGATCAAAATGGGTGTGAATGCCTGTATTTAAAACATGGGAGGGGGTGGGTAGCAAGAAAAGCCTCTAACTGAATGCACAGGAAATCACAGTGAGATCCCCCAGGGAAATGATGGGAAACTAAAATCGCCAGCTAACAGAAGTGGTGGCGGTAATGATGAAAACAAGAAGGCAATATCCGGGTTAGATAATGCCGAGAAGGAGAGAGATACAAAGAAAAGAGTGTTACCACCTTGCAAAGTGGATATGGCTGCTGTGTAAGGCAGCGAGTACAAACAATACGCTGTGGATCGGAATATCAGTGCATAGAAGAAGGGCACTTTCATTAAGGTCCCATTCAGGAAAAGGATCTGAAGTATACATAAATTATAGCCTGAGATGGGATTAGAGAACGGCAGATGTAATTTTTTGTTCCATTAAGCAAACACCAAAGGGGAAAAACTGGGCGTGCAACATCTGAAGCTCACCAATTACCCCTGAGGCCGCGAATATTCCACTGTAAAATAGGGCCATGATTGGCAATGATAAAGGATACAGAAATCCGCAGGTAAGGGTACCTAAGGATAGAGGGGTTAGAAAAGACACATGCGGGGGCAAAGGAAACGTTCAAGTAGCCAAGGAACGGTGCGTTGTGAAGAAAGGAGTTGTGCGATGGAGAAGAGGAAAGAGAAGGAACTGAGGGTGGATCAGTGTCCATTGATGTGTTTGGTCTCTGCAATATATTCTGAGATTGCTTCAAGTGTTTTCGGAGTTCAGAACATCGTATGGTGACAATATTGGAGATGGAAGGAGGAAGGGTTTGAGTAAAGATCGGAGCAGTATGGACTGTACCAAGGTGGGGGCGGCAAAAGGGTGGGGGAACTGGAGAAGTGTGGGAGGGGACAAAAGAGGGCAGAAACTGGGAGGTGCCAGAAGATGAAGAAACTTGGAGGGGACAGGGGAGGAAGGCCACAGTACGAGGGAGGAGGATGGAGCTCCACACTTAGAAACGGATGCAGTGAAGGGAAAGACCTAGGTACAGGGGACCGGGAAGGTAAAATATGGAGGTGGATGAAGGGAAGGAGGGGTTAAAGGAGATTTGTGGATCTCTGAGAAGTAGAGGGATGATTGGGAGGAGGGGTCGTACGAGATCTCGGTCGTAACGCGGCTGTGCGGGAGAAGGACGAAGAAGCGAGAACAGACTGAGGCATTGACAGTAGGGGCGTCTGACCCCCCAGGGGACACAAAGAATTAGATACAGGAGTGGGACTATGGGACTGGCAACTGCAGAGGAGGCATTGCAGAGGATGTGACCCCAGAAGTGGTGGGACGTTTTGGTAACATTGAGAATAAGAACACGGGGCAGGTCTCCCTTGGAGTCGGGAGATGAGAAATTGCCATTAGCATAAGGGAGACCTTCTGCCTCTTGGAGGCAACGAATTTCCCGCTCATTTAAGTGGGAATGGCACCGGCGAGAGTACGAAGGGTGAGCCTCATATCAATTAAGGCAGAGGGAGGTCGACTGACAAGAGGTATTAGAATTGGTATCGGCCACCCAGGACTGGCCATTCCCGCTATAGCTCTGCAACTTTTGCTGGGTGGCCAAATTGCCCAGCCAATTCCTAATGTTTGCCGGTGTAAGGGATCACCTTGAACTTGTAACCGATGCCGCTACATAAACAGAGGGATGGGAGTTCACTGCTGTCAAAAGCTAAACGAGCCACATTGCAAGGGGTATCACTTCCGCCCAGGCGGGGCAGGAAGAACATAAGTGTCTACCTTTGAGAACTGGGGAGATCTTGGAGTATCCAGCTGTTCGAGAATGTCATACCAAATGTCTGGAAATTCTGTTGCTCTATGGTTGGGCAGAATAACAGTACCACTACAAGGATAGAGGGAATGATGTTTTCTCGATAGTGATAGGAATTGTATTGATATGTGAAAGCAGAAGAAAGATCATGAGCATGGGAGAATTCTTGGACTCTGATGATGCAACGTTACCACTCTTATGGTCTGAAAGAAATTATCCTTACCAACGTGGTTGTAGGAGCCTTTGCCATTACTATGGTCGGAAGATTGGCAGATGAGAGTCGAAGACCAAAATGAATTTTTTATGAGAGAGCCACAAATTGACTAACACAAGCCTATCCGATGTTATCCTGGACGCCAATGACTTCGAACAGGCGATAAAAAGACATGCCCATGCACTTGCCCAAGGGCCAGACTATGGAACTCTGTGTTCATCAAGAACTGCAAGAAGCCCCTATCACGAGCCTTTTTCCATCCTATGGAGAGGGAGCATGGACACGGGGGTCGTCCCTCAGTTACTAAAACACAGACATAGCACCACTCCTCAAAGGGGGTCAGTAAAGCAACGCAAAGAATCAGACCATAGCACTAACATCCATATACATAAAAATCTTGAAAGGTCCTAGGAAGCAAGATCACCACCATCTAGAAAACCCATCAGTTACACAACCCCGGCAACATGGGTTTAGTACAGGTCGCTCCTGTCTTTCAACAATGGATCCACTACGACAAGAGTCCTAAATGCACTAGAAGCAAAAAGAATGCCAGATGTAATATATACAGACTTTGCAAAAGCCTTCGACAAGTGTGACCATGGCGTAATAGCGCACAAAATGCGCGCTAAAGGAATAAAGGAAAAGTCGGTCGATGGATCTAAAAATTTCCTCACTAACAGAACACAGAGAGTAGTCGTCAACAGAGTAAAGTCCGAGGCAGCTACGGTAAAAAAGCTCTGTCCCACAAGGCACAGTACTAGCTCCCATCTTGTTCCTCATCCTCATATCCGACATAGACAAGGATGTCAGCCACAGCACCGTGTCTTCCTTTGCAGATGACACCCGAATCTGCATGACAGTGTCTTCCATTGCAGACACTGCAAGGCTCCAGGCGGACATCAACCAAATCTTTCAGTGGGCTGCAGAAAACAATATGAAGTTCAACGATGAGAAATTTCAATTACTCAGATATGGTAAACATGGGGAAATTAAATCTTCATCAGAGTACAAACAAATTCTGCCACAAAATAGAGCGAAACACCAACGTCCAAAGACCTAGGAGTGATTATGTCGGAGGATCTCACCTTCAAGGACCATAACATTGTATCAATCGCATCTGCTAGGAAAATGACAGGATGGATAATGAGAACCTTCAAAACTAGGGAGGCCAAGCCCATGATGACACCTTTCAGGTCACTTGTTCTATCTAGGCTGGAATATTGCTGCACTCTAACAGCACCTTTCAAGGCAGGTGAAATTGCCGACCTAGAAAATGTACAGAGAACTTTCACGGCGCGCATAACGGAGATAAAACACCTCAATTACTGGGAGCGCTTGAGGTTTCTAAACCTGTATTCCCTGGAACGCAGGGGGGAGAGATACATGATTATATACACCTGGAAAATCCTAGAGGGACTAGTACCAAACTTGCACACGAAAATCACTCACTACGAAAGCAAAAGACTTGGCAGACGATGCACCATCCCCCCAATGAAAAGCAGGGGTGTCACTAGCACGTTAAGAGACCATACAATAAGGTCAGGGGCCCGAGACTGTTCAACTGCCTCCCAGCACACATAAGGGGGATTACCAACAGACCCCTGGCAGTCTTCAAGCTGGCACTGGACAAGCACCTAAAGACAGTTCCTGATCAGCCGGGCTGTGGCTCGTACGTTGGTTTGCGTGCAGCCAGCAGCAACAGCCTGGTTGATCAGGCGCTGATCCACCAGGAGGCCTGGTCACAGACCGGGCCGCGGGGGCGTTGACCCCCGAAACTCTCTCCAGGTAAACTCCAGTAGAAGAAGTCAGTCGTAAAGTGAAGAATTTAGTCCATTGTATGATCTGAAACTGAGTGTGGAGAGGGAGTGCATGACGTGTCGGTCTTTTCCGAGTAGAATGGAAGGTAACAAAGTAACATCATCAGGAGATTGTCATTGGCGCTTAGAAGTGGGACCAGAGTCGGTCCGACGTGGGACGGGCTGGGACCATAGAGGGAGAGGCCGGAAGCATACCAAAGGAGAGTGGAGGTCAGACAAATTGAAGGAGTCAGTGGAAGCCCCGGCACCTGAAGCAGGTGATGAAACAGCACCAGCAAGAGATTTCAGGGGCCTTAGGAATGTCCGAAGAGTGGCCAAAAGATGAGGCGAGGTCAGAATGGGGTGCAGTAACAATAAGGGGCCCGGGGGTAGCGGGGTCATGGATCGGGTGCTCCATGGTTAAGTTACTTCTTTCTTTTTGTTTTTAAAAAAAAAAAAGAAGAAAAGAAAAAAAAAAAAAAAGAATAAAAAAAGGGGGAACCGGGGGGGAAGTTCCTAGGGGAATAAAAGGGACCAAAATCCCCCCCACCCAAAGGACCTCACCCCGAATAAACCAATGCGAAAAAATCCATGCCGTACCCTTCCTTCTGCTAGAAAACCCCAAAACCCGGGAAAGAAACCCAATCTCCGAGCAACCTGGGGGACAAAAAGAGGGCAGCCAGATTCCACAAAAAGCATCCCTTTTCGCCATCACCCCGGGAATCTGAAAGGGGGTTTCCCAGAGATACCCCCGTCACCCAAAAACACCCAAAGCCACCCTCCGGGTACCGGAAAAGGTCGGGACATCCCCATGACCAATTCCACGGAAAACTACCACCCCAAGACCTCAAAGAAGGGGATGGACCCGGTACCCTTCCCCATCTGGGAAACTACACCCCTGGGAAAAACCCCCCCCCCCCCCCCCCCCCCCCCCCAAACCCAAAAAAAAAAAAAAGGGGAAATTTGGATAGGGAAGGGGGGTTGGGGGGGGGAAAATTAGTTGGGTTTTGAGGAAGGAACCGACAGCCCTAATTCCTCAGACCAAAGACTTTTCACCATGCCATGGACCCCCCTCGAAGAGGAAGCTAAAATTAAAAATATGACTAAGAAAAAGTAAAGAAATAGTATTTTCACAAGAGCCTCAAAAAGTTGAGAAAGTAAGAATTCTATTAACTTTTTTTTAAAGAATTTATGTATCTTTTCAAATTAATATAATTTTCAAATTATTTCAGATAACTCGACAATCCATAAAAAGACTACCAATGCTTGTCAAAGGTGTGGTAGCATGGGACACCAGGGGTTAAAATTTTTCTATATTATAGAAGGTAATGTAATCTTAATGCTCAATATTGATATAATTTTTTGGTTTTTTAAAAAATGATGTTTAAAAAATATTTTTTAATTACATAAACTTTTAGTTGAGTTTTTTTAATTTTGTTTGAAGTGATTTTTGACCACTGTCAGTCACATTTTTTTAAACTTTTTTTTCCATTGATATTATTATTTTTTAAACAAAAAGAACCTAAGCCACAAGGGGGTATACAGCCTGCAGGGGAGGGGAAAGGGAACGAGGGATTGGATGGCGAAGGGGGGGGGATGTAAGCAGGGTTCAGAAAAAAGCGGGGGAGGGGGAAGTACGGGGGGGGAGGGTAGCAAGAGATTGAAGTAGAAAGGGTAAGGGACAAAATTGTGAAGTAAGCAGTTGTTTTTCAAAAAGTCAAAGAAACCCAATGAAAGGGGGTCCACAGCGAGAAAAGAAGGTAAAAGAGAGCAGCGGAGCGAGACGACCAACAGAGGTAAATTCAGAATGCACGTTGTTAAGTGGGCAGTCCAACAGAATTGTGGCTGACTGATAATGGAGCATGGCAATTCTCACAGAGAGGAGCAAGAGGCCTCTCCATGAGATTCCATGTGTAGACGAGTATGGGCCAATGCGAAGTCGGCGTGAGAGTAGTCTCCCAAACTCGACCCTGGTGATAAGAAGACAGACCAGTAACTATACTCGGTTTAATAGATGAAGTTTGTTGCCGAGCATAGTAGGACCAACGTTGTATGCCAACGGGTGTGAAGGTGGAAGTATTTGCAGCAAAATAGTCCGTAAATGGGACACCTCTATAAGAAACTGGTTAGTCAGTGCTGCTGACTGTGCCAGCCAGTGCTCTGCCTGTTCATTGCCCTGTACGTAACATGACCAGGGACCACCAAAAAACAATATCTTTATGCTGGTAAAGATGCGGCGTAGCCAAAAGTAGATACGGAGGACTACGGGTGAGGTGTATCAAATTTTTGTATAGCCTGTAAAGCACGA
Source organism: Cherax quadricarinatus (assembly GCF_026875155.1). Taxonomy (NCBI): domain Eukaryota; kingdom Metazoa; phylum Arthropoda; class Malacostraca; order Decapoda; family Parastacidae; genus Cherax; species Cherax quadricarinatus. The sequence goes on along the minus strand of NC_069411.1, from coordinate 64,880,981 downwards.
AGGGAGTCTGAGGACAACCACTAATGTGAACAACAGCATAGATGCATACGGATAAGGTGTCTGCAAGAATGGCATAACAATTCAGCAGTAAAGATACTAGCCGCAGACAGTAAATGCCCTCGTTTTTTTTCTTTTTTTTTTATTTTAAGTACGACGCTGTCCGGAAACAACTGCTGCGAATCCTAAGCCTTCAGAAGACTGTAGCGCCATCTGTGTAAACACTGCAATTGCATGAGAATGAGAGTGGAGTGGCAGAAATAGAGAGTGGGAGGCTACAGTAGACAGTTGGGCTTTTAAGTCAAGGGATTGAGAAAGGAACAGACTCGATCGCTGGAACTTCCCACGGGGTAGGGGAAAAGTGAATGCTACATGAAATAGAGAGGTGGTAATTGAAGAGAAGACAAGAAGACGAATGAAGGCAAGGGAGGAAGGGATGGAGCAAACAGGGCAGCGAACAAATAATGTTTACTGATATCAGTGACCATTCTATAATGGAAGGATTGCGGAGTCATGAGAGCGTAATGGTAGCGAAGGCAATGGCATCATGGGCGACGGATAAGGGATGAACGTTTAGCCTTCTGCATAGAGGCTCTCATACAGAGGACGAGCGAAAAGCACCAAGCATAAAACGTAATCCTTGTGATGAATGGGGTTAAGGCTAGAGAGAGTAGCAGAGAGGCGCTGAAATAGATCTGCGTCACCATAAATCAAGTTTCGATAAAATGAGGGCAGAATGTAGTGAAGGAGAGTTCGACGATCAGCCTCCATGAAAGATGAGGCAAGGTTATCAAGATGGTTCAGCCGGCTGTGGACAAGTTGCCTATCAAGAGGGTAATGTGAGGTTTACAGGATAACTACGGTCAAACAGGAGGGCCTAGAAACTGACTGTATCACATACAAGGATACGGGAGCCATAGAGGTACAAAGGATGATCGGAGTTGACATGGCTCCTAGTGAAAAGTAATTTGGTGAGTTTTGGTACTGGAAATTTAAAACCCATGTGTGGTGGCCCAATTGAAACACAGTCGACCGCATGTTGGAGAGAAACTGTAATGAGGTGACAGTCAGCGCCTGCACATGCAATAGCAAAGTCATCAACATTGAGTGATGACCAAATATTGGATGGAAGACTAGAGGCCAAATCATTTATAGCAAGGAGAAAAAGTGTTGTGCTCAGAACACATCCCTGGGGGACACCTTCAGCTTGGATAAAGTCCGGGGAGAGCACATTATTAACCTGAACATGGAAAGAACATGAGAAGCTGCGGTTAAAACGGAGGATGAGAAGAGGTGTAAAAGCTCATCAATGGAGGACGAAGAAGGAACCTTACTAAAAACAGTTAGTTGTGAGTAAAGGTTCCAATTTGCCTGATCAAATTGCCATTGTGGGTTACGAAGAGGTGGTGAACATGAAGGGGAAGTAACAATGATTGGGAAATGATTGCTGTCATGTATAAAAAAAACAATCCGGGAGAACAGACCAGGTGAAAGCTCTATTGCGCAGAGCGAAGAGCAGACCGAGAGATCGCTGCAAGAGAGAGTTGAGTCGAGGATCAAAATGGGGTGAATACCTGTATTTAAAAACATGGAGGGGGTGGGTAGCCGAAAAAGCCTCTAACCTGAATTGCCAACGGGACACACAGTGAGGCCCCCCCAGAGGAAATGATGGCATTAACATTGCAAGTAACAGAAGTGGTGGCGTAATCGACGGAAGCAAGAAAGTCAATATCTGGGATAGAGCATGCCTGAAAAGGTGAGACTATCAATGAGCAGGAGTGTCTATACACCTATGCAAGTGGATACGGGCTGCTGTGTAATGCAGCGAAGTACAAACAAATAGCTGATGTTACGGAATATCAGTGTGTAGAAGAAGGGCACTATCATTAAAGGTCCCATCAGGAAAAGGATCTGAAGAATACAATAAATTATAGCCTGAGATAGGATAGATAATGGCAGAGTGTAATTTTGGTTCCTGTAAGCAAACACCAACAAGGAAAACCTAGGAGAGCAACATCTGAAGCTCACCCCGATTACGCCTGAGGCCGCAAATATTCCATTGTAAATAGGCCATGATTAGCAACGATAAAGATACCTGAAATCCGCAGGTAAGGGTACCTATGGACTAGAGGGGTTAGAAAAGTCCACATGCGGTGGCAAAGGAAAACGTTCAAGTAGCGAAGGAACGGTGCGGTGTGAAGAAAGGAGTTGCGCAGATGGAGAAGAGGAAAGAGAAGGAACAGAGGGTGGATCAGTGTCCATTGATGGTTTGGTCTCTGCAATATATTCAGAGATTGCTTCAAGTGTTTCGGAGTTCAGAGACGTCGTATGGGAGACAATATTGGAGATGGAAGGAGGAGGAGTTTGAGTAAAGATCAGAGCTGTAATGGACTATGGACTAGAGGGGTTAGAAAAGTCCACATGCGGTGGCAAAGGAAAACGTTCAAGTAGCGAAGGAACGGTGCGGTGTGAAGAAAGGAGTTGCGCAGATGGAGAAGAGGAAAGAGAAGGAACAGAGGGTGGATCAGTGTCCATTGATGGTTTGGTCTCTGCAATATATTCAGAGATTGCTTCAAGTGTTTCGGAGTTCAGAGACGTCGTATGGGAGACAATATTGGAGATGGAAGGAGGAGGAGTTTGAGTAAAGATCAGAGCTGTAATGGACTGTACCAAGGTAGGGGGGGCGAAAGGATGGAGGGAACTGGAGAAGTGTGGGAGGGGACAGAAGAGGCAGAAACCTGGGAGGTGCCAGAAGAGGAAGAAACTTGGGAGGGGACAGGGGAGGAAGGGAAAGCACAGTACGAGGAGGAGGATGAACCTCCACACTTGTAACAGAGCCAGTGAAAGGGGAAGACTCAGGTACAGAGACCAGTAAGGTAAAATGTGGAGGTGGATGAAGGGAAGGAGGGGTTAAAGGAGATTTTTTGGGCCTCTGAGAAGTAGAGGGACGATTGGGAGGAGGTGTCGTACAAGGTCTTGTCGATACCGAGGTTTGTGAGGGAGGATACGAAGAAGTGAGGACAGACTGAGGAGTTGAAGTAGGGATGTCTGAGCCCAGGACAGCAAAAGAATTAGATACAGGAGTGACTATGGGACTGGCAACCGCATAGGAGGCTGCAGAAGATGTGACCCCAGAAGTGGGGGGGCACTTTGAAACATGAGAATAAGAAACACGAGGCAGTCTTCCTTGGAGAAGAGAAACCGCCATAGCATAAGGGAGACCTTCTGCCTCTTTGAGGCAACGAATTTTCCGCTCATTTAAGTAGACTTGGCAACAGCGAGAGTACGAAGGGTGAGCCTCATGACAATTAAGGCAAGAGGGAGTTCAACTGCAAGATGTATTAGAATGGTCATCGGCACCACAGACTGGGCATTCCGCTATAGATCTGCAATATTTTGCTGGGTGGCCAAATCGCCAGCAATTCCTACACTGTTGCAGTGTAGGGATCACTTTCCGAACTTGTAACCGATGTCCTGCTACATAAACAGAGGATGGGAGTTCACGGCTGTCAAAAGCTAAATGAGCCACATTGCAAGGGTATCGTCTTCGCCCACGGGCAGGAAGAACATAAGTGTCTACCTTGAGAATTGGGAGATCTTGGAGTTCCAGCTGTTCGAGAATGTCAGTGCTACATGTCTGGAAATTCTGCTGGACTATGGTATGGGGCGGAATAACAGTACCCCTACAAGAATTGAGGGAATAGTATCGATATGTGAAAGAAGAGAAAGATCATGAGCTTGGGTAGAATTCTGGACTGTGATGATGCGCATACCACTCTTAAGAGCATGAAAGGAAATATCTCTACCAACGTGGCATAGGAGCACTTTGCCAATACTATGGTCGGAAAGATAGGCAGTAGAAGAGGTTTGTCTTAATGTAAAGAATTTAGTCCATTGTGTGGTCTGAAACTGAGTGTGGAGAGGGAACGCATGATGTGTCGATCTTTTACAAGTAGAAAGGGAAGGTAACAAAGTAACATCATTAGAAGATTGTCATTGACGTTTAGAAGTGGGACCAGAGTCGGTCTGACGTGGGACGGGCTGGCAATTCAAAAATCGCCGCACCATAGAGGGAGAAGCTGGAAACATAGTCAAAGAAGAGCGGAGGTCAGACAAATAGAAGGAGTCAGTGAAAGCCTTGGTACCTGAAGCGGGTGAGGAAACAGCACCAGCAAGAGGTACAGGGGCCTTAGGAATGTCCGAAGAGTGGCCAAAAGATGAGGCGAGGTCAGAACGAGGTGCGGTAACAATAAGGGGCCCGGGGGTAGCGGGGTCATGGATCGGGTACTCCATGGTTAGGTTACTTCTTTCTTTTTGCTTTTAAGAAAAAAAAAAAAAGAAGAAAAGAAAATAATAAAAAAAAGAAAAAAAGGGGGGACCGGGGAGGGATAGTTCCTAGGAGGAATGAAAGGGCCAGAAATCTCCCTCCGTGCCCAAGAGGACCTCAGCACTGCAAGTAGTGCAGATGCAGCATGGAACCCATGCCATACCCTACCCATCATGCCAGTAAACCAGCAATCCAGGATAGCAACCTCACATCTGCCGAGCTACCTCGGTGGACAAAAGAGAGGGCGGCTGGATATCCGCCACAAAGCATACCTCCTTCGGCCACCACCCTCAGAATCCGAAAGGTGGCTTCCAGAGATACACCCGTCGCCCGAAAGACACCCAAAGCCACCCTCCGAGATACCGGAGAGGGATCGGGACTTCCCCAGGCAATCCAGATTCCATGGCTAGCAAACTATGCCACTGCCAAGAACCTCAATGGAATGGGATGGACCCCAGTACCCTTTCCCCTACCTAGGAACTAGCGTGCCTGTGGGAAAAAGTCCCAATGGCCAAATAGGAAGGGCAAAATGGAGGGGTGGTTAGGAGGAGGAGGAAAGGAAAAAGGGGAGGATGGGGAGGATGAGAGAGGGAAGGGGGGTTGGGGGGCAATCAGGTTCGGTCTGAGGAACGAGATTGACAGGTCTAATTGCTCAGACCAAGAGCCTCTTCGCCACGCCAAGGAGCCCTCCTTAAAGAGGTAAATATCTAAGAAATAAGGAATCTAAGATTATTACTGGTAACTTTTCTCATTCCACACATTTATTTTTCATACAGTAATGAGCTCAAATGACCTTCGTAACATCCTTTAGAGCAAGTAACAATCTGTACTAATCACCACACAAGTCCTTTGTGGTATTTAACTAATAACATACCGCGGCTAGCCAGGATATCGAACCCATGTTGTTTTAGCGGCCCGGGGGAATAAACAAAATTCACTACCTGTTTAAAACTGGACCATATAACCCTACAACATCATGAGCCAGATAACCGGCTTGCTTCATGATGCGAGGGAAAATGTTGGTGTGGCTTGCACATGATGCAGGGCAAAAGGGGTGGCTTGCAAAATGATGCAAATACATCGGTGGGGGGGCTTTTCATGATGCGAGGACATTTGGTGTGGCTTGCTTTATGATCGAGGGGCATACGTTGAGTGGTTGCGATGAAGAAGGAAAAATGTTGGTTGGCTGCTTCATGAGGGAGGACATATTTGGGTGGCTTGCTTCATGATGCAAAACATACATTGGTATGGGTTGCTTCATGATGCGAGGACTCTTGGTGTGCTTGAGTCATTATGCGAGGGCAACATTGGTGTGGTTGGCCATGACCGAGACATACATTGGGGTGGGTTGCTTCTTTTTGAAGGACATTTTTGGGTGGTTGCTTCAGATGTGAGGAGCATGTTGGTGGGGCTTGCTTCTGATGCCCCCGGCATAGTTGGTGTGGCTACGTCATGATGTGAGGGCAATGTGGTGTGGCTTGCTTCAGAGCGGAAAAAGTTTGGTGGCCTTTTGTCAAAGATGAGGACAACATTGGTGTGGCTTGCATCATAATGCAAGGACATACGTTGGTGTGGCTTGCTTCATGATGCGAAAGCATACGTTGGTGTGGCTTGCGTCATGATGCGAGGACATATGCTGGTGTGGCTTGCATCATGATGCGAGGACATATGTTGGTGTGGCTTGCATCATAATGCAAGGACATATGTTGGTGTGGCTTGCTTCATGATGAGAGGACATACGTTGGTGTGACCTGCGTCATGATGTGAGGACATACGTTGGTGTGGCTTGCTTCATGATGCGAGGACATACGTTGGGTGGTTTTGCGCATGATGCAGGAACATACGTTGGTGTGGCTTGCTTCATGATGTGAGGACATATGTTGGTGTGGCTTGCTTCATGATGTGAGGACATACGTTGGTGTGGCTTGCTTCATGATGCGAGGACATACGTTGGTGTGGCTTGCTTCATGATGCGAGAACATATGTTGGTGTTACTTGCATCATGATGCGAGGGCATACGTTGGTGTGGCTTGCTTCATGATGTGAGGACATAGGTTGGTGTGGCTTTGTCATGATGCAAGGACATACATTGGTGTGGCTTGCGTCATGGTGCAAGAACATATGTTGGTGTGGCTTGCATCATGATGCAAGGACATATGCTGGTGTGGCTTGCTTCATGATGCGAGGACATATGTTGGTGTGGCTTGCGTCATGATGCGAGGACATACATTGGTGTGGCTTGCATCATGATGCAAGGACATACATTGATGTGTCTTGCTTCATGATGGGAGGACATACATTGGTATGGCTTGCATCATGATGCGAGCACATACGTTGGTGTGGCTTGCTTCATAATGTGAGGACATACGTTGGTGTGGCTTGCGTCATGATGGGAGGACATACGTTGGTGTGGCTTGCTTCATGATGCGAGGACATATATTGGTGTGGCTTGCGTCATGATGCGAGGACATACGTTGGTCTGGCTTGCTTCATGATGAGAGACATACATTGGTGTGGCTTGCTTCATGATGCGAGGACATACGTTGGTGTGACTTGCTTCATGATGCGAGGACATATGTTGGTGTGGCTTGCTTCATGATGCAAGAACATACGTTTGTGTGGCTTGTGTCATGATGGGAGTACATACGTTGGTGTGGCTTGCGTCATGATGCGAGGACATATGTTGGTGTGGCTTCATTATGCGAGGACATACTTTGGTGTGGCTTGCTTCATGATGTGAGGACATACATGGGTGTGGCTTGCTTCATGATGCGAGGACATATGTTGGTGTGGCTTGCGTCATGAAGACAGGACATACGTTGGTGTGGCTTGCGTCATGATGCAAGGACATACGTTGGTGTGGCAACCTCAGAACTAATTTCATCCTACTCCCCGTTTGCACTAATATATGTATTGCTTGTGAAGGCTGGCTTATCAAACAGAGAGTATAATGAAATTAGCTCTGAGGTTGACAGTACGGCCCAAAAAGAAAAACAAAAGTTTCTCTTCTGAACATTAGTAATGTACATTAAAATGGTATAAAATACCGACAGGTTGTTAGGTAAGACACATATGCAACAGTTAGGTATCTTTATTATAAAACATTTCGCCTACACAGTAGGCTTCTTCAGTCAAGTACAGAAAAATTGATAGAAGCAGAAGATACTTGAAGACGATGTAATCAGTCCATCACCCTTAAAGTTTTGAGGTGGTCAGTCCCTCAGTCTGGAGAAGAGCATTGTTCCATAGTATGAAACAATATGGAGAAGAAGTGACAGGATGGAGCTTTTTATGGCGCCAAGAGGTGAGACGTAGGCCACTAGGAGAGGTAAGAACTCAGATGTTGAGAGGTCAAGTCCCTCTCAAATCCAGCCCCTCTCACTAGTGGAAGTTGTCGAAGTTGATTGCAGGTCTGTACCAAGATACCCTTGTGTTGCAGTGTCTGACAGATTGAACATTAAAATGGTGTAGGCGAAACGTTTCATAATAAAGATACCTAACTGTTGCATATGTGTCTTACCTAACAACATTAGTAATGTACACAGGAGAAGGGGTTATTAGCCCCTTGCTGCTGGCATGTTAGTCGCTTCTTACAGCATGCATAGCTTACGGAGGAAGAATTGTTCCACTTACCCATGCAGATAGGAGGAAATAAAGAAGAACAAGAATTACTAGTACGAAAATAGAAGAAAACCCAAACGAGTATGTATGTGTATATATATATATATATATATATATATATATATATATATATATATATATATATATATATATATATATATATATATATATATACATTGGGCCCTGAGTTTTGTGATTAATCCAATCCAGAGAGCCTGCCGAAAGTCGAAATTCATGAAACCAAAACCATTTTCCCCATAAGAAATAATGGAAATAAAATTAATCCGTTCCAGACACCCAAAAATATTAAAATAAAATATTTTTTCTCAAATTAAATAAAGATTTATATACTGAAATCAATGAGAAATAAAGTAAAATACATATAAAAAATAATAATAACATTACACTTACCTTTACTGAAGACTTCTGGGTGGATGGAAGATGGGAGGAGGGGATAAGAGGAAGGTGTACACTATTGTTTGGAAGGAGAATCTCCTTCCATTAGGACTTCAGGTAGCAAGTCCTTATCTGGGGTTACTTCCCTTCTTCTATTAATGCCACTGGGAACAACTTGAGAGTCACTGGACCCCTGTCACACAAAATATCTGTTCAGAGAGGTCTTTTTCTGGCATTTCTTTAGATTTCCTGAAGTGGGACACAACACTGTCATTGTACATGTTCCAGATATGGCTTGTTTCAGCTTGGTCAGTGTGATACTTTTCAACAACACTTTGCAACTCATTCCACATTCCACATATGTCCTTAATCACTGAAGAAGGAACCTCCTTCACTCTCTTTTCCTCCTCCTCTGAAGCAAGTTCCTCGGCTGTGGTCTGATGCTGCTCCAGTTGAAGCTCTTGCAGTGCGTCAGTGGTTAGCTCTTCCCTGTGGTCCTCCACCAACTCTTCCACATCCCTGTCACTCACCTCCAACCCCATGGACTTGCCCAATGCCACAACACCTTCCACAACAGGCAGAGGGTCGGCAGGGACAGGGTCTGCCTCAAACCCTTCAAAATCCCTCAGGATCGTGTTCCTCACTTTATTTACCAAAGGGCTTGCACTAGCTTTCCTTGGGTCCATGATGACTTATTTAGCAGTTGCAAGCACAAAAAACAATGGATTATGAAATGCATTGTATGAATCCCCGGGGTGATGGTCACGTGTTGGTAAACAATGGCACACTGAGTGTGAATGGCGTGGGAGACTGGCTTGGTGTGCGCGGGCGACGGGGTACCGGACGGTTGCCAAAACACGAGTCTAATCCACGAAACTTGAGGCCAAATTTTGCCAAAAAAAACTTGCCGAAGGTCGAATTCATGAAACTCGATGCTGCTGAAACTCGAGGGTCCACTGTATATATACATGTATATATATATATATATATATATATATATATATATATATATATATATATATATATAATATATATATATATATATACAGGAAGGCCCCACTTATACAGCTGGTTAGGTTCCAGGCTACCGCCGTAAAGTGGAAACCGCCGTAAAGTGGAACACCCTTTTTTTCCACTACAAATGCATACAAACACTAGATAACAAGTTTAACTAACATATATTAAGTTAGCAATAGAACCAGGCATCAAAAAACAATAAAAAGTACAATACACACATAGTACACTCATTACTTACCTTAAAATATTTATAGTCTTAATCTAGGGTGAGACAAGTAGTACAGTGGACCCCCGCATAACGATCACCTCCGAATGCGACCAATTATGTAAGTGTATTTATGTAAGTGTGTTTGTACGTGTATGTTTGGGGGTCTGAAATGGACTAATCTACTTCACAATATTCCTTATGGGAACAAATTCGGTCAGTACTGGCACCTGAACATACTTCTGGAGTGAAAAAATATCGTTAACCGGGGGTCCACTGTATTTATTGTAAGAAATCAAGTGTGGTATGTATGGTAGTCAGCCAGGCTACCATACCAGGCCACCCCACCCACACATACAATTCTATGATATTTAAGCATCCCAGAGCGATAAAATGTATATACAGTTCACTCATTACTTACCTTAAAATATAGGGTGAGATGAGTAGTATTTATTGTAAAAAATCAAGTGTGGTATGTATGGTAGTCAGCTGGGCTACCATACCAGGCCAACCCACCCACACATATATTTCATGATATTTAAGCATCCCAAAGCGATAAAATGTATATACAGTTCACTCATTACTTACCTTAAAATATTTGTAGTCTTAATGTAGGGTCAGGAGTAAGTAAATGAGATAAAACGAATAAATGAGAGAGAGAAAGAATGAGTGCATGAGAGAGTACAGGCGCAGAGTTATGTAAACAAACCAGGCGAAGGTAAGTTTTGTAAACGAAGTGTACACGTCTGGTTTGTGTACAAGTTACATTGTGTACAGGTTGTCTCTACACTGATACGGTAGAATAAATAAAGAAGAACACTCCCATTCTCATGTAACATCATTTTGAGAAGAAATGATGCTCTGAGTGAAGCAATGGAAATAAGTCACTCTGACTTTTTGGGTTATCCTAGGTTCTCTACACATATGTTGTTATGTATGATAATCTATGTAACTGTATTTGTGTATACCTGAATAAACTTACATACATACGAAAGGAATAATTTTCTACAGTTACCCCCAGTAACACATTTTCTCTTATGTTAGATTAGAGAAAATGTTATTCTTGGTATCACTTGTACAAGTTATCTGGCTACGACATCTCATATTTATGTTTATTTATTCTATTGTAGGGTGTATTTATCATCTTTTTATGTTATGTATCGTGTTTATTATATAATTTTGAAAAAAATATCATGGATGGATTAATGAAAATGTGTATATTAACGTAATATACAACATTTAATAAGACTCGGTGATTATTATTATTATTATTAGCATTTCTAATATGGCGTCACTTGTGCAAGTCGTCTGCTACCACATCTCATATTTATGTTTATTTATTCTATTGTGGGGTGTATTTAACATCTTTTTATGTTATGTATCGTGTTTATTATATAATTTTGAAAAAATATCATAGATGGATTAATGAAAATGTGTATTTAACGTAATATACGACATTTAAATGAGACTCGATGATTATTATTATCATTAATAATGACGTCTGGAGACAAAAGACACTCTTACTGATTTTAATGTGTACCTGCATGCCCGCACAGTATGTAAATTTATTTTGAACGGTATAAATAAGTATAATTTCCAGGTATATTAAAAAATGAAATAAAATTTTAAAACATTTGAAATTTTTGGGTTTCCGAAAAATGGGGGACTTAGTGCTTTCTGAGCTCCGAAGAATGTAAAACAAACAAGGTGGGGCGCGGTGACCGTATTAGAAAGTCAGATGGGGGGGGCCGTTTTTTGCGAGTTTTGGTTATAATTTGAAATGCCGATTGCGGATGCCCTAAAGTTTAAAAAGCCCTAAAGGGGGTTCCCGTGTGTATATATATTTATTTATATTTATATTATATATTTATATATTAATATATATATATATTATATAATTTTTTTTTTTTTTATTTTCACACTGGCGTTCCCCCAAGGGAGGGGGGGCCCCAAAAAAAAAAAAACTTTCACCATATTCCTCCATCATGTCTTGCCGAAAGGGTGCTTTACACTACGTTTTTTAAACTGCAACATTAACACCCCTCCTTCAGAGTGGGAGGCACTGTACTTCCATCTCCAGGGCTCAAGCCGGCCTGGGTTTCCCGAATCCCTTTATAAATGTTACTTTGCTCCACTCCCAAAAGACGTCAAAATATAAAAAAACCCTTTTTCTCCTTCATCCAAAAAAACACGCTCACGCATGCCTGCTGTAAGTCCAAGCCCCTGACACAAAACCCCTTTTCCCCCCCCCTCCAACCCTTTTAGGCCGACCCTACCCGCCCTTTCCCTTTCCCCTACAGACGATACACTTTGAAGTTTTTCGTTTCGCTCCATTCTCCTACATGTCCGAACACCTCAAAAAACCCTTCCTCAGCCCTCTGGACAAAATTTTTGGAAATCCCGCACCTCCTCCTAATTTCCAAATCAAATTCTTGATTATATTCACCCACACATTCCCCTCAGACGGGGACATCTCCCTGCCTCCCCCTTCTCCTCGCGCAACATTCTTCCCCATCTTAAACCCTATAAGAGCGTTGGTAAACTTTTCTCTATACTTTCCCCCTCTTTGCTCCAAGGACAAATTTCTTTTCTCCACAGACTTAAGTGCCCACTCCTTTTTTTCCCTCATAATTTATGATTCCCTTTTTCATAGCCCCACCCGTGACAGTCCACCCCCCAAAATTCTGAATACTTTTCACTCCTCCATACTCTCCCCCTCCAATCTGATATTCATCTTTCATCCCTAATCTTTTTGTTTTCCTCAAAACCCTTTACTTTTCCTGTATTCCCTTTAATTTTCTTCTTTGCCCCCCCTCCCAAAAATTTCATAACCCAAATCTCTCGCTTCTTTCGAATCTCCAAGAGCACAGTGTCACAAAAAGAGGCTGTGCAACTCCCCCCTGTGTGTGATTTTTATTTTTTAACTCCACGCCTCTTCCAAGACCCTGCATTTACTTCTTTACCCCCCCATTTTAAAAATATTTAAAACAACCACGGTGACTCACCTTTTTGTCAAAGGCCTCTTTTTGGGAAAAATTTTCCCTCTTTCTACATCCCTTAATTTGAGCCTCACTTCCTCTAAAAATTTTCCCTGCTTTCGAAACCCTACCCCCTCCCATAACTTGCAACATCTGCCCATTCCCCCCCTATACACCCTGTCATATTTTATATATATATTTTTTTAAATTTTTTTATATACATTACATATACACGTATATATCGTTAATATATAATAATAATAATAATAATAACATAATAATAAAAAAATAATATCTTTATTTACTACAAGTACTGAAATGGTAATGGGCCCTAGTGACAAAAATTGACTACTACTACTACAGTGGTCCCTCGAAAATCGAATTTTGGGAAATGTAACGATATTTTCGAAAAAAACTTTGGGCTCAATAATCGTAGATTGATCGCGAACAGATTCACCCGGGATGGTCTATGCTTGGCTCCCCCAGCCCCCTTTCCCCACCCCCATGTGGCATTGTTTTCCAGTGAGGACGGCCCCCTCCTTGCTCATAAAAAAAATTTTCATAATTTTCCCATTCATTTTAGTGCTTGAAAATACAAATAAGTTTCCCATGGCTCCAAAAAAAAGCCCTAGTCCAAGCCTTGGTAAAGAAGGGAAAAATATGATTGAATTTAAAAAAAACATCACTGAAAAATTAAAAGTGGCGTCGTATGGCCAAAACTGGCAAGATGAAAAAACCCCATACAACCATAGCTTCCACGGGGCCCAAGAAAAAGGAAATCAAGGACGCTGTTGTTGCAAAGGGGGTAAATATGGAAAAAATGAGTCACCGACTCAAAGGGGTTGCAAGTTATTTTTGGTGTGGATAAAGAAAACAATTGAGGGATGTTTTATGATGTCGATTATTTGTAAAAAGGAGGCAGTTGCACGATATCTGGTAAAGAAAACTGTGAAACTAGTGGTGATGTGAGGGAATTTAAGACCAGAAAAAGGTTGGTTTGAGAGCTTTAAGAACCACAGTGGCATACCGTGTGGTAAAAGGGGGGTGAGGCTGAGTTCGGGCCAAAAAGTGGCTGAAAAATATTTGCATGAATTTAAGGGAGTACGAGGGCTCAAGGGCTGAAAAACCTGAACAAGTGTTCAATTGTGAGAAACAGGCCTCTTTTTGGAAAAATGCCAAAGAGGACCTACATTATCAGGAGAAAAGGGGGCTGCCAGGACACAAACCTTGAAAGACAGGTAACGTTGTTCGTGCTAATGCTAGTGGGGATTTTAAAGTGAAGCCGTTTTCTAGTGTACCATTCGAAAATCCCAGAGTGTTCAGGAAAAACAATGTTTTTTGAGAGTAAAATTTTGTGTGTTTTTGGAAAAACTAATGTAAGGCATGGGGGGAAAATTTTTTGGAGGTGTTTCCAGGGGAAATTTTCCCGGAAAAAATTGGGTCTCGTTCCTGAAGGGCTTTTTTGCCATCCCCCTTGAGCCCAATTTTTAAGCTTTGGGGACAAGAAAACTTTCCCCCAAAACCTCCCCTCCCCCAAACCCCATCATTTAAATTAAAAAAACCACCCCTTTCGGTCTTTTTTGTGCCCCCTCCCTTTCCCTAATTTTTGGGAAAAACTTCAGCTCCCCATCTCCAAACTTTTGAAAATTGCTTGGAGAAAATTTGGCCCCCCAAATTTTCCCAAAAGGGGGGAAAGGGTTTTTTTACCCTAACCCCTTGGGTTTTAAAATTTTATGTGGATGGGGGGTTTTCCTGGGGTGGATTTTTGGAGGAAATTAAAAACCCCAATGACTAAAAGGACTTTAAAAATTTGCGGAAGAAAAAGTGGCCCAAATTTGCCCAGGAGGGGGAAGGTGGGGGGCCCTTAGTTGGGGATTTTTAAATTGGGGAAATGGAAAAATTTATGGGGGGTATGAAAGGGGGTTTGGAAAATGTTTGGAAAGTTGTGAAAATTTTGGGGTCCCCCTTTTGGGAGTGAAAAGTTGCAGAAACAAGTCCGGCAGATTTTGCCAGGGGAAAGGGCCCGTGACTCTCAAATTGGTTTTGTGGTTTTAAGAAAAAGAGAAGAGAAGCAAACCCAGAAAAGCAATTTGGTACCTGAGGTGTTGGGGGAAAGGGGATTTTCCCTTCCAAACTGTAAAAAAATCCCAAACTTTCTCCCCCTCCGTCTTCCCTACACTAAGAAGAAACGCCCAAAAAGGTAAATGTTTGCTGTTAATGTTTCATTCACATGTCCCCTTTTATTTTTAGTATAATTAATTTCATGTAAAAAAAATTTTTTTTTTTGTACTTTGGGTTCAGGAAAAGGATTAAAGTATTTACATAAATTTTTATGGGGAAAATTTTTTTCGAAAATCGTAAATTTAAAAAATGTAAACCCTTTCCGGAAGGGGTTAATTACGATAAGAGGGACCATGTACTAGAAAGCCCCCTTTTTATGTCCGCATGTCGGGCAAATTGGTCAGTGTCCCGGATGCGACCCACCCAGTCGACTGACCCCAGGTACCCCTTTTCTGTGGGGAACATAGACAAAAGGTAGAAAAAAAACACGCCCCAATGTTTTTTATTGGGGGAAACGAACCCGGCCCTCGCGTGTGAAGGAGAGCGTTAGCCACCAGGCCCCCAGATATTAATACTATTACGTGGACCCCCCCTTTAAGAATCCTCCAAATGCGACCAAATTTTGTAGTGTATTTATGTAAGTCGATTGTCGTGTATGTTTTGGGGGTCTGAAATGGATAATCTCTTCACAATATTTTTAGGGGAAAAAAAATTCGGTCAGTACTGGCACCTGAACATATATGGAATGAAAAAGTTCGTTAACCGGGGCCCACTGTATTTATTATATATACATAATATTTATATTATATATATTATTATATATTATATATTATATAATATATATATTATATATATATTTTATATTTAGTATATTTATGTACATGCATGTGTAGTGGGCCTAAGTGAAAGTAGAAGTGCAGTTGTACCTCAAATCTTGAATGTTTATGAGACAGAAAAAAAAAACACCGCAATCCCACCTTATGTAAAACAATTACAGGGTTTCCTTTTACACTCACTTGGCAGGAGGGGTTGCTGTTACCAACCCATACCCAGGCGTACACACAAATAAGTAAAATTTGTTGAAGAAATAAATTTAAAATTAAGTCTTTTCTAAAATTTTTTTATATGTTTAAAAATTTTTTTTTCATTTACTTAAAGTAAAAAAATTTAAAAATTTTTACCAAATGACCTTGAAAAAATTTCCTAACCTTATTTAACAAACACAAAATAATTTTCCTTAAACCAAATAAAAAATATTTAGATAAATTTACAATAATTTTATAAAAAACAAAACACTTGAAATATATATTTTTCGTTAGGTTAGAAAAGATTTTGCGAAATTATTGTTTACACAAATTTCATTTGTCTTACTCGGCAAAAAAGATTTGATGTTAGATTTTGCCCCCGAAGTGGTAGTTTTTTGTGCACCCCATACCATCCTGTGGGCGGTTGGCGGGAGCATAGGTACACTAAAAAGGCCCAGGAATTTGGCCCAAAGGGTTACCTGGAGTTTTGGAGAGGTTTCGGGGGTCAACGCCCCCGCGGCCCCGGGCTGGACCAGGCCCCTGGTGGATCGCGCCTGATCACCAGGCTGTTGTGTGGGTGACGCAAACCCAAGTACGAGCCCCAGCCCCGGTGTCAGGAACGTCTTTAGGTGCTTGTCCAGTGCCAGCTTGAAACTGCCCGGGGTCTGTTTGGTAATCCCCCTTATGTGTGCTGGAGGCAGTTGAACATTTCCGGGCCCCTGAAAACTTATTTTTGGGTCTCTTAACGTGCTGTGACCCCCCGCTTTTCATTGGGGGGATGGTGCATGTCTAAAAGTTTTTTGCTTTCTAGTGAGTGATTTTCGGTGCAAGTTTGGTACTAGCCCCTTAGGATTTTCCGGGTGTATTATCATGTATCTCCCCTCTGCTTTTCCAGGGAATACAGGTTTTTGAAACCCCAACGCTCCCCGTAATTGAGGTGTTTTTTCCGTTTTGCGCGCCCGGAAAATTCTCTGTAATTTTTTAGGTCGGCAATTTCCCTGCCCTTTAAAGGTGCTGTTGATGCAGCAAATTTTTCCCGCCTAGTGAACAAGTACCCGAAGGTGTATCATGGGGTTGGCCCCCTAGTTTTGAAGGTTTCATTTCCTCCTGTCATTTTTCTAGCAGATGCGATTGATACAAGTTATGGCCTTGAAGGTGGATCCCCCGACATAAACACTCCTAGGTCTTTTACGTTTGGTTTTTTGCTTATTTGTGGCCAGAATTTGTTTTGTACTCTATGATTTAATTTCTCATGTTTACCATATCTGAGTAATAAATTTTTTCACGTTAACTTATTTGTTTTTGCAGCCCACTGAAAGTTTGGTTGATGTCGCCCGGGCTTGCGTGTTGCAATGGAAAAAATGTCATGCAGATTCGGGTTTCATCTGAAAGGAAGGGGCCGGGGTTGCTGTGGCTGACTCCTTGTCTTTTCGGATAGGGATGAGGAACAAGTGGGAGCTAGTACTGTGCCCTTTTGGGGGGGCGAGTTGTCACCGTAGGCCCCGGACTTTACTCTGTTGACGACTACTTCTGTGTTCTTTAGTGAGGAAATTATAGATCCATCGACCCATTTCCTGTATTCCTTTAGCGGATTTTTTGCGCTATTCGCCTGGTACATTGTCGAAGGCTTTTGCAAAAATTGTATTTTACATCTGCTTTTTTTGTCTTCTAGTGCATTTGGACCTTGTCGTATGATCCAGTAGTTGAGACAGACGGGGAGCGACCTGTTTCTAAACCTGTTCCCCGGGGTTGTGTAATGTGGGTTTAGATGGGGGGTGATCTTGCTTCTTGGCCCCTTTCAAAGATTTTTTTTGATATGGGATGTTAGGTTTTGGTCGTGTTCTTTGCTGTTGCTTTATCCCCCCTTTGTGGGGGGGGGTATGTCTGTTGTTTTTAGAAACTGAGGGACGACCCCGTGTCCAGCTCCCCTCATAGGGGGAAAAAGGCTCGTGATGGGGCTTCTTGCAGTTTTTGATAAAACACGGGTTTCCCATGAGTCTGGCCTGGGGCGAGTGCTGGGATGTTTTTTATCCCCTGTTCAAAGTCATTTGGGTCAGGATAAATGGTAGGCTTGTTTTGTAAAATTTTGTGGTTTCTTAAAAAAATTTTCATTTTGGTTTGACCCCAGTTGGTTAGGGGCTTGCTAAAAATGAGTCATATTGGGATTGATTTAGCCCCTCATTTCCTTGCTGTCTCTGTGTGGGGACCCATCTTGTTTAAGTAGGGGCCCAATACTGGACTTTGTTCTCGATTTTGATTTTGGATAGGGAAGAAATACTTTGGTTTCTTTCGTTTCATTTAGGCTTTTAGTTCTTCCCGCGATTCCGATCCCAAAGGATTCTTTTAGTTAAAATTCGATGCTTTCTATTTTTTGACGTGTCTCCCGCGCTTTTTTGATATATTGACCTCTTTTAGCCCGCCTTTTTATTTTTTTCGTCGCCTGTAAAGGGAGCGCCTGTTTTTTATTTTTTTATCTACTCCCTTTTTCTTTGAGAATAAGCCTTGTATAATCGAGTCCCCCGGTTAATTTTCTAGGCTAAGTTTGGGGTCTGTGTTGCTTGTATATTTCCCCGTTTATCGGTTAGACTTGGTTTTCTTGGTCCCCCTTTATGTTTTTGTTTTGAAGTTTAATTTTTTGAATGCTCCCCCATGATAGTTCATTTGTCGGTCTGGGGCCCATGCATACTGTTGACCTCAATTATGTTGTGATCGAGTTTTTGTTTTTGATTGGTGACATTTTTATCAGTCTCTTGTTGTGAAGATGGGTCTAGTGTATTCCCCGTTTGTAGGCTTATTATTTGCTGGTTTAAATTAAATTTGTCAGAGATTTAAAGCTTTTTGTGGTGTGATTTTATCGGGAGCTGCCCCCCTGGTGTTATTTCTGAAAAATTTATTTTTGCTATTTTCCCTCCATTTTAGGTCCCTTAAATTTTAAAACCCCCCAGGAGCAAGATGTTGGGGGGAGTGGAAGTTTTTCCCAGACGTGGTCAATTTTAAAAGCTGTTCCGGGAAATTTGCTGGGTGTTGCACCCGGGGCTTGTAACTCCACAATGACTGGTTTTGGTTTCGACCTTTACTGCAAAAATTCCATACGTCATTTGAGGCTTTAAGCAGTTCTGTGCAAAAAAGTGATCTAAAATGTACGGGCCCAACCCCCCCCTTTTGCCTTTTCACTCTGTCACATCTGTATAGGTTGTAACCCTGGGCCCCATATTCGTTGCCAAGGGGATCCTTTATGTGGGTTCAGTGAAACCCGCGAACATTCCCTTTTGCCTCTGAAAACGCCCCGGATGAAGGTATTTTTTTGTTTGTAGCGGGCTTTAGCCCTGTTATTTGCAAAAAAGAATGTTTCGGCGGGGTGGTATTGTTGGTAGGGGGGGGGTTTTTTTTTCCGGCATTAGATCTGTATTGTTGGTTTGGAGTGGGGGCCCATCGACTGTGGTTCCCTCCGGGAATGATGGAATACATATGGATTTATATCTACATATCTATGTTATGTAGATTAAATTGTATATGGCAAGAAGAGCTTGCTATTTAACCCAAAATAAAAGTTTTCCTATTCGGCACACATATATATTGTTTTTAATTTTGTGAGAAAAAACCCAATTGAAACATTTTTTCATTCTGAAAATTTTGATAAGTCGTATTTGTATCCTTTTTTATTTTTCCCCTAAAAAACCCCGGTTTTATTATAATTTGGATGGACCCGCTTGATGGGTCATTGGCCTGTTGGAGGGTTCCTTTTTTTGTTTGATCATAAATATTTAGCATTAATTTTAGAAAATGTTTTTCCCCAAAAAATTTTTTAAACCCAAAATTTCCTCGTTTTTGCTTGCAGTTGAAAATCAATTAAAAGTATTTTAGGGTTTGGTTTATAAATTTAACAGTTAAAAATTATTTTTTTAATGGGGAGAAAGTATTTCATAGTGTTGATTTTACTTTCCCCAATGGAAAGTATGCCATGGATGGGGGTATTCTCTGGGAAAAGGGATGACAACACTAATAAAAATAAAAATTAAAACCTTTATTTAAAGCTTTTTTACAAGTGTGACCTTTGGGGTAATAGCACACAAATGCAGGAAAAAAAAAAATAAAGGAAAAATTGGTGGGATCTCAACTTCCTGCAAATAGAACACAAAAAAGTAAAAGTAAACGAGTAAAGTCCCCGGCGCCTGGTAAAAAAAATTGTTCCCCAAGGGACGTACCGCTCCCCTTCTAAACCTATCCTGATTTTTGACATGACGGATGTAAGCCTGCTCCTTTTTTTTTGTGGGTAACACCTGGGTTTCCATGGCAAAATAACCTCCATCGAAGACACCCGAGATCAAGAGGACCCAACCAAAAAATTCGAATGGGCCTAAAAAATATGATGTTAACGAGGAGAAATTTTTTCTATCAGATATGGAAAAACTTGAAGAAATTAAAAATGGTCAGGGTATACCAAAATTTAACCATTTCAATAGAGCGGAAAAGTAATGTGAAGGATGGGGTGATAATATCAGAGGATTCGCCTCAAAGGACCAAAAACAATTATTACCTCATTGCTAGGAAAAATGATGGATGGTAATGAGAACCTTCAAATAGGGACCCCAACCCCATGAGATTCTTTTCAAATCACTTGTTTTTCTTAGGCGGAATATGCTGTCCCTCACGGCCCCCTTCAAGGGGGCGACACTGCAGATCTGGAGATATAAAAAAGGTTTTCACAGACACATTAGTTGTAGGCCCCAAATTACTGGGAAGGGGTTTTGAAGGCCCTTGATCTGTTTCCTCGAATGAGTGAGAGAGATACATGAAAAAACCCTTTGGGAAGGGTCCTGGGGGATTAGTACCAACCTGAAAACCGAAAATCCTCCATATGAAAGAAAAAGATCAGCGGGAGATGCAACATTCCCCATTGAAAAGCGGGGGTCCCACGAGTACAGGGGGAAACACAATAAGTGCCCGGGGGCCCCCCAAGAGTTCGTTGCCCCCCAGTATACATAAGGGGGATTCCCAATAGCCCTGGGTCTTCAAGAGGCTTTGGACAGGCCCTAAAATAAAAACCTGACCACGGACTGTGGGTTGTACGTCAGCTTGCATGCGGCCAGCGTAAAGCTGGTTGATCAGACCCGAACAAATTTTACGTGTAATTTAGGTCTAGACTTTTTGAAAATAGTCAGGGCTTTTTTTTTAAAAAGGTTGGACTTTGGTTTTAATAAACAAAGATCCTCTGATGAATAATTTCAGGTATTTAAAGACCCTGGATAAAGGACCACAAAAACCCAGCTGCAACTTATGAAATTTTCCCGTTAATGATACCTTAATATTTCACAGAACCTTTTGGGACAATTAAAAGTTAAATTTTTCAGAAAAAATTGTTTGGTTTATTTTTTTAGTTTATGTATAAATTCCTTTATTTCATTTTTAAGTTACAACCTCTTAACATAAACATAAAAAAATTTCGTTTCAGAAATTCTGCCAATTGTAATCCTGTGGCTATTTTTTGCGCAGTCGTATCGTGGTCCAAATGGTATTGTGCAGACTTTTATGGTAAAAAGATTGAAAAATTTTGAAAACCCCCTCTACCCGGCAGAAAAAATGAACTGCAGTAAGTTTTATGTTTTTGTGTACGCCCCCTAAACTGTACAATTTTTGAGATTTTGGTACACCCATTTTTTCCCGAAAGGGATGTCCGGAAGTTTTTTGTCGGGGGCAGCCACAAAGGGGTTTGG
>NC_069411.1:64785418-64859140 GCF_026875155.1 Cherax quadricarinatus | reverse complement strand
GGTATGAATTATACCAGCAAAAAAAAAAAAAGTTGTCATGGGTGAAGACGATGATGTTCCTGAGCTTAAGAGAGAGGAAGCTGAAGAATTTGTAACTAGAGTCTTGGAGTTAAATCTGCCAGAAACATATCCAGCAAACATTGCTTGGATAAACCAACTCATTCAGGCTTTTCAGATGAAACAACCATTTCAGGTGTGTTAAAATTCTTGTGGGTTTTTTTTAACCCGGGATAGGGAAGGTTAGCTACCCAGGATAACTTGGGATAAAGAGGGTTAGCCACCCAGGATAACCTGGGATAAAGAGGGTTAGCCACCCAGGATAACCTGGGATAAAGAGGGTTAGCCACCCAGGATAACCTGGGATAAAGAGGGTTAGCCACCCAGGATAACCTGGGATAAAGAGGGTTACCCACCCAGGATAACCTGGGATAAAGAGGGTTAGCTACCCAGGATAACCTGGGATAAAGAGGGTTAGCCACCCAGGATAACCTGGGATAGAGAGGGTTAGCCACCCAGGATAACCTGGGATAAAGAGGGTTACCCACCCAGGATAACCTGGAATAAAGAGGTTTAGCTACCCAGGATAACCTGGGATAAAGAGGGTTAGCCACCCAGGATAACCTGGGATAAAGAGGGTTAGCTACCCAGGATAACCTGGGATAGAGAGGGTTAGCCACCTAGGATAACCTGGGATAAAGAGGGTTAGCTACCCAGGATAACCTGGGATAAAGAGGGTTAGCCACCCAGGATAACCTGGGATAGAGAGGGTTAGCCACCCAGGATAACCTGGGATAAAGAGGGTTACCCACCCAGGATAACCTGGAATAAAGAGGGTTAGCTACCCAGGATAACCTGGGATAAAGAGGGTTAGCCACCCAGGATAACCTGGGATAAAGAGGGTTAGCTACCCAGGATAACCTGGGATAGAGAGGGTTAGCCACCTAGGATAACCTGGGATAAAGAGGGTTAGCTACCCAGGATAACCTGGGATAAAGAGGGTTAGCCACCCAGGATAACCTGGGATAGAGAGGGTTAGCCACCCAGGATAACCTGGGATAAAGAGGTTTTAGCCACCCAGGATAACCTGGGATAGAGAATGTTAGCTACTCAGGATAATCCAAAAAAGTCAGTGCAGTCATGGAGGACTGTGTCTTATTTCATAAGAACATAAGAAAGGAGGAACACTGCAGGAGGCCTGCTGGCCCATACTAGGCAGGTCCTTTACAATTCATCCCACTAACAAAACATTTGCCCAACCCAATTTTCAATGCCACCCAAGAAATAAGCTCTGATGTGAAAGTCCTACTCAAATCCAACCCTTCCCACTCATGTACTTATCCAACCTAGATTTGAAACTACCCAAAGTCCCAGCCTCAATAACCCAACTAGGTAGACTGTTCCACTCATCAACTACCCTATTTCCAAACCAATACAGTGGACCCCCGGTTAACGAACTTTTTTCATTCCAGTAGTATGTTCAGGTGCCAGTACTGACCGAATTTTTTCCCATAAGGAATATTGTGAAGTAGATTAGTCCATTTCAGACCCCCAAACATACACGTACAAACGCACTTACATAAATACACTTACATAATTGGTCGCATTTGGAGGTGATCGTTAAGCGGGGGTCCACTGTATTTCCTTGTCCTTTCTAAATCAAGCTTTCTAATTTAAATCCTTTACTCGGGTTCCTTTTGGGAGAGACACCTCAAGCCCTTTATAATACGCCTTATTAATACCTTCTTCCACTTATACACTTCGATCAGGTCTCCCCTCATCTTCCTAACAAGTGAATAAAACTTAAGATCTTCAATTTTTCTTCATAAGGAAATTTCTAAGCTATTTTTAAAATTTAGTCGTCCTACCTAAATGTTTTTCTAACAAATTTTATGTCCATTTTGAATAGAGACCAGAACAAAAGCGCATAATCTGGGTTGGGGCCCTTACAAGATGTATAAAGCGCAGTATACCTCTGGACTTCTTTTGCTTACATTTCTTGAATAAATCCCAAAATCTATTTGCCTATTACGTACGCAAAAGGCATTGCGTCTTGTTTAAAAGGTTGCTGCTCCCATAACCCCCAATCCTTTTTTTGCAACTTATGGCTAATTTCTACATCATTTAACTTATAATACTAGGGTTTGGGCACTCCCAAGCTTCAACCTTGCATTTTTCTACATTGAACGCATTGCCACTTTTTGACCAAAATAAGTTTGTTTAAACCTCCTAAGTTCCATAACATCTACTTTTGAATCAATTATCCTACCTATTTTTGGTCACGGCGAATTTTATATCACATAATTCCCTCATCAAGACATTGATAAAATTTATAAACAAAAAAGGGCCCAAACTGATCCCTGGAACGCCACTTGTTACAGATCCCCACTCGGATTTAACCCCATTTATGGCACTCTCTGTTTCCTGCAGTGACCATGACTCGATCCACGAGACCCTTTTTTCCCCCAATCCCAGGCTGCCACTTTTTTTAACAGTCTAGGTGCGGAACCATCAAAAGCCTTACTAAAATCTAAGTAAATAATATAAAATTTTTATTGTGGTCAACAGCCTCAAAGCTTTTGAAGAAATTTAATAAAATTAGTTAGAAAAAAACCGGCCTCTTGTAATCCATGCGAGTATCTTAATCAACATGCTTATCGAGAGGGCTTCTTTAATCTCGCTATAACGACTCTAGTAATTTTTGCCTACAATTGAGGTCAGGCTTATTGGGGGGGTAATTTACGGTAACGACTTGTCCCCTTTTTTAAAAAAATAGGAGTTACATTAGCCATCTTCCACATTCAACACTACACCTGTTTGAAGAATAAATTAAAAATATTTGTTAATTTCACAGAGTTCCATTTTTATTTCCTTTAAAAACCCTTTAAAAAAACCCCTCAGGACCCGGGGACTTATTTTGCTTCTCTTCATCTGCTTCAAAACTCAATTTGTTTTTTTTTTTTGTTAAAAATTTTTGGTTTTTTCTTTTTTTTTGGGGGGTTTTTTTTTAAAATAAGAATTTCATTTTTTTTCTAGGGGCCCATGTATTTTAAACCTATTTATCTCTAACTTTTTTTAAATCAAAAAAACTTTTTTTGGGTAGTTTTTTTGAATCCCTAGCAAAAAAATTTTTTTTAATTTTTTATAGTCCCTTTTAGCTTTTTTTTTCCCTTTTTTTAAAGTCCCCTTTAAAGTCAAATACTGATTTTTAAGATGACCCTCACCTCTTTTGATATCCTATAAATTTTTTTCTTTTCCAGTAATATTTTAACCATTATTCATCCATTTGGGGCATTTCTATTTTATCTAATTTCTTTATATGGGATAAACGCTCTTAAGCAATGTAATGTTCAAAAAAATGTCATATGATAGCTCTCTTTGTTACCCCATCAACAGATATAAGTGTTCTCTAAGCCCCCGAATCCTAAAAAGAAAATCGGACGTTCGAGTTATCGCTACTATCGTACTTTTTATTCAAAGCTAAATGTAATTGATTTGTGGGGCCTAGCACCCAGTTCCTCTGAAATTTTTTTAATTATTAAAAAGGGATTCATTGTTTGCCATAACTAAGTCAAGCAGGTTATTTCCCCTTGTAGGTTTCTGTCAAAACTGCTTCAAAAAACAATCCTATGTGGTCCTTTTTTTTGTCCCCGGGGATGCCCCCCCACCCAAAACACCTAACACCCAAGTACCTACTTTCTTTCTAGGTAACAGGGAAAAGCATGTATAAGGTGGCTAACACCCAATACTTTCTTTTTGCTTTGGGGAACATGACAGCAGGTGTGAGATGACTAACACCTAGGTGCCTACCTCCAGGTGAAAAGGGACAGCACGTGTAAAGTGACTAACCTCTAGGTGAATAGGGACAGCAGGTATAAGGTGACTTAATGCCCAAGTGCATACTTACTGCTAGGTGAACAGGGACAGTAGGTGTCAAGTTACTAATTTGCTCTCATCATCTTGCTCTTTTCTTTGTTCACTTTTATCTTTTCTTTGACATGCCTTACCAAACTCTTCCACCAGCCTTTGCAATTTCTTTTGTTATGTCATTACAAAAGCAATTGTGACACATCCCACTTAATTTCAGATTTATTACCTCAAATGTTTTTCGACCCCATATATAAATATATTACAGTAACCAACCACAGTGGTATCACATTTCCGTCTAAGACCTGATTTTAACTAAAAATTATCTCTTTCTCTCCTCTATATGGTAACCAGAAATTCACTTAACACCTGTTTCATACATTTGCAACACCTACTCACCCTACTACAGTAGGGTCCCACTTAGTCTGCAGGTTAGGTTCCAGGCTACTGCCGGAAAGCAGACTTCGCCGGAAAGCAGACTTCGCCGGAAAGCAGACTTCGCCGGAAAGCAGACTTCGCTGGAAAGCAGAACTCCATTTTTTCCATTTATAAATGCATATAAATGCCAGATAGCAAGTTTACACTAACATATATTAAGTTAGCAATAGAACTAGGCAATTAAAAGTAAAATATGCACACAGTACACTCATTATTTACCTCAAAATATTTGTAGTCTTAATATATGGCAAAAGGTGAGTAGTATTTACTCTAAGAAGTCAGGTGTGGTAGCCCTCCTGGCCACCCCACCCACACATGCTATACTATGATGCTTAACCCTTTCAGGGTCCGTCCCGTAGATCTACGGCTTTACGTTCAGGGTCCAAACCGTAGATCTACGCCATGAGCTCAGCTCACTCTGATAAACTGTGAGTGGTACATTTGGGCCTAGATATGAGAGAATACATCTATGTGGTGTGTGTGCACCACATAAAACAGATCCTGCAGCACACTGTGTATAATGAGAGAAAAAAAATGAAATAATGATTTTTCGATTAAAACAGCAACTTTGCAGTGTTTTTTCGTATGTTTTTTATAGTTGTATTTGCGATTTCTTGGTCTCATTTGATAGAATGGAAGACATATTACAGAAATAGAGATGATTTTGATTGGTTTTAGCACTGGAAATGGCTTGAAACTGAGCTCAAAGTTGCAGAAATGTTAAATTTTTGCCGATATTCAAGAGTAAACAAACGACCTCACACGTCTAATACACATCAGCTGGTGGGTCTAATATACATTCATAAATGTGGTGATGATATTTATACAATTATTACAGTATTGCATAACAGTAAATCTTCTATTTTTTTGGTGTGAATAAAAATTCATTATGTGAATAAAAAATCAAAATGGAATTTATTTGTAAAGCCTCAAAACATAACTAATGAACAGAGGAAATGTTAGTTTAGTGCCAGGAATGCCTACATTGTTTATTCTGGACCCTATTTTGAAATTGGAATATTTTGAACTTTGTGTTAAATTGGCCAAATTAACAATTTCCGATCACTTTATTTTGTAGTTGAAACAGTTGACTTGGCGATTTCTTGTGCTCAATCGATAGAATAGAAGTAATACTAGTGAAATAGCTAAGAATTTGGTTGACTGGAATAATGTAATTGGCCTAAAATGGGAGTCAAAGTCGGCAAAATCGCCGATTCGTAAATATCGCTGACACATCAAAATTCGCGAGAGCATAATTTCGTCAACTTTCCACCAAATTTCGTACTTTTTGTTTTATTACCTTCACAAAAAGATTCTCTACGATTTCATAAGAAAAAATAACAAATTTTTTTTTTGAAAATTCTTGGACACTGGTGCGTGACTCCAGATTTGGGCCTTGGACCCTGAAAGGGTTAAAGTTCCCTTGAGCGATAAAATGCATATACAGTAGACATATTACTTACCTTAAAATATTTGTAGTCTCAATGGTCTTAATGTAGGGTGAGAGGTGAGAAGTATTTATTTGTAGAAAGTTATGTGGGAGGTATGGCATCCTGCCTGGCCACTTATACCTACTACAACATTAAGCTCCCTAGAGCGATAAAATGCATATATAGTACACTCATTAATTACCTTAAAATATTTGTAGTTTTAATGTAGGGTGAGAGGCGAGTTTTATTTGTATGAAGTCAGGATGGGAAGTATGGGCAGCCAGGAAGGGCAGCCCTCCCCACCTCACCCACACATAATGTAAACAAACCAGATGAATGCATCTGGTTTTCGCCACAAGTCCTACAAGTTGCGTGGCTACCACAAGTCCTACAAGTTGCCTGGCTACTGCAAGTCCTACAAGTTGCCTGGCTACCACAAGTCCTACAAGTTGCCTGGCTACCACAAATCCTACAAGTTGCCTGGCTACTGCAAGTCCTACAAGTTGTCTGGCTACCATAAATCCTACAAGCTGCCTGGCTACCACAAATCCTACAGGTTGTCTGGCTACCACAAGCTACCTGGCTACCACAAGTTGCCTAGCTACCACAAGTTGCCTAGCTACCACAAGTTGCTTGGCTACCATAAGTCCTACAAGTCACCTGGCTACCACATCTCATATTTATGTTAATTTATTCTACTGTGGGGTGTATTTAAATGGATTAAGCAAAATGTCTATATTAACCTTTTATACGATATTTAATGCTCCTTAGAGTGATTATTATTGTGTTATTATCATTAATATGGCATCTTCAAGACTAATAAGACACTCTTAGTGATTGTAATGTGTACCTGCATGCGAGCAGTGTGTAAGTTTACTTAGGTACAGGTACGCATATGTACACATACGCGGACAGAGTGGGCTGGCGGACAGGTCCAGTACCCAGCGATTCGAACAAAAGGGCGAGTTCAATAAAGGGGACAAAGTTGGTTCGAAAAAAGCGGTCGATTTTCAAAGAGTTGGATAAGCGATACGTTCAAAATTTGAGGTTCCACTGTAAATCCTTGTTCCTCTGTAATTCTATTTTCTATCATTGATAATTCTGCTGTGCTTGTTACCCAATATCAACCAGCTTATTTCCCTATAATTATTAGTTTCTTTTCCTTCATGATTATTCATGTTCCTTTGTTATGCATGTTTATTTTACATCTTTAGGTACATTCCCTTCTATTATGCATAGTACATGTATATTGAAGGAATACTCAACCACTCCAAAACTCTTTTCCCATCTACTTTCAGCATCTCAGTCTTAATTTCTTCTTCTTCTATTATTATTATTATTATTATTATTATTATTATTATTATTATTATTATTATTATTATTATTATTATTATAAAAAAGAAGCACTAAACCAATTCCTTCTATTATAGCTGCTTTTTCTCTTTACCTGCTTTACCCACATTTCTGCACTAACCTCTGGCTCTTCCCTCCTCCCAGATCTTATTTCTTCCTGTACAATGCAAAAAATTATAACCCCTTTCACTATCAATATGTAGTAAATTCAGAATATTTTCTTCATCTTTCCAATACTTTCTTTTTCCCATGTAATATTTCATTTTTTATTTTTAACTGTCAAGCCTTGTGCTCTTATATTCTTTAAAGTTACCTAATTGTGGTATTATCTCTTTTTCAGAACATAACACTGCTGAGTAATTATGCAGATCGTCATGTACCATCTTGGGAAGACATTCACAGAGACATTTTCCAAGAGGGTAAAGGTGGTTTATGTCTTTCTCTTAACTTCGCTTTTGCTGCTGTATTAAGGTCATTTGGGGTATGTGCTTACTCGGCAGCTGCAAACTACGTTCCAACAGGTGGAAGAGGCGTACATGTCATTACAGTTATTGATGTTGAGAAAACAAAAAGAACGTGTTGGAATTTTTAAGAAATTCTGAAACAAACTGCAGAAAAGAGTGTTCTGCCACAAGTCTAAATGGCAAAAGTCTTGTAAAAACCAGAAGTCAAGCTGCATCTTTGAGTCCTGGGTCAAAGTATTTTGCAGATGTAGGTTGTGGTTTTCCAACCTTGGAAGCTATAAATCTCAAAGATGATCTTGATCGAGTGTATATAGACTGTGGCCTAGAATACTGCATAACTAAGGAGGATGGTCACTATCTAAGAATGCATAAAAGAGGCGATGAAGTGCCAGAAGGAGAGGAGGTAATATAACCCAGTGAAAGTTGTTTTAATTGAGTAGAACAGTTTTATATATATATATATGTATGTGCATGTATAATCACCTATATGTGGTTGCAGTGATCGAGTCACAGCTCCTGAATCCACAACTGTTACAGTGTGTGTGTGTGTGTGTGTGTGTGTGCACGCACGCACGTGCAAGAGTGAGTGTTAACCATCATTTAACATGATAATTATGTTCCTGAAAACAGCAAGTATTCAAAAAAAATCGTGT
This sequence comes from Cherax quadricarinatus, assembly GCF_026875155.1. Classification (NCBI taxonomy): domain Eukaryota; kingdom Metazoa; phylum Arthropoda; class Malacostraca; order Decapoda; family Parastacidae; genus Cherax; species Cherax quadricarinatus. The sequence continues at coordinate 64,850,938 of NC_069411.1, read as the reverse complement.
AAAGTGAACTGAAGAACATATTGGAAAAATAGGGTGATGTTCCTTAGTCACTCATTATATGTCCCACAATTGTAAAAAAAAAAAAATGAAGGTAATGTAATTGTGTGTGATGTGCATCAGTCAGAGATCCCGTATCCACATCTCTTCTAGCAGATGAAGGGTCCTTATTATTAAGTTGTTTCACTTGTAACTATATTTAGGTTATGAAGGAAAGGTCAGAGTGTTTGAGATGTGAAAGTTGGAGTGTACACTGGAGGGGTTAGGCAGGAGCTAGAGGCTGGTGTTAGGAGGTTGGAGATGCTGGGCAGTGGGGGGTGTAGGGGGGCGAATGGAGGCTGGATGCAGTGAGGCAGTGCAATGGTGATCGTGTGGGTGGCAGTGTTGGAGGCCTGGTGTTTGTAGATGATGGGTGACTGAGTGGGTGTGTTTGTGGGTGATGGTATGGGCAGTAATGAGAGTGGTGGATGGCTACATGACTAGGTGTGTGGATAATGTGCTGGGGTATGTGGGGATGCAAGAGTGGGGATGCAAGAATGGGGATGCAAGAGTGGGGATGCAAGAGTGGGGATGCAAGAGTGGGGATGCAAGACTGGGGATGTGGGAATGGAGGCTGTGAGGGTTAAAGCTGTGGGGGAGTGGTGTGAGTGAAAGGTGTCGGTGGCATGGTGTGGGTGGTATGGATGATGGGTGACAGAGTGGGCGAGTGTGCAGTTGGTGGGGTGGGCAGTAATGAGTGTAGCGGGTGGTTAAGTGATTAGGTGTGTGAACAGTGTGTTAGAGTGAAAAGTTGAGTAAGGTGTGGGCATGAGGTCATGGAGATATGTTGTGGGAGAGGGTGTGGGACTGGGCAAGGTAGTGGGAGAATGTGGCTGTGGGAGAAATGGGGTAGGTGTAGGCAGTTGGCTGGGGGGGGAGGGAATTGTTTGAATGGGTTGTGAGGGTGGAGGTTGTAGATTGAGATGGTGTATGTGAAGGTGTGTGGCCATGGAGGAGTTGTTTGGTTGGAGGTTGCTGGATGTGTGGCAGAGAAAGAGTAAAAACAGGCGTATGGCTAAAGTATGATATTGTGTACAACCAGAGCACTGAGATGAGAGAGGTTGTGTGCATTAAGTAGGTCTCCCCTGTAAGACAATGGACTTATCTGTACGCTTTCCACGAGACTGAGGGAAAAGCACCTGTAACACGTTTTCTGCCTATATGTAGAGGCCCACGGAACAAGTGGGGAAACTTTTTCTGCATATAGGTGTGGTTGACGTATAGGCAACAGAGAGTTTGCATAGTTCCTTTGCATAAAGGGAAAGGGGATAAAAGAGAGTGCAAAAATTATTGGGGAATAAGTCTGTTGAGTATTCCTGGCAAAGTGTATGGTAGAGTTATTATTGAAAGAATTAACCCTGAATTTTAAAAAAAAATTTTTATTTTTTCTTATGAAATGGTAGAGAAACTTTTTCTGAAGGTAATAAAGCAAAAAGTACAAAACTTGATGGAAAATTGGTGAAATTATGCTCTTGCGAATTTTGATGTGTCAGCGATATTTACGAATTGGCGATTTTGCTGACTTTGACTCCCATTTTAGGCCAATTGCATTATTCCAGTCGACCAAATTCTTAGCTATTTCACTAGAAACTTTTAGAGAGGGTGTGGTAGGTAAGTTTGGGGTGCCAGGTGTAAATGATAATGGGAGCCCTTTGATTGAACTTTGTATAGAAAGGGGTTTAGTTATAGGTAATACATATTTTAAGAAAAAGAGGATAAATAAGTATACACGATATGATGTAGGGCGAAATGACAGTAGTTTGTTGGATTATGTATTGGTAGATAAAAGACTGTTGAGTAGACTTCAGGATGTACATGTTTATAGAGGGGCCACAGATATATCAGATCACTTTCTAGTTGTAGCTACACTGAGAGTAAAAGGTAGATGGGATACAAGGAGAATAGAAGCATCAGGGAAGAGAGAGGTGAAGGTTTATAAACTAAAAGAGGAGGCAGTTAGGGTAAGATATAAACAGCTATTGGAGGATAGATGGGCTAATGAGAGCATAGGCAATGGGGTCGAAGAGGTATGGGGTAGGTTTAAAAATGTAGTGTTAGAGTGTTCAGCAGAAGTTTGTGGTTACAGGAAAGTGGGTGCAGGAGGGAAGAGGAGCGATTGGTGGAATGATGATGTAAAGAGAGTAGTAAGGGAGAAAAAGTTAGCATATGAGAAGTTTTTACAAAGTAGAAGTGATGCAAGGAGGGAAGAGTATATGGAGAAAAAGAGAGAAGTTAAGAGAGTGGTGAAGCAATGTAAAAAGAGAGCAAATGAGAGAGTGGGTGAGATGTTATCAACAAATTTTGTTGAAAATAAGAAAAAGTTTTGGAGTGAGATTAACAAGTTAAGAAAGCCTAGAGAACAAATGGATTTGTCAGTTAAAAATAGGAGAGGAGAGTTATTAAATGGAGAGTTAGAGGTATTGGGAAGATGGAGGGAATATTTTGAGGAATTGTTAAATGTTGATGAAGATAGGGAAGCTGTGATTTCGTGTATAGGGCAAGGAGGAATAACATCTTGTAGGAGTGAGGAAGAGCCAGTTGTGAGTGTGGGGGAAGTTCGTGAGGCAGTAGGTAAAATGAAAGGGGGTAAGGCAGCCGGGATTGATGGGATAAAGATAGAAATGTTAAAAGCAGGTGGGGATATAGTTTTGGAGTGGTTGGTGCAATTATTTAATAAATGTATGGAAGAGGGTAAGGTACTAGGGATTGGCAGAGAGCATGCATAGTTCCTTTGTATAAAGGCAAAGGGGACAAAAGAGAGTGCAAAAATTATAGGGGGATAAGTCTGTTGAGTGTACCTGGTAAAGTGTATGGTAGAGTTATAATTGAAAGAATTAAGAGTAAGACGGAGAATAGGATAGCAGATGAACAAGGAGGCTTTAGGAAAGGTAGGGGTGTGTGGACCAGGTGTTTACAGTGAAACATATAAGTGAACAGTATTTAGATAAGGCTAAAGAGGTCTTTGTGGCATTTATGGATTTGGAAAAGGCGTATGACAGGGTGGATAGGGGGCAATGTGGCAGATGTTGCAAGTGTATGGTGTAGGAGGTAGGTTACTGAAAGCAGTGAAGAGTTTTTACGAGGATAGTGAGGCTCAAGTTAGAGTATGTAGGAAAGAGGGAAATTTTTTCCCAGTAAAAGTAGCCTTAGACAAGGATGTGTGATGTCACCGTGGTTGTTTAATATATTTATAGATGGGGTTGTAAGAGAAGTAAATGCGAGGGTCTTGGCAAGAGGCGTGGAGTTAAAAGATAAAGAATCACACACAAAGTGGGAGTTGTCACAGCTGCTCTTTGCTGATGACACTGTGCTCTTGGGAGATTCTGAAGAGAAGTTGCAGAGATTGGTGGATGAATTTGGTAGGGTGTGCAAAAGAAGAAAATTAAAGGTGAATACAGGAAAGAGTAAGGTTATGAGGATAACAAAAAGATTAGGTGATGAAAGATTGAATATCAGATTGGAGGGAGAGAGTATGGAGGAGGTGAACGTATTCAGATATTTGGGAGTGGACGTGTCAGCGGATGGGTCTATGAAAGATGAGGTGAATCATAGAATTGATGAGGGAAAAAGAGTGAGTGGTGCACTTAGGAGTCTGTGGAGACAAAGAACTTTGTCCTTGGAGGCAAAGAGGGGAATGTATGAGAGTATAGTTTTACCAACGCTCTTATATGGGTGTGAAGCGTGGGTGATGAATGTTGCAGCGAGGAGAAGGCTGGAGGCAGTGGAGATGTCATGTCTGAGGGCAATGTGTGGTGTGAATATAATGCAGAGAATTCGTAGTTTGGAAGTTAGGAGGAGGTGCGGGATTACCAAAACTGTTGTCCAGAGGGCTGAGGAAGGGTTGTTGAGGTGGTTCGGACATGTAGAGAGAATGGAGCGAAATAGAATGACTTCAAGAGTGTATCAGTCTGTAGTGGAAGGAAGGCGGGGTAGGGGTCGGCCTAGGAAGGGTTGGAGGGAGGGGGTAAAGGAGGTTTTGTGTGCGAGGGGCTTGGACTTCCAGCAGGCATGCTTGAGCGTGTTTGATAGGAGTGAATGGAGACAAATGGTTTTTAATACTTGACGTGCTGTTGGAGTGTGAGCAAAGTAACATTTATGAAGGGATTCAGGGAAACCGGCAGGCCGGACTTGAGTCCTGGAGATGGGAAGTACAGTGCCTGCACTCTGAAGGAGGGGTGTTAATGTTGCAGTTTAAAAACTGTAGTGTAAAGCACCCTTCTGGCAAGACAGTGATGGAGTGAATGATGGTGAAAGTTTTTCTTTTTCGGGCCACCCTGCCTTGGTGGGAATCGGCCGGTGTGATAATAAAAAAATAATAATACTTCTATTCTATCGATTGAGCACAATAAATCGCCCAGTCAACTGTTTCAACTACAAAATAAAGTGATCGGAAATTGGTAATTTGGGCCCAAATTTTAAAACACGAAGTTCAAAATATTCTAATTTCAAAATAGGGTCCAGAATAAACAATGCAGACATTCCTGGCACTACACTAACATTTCCTCTGTTCATTAGTTAAGTTTTGAGGCTTTACAAATGAATTCCATTTTGATTTTTTATTCACATAATGAATTTTTATTCAAAACAAAAAATAGAAGATTTACTGTTATGCAATATTGTAATAATTGTATAAATATCATCACCACATTTGTGAATGTATATTAGACCCACCAGCTAGCATGTATTAGACGTGTGAGGTCGTTTGTTTACTCTTGAACATCGACAAAAATTTAACATTTCTGCTACTTTGAGCTCAGTTTCAAGCCATTTCCAGTGTTTAAAAAACCAATAAAAATTTCATCTCTATTTGTAATATATCTTCCTTTTCTATCAAATGAGACCAAGAAATTGCAAATACAACTATAAAAAACATACGAAAAAGCACTGTAGAGTCGCTGTTTTAATCGAAAATAACGGTCTCAGTTTTTTTCTCTCATTATACACTGTGTGCTGAAGGATTTGTTTTATGTGGTGCACACATACCACATAGATGTATTCTCTCATATCTAGGCCCAAATTTACCACTCACAGCTTATCAGAGTGAGCTGAGCTCATGGCGTAGATCTATGGTTTGGACCCTGAACGTAAAGCCGTAGATCTACGGCACGGACCCTGAAAGGGTTAAGAGTAAGACAGAGAGTTGGATAGCAGATGAACAAGGAGGCTTTAGGAAAGGTAGGGGGTGTGTAGACCAGGTGTTTACAGTAAAACATATATGTGAACAGTATTTAGATAAGGGTAAAGAGGTTTTTGTGGCATTTATGGATTTAGAAAATGCATATGACAGGGTGGATAGGGGGGAATGTGGCAGATGTTGCAGGTGTATGGTATAGGAGGTAGGTTACTGAAAGCAGTGAAGAGTTTTTACGAGGATGGTGAGGCTCAGGTTAGAATGTGTAGGAGAGAGGGAGATTATTTCTCAGTAAAAGTAGGACTTAGACAAGGATGTGTGATGTCACCGTGGTTGCTCAATATATTTATAGATGGGGTTGTAAGAGAAGTGAATGCTAGGGTCTTGGCAAGAGGTGTGGAGTTAAATGATAAAGAATCAAACACAAAGTGGGAGTTGTCACAGTTGCTCTTTGCTGATGACGCAGTGATTTTGGAGATTCTGAAGAGAAATTGCAGAGGTTGGTGGATGAATTTGGTAGGGTATGTAAAAGAAGAAAATTAAAAGTGAATATAGGAAAGAGTAAGGTTATAAGGATAAAAAAATTAGGTGATGAAAGACTGGATATCAGATTGGAGGGAGAGAGTATGGAGGAGTTGAATGTGTTCAGATATTTAGGAGTGGACGTGTCAGCAGATGGGTCTATGAAGGATGAGGTGAATCACAGAATTGATGAGGGGAAAAGGGTGAGTGGTGCACTTAGGAGTCTGTGGAGACAAAGAACTTTGTCCGTGGAAGCAAAAAGGGGAATGTATGAGAGTATAGTTGTACCAACACTCTTGTATGGGTGTGAAGCATGGATGATGAATGTTGCAACGAGGAGAAGGCTGGGGGCAGTGGAGATGTCATGTCTGAGGGCAGTGTGTAGTGTGAATGTAATGCAGAGAATTCGTATTTCAGATATTAGGAGAAGGTGTGGGATTACCAAAACTATTATCCAGAGGGAGGTTTTGTTGAGGTGATTCAGACATGTAGAGAGAATGGAACAAAACAGAATGACTTTGAGAGTGCATAAATCTGTAGTGGAGGGAAGGCGGGGTAGGGGTCGGCCTAGGATGGGTTGGAGGGAGGGGGTAAAGGAGATTTTGTGTACGAGGGGTTTGGACTTCCAGCAAGCGTGCATGAGCGCATTTGATAGGAGTGAATGGAGACAAATGGTTTTTAATACTTGACGTGCTGTTGGAGTGTGAGCAAAGTAACATTTATGAAGGGATTCAGGGAAACCAGCAGGCCGGACTTGAGTCCTGGAGATGGGAAGTGCAGTGTCTACACTCTGAAGGAGGGGTGTTAATGTTGCAGTTTTATAACTGTAGTGTAAAGCACCCCTCTGGGAAGACAGTGATGGAGTGAATGATGATGAAAGTTTTTCTTTTTCGGGCCACCCTGCCTTGGTGGGAATTGGCCGATGTGTTAATAAAAAAAAAATAAATCAGAGTGAGAATGCATCACAAGTGGTGTTCCATAGGGGTCAGTGTTTGGCCTCTTTGTTGTTCACAGTAGAATATATAAACTATATAGATGAGGGAATAAATACTGCCTCTCCTCACTTAGCGATGTACTCATCTACCGACGCCTTGGACTTACGACGGTCTCTGACCAGTATGCATACCTACAGTGGAACTCCAGATTTCTTATGCATGAAGTATCATACATTTCGGATTTAGACCACTTTTTTGGGTGAAATTTTGGTCCGGATTTTGTACCTCCACCTGGGTATTGTACATATCAGACGTGTCCACCTACCCGGGAAGCCTCCACTCATGCGTACGTGTCTTAATCGGGCTCTGTCACTGGTCAAGTGAGCATTACTTCGTGCGTTCATTTGAACTATTTAGTAATAATCCATTGTTTTTTGTGTTGAACTATTGAGTGTGGCTGCGAAATAAGCCACCGTGGGCCCAAAGAAAGTTCCTGGCCCCAGCCCTTTGGTAAAGGTGAGAAACACAATAGAATTCAAAAGAGAGAATGTAGAAAAATGTGAAAGTGGTGTACGTTTAGCCGAGCTTGCAAGAAGGTATTGGAAGTCGAAATCAACAATCTGTTCCATCCTGGCAAAGAAAGTAGAAATCAAGGAAGCTAAAGTTGTGAAATGGGTAAATATGCTAACGAAACAGAGACCACATACAATCGAAGATGTGGAGAAGTTGTTGTTGGTGTGGATCAACGAAAAACAGTTAGTGGGAGATAGTGTTGTAGAGTTGATCATTTGCGAAAAGGCATGGCAGTTGTATGCAGATCTCATAAAGAAAATGCCTGGAATGAGTGCTGCTGTTAGTGAATTTAAGGCTAGCAGAGGCTGGTTCAAGAAGAGTAGTGGCATACACAGTGTTGTAAGGCATGGTGAGGCTGCTAGTTCAAACAAATGTGCAACCAAAGAATTCGTTGATGAATTCAAGGAGTACGTAGAGGCTGAAGGATTCATCCCCCAACAAGTGTTCAGTTGTGAGGAAACAGGCCTCTTTTGGAAGAAAGTGCCAAAGAGGACCTACATCACACAGGAGGAAAAGGCACTGCCAGGACACAAGCCTATGAAGGCTAGGCTAACTCTTTTGTTCTGTGGTAATGCTAGTGGGGATTTCAAAGTGAAGTCTTTACTAGTGTATCACTCTGAAAATCTCTGAGTGTTCAAGAAAAACAATGTCATCAAGAGTAAATTGTGTGTGATGTGGAAAGCTAATAATAAGGCATGGGTCATGAGGCAAATTTTCATTGACTGGGTCCACGAAGTGTTTGGCTCGAGTGTGAAAAAATACCTCCTGGGAAATAACTTGCCACTTAAGTCCCTCCTGGTACTGGACAATGCTCCTGCTCATCCTCCAGACTAGGAAGACCAATTGTTTAGGGACTTCAGTTTTATAACAGTGAAGTTCTTGCCTCCTAACACCACTCCTCTCATCCAGCCCATGGACCAGCAGGTCATTTCTAACTTCAAAAAACTCTACACGAAAGCAATGTTTCAAAGGTGCTTTGAAGTGATCTCGGTCACTGAATTGACCCTAAGAGAGTTCTGGAGGAATCACTTCAGCATCCTCCACTGCATAAGACTTATAGGTAAGGCTTGGCAGGGAGTGACTTCCAGGACTTAGAACTCTGCTTGGAGAAAATTGTGGCCAGAATGTGTCCTTGACAAGGATTTTGAAGGGTTTGAGGCTGACCCTGATGACCCTATGCCTGTTGTGGAATCTATTGTGTCTTTGGGGGTGTCCATGAGGTTGGAGGTGAGTGGCGAGGATGTGGAAGAGTTGGTGGAGGACCACAGGGAAGAGCTAATGACTGAAGAGCTGCAAAACCTTCAGCTGGAACAGCAACAGACCACGGCGGAGGAAATTGCTTCAGAGGAGGAGGAAGGGAGAGGGGAGCAGGTGCCTTCTTCAGTAATTAAGGACATGTGTGCAAAGTGGAATGAGTTGCAAATTTTGTGGAAAAATATCACCCTGACCAAGCTGATACAAGCCATATCTGCAACATGTTCAGTGACAGTACTTTGTCCCATCTTAAAGAGACACCAGAAACAGAGCTCTGGAGAGTTTTAGTGCCATAGGGGTCCAGTGCCAGCAAATGACAAAGAAGGGAAGTAACCCCGGATAGGGCTTTGATACCTGAAGTCCTTATGGAAGGGGCTTCCCCTTCCAAACAATAAGCTCTCCTCTCTCTCCCCTCCTCGCCTTCTTCCATATGCCAACAAGAGTCTTCAATAAAGATATGTAATAGTGATTTAAATGTTCATTTATCCATTTCATTAGTGCTTTATATTTATTTCTCATTGTTTTCTCATTATATTTTGTTAATATTTTTGGGTGTCTGGAACAGATTAATTGTATTTACATTATTTCTTATGGGAAATATTACTTCGGTTTTCGTATGTTTCGGATTTAGAACTACCTTCTGGAACAGATTAAGTATGAAATCCGGAGTTCTACTGTAATGTATATTAGAGCTGATTATTCTGTTTATTACATTATACAATACAGTAATGTATAAACATTTAAAAATATACCAGAAATGTTATAAATGGTGCAAAGGTGATATTAAAACAATATCAAAGATAGTTGACACAAACCCACTACCATTATAGTATGCTCCTTACTTAGTGATGAATTCGTTTACCAATGTGGCCTTAGGAACGAAACTCCATCGCTAAGTGAGGAGAGGCTGTAATGACATAATTACTCTAATGTGGAAAACTTGAGGAAATTAAAACTATATCAGATTATAAAACAAATTCCAACCATACAATGGAGTGAAAAACTATTGTGAAGAACATAGGAGTGAAAATGTCAGAGGATCTTCCTTTCAAAGATTACAACATTGTATGAACCACATCTGCTAGAAAAATTATAGGATGGATAATGAGAATCTTTCAAAACTAGGAATGCCAAGCCTTTGATGATTCTCTTCAAATAGCTTGTTCTCTCTAGGCTGGAATGTTGCTGTACACTAACAACCCCTTTCAAGGCAGAATATATTGCTGACTTGGAGAATGTACAGAGAACCTTCATGGCACACATAAATACGATAAAGCACCAAAATTACTGGGAACGGTTGAAGTCCCTTGACTTGTACTCACTGGAACGCATGTGAAAAAGATACAGGTCTTCCCCCACATTCACGAGTTCCACTTTCACGGGCTTCAAACATTCGCGAATGCCCAGCCACCCAATCGTATTTAAAATACACGTACAGTGGAACCTCAAAAATCGAACTGCTCCCAACTCAACCAATTATGTAAGTGTATTTTTGTAAGTGCTTTTATAAGTGTATTTTTGAGGGTTTGAAATGGACTAATCTAATTTACATTATTCCTGATGGGAATAAATTCATTCGGTAACGGCACTTGGACAGCCTTCTGGACTGAAGAAAGTTCGATATTTGAGGTTCCACTGTATGTCGTTACGTATGTTAGGAATTGTGGCGGCAGCAGAGTTTGTTCATAGACAGGACAAGATAGTCCTTCAATATGACACTAATATAAACTCTACAGCTTATTTATATATCAAAATTGATCTAATATGACATATTAAACAATATTAATAACAGTAATAACAATACTAATAACAGTAATAACCACTCGTTATTAATATTAATAACAATATTAATAACGAGTGGTGTTGTGTTGTTGTTGGGTGTATAAAGGCCACTGAGAGCACAAGCCGTACATAGTGGTGGTGAAGGCCAGCAGAGGCGGCTGTGTTCTCAGTAGCCCTATATACCTCCAACAACATTGGAGGAGTTAGGTTTGTGCTGTCCTTTTTCTATCGATTAATCGCTTAACTTACTTGCTACTCTGTTAATGCTACACTTTATCGCTGGCTGGTGTTATAGCCTTTATCGACTTGTGCTGGTTTAGTATCAAATATATCGTTGAATCACTGAAGAAGGCACATTCTCCCCTCTCTCTTCCTCCTCCACTTCAGTACTCTGCTACAAGTTCTCTCTTGAATTCTATAGTCTTTCTCACCTTTACCAAAGGGTTGGCACTAGTACAATATTTTATGATGTTTTCATGTGTTTTATGATTGTTCATGGTTCAGTAGATTAAGGAACCAGTATTGTTAGGCTAAATAAATGTGGCCTAAGTATATGTGTGTACCTCCCCCACTTCAGTACTCTGCTACGAGTTCTTTCTTGAATTCTATAGTCTTTCTCACCCTCTTTACAAAAGGGTTGGTACTAGTACAATATTTTATGATGTTTTCATGTGTATTATGATTGTTCATGGTTCAATAGGTTAAGGAACCAGTATTTTTAGGCTAAGTAAATGTGGCCTTAGTATATGTGTGCACCAAACATTGGCGATTTGTCAACATTTGCGAGGCTGAACATCAAAATGGTATACAATACCGACAGGTTGTTAGGTAAGACACATATGCAACAGTTAGACAACTTTATTCCGAAACGTTTCGCCTACACAGTAGGCTTCTTCAGTCGAATACAGAAAGTAGGCAGGAACAGTAGAGATGTGAAGACGATGTAATCAGTCCATCACCCTTGAAGTCGTAGAATTTGAGGTTGTCAGTCCCTCGGCCTGGAGAAGTTCAGTTCCATAGTCAGGAACTATCTGAAGATCAAGCGACAGTGCGGAGACTTAAATACTGTCGGAAGGAGAGGTGCAGGGTAGTAGTAGTAGTAGTAGTAGTAGTAGTGAGAGGCAACTGAGAGGTCATGTCCCTCTCAGATCCAACCCTTCTCACTTGAAAAGCTTGTCCAAGGTGTTTTCTGTACCAAGATGCCACGTGTTGCAGTGTCTGAAGAAGCCTACTGTGTAGGCGAAACGTTTCGGAATAAAGTTGTCTAACTGTTGCATATGTGTCTTACCTAACAACCTGTCGGTATTGTATACCATTTTGATGTTCATCTTGTCAGACACTGCAACACGTGGCATCTTGGTACAGAAAACACCTTGGACAAGCTTTTCAAGTGAGAAGGGTTGGATCTGAGAGGGACATGACCTCTCAGTTGCCTCTCACTACTACTACTACTACTACTACTACCCTGCACCTCTCCTTCCGACAGTATTTAAGTCTCCGCACTGTCGCTTGATCTTCAGATAGTTCCTGACTATGGAACTGAACTTCTCCAGGCCGAGGGACTGACAACCTCAAATTCTACGACTTTAAGGGTGATGGACTGATTACATCGTCTTCACATCTCTACTGTTCCTGCCTACTTTCTGTATTCGACTGAAGAAGCCTACTGTGTAGGCGAAACGTTTCGGAATAAAGTTGTCTAACTGTTGCATATGTGTCTTACCTAACATTTGCGAGGCTCTTGATACCCTAACCCTTGTGAATGTGGACAGAGACCTGTACATGATAATATACACATGGAAAATCCTAGAGGGATTAGTATCAAATTTGCACACGAAAATTGCTCCCTGAAAAAAACAAAAGACTTGGCAAGAGATGCAACATCCCCCTGATGAAAAGCACAGGTGCCATGAGTACACTAAGAGACAACACAATAAGCATCAGGAGCCTAAGATTGGTCAACTGCCTCCCAGCATACATAAGGGGGATTACCAATAGACCCCTGGCTGTCTTCCAAGGTCTGGACAGGCACCTAAAGTCAGTACCTGACCAGCTGGGCTGTGGTTTGTACGTCGGTTTGCATGCGCCCAGCAGTAACAGCCCGGTTAATTAGGCCCTGATCCACAATGAGGCCTGGTCATGGACTGGGTTACTGGGGCATTGACCCCCAAAACCCTCTCTGGGTATACACCAGGTATAAGCAAGTTTGCTGATGTCACCATAATAAGCCATTGGATTAACTCTTATGAGGACACTAGGGCACTACAGGAAGATCTGAATAGATTGATGCAGTGGTCAGAGTAGCAAAAGATGCAGTTTAATGTGAACAAATGAAAAGTTCTAAAGCCTTGGAAAAGAAAATAGTCATTGCACTTATGAACTAAATAATGTAGAGCTTAATCACTCCGAATGCAAAAAAAAATTTTGGTGTTTTGGTTAGCAGTCATCTAAAGCCAAGACAACAGTTCTTAAGTATTTGCAATAAAGCAAATAGAGTTCTTGGCTTCCTATCAATAAGTTTAAGTAACAGGAGTCCTCAGGTTATATTTCAACTCTATATATCATTGGTTAGGCCTCATTTAGATTATTTTACACAGTTCTGGTCACTATGTTACAGAATAGACATAAATGCACTGGAAAATGTACAGAGAAGGATGACAAAGTTGATCCCATTATTACAAACTCAGGTGAAGTCTAATGGCTTGCACACCTTATTGTAGCATGATAACCACGGTAGAAATGAGGAACGAGCAAAAGGCAGAGTTGAGTAAATATTTATGTATTTCATTCACCAAGCAGCAAGCAGTAATATGTACAATATTTATAGAGGATATGTACAGAAAGGCAATTTTTCAAGCTAAAGACATGGTAAGAACTGCCTTCAACCAGACTTGGAGGTAAATCTGGCAAAGTTGATTCACATGTGTACCACATTGCATCACAACTTTAGCGGGCTTCCTTGTCATTGGTTAGGTTGAACCAAGGTGTTAGCATAATGAGGGGGCCCCTGCTCATTGTACCTTTAGCATCTGGTTCACTGGTCAGGAGGGCATGAATATATGGGCGTGTGACATCTGCCGAATAAAATGTACTCCTAGCATACCACACCCCCACCTCAAAAGGGCTCTAATAGCCAGGACTAAGCATCCTTCAGTGTGTACTGTGCCATCATGGCATGAATTACTAAAGGAACTGCCTTTCCTCTCAACCATCCAACTCATTAGATATTGTATGTAGATAAATTGTTCAGAGAACCGACATGTTGATAAATTTGACGCATGTGCTACTCTTGGGTATCTTTATTGAGGAAACGTTTCGCCACACAGTGGCTTCATCAGTCCATACAAAGGAGAATCGTGAAGAGCAAGCAGAGAATGCGGTAATCAGTCCCTCAACCTTGAGTCGATGTGGTCAGTCCATCAATCTTAAATAGAATACAGCATATGAGCGGAGAAGTGGCTTATACGTATACCGTAGGCAGGAGAGGTGCAGCAGTCATAGGTGATGTCACATTTGTCCATGTGGAAGTAGGTCGTGCCCAAGGGTTAGGCAAGCAAAGAATTCCCAAGTATTAAGAAGTTGCAGTGTCTGACAGGAATGTAGACGAGTGGTTCAGAGAACCAAGATGTTGATAAATTAGACACGTGCAACTCTTGGGTATCTTTATTGAGGAAACGTTCCTCCACACAGTGGCTTCATCAGTCCATACAAAGGAGAATCGTGAAGAGCAGGAGGAGAATGAGGTAATCAGTCCCTCAACCTTGAGTCGATGTGGTCAGTCCATCAATCTTGAATAGAATACACCATGTGAGTGGAGAAGTGGCTTATATACCGTAGGCAGGAGAGGTGCAGCAGTCATAGGTGGTGTCACATTTGTCCATGTGGAAGAGGTCATGCGCAAGGGTTAGGCAAGTGAAGAATTCCCAACCTTGGGCATGACCTACTTCCACATGGACAAATGTGACACCACCTACGACTGCTGCACCTCTCCTGCCTACGGTATATAAGCCACTTCTCCATTCATATGCTGTATCCTGTTCAAGATTGATGGACTGACCACACCGACTCAAGGTTGAGGGACTGATTACCTCATTCTCCTCCTGCTCTTCACAATTCTCCTTTGTATGGACTGATGAAGCCACTGTGTGGCGAAATGTTTCCTGAATAAAGATACCCAAGAGTTGCACATGTGTCTAATTTATCAACATGTCAGTTCTCTGAACCATTCATCTACAAACCTGTCAGACACTGCAACTTCTTGGGATCTTAATACTTGGGAATTCTTCGCTTGCCTAACCCTTGGGCATGACCTACTTCCACATGGACAAATGTGACACCACCTATGACTGCTGCACCTCTCCTGCCTATGGTATATATGCCACTTCTCCATTCATATGCTGTATTCTATTCAAGATTGATGGACTGACCACATCGAATCAAGGTTGAGGGACTGATTACCTCATTCTCCTCCTGCTCTTCACGATTCTCCTTTGCATGGACTGATGAAGCCAGTGTGGTGAAACGTTTCCTCAATAAAGATACCCAAGAGTTGCACATGTGTCTAATTTATCATTAGATATTGTTTATCCTGAAGGGACTTTCAAGTCAGGCATGACCTTACAGTAAGATAGTAGAGCTAGAGTAGGTTCAAGACACTTGCAATTAGCAGCAAAGTGTCCCTTCACAAACAAACAAAGTTATTTACTCGAATTTTACTCAAATTTTACTTTAAAACCATATGGAAATAAAAAGAGCTTACTACCCATTTTTCACTAAAACATCCTTACAACCTGTCGGTATTTTATACCATTTTAATGTTCATCCTTACAAATTATAAACTGGAGAGTGTGTTGGCCAGCACATTATCTTTGCCGGCTGAGGTAGGTCAGAGGATTGTGGCCACTGAAGATGGTGACCGCACGTGATGTGCTGGACAAGAACACTTTGAAACATTCCAGTGCAAGTACAAGGGCCAGGGTCTCTTTCTCAGAAATGGAATAGGCCAACTGATAGGCCTGGTATTTGGCTAAATAATGTACCACGAGCTTAAGACATCGCTCACCAGATGCTTGGAATAACTGTCCCTACTCCAGATTCACATGCATCAACCTGTCCCTTACTATTGGGACAGTAGTAAGGGAACTGTGTATAAGAAATGTTTAACATGGTTAAATGCCTCTTGACAACTAGAGGTCCAGCAAAATTTAGTTTTAGAACTGGAAGGAGAGGTTACGGGGGGCTGCCACATTTGCAAAATTTCTACAGAACTTGCAATAAAATCCTATCATTTCTAAGAATCTTTGCAGAGACTTCCCATCCTTAGAAATGGGGTAATTTTGAATGGCCAAAACTTTGGTAGATTTAGGTGCCACTTTACCACTACCTACCCAACATTATAGGTGAGGATCCTGGAGGATGGTTGAGTTAACCTCCAGAATTGTGTACAGGGAATCAGAGTCATCCACAGGGTCACCTTAGGTGACTCAAACAGTAGTTTAATCTGATTAATGTGGTAAGCCTTACCCAAGTTGGTGTATCAACGTATCAGGTGCTACCATGTAGTTTAACCCTTAAACTGTCCAAACAGATCGACATTCAAATTCGTAGTGCTCCAAAAGTACATAGATCTACATTTTTTTTTTACATATTTTCAAATATAACAAAAAAAATGTAGATAAAAGTCTTTTTTACACGTTTTCAAATGTAAAAAAAAAAAAAGAAGATCTACATTTTTTTACATACTTTCAAATGTTAAAAAAACGTAGCTCTACTTTTGGACAGTTTAAGGGTTAAATAAGAAATCGTTTTTACCACTTGCATTGGTCCCATAAACCTCACTCTGAAGGTTCCACCAGGCATAGGTTCCTGAACCAACACCTTGTTTCCTGGGTTAAAGGAGTGAAATTTATTTTTGTCATACCAGTGTTTCATGTTGTTTTGAGCAGCTTTTAGGTTGGCCCTAGCCACCTGACATACCATGTGCAATCTTGATATAGGATCATAGGGCGTCTTGCAGGCATCTCCCCACCATCCTTCCTTGAGCACGTATGGTAGACATCTCACATTATCCCCAAAAATCAGCTCAAAAGGACTGTATCCTGTTGATTCCTGCACAGTTTCTCACATTGCAAACATCAACAGAGGAAGCGATTCACCCCTGTCTGTAGAAAAATGCATGCAATACATACTCATTATAGTTTTTAAGGTTTGGTGAAACCTTTCCAGGGCACTTTGGGACTGAGGCTGATAAACTGTGGACAGTTTTTGATTAATTCCTAGCCTAATTGAAGCTTCTCTGAATGTTTTTGCTGTGAAATCAGTGCCCTGGTCACTTTGAATAGATTGTGGAATGTCAGAGTGGGAAATAAACCTAATGAGGGCTTTAAGAATGGCTTTAGTATTAATACTATGCATAGGTACTGCCTCAGGATACTTAGTAGTTTTGCCAAGAATGGTAAACAGATATTGATTACGTGACTTGGCCTTTGGTTAAGGTCCCACACATTTAACGATTATGTCCACATTTGGCTCTCCATCAGCTGGTACAGGATGAAAGGGTGTGGGTTTAACATAGTGTCCAGGTTTACCCACTTGCTATAAAGAGTTTTAATGACACCCAAATGTCCAAAGGACGAATTGTGTGCTAATTTCTTGACCTGAGTTCTGAATTTCTATGATACAAGTCCTCCATCACAAATCCGGCATCATTGGGACCTGTAGTGTGCTGCATTACTGAGTTTGCCGGATTACAGAGTGGTTAGGTTAGAATGCACTTAATAAAATTAATCAACTTGACTTACACAAAGTTCATTGAACATCGGCAAAAATCGAACATTTCCGCTACTTTGAGATAAATTTCAAGGTACTTTTCGTCATGAAAGCAATCAAAATCATGTCTATTTCTGTAATATATCTTCCATTCTATCAAATGAATCCGCAAAAATGAGAATACAACCATAAAATCCATACGAAAATATACTGCAAAGAGGCGGCTAATGGTTGAGCAGTGAACTCCCTTATTTATCGTCCGTCTTTTTTATTTTTGTTGTACGTTAAGAAGCATCCTTCCATCATACATTGCCCAAGTTTCAATGAGATAGCCCAACAAACAACCGAGAAAAAAAATATTTACCAAAAATCATATATGGCAAGCCCAAGCCAGGTACTGGAAATAAGTCACTTTGACTTTTCTGGGTTATCCTAGGTTCTCTATACATACACCACTATGTATGATATTCTATGTAACTGTATTTGTGTATACCTGAATAAACTTATTTACGTCTAGTCTGTCAACTGAGTACAAGAAACCGCCCATTCACTTATTTCAACTACCCAATAAAGTGGTCAGAAATTGGCAATTTCGCTGATTTCACACAAATTTCAACAGATGCCAATTTCAAAATAGGGTCCAGAATAAACAATGCTGACATTCCTGGCACTAAAATAACATTTTATCTGTTCATTAGTCATGGCTCCAGGCCCCTCTTATATTACTCTTGCTTACCATTTGGAATTTTTATTCACAAAAAAATAGAGGATTTACTGTTATGCAGACTGCTGCATTATTGTAATAATTGTATAAATAATGTCAACCCATTCTTGACTCCATATTGGAATTTGGACTGGCAGGCAGACAGGTATTGGACGGTGACGTCATTTGTTTACTCTTGAGCTTCGGTAAAGAATAGAGCATTTTCGCTACTGTGAGCATAATTTCAAGGTACTTTTCATCATGAAAGCCATCAAAATCATATCTGTTTCTGTAATATATCTTTCATTCTATCAAATGAGACCGAGAAAATGAGAATACAGTGGACCCCCGGTTAACGATATTTTTTCACTCCATAAGTATGTTCAGGTGCCAGTACTGACCGAATTTATTCCCATAAGGAATATTGTGAAGTAGATTAGTCCATTTCAGACCCCCAAACATACACGTACAAACGCACTTACATAAATACACTTACATAATTGATCGCATTCGGAGGTAATTGTTATGCGGGGGTCCACTGTATAACCATAAAAACCATACAAAAATATACCGCTAAGCGGCCGCTAATGGCTGAGAAGTGAACTCCACTATTTATGGTCTGATTTCTTTCATTTTTGGTGTACGTTAAGAAGTATCTTTCCATCATATATTGCCTAAGTTTGAATAAGATAACCCAACAAACAACTGAGAAAATAATAATAATATAATAATAATAATAATAATAATAATAATATCTTTATTTACTACACGTACATGTACAAGGTATACAGGCCTAACTGACATTGGTGACATACTACTATATAGAAAGCCGCTTGTTATGCAGAGTATTTCAAGAAAATTAGGTCAGTGTCCCAGGATAACACCCACACTAGTCGACTAACACCCAGGTACCCATTTACTGATGAGTAAACATAGACAACAGGTGTAAAGAAACACGCCTAATGTTTCTACCCTGGCTGGGAATCGAATATTTACCAAAAATCATATATGGCTAACCGAAGCCAGGTACTAGAAATAAGCCACGTTGACTTTTTTTGGGTTATCCTAGGTTCTCTACACATATGCTGCTATGTGTGATAATCTATATAAAGAAAATAGCTTTTTTACTTCAGGTTTATGGTGGAGTACGAGTGTATATCACAGTTAGCCCTGTGCTATACTCCGTTTTCCCTAATATAAGCCCCTAAGACAGGGATAGGAGAATGGTATTTGTATACCATACCCTCTTCATACCTCCGTCGAACTGCTCGGTGTTAAGCCAAATATTATTTATTCTGGAGTATTTAACATGTTTTGTGTTATTTATATTGTTTATTATGTCATATTAGATCAATTGTGATAGGCAAATAAGCTGTAGTGTTGATATTAGCGTAATAATAAAGCATATTCTCCTGCTTCATGAGACTGAGCTCATGGCAACCGACAGTGGCTTCAAAGCCACCTTATCTTTAATGGACAATGTATTGTGTAGGTGCTTTACATAATGAGAAGCATTTCTTTCATTCATTGGAACCATGGCTAGGGCTAAAAGTAAGCAGGTTTAAACAATAAATGGAGAAAAAGAAATTGGAATGACTTATGCAGCAAGTGGTGCCACCAAACAGTACCAGGAGGTTGGTGTGGCGACCCTGGAAATTTGAAATTATGCTAGCCACAATTAGTGCCGAATAATTGAAGGAACTGAATAACTGATTGCCGGATTTTTGATGGCAGACCTGTACTACCAATCTGCCTGGTTTTAACATTCCCCTTACCTCCTTACCAATAGCCAGGCTAAATGGTAAGCTTTTTAAGGACATATTTAACTGGGTGACTAGAGCTGAATTCACCCATGACAGCTTGAAGAGCAGAGGCTTGAGAAGAGCCCCTTTGTTGCTCTTCTTGAAAGGACAGTGCCTCGAGCATGGAAACAGAAACATTTGGCAGTCTTGCAACTTTTCATTAGATTTACAAGGCCCTGGCCAGTTTTCCCTCATAGAATAAGTTGTCAAGCTGTGGAACACAGTACTCCAAGGTTAGGTCAGCATTCTCATCAGACATTCCTTTGAAATTGCCCAGGTTATGGCCAACATCGGAGAAGAGGCTTCATTGGCTACAGTGGGCTTGGGACAGCATCTAGAATTTTGAACATAGTTGTCAAGCAGCAATAAAGCATCTGTCATGGGGAATCCCTCTGACACTCCTACAGTTAAATACCCAGTGTAATACTGGCTTTTCATTTATTTATTTATTTATTTATTTATTTATTTACAATTTGAGCATACATACAGAGGTACAAAAAAATACAGATAACAGCAGCATGCCAAAGCCACTTATACTATGCATAGCATTTTGGGCTGGCTTAAAATTAACTAAGCAATGATGAAATCAGTGATAATACATTATTTTAAACAGATAACTATAAAGCACAAATGAGTATTACAAAGACAGGTCATATGGTTGCATGCATTGTTGTACATTCAGTCGTATGAAGTATTCTGTTAGGTAGTGTATTTAAAAAATAATAAAGTTAGATTGGGTTTTAGGTTTAACATTTATGTGAAATAATTGTGAGAAACATTTAAGATATACAATTTATAAGGTTCAGTTATTCAGTATTTATTTGGTTTTGGGTGAGTAAGTGATCTTTGAGAAGAGACTTGAATTTATAAACAGGTAGTGTTTCTTTTATATTTACAGGTAATGAATTCCAGATTTTAGGGCCTTTTATGTGCATTGAGTTTTTGCATAGTGTGAGATGGTCATGTGTTTTGTTGAGGTTGGCAAGGAGATGTTTGAGGGGAGGGTTAATATCAGAGTTAAGTGTTCTATGTATGTAATAGGTGCAGTAATAAGTATGGATGTTTTGTATGGTGAGTAGGTTTAGTGTATTGAATATTGGTGGAGTGTGCTGCCTGTAGTGAGAATTTGTTATCATTCTAACTGCAGCCTTTTGTTGGGTAATTAGTGGTCTGAGATGGTTAATTGTTGTTGAGCCCCATGCACAAATTCCATAGTGAGATAGGGTAAATAAGAGAGTGATATAGGGCCAGGAGGGCTGACTGTGGAACATAGTACCGTATCTTCGATAGTATGCCTACAGTCTTGGAAATTTTCTTAGAAATTTGTTGTATATGTGTATGAAATTTGAGTCTATTATCAAGGTGGATTCCTAAGAATTTTCCCTCTGTTAGTTTTTGTGATAGGTGATCCGTTTAAACATTATGTTAAGAGGGACATCTGTAGCTCTGTTACCAAACTGAATGAAGTAGGTTTTGTCAATGTTTAGTGTAAGTTTGTTAGTCCTCATCCAGGTAGATATTTTCTGTAATTCGGTATTTACAGTATTGGCTAGCGTGACTGGGCTCGGGTGAGAGAAGACGTATGTAGTGTCATCTGCAAATAGTGTGGGTTTGAGTAATTGCGAAGCATTTGGAAGGTCATTTATGTATAGGAGAAAGAGAAGAGGGCCAAGGACACTTCCCTGTGGGACACCAACTGTAATTGGTTGCGCAGAAGAGTTTGCCCCATTTGCGTACACATATTGGCTTCTGTTGCTGAGGTATGACTTGAGGTAGTTGAGGGAGTGCCCTCTTATACCATAGTGTGACAATTTTACGTGGAGCAAGTCATTGTCAACTGTATCAAAAGCTTTACGTAAGTCAATGAAGATCCCCAGTGGGACTTCTTTTTTCTCTATTGCAGTGTATATATGTTCTAGCATGTGTATAATAGCATCATTAGTATTTTTATTAGGCCTGAATCCAAATTGGCAGGGGTTGAGTATGTTTTGGGAGATAAGGTAGGAGTAGATTCGTTTATGAACTAATTTTTCGAAGATTTTTGAGAGAGGGTGTAAGTTGGATATTGGCCTATAGTTATTCAACTCTGTTTGGTCTCCTCCTTTGTGGATCGGGGTGACCCTTGCTATTTTGAGTACTGTAGGGAAGGTGGAGGATTCTATGGATTTGTTAAAGAGAGTTGCAATGATTGGTGATAGCACTTGTGACAGTTTTTTGTATATAAAGGGTGGTAAGGTATTTAAATCTCCTGCCTTGTTTTTTAGTGCGTTGATAATAAGGGAGACTTCGTATGGGTTAGTCGGAGCTAGGAACAGTGTGTTCGGGTAGTTGCCAGTGAGGTAGTCATTTGGTGGGGTATCTGAGCTTGGGATTTTATTGGCAAGGTTTTGTCCTATAGTGGAGAAGAAGTCTGTTTGCTGTTTCTGTTGGTGGGAGTTGGGGTTCATCTGATTTTGCTAATTTTATTTCGCTATTTCGTGATATCTTTTTTGTTCCCAGAATTTCTGATAGGGTTTTCCAGGTCTTTTTTATATCACCTCGTAAGTTGGTTAATCTGTTCTCATAATACAATTTTTTTGCCCTTCTTATCAGGCTGGTTAGGATTGACGAGTAACGTTTTGTTTGGTCTCTGGTTATGTGACCCATTCTGTACTGTTTTTCATATTGGTGTTTTGTATTTATGGATTTGAGAATGCTGGGTGTTAGCCAGGGACTGTTCAGTCTCTTAGCTGTCATCTGTTTAGTTTTTTTAGGGCAGTGCTTGTTATAGAGGTATTGGGTCTTTTTTAGAAAATTATTAATACATTCGCCAATATCTGTATAGATTTATGACTAATCTATGCAAGGAACAGAAAATACAGCTCCCCCTACGCTTCTAATCCGATAAGATTTTGTTTGGATTTGTAACCCCGGAGGGTTAGCCACCCAGGATAACCCAAGAAAGGCAGTGCATCATTGAGGGACTGTCTGTCTTATTTCCACTGGGGCCCTTAACTTCAATAACAAGAACATAAAGTGGGACCAAGTAAACTAAGTCCTAAATAATATAAGCTGGGAAGATAGCCTAAGCAACACAGGCCCCAACTTATGCCTAGAACAGATTAACTCTGTGGCACTCGATGTATGCTTAAGACATATTCCTTTAAGAAAAAGGAGGAGTAGATGTAAAATAGAAAGAGACAGGCACTCCCTTTACAGGCGATGGAAAAGAATAACAGAGCGGCTAAAAGAGGCCGATATATCTGCAATGCGTAGGGAGACACTGGTCAAAGAAATAGCAAACATCGAATTAAAGCTAAAGGAATCTTACAGGAGTCAGGAATCACGGGAAGAACTAAAAGCCATAAATGAAATCGAAAGAAACCCAAAGTATTTCTTTTCTTATGCCAAATCAGAGTCAAAAACAACATCCAGTATTGGGCCCCCTACTTAAACAAGATGGGTCCTATGCAGATGACAGCAAGGAAATGAGTGAGCTACTCAAGTCCCAATATGACTCAGTTTTTAGCAAGCCGCTAACCAGACTGAGAGTTGAAGATCTAAATGAATTTTTTTATGAGAGAGCCACAGAATTTGGTAAACACATGCCTATCTGATGTTATCCTGACGCCAAATGACTTCGAACAAGCGATAAATGACATGCCCATGCACTCTGCCCCAGGGCCAGACTCATGGAACTCCGTGTTCATCAAGAACTGCAAGAAGTCCCTATCACATGCTTTTAACATCCTATGGAGAGGGAGCATGGACACTGGGGTTGTCCCACAGTTACTAAAAACAACAGATGTAGCCCCACTCCACAAAGGGGGCAGTAAAGCAATAACAAAGAACTACAGACCAATAGCACTAACATCCCATATCATAAAAATCTTTGAAAGGGTCCTAAGAAGCAAGATCACAACCCATCTAGATACCCATCAATTACACAACCCAGGGCAGCATGGGTTTAAAGCAGGTAGCTCCTGTCTATCCCAACTACTGGATCACTACGACAAGGTTCTAGATGCACTAGAAGACAAAAAGAATGCAGATGTAATATACACATACTTTGCAAAAGCCTTCGACAAGTGTGACCATGGCGTAATAGCGTACAAAATGCATGCTAAAGGAATAACAAGAAAAGTTGGTAGATGGATCTATAATTTCCTAATAAATAGAACACAAAGAGTAGTAGTCAACAAAGCAAAGTCTGAGGCGGCTACAGTGAAAAGCTATGTTCTGCAAGGCACAGTACTCACTCCCATCTTGTTCCTCATCCTCATATCTGACATAGACAGGGATATAAGCAATATAAGTCTTTTTTTTTTTTTGCAGATGACACCCGAATTTACATGACAGTGTCCTCCATTGAAGACACTGCAAGACTCCAGGTGGACATCAACCAAATCTTTAAATGGGCTGCAGAAAACAATATGAAGTTCAGTGATGAGAAATTTCAATTACTCTGATATGGAAAACGTGAGGAAATTAAAACTTCATCGGAGTATAAAACAAATTCCAACCACACAATAGAGCAAAAAACTAACGTCAAAGACCTGGGAGTGATCATGTCAGAGGATCTCACCTTCAAGGATAGGCTGGATAATGAGAAGCTTCAAAACCAGGAATGCTAAGCCCATGATGACACTCTTCAGGTCGCTTGTTCTATCTAGGCTGGAATATTGCCGCACACTAACAGCACCTTTCAAGGCAAGTGAAATTGCTGACCTAGAAAATGTACAGAGAACCTTTACGGCAGGCATAACTGCGATAAAACACCTCAATTACTGGAAACTCTTGAAGTTCCTCAACCTGTACTCCCTAGAATGCAAGCGGGAGAGATACATGATTATATACACTTGGAAAATTCTAGAGGGATTAGTACCAAACTTACACACGAAAATTACTCCCTACAAAAGCAAAAGACTCAGCAGACGATGCAATGACCCCTCAGTGAAAAGCAGGGGTGCCATTAGCATGATAAGAGAGCACAATAAGTGTCAGGGGCCCAAGACTGTTCAACTGCCTCCCAGCGTACATAAGGAGGATTACCAATTGACTCCTGGCTGTCTTCAAGCAGGCACTGGACAGACACCTAAAGTCAGTACCTGCTCAGCCGGGCTGTGGTTCGTACGTTGGATTGTGTGTGGCCAGCAGTAACAGCCTGGTTGATCAGGCCCTGATCCACCATGAGGCCTGGTCACAGACCGTGCCACGGGGGCGTTGAGCCCTGAAACGCTCTCCAGGTATACTCTAGGTATACACCAAGTACAGCTGCTTTTACGACTTTGTAATTAGCGAAATCTTCATCACTCAAACCAGCTGTAAATTTCTGTGCTGTGCCATATAATGCTGTATGAGCCGGTGCTGCGCAGTGCTTGATTGGCCATCACAAAACTTGAGCCTGATTTTTGAAAGGCTCGAAAAATTGTTCAGGCTTAGAATTAGACAACCAAGGTACTAGTGACACAGATTTCTGAACAATGAAATTGTCATCCATAGTATGTCGAGACTGTCTCCTCTCCTTCTCTCCATCAAGTTCCTCCTTAGCAAAGGCTTGTTGCTTCCAGGTATGCTCAAGATTGAGTTTAGCAAACTGAAGTGTTAACAAAGGTGACTGCCTCCTGAGACATCCCCAATTCACCGTCTGTTTCCCCAGATGGATAGTGGCCCTCCTGCTCTAGAGTTTGTCCTCCCCCATAATGGAGGTATTGAAGCAGAGATCGGCGATTAATAGCTCTCATAACAGCTGAACACTTAAGGTAGAAACGAGAAATAAGCAAAAGGCAGCAGTGAGTGAATGCTTATATATTTTCTTCACCAAACAGCAAGCAGTAATATGTACAGTATTTGTAGAGGATATGTACAGTAAGGCAATTTTGCGAACAAGAAATACAATGAGAACCGCCTTCAACCAGCCTTGGAGGTAAGTCTGCCAAAGGTGATTCACTAATGTACCACATCGCTTCACAACTTTGGCAGACTTCCTTATCATTGGCTGGGTTGAACGAGGGTGCTAGCATAACGAGTGGGCCCCGCTCATTACACCTTCGGTATCTGGTTCACTGGTCGGGAGGGCATGACTATATGGGTACCTGGAGTTTACCTGGAGAGGGTTTCGGGGGTCAATGCCCCTGTGGCTCTGTCTGAGACCAGGGCTCATGGTGGATCAGTGTCTGATCAACCAGGCTGTCACTGCTGGCTGCACGCAAGCTGACGTAAGAACCACAGCCCGGTTGGCCAGGTACTGACTTTAGGTGCCTGTGTAATTATAAATTCAAACTGGAAGACAAGTGTAATATAGGAGAGACCTGGGGACATGATAAATGAACATAGGAAATGTTATTTTAGTAGTAGATATGTCTACATTGCTTATTTTGTATTCTGTTTTTAAAATGGTATTTTTTTTATTTTGTGTAAAATTTGGCAAATTACCAAATTCTGTACACTTTATATGGTAGTTGTAATACTTGAATGGGCGATTTCTTGTGCTCAGTTGATAGAGCGGAAGACATACTAGCGAAATAGCTAAGAATTTGGTTGAATAGAGCAATGTGATTATTACAACCCAGGAGTCCAAATGACCTGTTATCCTGGGTGTAAAGGGAGCAAAATAAACACAGCAGAAAACTTCTGACTTATATTATCCTTCACCAATTTAGAACAGAAGTATGTACACTATATACACTATGTACAGCAATAGGTATTAGTGCACTCCACGGTAAGCAAGGCAGAATAGAAGCCACTAGAGAGCAGACCGTGCTTCAACCAGCTCTAGAATGGGAATAACAAGGGCAGACAGGAGAGTGGTACCCACAACACCTCTGCGATTGCCAAAACCATCTTCTCATTGGCTGGAACCTGGGTACTGGTTGAACAACGGGGCCCCATCGTCAACCCTCAGTCACCTGGTTCGCTGGTTGGGGGAGATAGCCTGTAAATGAGGGTGTGTACATGCGCCGAATAAAGGTTACGTACTCTTCGCATGTCACACCCCCACCCCGAGAAGGCTCAGGATTAGGCTCCCACCTCCCAGTGGTAACCGTGCCGCCGTGGCACAAAATAATGAGTCTGCCTTTCCTCTCAACCATCCAACTCTTAGATAGAGCTCAGCTTTTCACATGACAAAAAGCAAAACCCTAAACTCAGAGCGAAAGAAATTTCAATTACTCACTAAAAAAAAACTAAAAAAAAGAAACCCACACCAGGGGATAAAAAAAAAGAGCTTGGAAGGGGTTACCACAAGTAACCTAACACATCCTAACCTAATATACATATAATTATTATAAATAATATTGTTAGACTCTAGATAAAGAGTCTGCCAACATATTTTCTTTGCCGGCAATATGTACAATTCTGAGAGAGTAGGGTTGCAGTCTTAGCGTCCATCTCATGAGCCTTGTGTTGTGATTCTTCATGGTTTGGAGATATACTAGAGGATTGTGATCACTGTAGACCGTGACCACCTGCGAAGTTTGTCCCACGTAAACATCAAAGTGCTCCAAAGCCAGTACCAGCGCGAGGGCTTCTTTTTCAATGGTAGAGTAAGCCCTCTGATGCGGCTGGAACTTGGCCAAGAAGTAGGCTACAAGCTGCAACTCCTCATCCCCGTTTTGCAATAGTACTGCCCCAATCCCAGACTCAGAAGCATCAACCTGTAAATGAGAGAGGTTTGGAGAAGTCTGGAGACAAAAGAATGGGTGCAACACAATAATCTTTTTGCTTTGTCAAACGCATCCTGAGCAACTGAAGTCCAAATAAAGGGAACTTTGTGACTGGTAAGAGAGGTAAGAGGGGCTACAATATCTGAAAAATTCTTACAGAATCTTCTGTAAAATCCTATCATGCCTAGGAAACATTGAAGAGATTTCCTATCATGTGGAACTGGATAATCTTTAATGGCAAGAACTTTAGCAAATTTAGGAGCAACTTTACCACTACCTACTTCATGGCCTAGAAAAGTAACAGTAGCCTGGCCAAAGGAAAACTTAGATAAATTAACAGTTAAATGGGAACTCTGAAAGGTCTCAAAAAGAGCCTTAAGTCTAAATAGGTGTTGATCCCAAGTATCAGACACCACAATAATATCATCCAGGTCCGCTGCCGTGCCTTCAAGTCCTTTAATAGCCTGATGGATAAGTTTCTGGAATGAAGAGGGGGAGTTTTTCGTTCTGAAGGGGGTAACTGTATATTGATAATGACCTCCTGGAATTATGAAGGCAGAGATTTCCTTCGCCTTATCCGTCAAAGGTACCTGATAGTAACCTTTAAGGAGATCTAACTTTGACACAAAAGTAGCCTTACCCACAAAGTCGATTATGTCATCCAGACGAGGAAGAGGGTAAGCATCTGTGATTGTGGCCTCATTCACCTTACGGTAGTCTGTACACATACAAAACCCTCCATCAGCTTTTTTAACAAGGATGCACGGTGAAGCCCATGGACTAGATGACTCCTCCACTAACCCATGCTCTAACAAAAATTCTACTTCCTGCTGAAGTAGCCTCTGCTTTTCAGGATTAGCTCTGTAGGGGTAGGGGGAGAGTTTAATAGGTTTAGAGTTTCCCACATCTACATCATGATAACCTAACATACATTTTTTCGGCACATCTGAAAAAATATCAGGGTATGACTGTAGAAGCGCAGTTAAACTTGTTGCTTGAGTTTCAGATAGCCCCCCCATTAAAAGGGGTAGGGGCCTTTAGAGGACAAGTTTGGAAGTTTACATAAAATTTTAGAAATAAGTGCAAGTCAAGTCATCCCAGAGTAGAGGACAAGCATTATTTTGGGACTTTTTTTTTGGTGATAAAAAATTTTTTAAATTTATAATTGAATTTTAGTTTTGATTTTTATCAAGGGGGGTACCAATAATTTTAACATCGATAATTTTTCTTACAATTTGCATAGTCCCCGTAAACTGCTTTCAAGGTGGGCCGTATAGGTTCCGCACCAACACCTTGTCTCCCCCCTGGATGGAAGGAGCGGAATTTAATTTTTGTCATACCTTGTTTTCATCTAATTTTGAGCTGCCTTTAGTTAGCCTTGGGGAACTGACGTGCCACCTAAACCTTGAAGATGGGTTGTAGAGTGTTGACTAATGTCTTTTTCCCCCATCCCCTTTTTTTTGGGGGGTCTTTCCCTTCCTTTTCCCGGTCCTTGCCCTTTTTTTTTTTTCTCCCTTTTCTTCCTCTTTTCTCAAAAATTTTTTTTTTCTTTTTATGTTTTCCCCCTTTTTTCTTTTTTTACCCCAACCTGTTTTAATGTTTCCCAAAGTTTCCGTAAGTTTGACCTTGATCACTTTGGGAAAATAATTTTTAGGAATGCCCCAAAAATTTAATTTTTTAAACTTTGAGAAACTTTATTATTAACCCTTTGACTGTTTTCCCCCTTTCTGAAAGTATTCTGTCCTAAATTTTTGAAAAAAAAAAAAAAAAAAAAATTTTTTTTTTTCTTTTGAAAAGGAAAGAAATCTTTTTTTTCCCATGGTAAAGACACCAAAAAGTTTGAAATTTGGGCGAAAACTCATGGAATTACGCTCCCGTGAAGTTAGCGGTCTCGGCGACATATGCGTATCGGCGATTTCGCCGACTTTGAGCCCTATTTTCCGCCAATTCCATTGTTCCAGTTGACCAAACTCATAGCTATTTCTTTAGAACTCCATTTTATCTATCAGCTGAGTACAAGAAACCTCCCATTTACCAATTGGGACTACCCAATATTGTGGTCAGAAATTGGCAATTTGGCCAATTTCACGCAAACTAAAAAAGATGCCAATTTCAAAATAGGGTCCAGAATAAACAAGGTAGACATTCTTGGCACTAAAATAACATATCCTCTGTTCATTAGTCGCATCTCTAGGCCCCTCTTATATTATTATTGCTTTCTTTTTTTATTTTTTATTCATACAAAAAAATACAAAATTTACTGTTATGCAGACTACTGCATTATTGTAAAAATGGTATAAATAATATCAGTGCACTAGTGAAAGAATATTAGACTCCCAGTTGACGTGTATTGGAATTGTGGCGTGATTTGTTTACTCCTAAACATTGGTAAAAATCGAACATTTCCGCTACTTTGAGCTCAGTTTCAAGGTCGTTTTCATCATCAAAGTAATGAAAATCAACTCTATTTCTGTAATATGTTTTCCATTTTATCACCTAAGACCATGAAATCACAAATACATCGATAAATACTATGCAAAAATACACCTCAAAGTCGGCGTTTTAATCCAAAAAAACGATCAGAGTTTTTTTTTCTCATTATGCACTGTGTGCTGCAGGATTTTTTTTATGTGGTGCACACTGACCACACAGACCCATTCTCTCGCATGTGGGCCTACCAGCTTTCTTCCGCTTGATTTGAAGCCGCTAGAATTATTGAGTGTATATATATGTCTGAAACACTGGCTCGTAAGACGTATATATATGACCAAAACAGTCAAAGGGTTAATACTGCACATGGGAATTGCTTCAGGGTATCTAGTTACTCTATCCATAATGGTAAATAAATACTGATTTCCCAACTTTGACCTAGGTAGTGGACCTACACAATCTATAATTAAATCTGCAAAAGGTTCTCCATCAGCAGGTATAGGTTGAAGAGGTGCAGGTTTAATGGAATGTCCAGGTTTCCCTACTTGTTGACATTCTCGGCAACACCGGATATGATTCTTCACATCCTGCTTTAATTTTGGCCAATAAAATTATTTTGTGATTCTATATAATGTTTTAGTAATTCCTAAGCGACCTCCTAATGAAGTATTATGAGCTATATTCAATATTTGAGGTCTAAACTTTGTTGGAACTACTAACCTGTCAGACATTTGCCGGCCCTCTATCCCCTTACCAGTCTCAGTGCAGATCAAATAGTCGTTTTTAAATTTATACTTGACCGGATGATCCAAAGAGGATTTACCCATGGCTGCCTGAAAAGTGAAATTTAAAGAAGGGTCCTTTCGTTGTTCCTCTCGGACGGACAGTCCCTCAGGCATGGAAACAGAGATATCTGGCAATCCTGCAACCTTGGATTAGGAAGGCTTGATTGGGGTTTGTTCACTTGATCTATGAGGCCCCGGCCGGTTTTCCTTGTAAAACAGCGTGGCTATTCCGAGATGGGAGTCGTCCAAGGATAGGTCAACGTTCTTGCCAGACAACCCTTGGGATGTTGCCCCGAGTTATGGCCAACACCGGAGAAGAATTAATCATTGTGGGTTCAGGACATACACTAGCCGTGGTAATGTTATTACCCAGTAATAACATGGCATCTTTCACGGGGAATCCTTCGGATACACCCACAGTCAAGTACCCAGTGTAATATTTGCACTGTACATAAATTTTATGCAAAGGGACAGAATATATAGCTCCTCCAAATGCTTCCAACAAAACAGAGGAATTTAAGGAGGTATTCTTTGAAAGGGGTAATATTCCCTCTCTTATAAGTGAGCAATATGCTCCGGTATCTCTAAAAGTTTTGACTTCAGTTGTTTTGGAGTTTTCCTGAAGGGAAATAAGACTCTGACAGTAATAAGGGGCCATCCCTTTTTCTACTTCTTTTTGGGACATGTTACTAGGGATATTAGAGATTTTCCCAATGGGTTGGGGTTTTTGGGGGCAGTTGGGACGGATGTGACCTACTTGGTTACACATGTAGCAGACGACAGGCTTGCCCTTTACTCCCTGCTGACGTTGCAACTGGTGTCGCTCTGGCTGGTGTCTCTCTGGATACTGTTGTCGAGATGCACCATGTTGAGTAGTTTGTCTCTCACCAGGTGGACCATAAGTTGAGAAGCGTGGCTCACCAGGTGACTTAAGTGGCTGACGTAGACATTCTCCCTCCGGCTGGCACTTCATTCTCCAAGGTTGACGATCTCTGCTCATGCCAGGCTGTCGAAAAGAGAGACGGGACCGCTCGGACAAGGAGCGGTTAGTTTTAAAGGTATCAGCCAACCTGGCTGCCTCCAATGCAGTGGTTAAGTCACAATCCTGCAGAAAGATTCAAACCTCTGGTCCCACAGACTCCAGCAGGTTGTCAATCAGAATAAACTGCACAAGATCATCGAAGGTAGCAACACCACTTGCTTTGTACCAGCTGGTAAAAGCTTTGGTCTGCTGTCGCACAAAATCAACCAGGGATTGGCCAAGCTGTCGTCTGCCTAACTTAAAGATCTTTCTGTATTTAGCTGGGATACATGTATATGCTCCCAAAACTGTGGTCTTCACTACTTTATAATCAGAAAATTCAGTGTCATTTAACACTGACGTAAATTCCTGTGCCTTACCAAACAATGCTGTGTGAACCAACGATGCCCAATGCTGTTCCAGCCACCTCAAGGCTCGAGCTTGATTTTCGAAAGCTTCGAAAAATTGTTCTGGTTCGGCCTCATTGAAGCGGGGAACAAGCTGTACTGCTTTCTATAAACTAAAGTCATTTACAGAATGCGAAAACTGTCTCCTTTCTTTTTCCCCTATCAAATTCTTCTTTAGGAAATGCTCTCTGTTCCCTAGTCTGCTCAAGGTTGATTTTTGCCAGCTCAAGTGCCAACGCCGCTGATTCACCTCGAGACAACCCTGCTGCACTAGACTGACGATTTTGCTCCGTTGATATATCATCTTCCTCCTGCGACAACATAGGAGTTTTGTTCCTAGCTCCCATAGAGGGAGGAGTCTGATGTGCTATCTCTTCTTCTCGAAGTTTGTCAGTGATCAGTGAACGCAGTTGCTCAGCTGTGAGAGTTCGTTCGTAATCAATGCCAATGGAACAAGCAATTTGCGAACAACGCTGTAGGGACAATTTAGGTAGGTTAAACAAAGTATATGCCGATACCAGACGTCTGACTCGTCTAGGTGGCATACCCCAATGTACAAGTTATTTGCTATGCACAGTACGATTGCAGAATACCCCAATGTAAAACGTTATTTGCAGAACACGCTTAGCTATGCACAGTATGATTGCAGAATACGTATACAAGGTGGATACGCAATAGCAAAGCTGACTGCAAAATTTTCACACTGAACAGGCTAGTAGCGAGCTGTTGAACGATCACACAATAGCAAGGCTGACCATAGCAAAGCAACTGACACGCAAAGTTTGTAAAGCGTTGGCAAAGCTAAATGCAATGCCAGACAGCAAGCTACGCAATGTTCCTGCTTCCAGCTTCACCCTAGGCTCAACCCTTTCTCTAAGTCCAGCTCCAGCTCTCGGACAGGCTACCAATGTTACAACCCTGGAGTCCAAATGGCCTGTTATCCTGGGTGTAAAGGGAGCAAAATAAACACAGCAGAAAACTTTTGACTTATATTATCCTTCATCAATTTAGAACAGAAGTATGTACACTCTATACACTACGTACAGCAATGGGTATTAGTGCACTCCACGGTAAGCAAGGCAGAATAGAAGCCACTAGAGAGCAGACCGTGCTTCAACCAGCTCTAGAATGGGAATGACAAGGGCAGACAGGAGAGTGGTACCCACATAACCTCTGTGATTGCCAAAGCCATCTTCTCATTGGCTGGAACCTGGGTACTGGTTGAACGATGGGGCCCCATCGTCAACCCTCAGTCACCTGGTTCACTGGTTGGGGAGATAGCCTGTAAATGAGGGTGTGTACATGTGCCGAATAAAGGTTATGTACTCTTTGCGTGCCACAGTGATCAAAATTGCTGGTGCATAAATTGCGCCCACACCTCTTACTGTGTGCCTACGTAATTTCCTAAGTTTTCCATCAAATTTTGTGCTTTTGGTGTCATTACCTTCATACAAAGATTCTCTACCATTTTAAGAGTGGACATTGGAAGCATGATTAATTTCGAGAGTCTGGACACTGAAATGATTAACGACTTATAAGGACTATAAGAATGGTTAGCTACGCACACTCAGCTCTCACATTGTGGTCCGGAGTTCGAATCCCTGGTACAACTGGAAAACATTAGCAAGCTATTGCTTGCTAAAATAAATAATAATAAAACACCTGCTGTCCATGTTCACCCATCAGTAAAATGGGTACCTGGGCATTAGTCGACTGGTTTGGGTCGCATCCTGGGACAAAATTGAACCAATTTGCCCAAAATGCTTTGCAAAACAAGCGGCTTTCTATATAGTAGTATGTCACTGATGTCAGCTAGACCTGTATACCTTGTACATGTACTTGTAGAAACAAAGATTATTATTTTTATTACAAAATTACGTCAAGGGTCTCAAATTTCCCATAAGATCCCATGGTATAACTCAGTTATGGACCTGGATGGTAAAGGAATGGAACAGACTGCCCGCACATGTCAAAACCAGTCATAGCATGAACCAGTTCAAGAAGAGTGCCTAAAGGTGTCTGATGAATGTAGCTACAGAAAGGGAGGGGAATGATTTTTTACTTTTTAGCTAGCGCACGTGTAATTTTACCTTATTTCTAGTAATGACCCTCGTATTGTAGATAGTCTTAATGACCCTCGTGTAGTAGATAGTCTTTTATTTTATTAACACACTGGCCGATTCCCACCAAGGCAGGGTGGCCTGAAAAAGAAAAACTTTCACCGTCATTCACTCCATCACTGTCTTGCCAGAAGGGTGCTTTACACTACAGATTTTAAACTGCAATATTAACACCCTTCCTTCTGAGTGCAGGCAATGTACTTCCCATCTCCAGGACTCAAGTCCAGCCTGCCGGTTTCCCTGAATCCCTTCATAAATGTTACTTTGCTCACACTCCAACAGCACGTCAAGTATTAAAAACCATTTGTCTCCATTCACTCCTATCAAACACGCTCACGCATGCCTGCTGGAAGTCCAAGCCCCTCACACACAAAACCTCCTTTACCCCCTCCCTCCAACCTTTCCTAGGCCGACCCCTACCCCGCGTTCCTTCCACTACAGACTGATACACTCTTGAAGTCATTCTGTTTCGCTCCATTCTCTCTACATGTCTGAACGACCTCAACAACCCTTCCTCAGCCCTCTGGACAACAGTTTTGGTAATCCCGCACCTCCTCCTAACTTCCAAACTATGAATTCTCTGCATTATATTCACACCATACATTGCCCTCAGACATGACATCTCTACTGCCTCCAGCCTTCTCCTCGCTGCAACATTCATCACCCATGCTTCACACCCATATAAGAGCGTTGGTAAAACTATACTCTCATCCATTCCCCTCTTTGCCTCCAAGGACAAAGTTCTTTGTCTCCACAGGCTCCAAAGTGCACCGCTCACCCTTTTCCCCTCATCAATTCTATGATTCACCTCATCTTTCATAGACCCATCCGCTGACACGTCCACTCCCAAATATCTGAATACATTCACCTCCTCCATACTCTCTCCCTCCAATCTGATATCCAATCTTTCATCACCTAATCTTTTTGTTATCTTCATAACCTTACTCTTTCCTTTATTCACTTTTAATTTTCTTCTTTTGCATACCCTACCAAATTCATCCACCAACCTCTGCAACTTCTCTTCAGAATCTCCCAAGAGCACAGTGTCATCAGCAAAGGGCAACTGTGACAACTCCCACTTTATGTGTGATTCTTTATCTTTTAACTTCACGCCTCATGCCAAAACCCTCGCATTTACTTCTCTTACAACCCCATCTATAAATATATTAAACAACCACGGTGACATCACACATCCTTGTCTAAGGCCTACTTTTACTGGGAAATAATCTCCCTCTTTCCTACATACTCTAACTTGAGCCTCACTATCCTCGTAAAAACTCTTCACTGCTTTCAGTAACCTACCTCCTACACCATACACCTGCAACATCTGCCACATTGCCCCCCTATCCACCCTGTCATACGCCTTTTCCAAATCCATAAATGCCACAAAAACCTCTTTAGCCTTATCTAAATACTTTTCACTTACATGTTTCACTGTAAACACCTGGTCCACACACCCCCTACCTTTCCTAAAGCCTCTTTGTTCATCTGCTATCCTATTTAGCTATCATAACTTTGGGGTCCAGTCACTGGACCCATTATGTACCTTTGTAATCTTTTGACTACCGCCCACAGGATGGGTATGGGGTGCATAATAAAGATATTAAACTAAAGTGTGTGTGTGTGTGTGTGTGTGTGTGTGTGTGTGTGTGTGTGTGTGTGTGTGGTGTGTGTGTGTGTGTGTGTGTGTGTGTGTGGGGTGTGGTGTGTTTTGTGACTCAACAATCAATATTTGCACCAATAACTCATTACAGTTGTGACCAGGTGTGGAAGTGTGAATTGCTCATTACTCTATAATTTGTTCATGGGGGGGGGATTGTAGCCATGTAAAAACTAATAACCCATTTCTACAGAATTCATTACCTTTGTAACTCTGTGAGCTCATTACCTTTTGTACCTAGTTCAGCTACTAAACTTGTGGGCCCCGTCCCTGTACCCATTACGTATCCTCTGTAATCTGTAAAAACCTTTGTACTTGTCATGAATGTGACCAAACCTATCTGGATTTATTACCTTTGTAAATTGTGAGTTCATTACCTTCATAAATTTGTGAGTTCATATACCTTGGTAAATTTGTGAGTTCAATACCTTTGTAAATTGTGAGTTCAAAACCTTTGTAAATTGTTGAGTTCATTACCTTTGTAAATTGTTGAGTTCATTACCTTTGTAAATATGAGTTCATTACCTCTGTAACTTGCACAGCTATCAAAACTTTGGAGTACAGACCCTGGACCAATT
Organism: Cherax quadricarinatus; assembly: GCF_026875155.1. NCBI lineage: Eukaryota > Metazoa > Arthropoda > Malacostraca > Decapoda > Parastacidae > Cherax > Cherax quadricarinatus. Next base: position 64,814,788 of record NC_069411.1, on the reverse strand, counting down.
ATCGTACCTCTGTTAAATCTTTTGACTACTCTGCCCACAGGAAGGGTAAAATGGTGGTGCCTAACAAACAATTAAAAACCTAACTAAAACTATCCTAATTCTCCATCTCACTCTTAATTCTTTCAGTTAATAACTCCTACATACACTTTACCAGGTATACTGCAACAACTTATCCCCTATAATATTTGCACTCACTCTTTTGTCCCCTTGCCTTTATACAAAGGAACTATGCCAGCTCTCTCCAATCCCTAGGTACCTATACCCTCTTCCATACATTATTAAATAATTGCAACCCACCAACCTCCAAAACTAATCCATATCCCCACCTGCTTTTTAACATTTCTATCTTTACCCTCAATCCCAGCTGCCTTACCCCCTTTCCATATTACCATACTTGCCTCACGAACAATCCCCCACACATCACGAACAGGCTCTTCCTCAACTCCACCAAGATGATTTAATCCTCTTTGCTCTATACACGAAATCGCAGGTTTCCCTATCTTCATCAACATTTAAACAATTCTCAAAATATTCCTTCCATCTTCCCAATACCTCTAACTCTCCATTTAACCCCTTCTGGGTCCAAGGCCAAAATCTGAAGTGGCACTCCAGTGTCCAAGAAATTTTGAAAAAAAAAAAAAAAAAAATATTTTTTCTTAACAGAACTAAAGACATATTTTTGTGAAGGTAATAAACAAAAAAAGAATTTTTCCTGATCAGTACATACCGAGATACAGTGCCAAAAGTTGTCCAAAATGAAGTGGTGGCGGTCAACATTCGACGAATTCCACCTACGTGCATTACATATTTAGCAGTTTTTATAGTTTTTTCTTTCTTTTTCCAATTTTTTTTCTTTTCCTACTAACATTTGGGGCCTGAGAGACCAATTCTGTATATAATGTATAAATATAAACTCACTGTATGAAAACACAATAACTGCACTAACAGTATTATCATATTATTGTTTACCACTGGTTTGTAATTTATACAATAAACATCACAGTCTTGTATTATACTAATGTTCCTATCATATATTTACATATATACAATCACTGGACCATGGTTTTTAGAACTTTGGAGCTTGTGGAACACCTTGAAACAAGGCACCATGCACAGAGGTACCTTACATACCTCACACAATAAACCAATGTCTTTGCGCTTTGTTGCCGTCGTTTTGTTGTGCACAGAACGATGCCATACTCTTCTGAAGCAAATATCTTCTGAGTTGAAGGAAGCAGTAATATGAATGATCACCTTCCTGCCTCAAACGCTTGGGGTATATCCTAGAGGAATTCGAGGACCTTGTAGTATAGCAGGTGTATTTACCCCTGGTACTTCATTAATGAGTTGTTCTGACACAGACAAACCAAAATTCACCATACGGTGGTCCTTTGCCATTCTTCTTTTGGGTACATATTTTGCATTGAGCATTGAAAGTCCAAGAGATGGAAAAAAAGTTTCTGTCCCATTTGTAATTTTTTCGCCCAAAATCAAAAAAACCAATCTCTGTCACTTTTTAAACCCAAAAGCGCTTTTTTTGTGTATAATCAACCCCGTCACTGGTTTTTGAATACTTCATTAGTCACTCGATCAACTTGCCACTGTCTTGCATTCATTACGGGAAATGGTTGTCAAAAATGTGACACCTTTGTCATGCCCGAAATGCCATATGCATTGGCAGTAATCCTCACTCTCACCACGACCCTGCGTTGGCCTGGGCAATTTTACGATTAGAACGCACTGTGCCCACACATCGTCTTGTTCATTTGCAAGAAATCACTGAGTAAGGGCTTGTGTACCAGTTACGGTAAAAAATGTATCCCCCTTCCCAAAGAAAGGGCCTCATGCTTCTCACATTTTCACCTGAGATACCCAATAACATTTTGGGATTTTTTCAATGTTTTTTTCCCCCGTGTATCAACATACCAAAACCGGGCCCACTGCCACAGTCACAGAGTCAAACTTTTTTATACCAAAGCGTTTCCTCTTGCTGGGGTATTACTGTTTTAAGACGCCTCCCTTTTGAAAAAAAAATCAAAGACCGAAATTAAAAGATTCTTGAATGGATAAAAGTATTCAAACTTTTTTTTGAGATACATAAAAACATTTCTAATTTGTAAACCTTCCTTCTGTCAGGCCTGGTTTTGTCAGGGAGGTGCAACTTACATAACAGTAAAAAACCCTGTTACTTGGATGATTTACTGAAGACCGGGGTAAAAATTTAGCCACTTAACCATATGTTTTTTATATTTTTTATAGACATGGGGCATAAGCATTATTGTTGCAAAAAGCAAATACAATTCTGCAACAGTCTCTCTTTTTTACCGGGGTAGTCTGACTGTGGTGAAAGACGTATTGCCATGGTGTACCCAAAAAACTTATTACTTTCCCCGACAATATTTTTATCAAAGGCGGGCAAAGAATAATTCAAAAAATTCAGTTCTTTGGGGTGGTTCAAGGGGACAAATAGGTAGAATTCCACTTTGAGGTCTCAAAGTGGTGGGGGGCTTGGGAACAAAATTGGGTTTTTTCTGCCAATCCCAAAGGGTTTTCTGGGGATTGGCCCTCAAGGCTGGTTGTGCGGTATTGTGGTTGTGGTGGGCTGGTGGTGACGCTCCTTTTGGCTGAACTGAGGATCAGCAGTGTGGGTCCCCCCTGGGTGGTGAGTCACGCATGGGCCCTGGCACACCATCACCACACCACCATTCTATGCCGTGGGCTACCAGCCCAAGTGTAAAAAAGCATCCTCACTATCACTATCTAACCTGGTGTGGGCCCCCGGGGTACTCCGGATGACCCGTCCCTGGGCACCAAAAGGGTACACTACCCGGGCCCTGCGGCGGCGTACAAACCCACGCTTCACTGGGAACTATTCCTCATATCACACTCGAATGATCGCAAGAGCAAAAAACCAATCCACTCACTACATCATCATTACGAAGTTGCGTTTAGGTACAAAGATGTGACTGAGGAGTGCCCCCCAGAGGTAGAAGTTTGAGGATCGCAGGGGTTTTTTGACTATTATCGTATCCGGTCTTCCTTTCGGTCACTACTGATAAAGCCAAAGAAATTTGTCTTCTTTTTCCCCTTCCATCAGTGTCAGAACTAACAGATGGAAAGAGAGTCCCATTTTTTCCGTGGAGTAAGCTGCCTTTCGCAGGCAGGTAACAAGGGTAACTGAGCCCGGGGCCCACAAGCTATCGGGCGCCCAATTTTTTTTTTATGGGGGCACACCCCCCATGCAGACCCCTTCTCTCACATTAGGCCAGGCGCTTTTGCGCAAATTTTGACGGCGCTAGAATTTTGGGTGATCACGGTTTTTGGGCACCAACGTGAAGCGGAAAACTAAAGGGAAAGGACCCTGAAAGGGGTTTAACTTAGTTCAAATTTTTTTCCAGTTTTTCCGTAATAAAAATTTATCGCAAATTTTTCAAAGGGAAACTTATAGAACATCCATCAGCTTTTTGGGGGGGAAATTTTTTTCAAAAGTTTTTTTTTACTGTATCAAGTTTTTTAAAAACCCCTTTTAATAAAAGTCTTAAGAAGAAAGGAACAACAAATTTTTTTGGTAAGGGGGGGAAACCCAAAATTTTTTGTTGAATAAGGTGGTTGTCCCTTTTTTTTGGGTTGTAAAAAAGTATTTTTAGCAAATTTTTAAAAAATTTTTTTCAAAATTTTGGTTTTTTGGGGATTTTTAAATAATTACCTATTTTTAAATTTTGGATAACCCATCTATGAACCTGGACTCAGACTATATACAGTATAAAGAGTGGTAACCCCCATTTTTACAGCTCCCAACTAAAAATTATGTAAATGTATTATTGTAAGTTTTTTTTTGTAAGTGTATTTTGAGGGTCTGAAACGGACTAATCAAATTTTTACATTATTCCTTATGGGAACAAATTTGTTTGGTAACGGCACCTGAACACCCTTTCCCTGGAACGAATTATGTAAAAAACTCAGGATATTTTGTCTACGTTCACATTAATTCACATGTGCTGGGCTCAAATACGATTGGTAAAAATTGGTCAAGATTGTAGATGTGAAAAATGTGCCCGGTTTGTTGATTAGTGTTGTGTGCAGGGTCAGGTGTCGGGAGGCTCACGTTATTGTTGCGGAAGTGTGTTGTGTGTTTGGCTACACTTCACTGGTGATGGAGTCACTCTTGAGTCTTTTGAAGTCTCTCTTGGGACATATGGAATAGTTGCATTCGAGGTTGGAGCAGTTCAATTCGTCACGAGGTAAGATAGTGAGTTTTAAAAAGGGAAATTTGGTGAGGTTTGGTGCGGGTGTACTTAACAGCTCCTTCTTTCATTAAGTGGAGCATATCAGCTGCGCTCATTTCAGTTGGGAGGTTGGGGGGTGTAGAAGGTTTAGAACCCATTAAAGGCTTGGCTTAGGTAACGGTTGCCTATGGTTTCTTCTTCGGTTACTTCTTCGACTTTCTACTTCGTCGTCGTCCAAGGGTTGTTCATATGTTCTGGTTCCCATCTGGTCTTCTGTGACTGTGTTGAGAGGAAAATAGGGAGTTTGGTCGGTTGTGGTTTGTTGGGCTGGTGGTGGGTGGTGAAAGGTGGCAGTAGACGGTGGTGCTGGTTCTGGAGTAGAGTCTTGGTCAAAGATACGAGTAGGACCAGGGGTTGAGGGGAAGTTAACAATGTCTGGAATTAGCTTGAGGAGGTCTTGTGATGGTGGTGAGTCTGGAAAGTTGAAGTTTGGCATGTTGTTAAGGGGAAGCAGTTCATTGATTGTTGTGTTGAATGAGCCAGGGTTTGCAGCATTAGTGAGGTGTGCATACATCATACAGTATAGCACCTTGGATGGAGCAGCGTCAGGAAGAGCAGAGAGGGACTGGCTAGGTGGAGATGATTGTTGTGTAGCTTGAAGGAGTTCGGTGTATCTGATTGAATTTTTGCAATGGCGGCGTCTGTTGGCGATTTAGGTTGTTCCTTTGGTTTCTTCGATGATTTTCTTAGACAGGACTTCTTTACGTAGTGGGCATTTTGCTGCAAGGGTGTGGTGAGTACCCTTGCAGTTGAGGCAGGTAGGAGAGGTAGTGGTAGTAGGACATTCCTTGAAGTCATGGCCGTCTTTAACGCAGTTTTGTGCAGTACTTTCTTCCCTTTCAGAGGACAGTCAGGCGTTGAGTGGTGATATGAGTAGCAAGTCCAGCATGGCGAGATGTGGGCAAAACGTTCGGGTTCTATGTGACTTGGATGGATATGATAGTAGAGATAGCAAAGGCCGTCAGACAGTGCTCTAGTAGCCATATCGATGTTGGAGAAGGTTAGCTTGATCATTGAAAGAGGCACTGGGGATTTTGGTGATATGTTCAATCGACGCCCGGGTTTATTTTGTTCCTCGATAGAGGTCTTGAGATCCTCAGTCGATAAAGAAGTGACGAGTTTGTCCAGCCGTTTGATGAAAATGGAACGTTTCGCCAGCAAAAAAGGTGAAGGGAAGATGGTGAACTGTCAGTCTCTGAGGGTTTTCATAGAAGTGTCAGCGATCAGCTTTGTGGCTTCATAATCGTCAGTACAGACAACGATGAATGAGTCTTTCGTCGAGTGGATGGCTGTAAATTTAACCTGTAATCAAGTCTTTACAGTGGCAGCAAGGGCAACTTTAGTAGAGTCATTTATTACTCCACTATTGGGTTTGATCCTTACATGGTTTGCAAGCATCATGAAGGAGTAAGGCAGGCGCTGGTACGGTGATTATAGGTTCCCCTCCCCAACGGGGATCGAAGGAGCACTTCTTGAGGTGAGGAGCAACTGTGTCTTATGAAGTGCCTGACGCTTATATACTAACATCAGGTGGAAATGGGGCGGGTACAGACGAGGCATAGTCACTGGTAGGCGGGATTCCCCAGTGGAAGTAGGTCCTACCCAAAGAGATGGGTTAGTTGTAGTAGTTGTCGTAGTCGTGAAGGTTATGTACGTGTCCTCAGAATCAAGATTCCATGATGTTGCAGTGTCTGACTAGTTGTACAAGAATGGTATACAATACCGACAAGATGAAATTAAGACACATGCACAACATCTGGGTATCTGGGTGACTATGCCCTCATCTGCTACCCATCCCATTTCCACCTGACGTTAGTATATAAGCGTCAGCACCTTGCTTCTGCTTCAGAATCTCCACGACTATGGTGCTCTTCGCACCTACTCCTAGGCTGAGGGACTGATTACCTCATCTTCTGTACATAGTTCTACTATCAAGTTATGTCCTGGAATTTGTATTGATAAAGCCACTGGATGGCGAAACGTCTACAATAAAGATACCCAGATGTTGCACATGTGTCTCAATTTCATCTTGTCGGTATTGTATACCATTCTTGTACAACCTGTCAGACACTGCAACATCATGGAATCTTGATTCTGAGGACATGTACATAACCTTCACGACTACGACAACTACTACTACAACTAACCCATCTCTTTGGGTAGGACCTACTTCCACTGGGGAATCTCGCCTACCAGTGACTATGCCCTCATCTGCTACCCGTCCCATTTCCACCTGACATTAGTATATAAGCGTCAGGCACCTTGCTTCTGCTTCAGAATCTCCACGACTATGGTGCTCTTCGCACCTACTCCTAGGTTGAGGGACTGATTACCTCATCTTCTGTACATAGTTCTACTATCAAGTTATGTCCTGGAATTTGTATTGATAAAGCCACTGGATGGCGAAACATCTACAATAAAAATACCCAGATGTTGCACATGTGTCTTAATTTCATCTTGTCGGTACTGTATACCATTCTTGTACAACTTGTAAGCTTTGCAAGGAAATAAACATTTTCATTTTCAATTTCAACTGTGAGAAATCACAAAACCACTTGGACATTCACTATTTTTTCACAGTAGTTATTTTGCATATTGTGATATCACCTGCTCTTGTGATCTTATTGCTTAGGTTTGTATATAGCATATAACTAAACACCTGGACTGAATAAATATCTGTATGTAACCCAAGTTTCAGTAGATAAAATTTCAGAATGGTGAGTAAACACAGTAGCTAAACAATTCATATTGAAGTTACTATGAACATGACTATTCCCTGTGGCTGCTTCTACCTTTACCTCCAATTGCATTTACACTCAGATCCTCAGTAAAATGGCAGAAATTCTCATTCAAAAATGAATTTGCTAATTGCTCAGTTTACACTATTTTTAAGCATCTTTAAACCATATCAATTATTTATACTCTAAATAAAACCATAAAACCCAAAGGAAATGTTGAAAAGGTCAGCTAAGAGAATTTAAGATAGTAGTGATGGCTACTATTTTAAAATTTCTCTCAACTGACCTTTTCAACTTTTCCTTTATGTTTTAATGTTTTAATTTGGTTTGAATAATCTTGTAAAAAATATAAAAACATATTGGCTGTTTGGAGTGACATCTGAACTGTCGTATCTGGCGCCTCTGCAAAGACAGCAATTACGTAGAGTGATGGGGATAAATGGTTTTGAAAACCGACAAGTTGAAGATTGAACACTTACGCACATAAGGGAAATCTTTATTAAGGAAACATTAAGCCACACAGTTTTTTTCTTCAGTCCAATACAAAGCAGAGGGGGGTAGGAAAGGGAGGATTTTGGGAGGTAATCACTCCCTCAGCCTGGAATCGATGTGTTCAGTCCTCATCACTTTGTAGAAAGTACAACATGTGGCGGGAGAAGTGGCTTATACAGTGGACCCTGGTTTACGATATTATTTCATTCCAGAAGTATGTTCGGGTGCCAGTACTGACCGAATTTGTTCCATAAGGAAATTGTGAATTAGATTAGTCCAGTTCAGACCCCCAAACATACACAAACAAACAAAACTTACATAAATACACTTACATAATTGGTCGCATTGGGGCTGATCGTAAACCGGGGGTCCAACTGTATACTGTAGTCAGGCGAGTCAAAGCAGGAGGGGGAGGGATCACAGTGGAACCATATACAGTGGACCCCCGGTTAACGATTTTAATCCGTGCAAGGGGGCTCATCTTTTATGCGAAAATAATCGTTATGCGAATAATTTTCCCCATAAGAAATAATGGAAATAAAATTAAAATCCGTGCAAGACGCCCAAAAGTATGAAAAAAATTTTTTTTACCACATGAAATTTTAAATTTTTAAATACACACAAACTGAAAAAGGCATGCAAAAATAAATGACAACTTACTTTTATTGAAGTTTCTGGTGATGATTGATGGATGGGAGGAGGGAGAGTGTGTGTTAGTGTTTAAAAGGGGGAATCCCCTTCCTTTAGGATTTGAGGTAGAAAGCCCCTTTTCTGGGTTACTTCCCCTTTCTTCTTTTAATGCCACTAGGGCCAGCTTCAGAGTCACTGGACTTCTTTCGCACAAGATATCTGTCCATAGTGGCCTTCCCTCTCGTTCCTTTATGACTTGCCTAAAGTGTTTCACACATTGTCAGTGTAATAATCACCAGCACGCTTGCAATAGCTGTGTGAGGGTGATTTCATCCATGAAGGTTTGCACTTCAAGCCACTTAGCACAGATTTCCTTTATCTTTGTAGTAGGCAACTTCTTCAATTTCTCTCTCCCCTCCTCTGAACCAGTTTCCTCAGGTCTGGCCTCTTGCTCTTGAAGTTGATCTATCAGCTCATCAGTGGTTAGTTCTTCTTGTCCTCCTCCACCAACTCTTCCACATCCTCCCCCTAACCTCCAACCCCAAGGACTTTCCCAATGCCACAATGGATTCCTCAACGGGCACAGGATTCTCGGGGTTAGCCCAAACCCTTAAAAATCCCTTTTGTCTACACATTCTGGCCACATTTCTTCCAAGCAGATTTCAAGGTCCTCTTTGTCACTTCCTCCCAAGCCTTACCTATAAGGTTTACCCCAATTGAGGATATAAAGTGATCTCTCCAAAACTCTCTTAGAGTCAGTTGAGTTTCTGAGGTCATTACAAAGCAACCTTTCAAACAGAGCTTTGTGTACAGTTTCTTGAAGTTGGAAATACCTGCTGGTCCATGGGCTGCAGGAGAGGAGTGGTATTAGGAGGCAAAAACTTCACCCTTAATGAACTCATGTCCCCATAAAGTCGCTCGGGCCACGTCTGTGGGAAATGACCAGGGGCATGTCTAACACCAGGAGGCACTTAATTCTAATTTGCTTTTCATTAGGTAATTTTTCACATTGGGGGCAAATGCATGGTGTAACCATTATAGAAAAATTCCCTAGTGCCCATGCCTTACTGTTTGCCCTCCACAGCACACACAAATTATCCTTGAGGCATTTCTTTTGCCTGAACGCTCTGGGATTTCAGAGTGATACATAATAATGGCTTAAACTTTGCAATCACAGTAGCATTGGCACACATCAACAAAGTAAACCCTTTTCTTTCATAGGCTTATTTTCCTGGAGTGCCTTTTTCTCTGAGTAATGTAGGTCCTCTTGGGCTTTTCTTCCAGAGCAGGCCTGTTTCATCACAATTAAACACTTGTTAGGTTTCAGTCCTTCAGTTTCTATGTACTCTTTTGAATTCCTGCACATATTTTTCAGCCGCTTTGTGGTCCGAACTGGCACCTCACCATGCCTTATCACACTATGGATGCCACTAACGCTCTTAAATCTCTCAAACCAACCTTTGCGGGCCTTTAAATTCACTCACTTCACACTATTTGCAGGCCATTTTTTTTAATTAAATCCTCATCAACTTCCTAGCCTTTTCACATATGATCGCTTGAGAGACGAATCTCCTGCTATTGATTCATTTATCCACACCAATAAGATCTTTTCAACATTTCCATCAATTTCGATCTTTGTTTCGAAAACACAGTTGAACCTTTGGCAAGAACAGCTTCCTTGATTGTCTTTCTGGTGCCCACAATAGTAGCGATGGTGATTGGGGTTTCTTGTACAGTTGACTAGGTCGGCTTACGCACTACCACTTTCATACATTATCCAATTATATTTTTTCTTCATCTCTATAGTAATTCTTACCCTTTGAGGTGTAGGGTTGGCACTAGGAAGCTTTCTTGGGCCCATGGTCACTTATTTTCAGAAACACACCGACAATACTGTAATAATACGAAATTTCCGAGTGTATGCTTGGATGTTACCGTGGAGGCTGGCTGGTTAAACAATGGGACGGAGCGCACATGTGAGCTGGCTGAGGGCCATTGGACGCTTTCGACGAAAATCGGTATGCGGTTTTTAATCGGTATGCGGGGCCCAAAAAATATTGTATAAAAGTAATCGTTTTGCGAAAAACCCGCTATGTGATGCCATCGTTATGCGGGGGTCCACTGTACTAGTTTAAGTAGGTCTTCGTCCAAAGGTTGGACAAGTATTGAAGAATTCCTTGCAATAAGTTTCCATGATGTTGCAGTGTCTGACGAAGACCTGCAACAGTGGATGAGTCCACTGTGATCCCACCTCCTGCTTTCACTCACCTGACTACAGTATACAGTCGACCCTCGACCAACGATGGCATCATCTAACGTTAAAATCCGACTAGCAATACATTTTAACGCAAAAATTTTGCCTCGACTAGCGCTAAAAAACCGACCAACGCGATTCATTCCATTCCAGACGCGTCCACTTGAGGCCTGAGCGCTCCTCACTTGTCCCGTGGGTGCCAGTGTTTACAAGCAGCCAGCCACCGCAGGCGCATCCAAACATACAATCGGAATATTTCATATTATCACAGCGTTTTTAGTGATTTCACCTGCAAAATAAGTCACCATGGGCCCAAAAAGCTTCTAGTGCCAACCCTACAGGAAAAAAGGGGGAGAATTACTATGGATATGAAGAAAGAGAGCATTGCTAAGTATGAAAGTGGAGTGCGTGTCTCTGACCTGGCCAGGTTGTACACAAAACCCCAATCAAACCAATCGCTACTATTCGGCCAAGAAAACGGCAATCAAGGAACTGATGTTGTTTGCCAAAGGTGCAACATGTTTTCGAAATCAGAGATCGCAAGTGATAGAAGATGTGAGAAGACGTTATGGGGATAAACGAGAAACAGATAGCAGAGAAGCATCTCAATGATCATATGTGAAAAGGCTAGGAAGTTTCATGACGGATTTAAGCCTTGAGGGTCGACAGGCCCTCTCCGAAAATCTCTCAGGGTCGGCCAAATTAAAAAAAAAAAAAATTATTTTTTTTATGAAAAAGATAGAGAATCTTTCACGATCATAAAGACACCAAAAGTTTGAAATTTGATAGAAAACTTACGAAATTATGCTCCGCAAAGTTAGGGTCCTCGGGAATGTTTACGCATCGGCGATTTTGCCAACTTGAGGCCCCAATTATTCGGGGAATTTTGCGGAGCTAGTTTGACAAAAAACATGAATATTTCGCTAGAACTCCATTTTTTTTTATCGAATGGGAGAAACTCACCCATTTATAAATCAACTATCCAGTACAGTGGTCATGAATTTAGCAATTTGGCCAATTCAGGCCAAAATTGAAAATGCAATTTCGAATAGGGTCCAGATAACAAGAAAGACATTCTGGAAAAATATGCATACCTCAGTCTTATAGTTCAAGGGCCTTCTTATAATTCATTTGCTTCTCATATTGAATATTTTAGATCTAAAATAAATTATAATTTACTGTATGCAGACTACTGTTTAGTGGGATTAAAATGTATATATTATGGGTGCACTTGTTGAAGAATATTAGGACTCAAGTTGATTGATTGCATGCTTTGGGCACGATTGTTTCTATTGAAGTTTGGTAAAAACGAACTTTCTGCTACTTTGAGCTCAATTTCAAGGCACCTTCATTTAAAACCAGCCAAAATCTCTCAATTGCAGTAATAAGGCTTCCATTCTATGAATGAGACCAAGAAAAGCTAGAATACAACAATAAATACCAACGAAAAAACTGCAAAGTCGCTGTTTATCCAAAAACACGGTCAAAGTTGTTTTTTCTCATTATGCACTGTCTGCTGCAGGATTTTTTTTAGACGTGCATCTGACCACAAGACCCATTCTTTCACATGAAGGCCTACCAGCTTTTCTCCCACTAGATTTGAGGCCGCTAGAATAGATATGCGTACTAGTAGTCAAAAAACCCTACGCGTAAGACGTACTTGAAAGACGAAAAACCCTCAAAGGTAATTAGAAAAATGCCTGCAACTGGTGATGATGGGGAGTGAATTAAGGCCAGCAAAGTTGGTTGAAAATATAAGAATCATGTGGCATACATAGTGTGATAAGGCAAGGTGAGGCTGCAGTTTGGACCAAAAAGCAGCTGAAAAAGATGTCAAGAATTCATGGGACATTATAGGGTGAAGGAATGAAACCGAACAGTGTTTAATTGTGACAAAACAGGCCTGTTTTGGAAGAAAATGCCAAGTAGGACCTACATTTTCTGAGCCCGCTAGATCATCTTCAACAGCAAGGCGCAGACCTGAGGAATGCTTCGGGGGTGGAAAGAGAAGTTGCTCTTCAAAGTAGGGAAGGTGGTGAGGGCTTAAGTGCAAACCTTTTTTGTGAAAATCACCTGACAAAGCTACTGCAACCGTGTTGGAACTGTAACCTGACAATGTTGTGAACCACTTTAAAGGGATGTATAAAGGAACGGGAGACAGGCCCATGGACAGATATGTTGGGGCACAAGCTAGTGGACTCAAGCTGGTCCAAGAGGCATTAAAGTGAAGTGAGGCAACCCGAAAAGGGCTTGACAAGCCTAGTTAGGAGGGATCCCTCAAACCCGAACAAAAGTCCCTCCCCTCTCTTACAAGTAGCATGGGTAAGTGCTGTATGACGTTTTCTCGTTGTGCGTATTAATTATCATGTGGAAAAATTTTTTTTTAATACTTGGGGTGAGTGCGGTAATGATTTCCTTATATTCTCTCGATCGGGAGGGAACAATTTAACTCAAGGACTAACCGATTAATTTTCAAGATAACCATTGGCCAGGGTCAGAACGAATTTAATAGTGTTGGTCGGAGGGTCCACTGTATAACAGGGCCCTTCTCCGGGGGCCACATGCGAGGCAGTAACAGGTGACCCCCGGTATTTTCGATGGCATCAGTATGTCGGATAAATGGCTACTTCATGCCTTTTATGCAAAAAATTTTGCCCTCGGTATCCGATTGCAAAACCCGGTATTCGATCGCACATTCGTATGGAACGTGTCCCACACTGTGGCCTGAACTGCCCTTGTGTGCCAGTGTTTACAAGCCAGCCTGTGCGTGAATCTAAGGATACATTCCCTACATCCATATTATCACTCTTTTGGTGCTTGTTTTTGCAAAATAAGTCACCATGGGGCCCCAAGAAGCTCTTAGTGCAACCCTTCGAGAAAAAAGTGCAATGACTATTGAAATGAAGAAAGAGTATTTGCAAAGTACGAAAGTGGAGTTGTTGTCGGTGGTCAGGTTGTATAGTAACCCAAACAACCATCTCTACTTAGTGACCAGGAAAATGGCAATCAAGGAAGCTGTTCTTGCAAAAGGTGCAACTGTGATTACGAAACAGCAACCGCAAGTGTTAGAAAATGTTGAGAGGGCTATTATTGGTGTGGATAAATGAAAAACAGATAGCAGGAGATAGCATCTCTCAAGCGATCACTTGTGAAAGGCTAGGCAGTTGCATGACGATTTGGTAAAGAATTGCCTTGCAACTAGTGCTGAGTGAGTGAATTTAAGGCCAGCAAAGGTTTTTGAAAGATTTAAGAATCGTAGTGGCAACATAGTGCGATTAGGCATGGTGAGGCTGCCAGTTCGGACCCAAAAGCAACTGAAAAATATGTGAAAGAATTCAAGGATTACAGAGACAGTGAAGATTAAACCTGAACAAGTGTTTAATTGCGACAAACAGGCCTGTTTTGGAAGAAAATGCCAAGCAGGACCTACATTACTCAGGAGGAAAGGCACTCCCAGACATAAGCCTATGAAAGACAGGCTTACTCTGTTGAGTGTAGCCAAGCTAGTGGTGATTTGCAAAGTGAAAGCCTTTATGGTGTATCACTCGAAACTCCCAGAGTGTTCAGGAAAAACAATGTCCTCAAGCAATTGTGTGTGCTGTGGAGGGCAAACGTAAGGCATTGGGTCACAAGGACTTTTTCATGACTCGTACACCAGTCGTACACCATGTCATTTTGCCCCCATGTGAAATATTACCTAATTGAAAAGGAAATTAGACCTAAGTGCCTCCTGGTATAGACAATGCCCCTGGTCATCCTACGCTTTGGGAGAGCGATTTTCTGGGACAACTGAGCTTCATTAAGGTCAAGTTTTTGCCTCCTAATACCACTCCTCTCCTGCAGCCCAGGACCAGCAGGTCATTTCCAACTTCAAGAATACTGTACACAAAAGCTATGTTGAAAGGTCTTATAGTGACCACAGAAACCAATTGATTCTAAAAGAGTTTTGGAAGGATCACTTATAATACCCTCAATTGTATAAAACCTTATAGTACGGCTTGGGAGGGAGTGACTAAGAGACCTTGAACTCTGCATGGAAAAAACTGTGGCCAAATGTGTAGACAAAAGGGAATTTTGAAGGATTTGAGCTAACACCTGAGAAGCCTAGCCAGTTGAGGAATCCACTGTGGCAACTGGAGAAGTCCTTGGGTTGGAGGTTACTGGGAGGATGTGGAAGAGTTGTGGAGGAGGACAATGAAGAACTAACCATGATGAGCTGCTAGATCATCTTCAAACAGCAAGAGGTCAGACCTGAGGAAACTGCTTCGGAGGAGGGGACAGAGAAATTGAAGAAGTTGCCTACTTCAAAGATTAAGGAAATGTGTGCAATGTGGCTTAAAGTGCAAACCTTTTTTGATGACAATCACCCTAACACAGCTATTGCAAGCTGTGCTGGTGACTATTACACTGACAATGTTGTGAAACACTTCAGGAATGTCATAAAGGAACGGGAGGTACAGGCCTCTATGGACAGATATGTTGTGCGACAGAAGTCCAGTCACTCTCAAGCTGGTCCTAGTGGCATTAAAAGAAGAAGGGAAATAACCCCGGAAAAGAACTTGCTACCTCAAGTCCTAATGGAAGGGGATTCCCCTTCTAAACACTAACACCATCCACACTCCCCTCCTCCCATCCCATCAATCATCACCAGACCTTCATTAACCCTTAAACGGTCCAAACTTATATATACGTCCACGCGCGTAGCGCCCCAAACGTATATATATGTTTTCTTTGTCATTCATTCAACATTGCCACATTAAGCCTGAGTCACCTAGACATGAGAGAATGGGTGTGTGCACTCACTGTTTTTTTCCTCAAAAAAGTTGGGGCGCTACGCAAGTGAACGTATATATACGTTTGGACCGTTTAAGGGTTAAAGGTAAGTGTCAATTATTCTATTGTTATTGTTGTTATTGTAATTATTCTATTGCATTAAAGTTAATATTTCATGTGGTAAATTTTTTTTTCATACTTTTGGGTGTCTTGCACGGATTAATTTGATTTACATTATTTCTTATGAAGAAAATTGATTCGCTTTTTGATATTTTCGGTATTCGATGAGCTCTCAGGAACGAATTAATATCGAATACCTGGGTTCCACTATACTTCCTACAAGAGTAATGAACTGAACACATTGATTCCAGGCTGAGGGAGTGATTACCTCAAACTCCTCCTCTCCTTACCCCTCTCCACTGTGTATTGGACTGAAGAAGCCACTGTGTGGCAAAATGTTTCCTTAATAAAGATTCCCATATGTTGCACAAGTATCTCAATCTTCAACATGAGTGATGGTGAAAGTGTTGAATGATGATGAAAGTTTTTTCTTTCTTTTTGGGTCACCCTGCCTTGGTGGGAAATGGCCATGTTATAAAAAAAAATATTGACTGTTTTTATTACCTTAGTAAAGAACTTAATTTTTTTGACACATGAATGATTCTCACTTTCATGTATATACATACTTTTACCTCAGTGGAAATAAGCTAGTCTTTAATTTCATTTGGACATCCTAAGGTAAATCTATAAAATGTACTTATGTACACAAGACACCTGTGCCCTAAATACCACTGTAAGAACAAATTCATTCTAAAAAAAATTGTGTTATGTAATCATAGCCTAAATGATAACTTAAGTAACTTAATGACCATCAAGGTAGTGTTTGCCTTTATTGGTGGGAGAGAGCCGGTGTGTTACAAAAACAGAATCATTGTTGTACAGTGTACTGTATACTTTAACCCCTTCAGGGTCAAAAAAAAAAATATTTTTTTTATAAAAAGATAAGTTTTTTCTAAATTTTATAGGCTAAAAAAAAATTTTTGCCATCAATACTTACTGATATATGGAGGCATGAAGTTCACAGAAATTGAACCGCATATGGCAACATCGCCGACTGCCAGTCTCCCGGTAATCATTTATTTTGTTTTTTTCTACCTTTTTTCTATTATTTTTTAATATTTTTTTTCTTTTCAAGTAACTTTTATGGCCTGTGAAACCAACATGAGGACTATTTTGTAAATATTCACTCTTCCTGTACTACACAATCACTACACCAACACTGTTGTCATTATATTGTTTACAAAACATGTTTACACAAACGAACAAAATAAAATGTTGTTTATTACAATTTTTCTATATTATATATACATATATACAGTCACTGGACATGTTCTTAGATGTTCTGTAGCCTGCTGAAGTCTTTGAAACACAGTGTCATGCACAATGGTGTTTCACACTCACACACAAAACGAGTGTCTCTGCATTGTTGTGGGCATTTTTTTTATGTGCACAGACATAACACCTCTTCTGGAGCCTTTTTCTTGAAAGCATTAGCAGGCAGTTTCATTAGGAATTGATCACCAGGTCTCAGACGAGAAGGTAGTTGTTGATAATTTCGTGGGCGGTTTTCTATTGCAGGTGTCGTTCCTTGGTACTTGATTATTATTTGTTTGATGACAGACAAACAAAATTCGCCATATGGTGTTTTGTTTCTGGTCCTCATCTTATACACATTATAAAGCATTGAGCATGTAAATGTCCAAAATATGGAAAAAGAGTTTTATGTACCACTTATAACTCTTGCAAACCCAATCTGCATGTCACATTTGTCCACTGAATACATACTGAGGGCGTAGTCCATCACAGCTGAAGGTTTTAGAATGGGTTCATTGCTCTCACTATGCTGCCTGCCAGTGTCTACCATTTCGTTAGGGTGAACTGATGACAACGGTGTGACATGTTGTTTGTCATGCCACCGAAATGCCATGATGTCATAGGCAGCAAACACCTGCGCCTCACCTCTACGAGTGCCAGCGTTGAACCTGGGCATATGTTTACAATTTCCACGCACTGTGCCACACACATCTGTCATGTTCACTCGCAAGAAATCACTGTGCAAGGGGCTTGTGTACCAGTTATCAGTATATAATATATGCCCCTTACCAAGATATGGTTCCATCATTGTTCTAACCACATCACCAGAGATACCCAGTAACTTCCTGGTATCTCGCAATGTGTTACTTCCAGTGTACACATTATATTCAATACAAGACCACTGTAACAATCACAAAGCACAAGCGCCTTTATACCAAAGCGTTTCCTCTTTCTTGGTATATACACCTACCATCCGACTTACGACCTGCTCGACTTACGACCACTCGACTTACGACCACTCGACTTACGACCACTCAACTTATGACCGTGTTTTTTATGCCAAATTTCTGGGAAATAAACAACTATTTGTGTTGTACACAGTGTTTATCCTAAACCTTACAGTATAAAATACAATACTAACAGCATAAAACATAAAGTAAAACATGAAATACCAAAATAAAACAATAAAATAAAGTCATTACAAAAATGTGATGTTGATATTCAGTAGTAAAGTTCGACTTAAACGTCCATTTCGATTACGCCCGGGGTTTCCCTCGGAACCGAACTCGGTCGTAGTGGAGGGTAGATGTACTGCTTGAATGACAGTCTTCCCTTTGAACAAATCAAAGACTCATCAAAAACCCAAGCTTCCTGAAGAGATAAAAATACATACTGAATTTCTGTTTCAGATACACAAACACATTCCTAATCTTATATAACCTGTTGTTTCTGTCAGGCCTGGTTTTGTCTGAGAAGTGAAGCATACATAACCAGCAGCACAAATCGATTCACTGTATATCATTGAAACCTGGGGTTGCAATCAGGCGGTCTTTCGACCAGTAGAATTGACACTGTACTTATACACATGTGGCATAAGCATTATTGTGGCAAACAAAAGATACATCTCAGTCACAGTTGTCTCTTTCCACTGGCGTAGGCGTGATGTTGGTGACAGTATTGTGTTTGCCATGGTGTACTCGAAGTACCTGTTGCTTTCCCGACATAATTTCCATCAGGGTTCGTCAAAGAATAACTCGAAACATTCCAGTTCAGTGGCATTGTTCCCAAGTGTACAAGATGCCGTATTCCACTTTGACTTTCACAAAGTGATGGGGATTGGGAACAAAATTGGCAGCTTCCTGCCATCCCAGGTGCGGTCTGGTAGGTAATGGATACTGACAGGTGGTTGTGGTTGTTGAGGTTGGTGTGGTGTGGGGTGGGGGATGGTGGCCTTTGTTGTAGTTCAGCTGAGTCAGCAGTGTGGGTGGCAGCATCGTCCGCTACTGGTGCCTCACGGCTGGCACCACCACTACCACCAACAGATGCATGCACATTTTCCATCCCAATTGCAACACTATCACTTCATTTTCACTATCTGTTCCTGTTGTACAGCCACAGGATGTACTCCGAGATGTACTCCTTACCCTCGGAATAGCATATGGCACACTACCAGAGTGCATATACTGTCGTATAATACTGACACTTCACTGGAGAATATTCTACTTCACTTTCGCTACTGGAACTGTTTTCAAGAGCTTGGAGTTCATATTCATTATCACTATCATCACCATTGCTCACATACTGAGTTCTAGATATGGGAAAATATGAGTTTCGTCTTCGTTTGGTACAACTGAACGTGAACAAACAGCCGAGCACCAGAGGTGGAAGGTTGAGGGTCATCTGGATATTCCTCACTATTACCGGTATTATGGCCATTAGTTTCGGTCACAACCTCCTGAAAACCTTGAAAGTCATCTTCACTGACACTTCCATCTGTATTAGAACTGTCACTGGGGAACACAAGTGTCCCAATTCGCCGAGGAGTGAGGTGTTTCTTACTGCAAGGCATGGTGAACAAGGTGTACTAAAATGGCGTTCCCACAATGCACCACTGGGTCCCCAAATTTTTTCCTACCGCGCACACTGACCATGCAGACCCATTCTCTCACATCTAGGCCTACCAGCTGTTTCCCGCTTAATTTGAAGCTGCTAGAATTTACGCGTACTATACAAGCACCAACCCTGGCACGTAAGCCATACTAGTACAGCACTAACCCTGAAAGGGTTAATAGCACAATGTATAATACAGTAGAACCCCCACATCCACTGATTTGGTATCTGTGGTTTCAGTTATCCACGGTTTACTGTGGCCCAAAAATACCTCTTAATTTTGCAATAATAATGGCCCCAAAGCATGAACACAGAGAAGCTGGCAGTTTTTCAAAACCTAAGAGAAGCATACTTTATCAACTAAACTTTATACATATGTATTGTAAACATATTGTGAATAAAACCAAAATATACCAGTTCACTTAATTTAATTATAAAATGTTACGTCACAACTTTTTTCTTTTTAATCTCTCACTGAGGCAAGGTGACCTGAAAAAGAAACACTTTCACTATCATTCACACTATCACTGTCTTGCCACAGGCACACAAATATGACAGTTTGAACAGAAAAGATTCCAAACTCCTCCTTTAACCCTTAAACGGTCCAAACATATATATACGTCCACGCGCGTAGCGCCCCAAACGTATATATACGTTTTCTTTGTCATTCATTCAACATTGCCACAATAAGCCTGAGTCACCTAGACATGAGAGAATGGGTGTGCGCACTCACTGTGTGCCATATTAAAATAATTGGGGATGCTGGGTACCATATGCTCTTTTTTCCTTTTAAAAGAAAAGATTGTTTTTTTCCTCAAAAAAGTTGGGGCGCTACGCGAGTGAACGTATATATACGTTTGGACCGTTTAAGGGTTAAATTTTAACTGTAATTGCAATTTCCACCTCCAGGACTCAAGTCTGACTAACAGGTTTCTCTGAATCCCTTCAAAATATATTATCCTGCTAACACTGGACTGTACGGTGGCAAGCAGACTTGTTGACAAGTAACTTGTGCTAAGTTGGTACTTCAGAGATTTATAGGCCAAACCCTCATTTTCCATAGGTGCAATACAAGTGCTCCTTGACGTATGATGGTTCAACTTACAATATTTCAACTTTATGAAGGTGCAATAAATTAATACAATTCTGTAACTTGTATTCATTTATTTACTTTTCAATAGTGGTGTTGAGTTAGTTATAATAATTATTTGTTTATTTACCTTCAATGACAGTAGTTATTTACTTATTTATTTAGCATATCATATTCATACTTGACTTACAGTATTTCTGACTTACGATGGGTTCGTTGGAACATAAGCTCATCATAAGCTGAGAACCACCTGTATTATAGATTCGGCTTCCATTCCAAGGAACCAGTTTCATGCCCTAAGAACTGGATTTTTTGGGGGTTACATTGCCATGGAAAAAATGGTTACATATGCAGGGAAGCCAACTTGTAAATTACATCACATGTATATTGCAGAAAAGAAATAAATTCTTTGTGTCCATATAAGCTGGCTGGTAATAAGTCACACACTGCCAGTATTGTAGTCATCGCCCCTCAAACATTCTTATAAAAATTTATTGCATAGTTTGACGATCATGTTTATTAAATTTGTAGAGGGTATGAGTATTACGTTTTTAAATTCTCGTGTGATGAAATAATATTAACAAACTAGAGTACAAGAGGGCCCCACTTATACAGCAGGTTAGGTTCCCGACTACTGCTGTAAAACAAAGATCGCTTGCAAATGTATATAAAAGCCTGATAACATGTTTACACTATCATATATTAAGTGAGCAACAGAGCTAGACCTAAAAAATGCATACACAGTACACACATTTCTTACCTTAAAATATTTTTGTCCTTAGCTTATAGCGAGCGATGAATATATTTATTGTAGGAAGTCTGAATAAATGAACAACAGGTATAATTGAAAACTGCTGCATTAGTAAAATGCCATAATGCAAAGCACTGTAAAGTGGGGCTCTCCTGTATATTAGCTACCAGATATTCTTTCCTAAAATACAGTAATGTATTACAAAAATATTTATTCATGAGATACAAGGGTAATATTTTTATCCTGATTCTATTTAAACACTGCACTACTGAAAGTACTCACATTAACCATAGCTTTCATGTAAGTTACAAACTTTATTTTTAGCACCAAAACTAACAGCACAGCATATATGATGTGTTTTAAATTAACACAAAAAAACGACCACCAGCATCAATACTGATACAAAATCCAGAAGAATGACATAATATGAAGAATGTCAACACAATATTTTCCACATGTAACAAATAAAATATCATCTATAAACTTACCATAAAAAACTGAGAAGATTAAATTGCTATGTCTCTATCTTACCTCATTATATTATCATCATAGATTCAATGAAATTTCTTCGTACAGTAAAGTTCAGAATGATGTATAGTTTAAATCTTAATTTTAAGGGAATATTCAAAGTTTTCTTAAAAAGAACGCTAATAATAAATGAGTTAACTTTACATTATAACAGTTATTAAAGATCATCAATTATCCGGTGTTGTTGGGGGCAGGGTGTGCTGGATTTTCAAAAAAGCTGGATAATTTATGTTTCTGGCCCCTGTTTTTTTTTAATAATATCTTATAGCATTGATCATTTTTCTCTCTAACCATCATTCTAATTACAGTCAAAATTATTTTCATAAAAAAGTCCAGCAAGGAAAGAAATTTGGGCATGCAAACTCAAATGAGCAGATTTTGAATAAAATTCTATATTTGGGCTTAAATTTAAGGGCTGAGAACTTAGCAACAATTTTAAGGTCATACATACGCCAAACAAAAATAAAAGTAGTTATCATAATTTTATTTAATTTCATGATTCATTTTCACCAAATTTTTTGTAACATACCATGCATGCACCACACGAATGTAATCAGCGAACAAACAATGAAGAATAAAAGGCACAATACCATAACTAGAATAATACAGAAATAAATTGCATTTAGGAGAATGAAAGTTATAATGATGTTTCGGTCTAACTTGGACTCTCTCATCTTCGTGTGTTATGGTTCAAGTCAGACTGAAACACCGTTATAAGTGTCAGTCTTCTATGTGCGGGTTATTTGTGTACAGGTAGTCCTCAACTTATGAACACATTGGGGACCTTCTGTATTGTGTATAATAATTATATTATAGACAATAATGAAAGGGGGTAAGGCAGCTGGGATTGATGGAATAAAGATAGAAATGTTAAAAGCAGGTGGGGATATAGTTTTGGAGTGGTTGGTACTTTTATTTAATAAATATATGGAAGAGGGTAAGGTACCTAGGGATTGGCAGAGTATGCATAGTTCCTTTGTATAAAGGCAGAGAGGGACAAGAGTGCAAAAATTATATGGGAATAAGTCTGTTAAGGATACCTGGTAAAGTGTACGGTAGAGTTATTATTGAAAGAATTAAGAGTAAGACGGAAAATAGGATAGCAGATGAACAAGGAGGCTTTAGGAAAGGTAGGGGGTGTGAAGACCAAGTGTTTACAGTGAAACATATAGGTGAATAGTATTTAGATAAGGGTAAAGAGGTTTTTGTGGTAATTATGGATTTGGAAAAGGCATATGACAGAGTGAATAGGGAGGCAATGTGGCAGATGTTGCAAATGTATCGTATTGGAGGTAGGTTACTGAAAGCAGTGAAGAGTTTTTTCGAGGATAGTGAGGCTCAAGTTAGAGTATGTAGGAGAGAGGGAGATTATTTCCCAGTAAAAGTAGGCCTTAGACAAGGATGTGTGATGTCACCATGGTTGTTCAATATACTTATAGATGGGGATGTAAGAGAAGTGAATGCTCGGGTGTTGGCAAGAGGTGTGGGGTTAAAAGATAAAGAATTTAACACAAAGTGGGAGTTGTCACAGTTGCTCCTTGCTGATGACACTGTGCTTTTGGGAGATTCTGAAGAGAAGTTGCAGAGGTTGGTGGATGAGTTTGGTAGGATATGTAAAAGAAGAAAATTAAGAGTGAATATAGGAAAGAATAAGGTGATGAGGATAACAAAAAAAAATAAGTGATGAAAGATTGGATATCAGTTTCAGGGAGAAAGTACAGAGGAGGTGTCAGTAGACGGGTCTATGGAACTAATGAGGAGAAAAAGGTGAGTGGTGCAATTAGGAATCTGCAGAGACAAAGAACTTTGTCCATGGAAGCAAAGAGGGGAATGTATGAGAGTATAGTTATACCAATGCTCTTATATGGGTGAGAAACATGTGAGGTGAATGTTGCAACAAGGAGAAGGCTGGATGCAGTGGAGATGTCATGTCTGAGGGCAATGTGTGGTGTGAATATAATTCAGTGAATTCGTAGTTTGGAAATAAGGAGGAGATGCGAGATTACCAGGGCTGAGGAGGAGTTGTTGAGGTGGTTTGGATATGTAGAGAGGGTGGAACAAAATAGAATGACTTCAAGAGTGTATAAATCTGTAGTGGAGGGAAGGCAGGGCAGGGGTTGGCCTAGGAAAGGTTGGAGGGAGGGGGTAAAGGAGGTTTAGTGTGCAAGGGCTTGGACTTTCAGCAAGCATGTGTGAGCACGTTAGATAGGAACAAAAGGAGACAAATGGTTTTTAGGACTTAACGTGCTGTTGGAGTGTGAGCACGGTAACATTTATGAAGGGATTCAGGGAAACCGGCAGGCCGGACTTGAGTCCTGGAGATGGGAAGAACAGTGTCTGCACTCTGAAGGAGGGGTGTTAATGTTGCAGTTTTATAACTGTAGTGTAAACATGCCTCTGGCAAGACAGTGATGGAGTGAATGATGAAAGCTTTTCTTTTTCAGGTCAATGTGTTAATATAAAAAAAAAATATTTTATTAACATATCAGCCATTTCCCACCAAGACTCAAGAAATCGTAATGACACGATTGCAAATAAACCATACCCCCGGCCGGGATTGAACCCGCGGTCATAGAGTCTCAAAACTCCAGCCGTCGCGTTAGCCACTAGACCAGCTAGCCACAATAAGATTCATCCAACTAGGTATATTTCTACACCATAGGAAAGTTAGCACAGGCACCTCTGTGACCACAAATGCAAGTTTTTACAGACGAATCTCCAGCTAGCATGGTCACGGCCACGCTAGCTGGAGTTTCGTCTGTAAAAACTTGCATTTGTGGTCACAGAGTGTCCTGTGCTAACTTTCCTATGGTGTAGAAATATACCTAGTTGGATGAATCTTATGTGGCTAGCTGGTCTAGTGGCTAACGCGACGGGTGGAGTTTTGAGACTCTATGACCGCGGGTTCAATCCCGGCCGGGGGTATGGTTTATTTCCCACCAAGGTAGGGTGGCCTGAAGAAGAAAAACTTTCACCATCATTCACTCCATCACTGTCTTGCCAGAGGCACACTTACACTACAGTTATAAAACTACAATATTAACACCCGCCCTTCAGAGTGTAGACACTCTGTGTGTGTGTGTGTGTGTGTGTGTGTGTGTGGTGTGTACTCACCTATTTGTACTCACCTATTTGTGGTTGCAGGGGTCGAGTCCTAGCTCCTGGCCCTGCCTCTTCACCGGTTGCTACTAGACCCTCTCTCTCCCCGCTCCATTGAGCTTTATCAAACTCGTCTTAAAACTGTGTATGGTTCCTGCCTCCACTACGTCATTTTCTAGGCTATTCCACTGCCTTACAACTCTATGACTGAAGAAATACTTCCTACTATCTCTCTGACTCATTGTGTCTTCAACTTCCAATTGTGGCCTCTTGTTTCTGTGTCCATCCCTGGAACAATCCTGTCCTTGTCCACCTTGACTATTCCACGCAGTATTTTATATGTCGTTTATCATGTCTCCCCTGACCCTCCTGTCTCCAGTGTCGTCAGGCCGATTTCCCTTAATCTTTCTTCATAGGACATCCCCCTTAGCTTCTGGAACTAACCTTGTTGCAACCTTTGTACTTCTCTCTAGTTTCTTGACGTGCTTTATCAAGTGCGGGTTCCAAACAGGTGCTGCATACTCCAGTATGGGCCTGACATACACGGTGTACAGTGTCTTGAATGATTCCTTACTAAGGTGTCGGAATGCTGTTCTCAGGTTTGCCAGGCGCCCATATGCTGCAGCGCAGTTATCTGATTGATGTGTGCTTCCGGAGACATGCTCGGTGTTATACTCACCCCAAGATCTTTCTCCTTGAGTGAGGTTTGCAGTCTTTGGCTACCTAGCCTATACTCTGTCTGTGGTCTTCTGTGCCCTTCCCCTATCTTCATGACTTTGCATTTGGCAGGATTAAATTCGAGAAGCCATTTGCTGGACCAGGTGTCCAGTCTGTCCAGGTCTCTTTGAAGTCCTGCCTGGTCCTCATCAGATTTAATTCTCCTCATTAACTCACATCATCGCAAACAGGGACACTTCTGGTCTAACACTTCCGTCATGTCGTTCACATATACCAAAAATAGCACTGGTCCTAGGACCGACCCCTGTGGGACCCCGCTCGTCACAGGTGCCCACTGTGATACATCATTACGTACCATGACTCGTTGTTGCCTCCCTGTCAGGTATTCTCTGATCCATTGCAGTGCCCTTCCTGTTATATGCGCCTGATGCTCTAGCTTCTGCACTAATCTCTTGTGAGGAACTGTGTCAAAGGCCTTCTTGCAGTCCAAGAAGATGCAATCAACCCACCCCTCTCTCTCTTGTCTTACTTCTGTTATTTTATCATAAAACTCAGAAGGTTTGTGACACAGGATTTGCCTTCCGTGAATCCGTGCTGGTGGCATTTATACTCCTGTTCCGTTCCAGTGCTCCACCACTCTCCTCCTGATAATCTTCTCCATAATTTTGCATACTATACACGTCATGACACAGGTCTATAGTTAGCGCCTCTTTTCTGTCTCCTTTTTTGAAAATGGGAACTACATTTGTGTGTGTGTGTGTGTGTGTGTGTGTGTTTGGTGTGTGTGTGTGTGTGTGTGTGTGTGTGTGTGTGTGTGTGTGTGTGTGTGTGGTGTGGGTGTGTGCGCGCGTGCGTGCGTGCAAAAGCTGAGGTAAGACATACATGGCTGAATAAAACATGTGAGGGTGACAAAGCCTCATGAGGGTGAATAGGTCAGGTAAGGTTGAGTAAAACGAGTGGTGAATAAGCGTCATTGGGAGCTGAATATGCCACCTCAAGCTGAGTAAAGCATGTAAAGCTGAATAAGCCATGTGATGTGTAAACAGTCCCAGTTGAGGCTGAATAGATCAAGTGAGGTTGAACAGATCAAGTGAGGTTGAACAGATCAAGTGAGGCTGAACAGATCAAGTGAGGTTGAACAGATCAAGTGAGGTTGAACAGATCAAGTGAGGCTGAACAGATCAAGTGAGGTTGAACAGTCAAGTGAGGTTGAACAGATCAAGTGAGGCTGAACAGATCAAGTGAGGTTGAACAGATCAAGTGAGGTTGAACAGATCAAGTGAGGTTGAACAGATCAAGTGAGGCTGAACAGATCAAGTGAGGCTTGAACAGATCAAGTGAGGCTGAACAGATCAAGTGAGGTCTGAACAGATCAAGTGAGTGCTCTGAAGATCAAGTGAGGTCTGAACAGATCAAGTGAGGCTGAACAGATCAAGTGAGGTTGAACAGATCAAGTGAGGAATGAACAGGTCAGTGAGATCTGAACAGATCAATGAGGCTGAACAGATCAAGTGAGGTTGAACAGATCAAGTGAGGTTGAACAGATCAAGTGAGGCTGAACAGATCAAGTGAGTCTGAACAGATCAAGTGAGGTTTGAACAGATCAAGTGAAGGCTGAACAGATCAGTGAGGTTGAACAGATCAAGTGAGGCTGAACAGATCAAGTGAGGTTGAACAGATCAAGTGAGGTTGAACAGATCAAGTGAGGCTGAACAGATCAAATGAGGTGAACAGATCAAGTGAGGCTGAACAGATCAAGTGAGGTTTAAACAGATCAAGTGAGGTTGAACAGATCAAGTGAGTCTGAACAGATCAAGTGAGGTGAACAGATCAAGTGAGGCTGAACAGATCAAGTGAGGCTGAACAGATCAAGTGAGGCTGAACAGATCAAGTGAGGTTGAACAGATCAAGTGAGGTTAAACAGATCAAGTGAGGTTGAACGGATCAAGTGAGGCTGAACAGATCAAGTGAGGTTGAACAGATCAAGTGAGGCTGAACAGATCAAGTGAGGTTGAACAGATCAAGTGAGGCTTGAACAGATCAAGTGAGGTTGAACAGATCAAATGAGGTTGAACAGATCAAGTGAGGTTGAACGGATCAAGTGAGGTTGAACAGTCCAGGTGAGGCTGAGTAAAACAGGTGAAGGTAAGACACGTGAGGTAGAATCAACAGGTGTCATGAGTCATGAGAAGGGGGCGAGGCTACCCACACTCACCTTCACCTCACCTTCCCTGGGCACTCACCTTCACACTTGAGCTTGGACACTGCCCCGCAGGTGCTAGCTGCTCCCTCCTGCTCCTCCTCGCCTCCATCACACTTATTATCACTTCCCTCTACATGATTTTCCATCATCACTTTTTGAAACAAACAAATTTGTTTACACACTTCCAAATGAAAACTGAACTTGATAAAGAAATTTCCCCCTTTTAAGGTTGTATGTTTTCATTATCACTTACAATTTACATTAATATTGCGTCTATTAAATGAGAGTATATTATAAGTTTAATATGTGGAATGTTCTAGGAAAATGAGTTAAATATTTTTATTAAGAAGTGTGAGCAGTATTGGCGGGACATTCAAAATTATTTACAGTAATTATTTTTTTATTTACGTTTCGTGTATAGAATTAACGTTTCTAAATATTCATATGTATGGTGTACTATGTACTAATTGACCCGGAATAATACACTAAACCAAAACAATGTGATTTAGTTGTAGTGGGGCTTTGTATTTCAATTGTTTGTGTTGGGGTGACAGTATAGAGCAGCCTTACTGTAGGATGGACACTTATAAACCTCTCCCTCGCCTCCCTGACTCTCACAAACCTCTCCTTCACCTCCCTGGATGATCACAAACCTCTCCCTCATCTCCCTAGATGCTCACAAACCTCTCTATCACCTCCTTGACTCTCTCAAACTTCTCTCTCTCACCTCAATGAATTCTCACAAACCTCTCTCTCACCTCCCTGGATGCTCATAAAATTCTCCTTCACCTCCCTGGCTTTCACAAACCTCTCCCTCACCTCCTTGGACTCTCATAAACCTCTCCTTCACCTCCCTCGAGTCTCACAAACCTCTCCCTCACTTCCCGGACTCCCACAAGACTCTCCCTCACCTCCCTGACTCCCACAAACCTCTCCCTCACCTCCCTGGACTCTCACAAGCCTCTCCTCACCTCCCTGGACTCTCGCAAACCTCTCCCTCACCTCCCTGGACCCTCACAAGCCTCCCCCTCACCTCCCTGGACTCACACAAGCCTCTCCCTCACCTCCCTGGACTCTCACAAGCCTCTCCCTCACCTCCCTGGACTCTCACAAGCCTCTCCCTCACCTCCCTGACTCCCACAAACCTCTGCCTCACCTCCCTGGACTCTCACAAGCCTCTCCTTCAGCTCCCTGGACTCTCACATGCCTCTCCCTCACCTCCCTGGACTCTCACAAGCCTCTCCCTCACCTCCCTGACTCCCACAAACCTCTCCCTCACCTCCCTGGACTCTCACAAGCCTCTCCCTCACCTCCTGGACTCTCACAAACCTCTCCCTCACCTCCCTGGACTCTCACAAACCTCTCTCTCACCTCCCTGGACTCTCACAAGCCTCTCCCTCAACTCCCTGGACTCTCACAAGCCTCTCCCTCACCTCCCTGGACTCTCACAAGCCTCTCCCTCACCTCCCTGACTCCCACAAACCTCTCCCTCACCTCCCTGGACTCTCACAAGCCTCTCCCTCACCTCCCTGGACTCTCACAAACCTCTCCCTCACCTCCCTGGACTCTCACAAGCCTCTCCCTCAACTCCCTGGACTCTCACAAGCCTCTCCCTCACCTCCCTGGACTCTCACAAACCTCTCCCTCACCTCCCTGGACTCTCACAAGCCTCTCCCTCACCTCCCTGGACTCCCACCAAGCTCTCCCTCACCTCCCTGGACTCTCACAAGCCTCTCTCACCTCCCTGGATGCTCACAAACCTGTCTCTCGCCTCCCTGATCTCACAAACCTCCCTTTTTCACCTCCTGGATGCTCAAAAACCTTCTCTCCCTCCTGAATCTCACAAACCTCTTTCTCCCTCCCT
>NC_069411.1:64741291-64784918 GCF_026875155.1 Cherax quadricarinatus | reverse complement strand
ATCGCTGCGGCTGAGCTATGACGTAACAGTTACCGGTCTCTCTTGGAATGGTGAATGATGAAGCAGTCATCGTAGGAGTGCCGCCTGCAGGTTTCACTCAAACCTGGGGGCAGGACATGCTGGTGCCTGAGTGAGGCGTCGACAAAAACTCGGCAATGGGCAGGTCTTCTTCTGGCAAGTGACTGGTACTGTCGCTGGGGCTGTCACTGCGGCGCGAGCGTGATGCGTCGTGGAGCGAGTTGTGGAGCGAGGCAGTGTGGCAGAGATGATGGGCGAAACATCTGGGAGTCGTAACATCATACACAGGACTGCAGTGAAGAGAACTAGCAGTCAAAGTGACTCTTCTTTGTGCGGCCTGCTCACTGAAAGCTTGTGACACGAGGCTGACACGGTTCGCTGCGACCAGTGGCTAACTGCGGCTTAGCGGAAGTGTCATTCTCTATGGCAGTTGGAGTTATAGAGTGGTTAGTCTAGCGTCCCCAGAATTGTTTTCTCTACAATATAACTGCACTCTGACAGTCTGGAGGCGAAGTAAACAAATCCGAGGGAATCGTAGCAGGTACGAGTCTGCAGAAACATCACGAGCAGAACGGCATAAAAGCTTTCTGTACAGAGGGCTCGGTAACTCGGGGGACCTGAGTTTAAATCAGCTGTCAAAAGCACTGGTCACAAGGGTGCTTAGCACGTGGTTACTACTCCAGGTCTGGTCAGACCTCACTGGACAACGAAAAAACTTTACACACCCGCGGTATATGCGGTACAAACATGGCTTAACGAGCAAATGTACTTTTCTGTGCACAAAACTGACACTAAGACATATACTAAGATGTGAGAAACTGACTGAGAGAAATTAAACACGTCATATATCTTCTCCTCAATCTTTCGGACAATACTGAAATAATTATAGAAACACTCGTTGTGGACATCATGTGATGTCACGAGGTTTGATGTCAGAGACATATCGAGGTGGACGTCAGGCAGACATCATGGGAAGGTGAAGTCAGCAGACATACGTGACATCTGAAGTCGGGCAGGCATAGTGGTGAAGTTAATGTGATGCTGGCAGCAGACCACAGATTGTGGCCTGGGACATCTTCTGGTACTCTCGTAGCTTCGTTACGGTCCATGTGACATCGCCCACACCAATGTGGCATTGTGATCACATGGTTTTTGTGATCTCGTGGACATGCTGATCCAGTGCTTGAGTGGCCTCAGGCACTTCGGATACACAGCTCTGGCAATGAATTCACATGGAAAACAGCAGAAAACAAGCAGAGGGAGTGGGCAGTGGTTTAGACGTGTATTGGTGACGGGAGAGCGTGAGTAGGGCGAGCATGGGCAAGGTGAGGAACATGGTCACTTCCTCTCTCCTTTCCCCACCACAAACACGTGGAGAAGCTCACACTGGACACAGAAATCAACCACAAAACTCACCTCTGGCTTGCTGAAACAGCTGTACTGAGTAACAACAACAGTAAACATACAAGTGACGCTGAACACATGTCTTGAGAAACAGGTGGGACGCTGTAGCGGGGCCGCTGGGTGGCCTTACAATTCTCGAAGAAATTGGCGAATTTCGGCTGGATCCTTGCTTATATACCTGTGTCTGGATGCTGAAACGTGCAGACACGACATCAGGATACTCGTTGAGAGAACTGATGCTTCTTGCATAGGATGATGGAGTGAAGATGACCTTATCCCTTCTTTCTTCTCTCTCCTGGAAAACAAACTGCTGTTCCCACCGCCTGCCACAATGTATAATGGTTTGTTTGGTAGGCTAAAGTAGCGGGTAGTAAATGATACATCTTTCGGAGGCTTCTCACTTTAATGTTAAGTCGGTGTGGGTACACAGGCTTGCGTGTTATGCCAGGCCAGGCAGGGCCCATTCCCAAGAGAGAGAGAGGAGTAGGCATACTGTCTTGATGCTTGTGAGTGATGCCAAGTGAGAGCGTGGCAAGGGCAGGACAGGCTGGCGTGCCCACCAAGTGGCCTGGCTACAGAGGGACACTTGTGTGACGCGAAATATGAACTAAGATGGCTGACAGCATGGGCTGTCTGTGCAGATAGTACAGGCAGTCTAATGATGTATAACCACCACAGAACAGCAGGAGGCCAGAGAGGAATATGATGAGAACAAACAGAGCGATGGTGGAACTCTGACTGATGGTGGCACGAAGAGCTCAAACGTGACTGAGAAAGTAGTTACTAGTATGGGTGATTTCAACCACAGGGAGATCAATGGGAAAACTGGAGCCTCATGGGGGCCGAAACGGAGAGCCAAGATGATGATGTCATATGGAAAACATCATGCATCAAACATCAAGGACACTACCAGAGAGTGAGGGGAGGTTGATCAGCAAGACTGGACCTTGTAGTTCACCTGAGTAGCTCAGACTTTGATGACATCACATATAAGGGCCCCTTCGGAGCTAGTGACCACATAGTCCTGTGTTTTGATTACATTAGTAGAGTTCAGGTGGAGAGGGTAAAAGGAGTCGACATGGGAAAAGCCAACTTATAAACAGGGGGGGACTACAATGGAGAAGTCATGGGGAAGATTTTCAGGGAGGAGAGTGGTGGGGCACCTGGAATGGTACAAGATTATACGATAACCAGACAGAGTTCATAGAGGCAAATACTGTGTTACAACCTTTGGAGTTCTATGACAAAGTTTACAGAAGTGATGAC
The DNA here is from genome assembly GCF_026875155.1 of Cherax quadricarinatus. Classification (NCBI taxonomy): domain Eukaryota; kingdom Metazoa; phylum Arthropoda; class Malacostraca; order Decapoda; family Parastacidae; genus Cherax; species Cherax quadricarinatus. The sequence continues at coordinate 64,782,230 of NC_069411.1, read as the reverse complement.
ACGAGAGAGGAGGGGGTGGGTTATGACATTTTATGTGGACTGCAAGAAGGCCTTCGCACAGTTAATCATAAGCGAATAGTGCCAGAAACTTAGAGGATCAGGCGCATATAACAGGGAAGGGCACTGCAATGGATCAGAGAATATCTGACAGGACGACAACGCGTCATGGTTAAGGGATGAGGTTATCACAGTGGCACTGATGACGAGCGGGGTCCCACAGGGGTCGGTCCTAGGACCAGTGCTATTTCTAGTATAGTAAATTGACTGATGGAAGGGATGGACTCAGAGGTTGTCCCTGTTCGCAGATGATGTGAAGTTAATGAGGAGAATTAAATCAGATGAGGTCAGGAGGACTTCAAAGAGACCTGGACAGGCCGAGACAAACGTGGGTCCAGCAACTGGCTTCTTGAATTCAACCGGCAAATGCAAAGTCATGAAGGTCAGAGAAAGGGCAAAGAAGACCAGACAGACTGAGTATAGACTAGGTGGCCAAGGATGCAAACCTCGCTCAAGGAGAAAGATTTTGGGGTGACCATATCACGAGCATGTCTCCAGAGGCACAAATCAACAGATAAACTGATACAGCAAACGGGCGCCTGGCCAAACCTGAGAATAGGTCCGAATACCTTAGTAAGGAATGTTCAAGACACTGTACACTGTGTACATCAGGCCCAAAATGAAGTATGCAGCACCAGTTTGAAACCCACACCTGGTCAAACATGTCAAGGAAATTTGAGAAAGTGCAAAGGTAAACAGATCCCACGTGGTCGGTGTGAATCGATACCTTGCTCAGGAAGATCTTATTCTGACTGTGAGCACCAGCACCCTCAGTGATCTTTGTCATGAAACTAGAATTACTGTATCGAAAGCGAGTTTGGGTTAGGTACTACTAGCAAGAGAGTTACCGTTAGTAATTCCACAGTCACTAGTGAATGTTGCCTTACAGTAGTTTCACGATGTACAGTGTTGCCCACCTGGTATGGATCGTTCAGTAAAACAAGCCAGATTGAAATATTTTGGCCTCGTATGGCATGATATATTGAGTATGTTAAGAAATGTAGTGTCTGCATTGCATCATAAAGGTAATGCTAATGGCCCAATCACTCCACGTGTATCCAACTACTAGCGAAACCGTTGGGAAAGAAGTTTGCGCCTAGATTTGTTAACTAATTTCCAATGTTCCCTCCGGGCAACAACATCTGTGTGTTATGGTAGACCATTTCACCAGATATTGTGCGTAGTTCTATTGAGATAAGAATGCCGAGACAGTAGCTATGGGTTTAAAGAATGCATATATGCAGCGATACCACCCTACGTCCTCTAGTAACAGATTAATGGAGGTGAAAATTCTGTAATGAAATTCTTTGAAAATTTGTGCACCTGTGCTACAAGATCTCTAAATCCACCATTGTTCCTCTCATCCTGCAGCAATGGGTCTTAGCGGAACGGAACCCATTAAGAAAGTACCTTGATGTCTTGAGAGCCACTATAAATCCAAAGTGAAACTTGGGATGAAGTTATACCTGATGTGCAGTGTGCTATAAATTCTGCTTTCAATGTTTCTACTAGGTGACACTCCAATTATGCTTGTACGGTGTAGATAAACGTTTGCCTTATGAGCTTGTTTTATTCTAATCCGAAACCAAATTACAACCCTGGATGTTTACTGCAACTGTACCAGTGTTTTAGAAATGTTTTTTAGAAGGATCGTGAAACACTTCATAAATCAATGCAGAATTTACAATGAGACGCAAAACACTCGTGCAAAGCCATCAAAATCAAGTTGGTTCGAGAGTTATGCTGATTGATTTAACAAAAGTCTGCAATGCCAAAAGCTTGATCAAAAGTTGTTGGTCCTTTATCGAGTAGTTGAACATTATCGCTAGGTATATGTATAAGGTTAGCGAGATTAGTACGGTCAGTAAAGAATCGCATTTAGATCATATGAAGTTAGTATGTTGATGATTAATGATGTTCCAACCCGATAATGTGACAGACTCTGACAATCCTCTGATCCTGTACTATCTTCTCTGATATTCAGTCAGATGATCAACCTGAATGTCGTTATTCCCCTACGTACAACAACAGGTTTGAGAAATCTCAAGTACATTTTGTTACATCCAATTTCAGATTTGCCTCAAATACAGTCATGAGGTTAGCCCAATGAGCACAGAGTTTGTGGCTTCCTGAGATGACACCCATTCTGCATAGCAATCCTTACCTAGCAGAAGTTGGGTTTAAATGTAAATAACTTTGATGAATAAATTACCAGTTCAATTATCAGTATTCAAGAAATTTTTATTTTTTGTGTTCCTGTTCTCTCCGCAATTGGAGAGTTAACAGTTCTAGTTTTGAGTGCACCGACTCTGCCTTTCTGTAAACCACTTCTTCTTTGTATATATCTTCCTCAGAAATCCGTAGAATCACATGACTACAGATCGATCGATCAAATTTTTTTTTTTATCATTTCTATGATGAGTTTCCTTCGATGAGTTGTGCTATATTATACCTTGTATTGCATTAGTTTCAGTTACGTAAGCTTCCAGTTCCAATGTTCTACTTATGTATGTTATAATGTTATTGTTGTATTACTTTGACATTGTATAGAATCAGCCAAGCATATACCTGCCTCTCTAGTTTGTATTAGTTGTATGTCGGACGACATACATTAGCGTCGCGAGCTTCAGTAGTTGGAACCACGTTACAGTAACCAGTGTACCAGTAGATGACTCACTACAACCGTCTACTGCCTGAGTCCACTGTCTGTATCCATATTGTGGCTGACCACAGCAGTAGTCAAAGACCCCCCCTCCATATGGGTACTGTGGCGGCAGTCAGTGTTACGTGGAGTGAGCAAGGAGACAAGGTTACGGGCTGTTAGAGGCGCTCCCCACATTATCCGTAATTATACGTACTTCCAGCCTACGTGAGTATTACTTTACCCTATCCACGTGTTCGAATCCCACATGATAGGGGGAGACATGATAACGACATACAAAATACTGCATGGAATAGATAAGGTAGACAGAGACAGGTTGTTCCAGAGAGGGGACACAGAAACAAGGGGTTACAATTGGAAGCTGAAGACTCAGACGAGTCAGAGGGATGTTAGGAAGTATTTCTTCAGTCATAGAGTCGTCAGGAAGTGGTATAGCCTAACAAGTGATGTAGTAGATGCAGGAACCATACATAGCTTTAAGACGAGGTATGACAAAGCTCTGGAAGAAGAGAGAGAGAGGACCTAGTAGCGTTCAGTGAAGAGGCAGGGCCTGGAGCTGAGTCTCGACCCCTACAACCACAATTAGGTTAGTACAATTAGGTGAGTACACATACACACACATATATAAATAATAGTGAAATTCCAAACATGTGCATGCGTGCACGCGCGCGCGCAAAATAACCACTGGGAGAGTTGAATAATAGCCCTAGGCCTCTGGTGTTGCAATCAACATATCAGAAGCTTGCAATGTTGTAGAAATTGAGTAAGAAATCCAGGGAGATTCGTTCTGAGCAATGACTCTCTCCAGAATACAGGCTACTTACCAAGAAGGTTTGTAATGTAGTTCTGAGAAAGTGAGAAACTGTCAACAACTAGAATCAATATATGTATGTGTAGAGCAGTTCCTGTGACTGGTACACTCCAGCAACACTAACAGTTACTGTGACTGGTACACTCCAGCAACACTAACAGTTACTGTGACTGGTACACTCCAGCAACACTAACAGTTACAATCTAGCATCATCATCATCTCCCTCACAAGCTTCCTCACATTAACTTCTTCAACCCCTATCATCTCTATCATTGTTCGCCTCCTCACTTAACCCACTTCACCTCTGTTGTAACTGCTGCTCTGTTGCTACTACTGCTCTTATTAATTTCTTGTTGCTACTTATACTACTATATGTATACTGCTGTCGCTTTGAGTGCAGCATCTGTAGTGGTATAAACCTTCGTTTATACCGACAAACTGGTTTAGAAAGACACGTAAGCAAACACTAGCACATATTTATTAATAAACGTTTTGGTCCAGGACCTTTATCACCGAAACGTTGTCTAATGAATATGTTCTGGTGTTTGCTCATGTGACTTTCTAACCTAAAATCTTTATTTAATATATAATATACCTGCTGTTGCTACTGCTGTTATAACTATGCTGCTACTACTGGTACTGTTGCCTACTGCTGTTCACTATGCTGTACTACTGGTACTGTTGCTACTTGCTGTTAAACTATGTGCTACTGGTACTGTTGCTATGCTGTTACATACTATGCTGCTACTACTGGTACTGTGCTACTGCTGTTACAACTATGCTGCTACTACTGGTACTGTTGCTATTGCTGTTGTAACTATGCTGTTACTACTGGTACTGTTGCTACTGCTGTTATAACTATACTGCTACTACTGGTGCTGTTCCTACTGTTATAACTATGCTGCTAATACTGGCACTGCTGCTGCTGTTATAACTATGCTGCTACAGATGGTAGTGAGGGGATAAAATTTTTGCTGATACTGATACCATCAAAATTAACCAATGTGCTTCAATACTGATACCATCAAAATTAACCAATGTGCTTCAATACTGATACCATCAAAATTAACCAATGTGCTTCAGTACCGATACCATCAAAATTAACCAATGTGCTTCAGTACCGATACCATCAAAATTAACCAATGTGCTTCAGTACCGATACCATCAAAATTAAGCAATGTGCTTCAATATTGATACAAATACCTTAGCACAGACAACTCTCATGTACAGTGGGACCTGACTTTAGTTACATTCCTGACTCTTAATGGTGTGTGTAAACATAACTCTTTAGAACCAATTAATGACTTACAAAAATGACACAATCGGACACACACAAATAAAAAATAAAAAATGGTTATAATCTTAATTATAATGTTTTTAAAGGGGGTTGGTTAGAGTGGTTAAGCCAGTGGAAGGGCCTCAGTCAGTACAGATGACCCAAATGCTCAGCTGCGGGGGTCATAATATGAATAAGACGGGGCACCAGTAAAAAAACACTTGGACCTGTTTCCTGGAAAAAAACCCTAAAAAAACCTAAACCTAACTACTGTCACCACAGTTACACTATTGCAAGCAGAATAATAATTATAATACTAATAATAATTATCTTTTTTTTACAAATACAATGATACAACTTATAAAGGAATAGCTGGATTTGCTATATAGAAAAGCCCCCCCTGGTTATGCAGAGGCATTTCAGGCAAAAAATTAGAGTAATTTGTCCCCAGAACACGACCCACACAGTCGGATTATAACCCAGGTACCTAATTACTGATAGAAGTGAAAAATGGACCAGCAGGTGTTTAGGGACAAAACACCCAATGTGTCCACCTGTTGGAGGAATCAAACCACAAAACATCAAGAAGAAATTATTTTTCTACAAAATAATTTTTTTTTTTTCAACAAGGTCTGTCGTTTCCCTCTGAGGCAGGATGACCAAAAAAAAATAAGAGGGATAAATCCCCAGAAAGAAAGAAAATACTTTATCATCATTCAACACTTTCACCTCATGTACATAATCACTGTTTTTGCAGTGAGAGGTGCTCCGAATACAAACAGTTTAGATGCATTATACGTATAGAAGATACACAGCATTTCCCTCCCAAACTTGCCACTATCCAAACCCCTCCTCTAAAGTTGCAGGCATTGTACTCCCATTTCCAGGAAACTCAAGCCCAGCTATTATAATATAACGGTTTCCTTGAATCCTTCCATATTAATATTACCTAGATCCACACTCAACAGCTCGTCATGTCCCAATACCATTGTCATCCATTCACACTCCTAAACACACTACGCACGCCTTGCTTTATGTCAAGCCCCTAGGCCACAAAACCTCTTTTGCCCCTCCCTCCAACCTTTTCGGGACGACCCATACCCCGCACTCCTTCCCTTACAGAATTTATACAAATAATTGTCAACCTATTCTTTCACCAAATGCCATTTAATAATTTTTACATTTATGTATTTAATTTTATGCATATGTCTTCAAAAAATGCGCCTGGGGACAGGCACCTAAAGTCAGTTACTGACCAGCTGGCTGTGGCTTGTTACATCAGTTTGCGTGCAAGACTGCATTAACAGCCTGGTTGAGTAAGACCTGATTCACCACAATTGTAAATGGTCCCTCAGACTGGCCCACAAGGGCACTGACCCCAAACACCTCTCAGGTATTTCCAGGGTTTATGTAGGAGGGTTTCTTATTTGTTTCTTAAATTACTAGTGGGGACCCCCGCATTAACGATGACATACATTTAGCGATTTATTTTCGAATACCGTTACTTGTATCGCAAATAGATTTTTGCCGCGCCATGCATACCGATATTTATTAAAAAACCGCTCACGGATATTTTCGTCCCGAGGGACGCGGTCCAATGTGACCTCACATGTGCCGCCCGTACCATTGTTTTTCCAAGCAGCCTCCGCGGGTAACAATCCATGATTACACTCGGAATATTTTCGTATTTTTACAGTGTTTTCGGTGTGTTTTCTGGAAAAATAAGTGACCATTGGGGCCCAAGGAAAAACTTTCTACAGTGCCAACCCTGTGGGTTAAAAAAGGCAGTGAGAAATTAGTATGGAAATTAAGAAGATTTGAAGGGATTGGGGCTCTAACCCTGAGAAGCCTATGCAGTTGTGGAATCCATTGTGCCTACTTCAAAGATTAAGGAAATGTGTCACAGTGGGTTGAACTGCAAACCTTTATAGATGAAAATCACCCTGACAACAGCTGTTGCAAGCCGTGCTGGTGACTATTTTCAATGACAATGTTGTGGCCCATTTTAGACAAATCGTAAAGGAACGGGAGGTACAGAGCACTATGACAGATTTGTTGTGCGACAGAGGTCCAGTGACTCTCAAGCTGGTCCTAGTGGCATTAAAAGAAGAAGGGAAGTAACCCCGGAAAAGACTTGCTACCTCAAGTCGTAATGGAAGGGGATTCCCTTTCTAAACAGTAAGAAGATAATGCTCTCCCCTCCTCCCATCCCATCAATCATCACCAGATCTTCAATAAAAGTAAGTGTCATGTAATTGTGCATGCCTTTTTCAGTTTGTGTGTATTAAAATTAACATTTCATGTGGTAAAAAAAAATTTTTTTCATACTTTTGGCGTCTTGCACGGATTAATTTTATTTCCATTATTTCTTATGGGAAAATTCATTCGCATAACGATTATTTCGCATAACAATTATCCCTCTTGCACGGATTAAAATCGTTAACCGGGGGTCCACTGTATTTAAAAAACTGCTGATTTAATATTTACAATTTTATTAATGGTAAAATATTTTAAAAAATTTAATATTTTTACCATATAATATATATATATATAATATAATATATATATATATATATATATATATATATATATATATATATATATATAATATATGCATATGCAAAACTACCACTGTGAAAAATAGAAGAAATTCCAAGAGCACTTTTGAGACTACTCACATTTATACAAGGAACAATAAAAGTAATGCATCAAAGGAAGGCATATAAAGGGTCTAGACTACACCTCACTATCACATCCCACAACAAAGCAACACCTGACACAACTCAAAAGAAAGGGAACACTGCAGCAGGCCCGCTGGCCCAACTAGACAGGTCCTTCACACAACCCACCAACAAACTATTCTACCCAAGAATTAAGAATTTTAAAGTTTATTATTTGTCCAATGTATTATTAAATTCTTCCCAAATTCTATTAATTATAAATGGATCTAATTTATATAAACCAAAGGAAATATTCATATTATTGTCAAAACTGCTTTTTATGAAACAAGATTCAATTATTTTCCTGTCAACCATGAACTTGCTTTATACAACTTTCTCAACTTTTTATTTATTTATTTATTTATTTATTTAGTAATTTGAGCATACATACAGACGTACAAAAAAATACAGGTAAGAGCACATGCCAAAGCCACTTATATGCATAGCATTACGGGCTGTTTTAAAATAAACTTAAGATTAACTAAGCAATGTTTGAAAATCAGTGATAAAAACTTATTGTAAACAGAAAACTATAAAGCACAAATAGTATTACAAAGACAGGTCATATGGTTGCATGCATTGCTTACATTCAGTCAAATGGAGTATTCTGTTAAAATTGGGTTTTAGGTTTAAACATTTATGTGATATAATTGTGAAAAACTTTAAGATATACAATTTATAAGGTTCATTTTATTCAGTATTTTTTTTGGTTTTGGGTGAGTAAGTGATTTTTTAATAAGAGACTTAAATTTTACAAACAGGTAGTGTTCTTTTATATTTACAGTAAATAAATTTCCCAAATTTTTCGGGGCCTTTTATGTGCACTGATTTTTTGGGCATAGCGTGAGATGGACACGAGGAACATCAAAGGTGATCTGTGCCTTGTGTTATGGTCATGTGTTCTGTTGAGGTTGGCAAGGAGATGTTTGAGGGGGAGGGTTAATATCAGAGTTAAGTGTTCTATGTATGTAATAGGTGCAATAATAAGTATGGATGTTTGGTATGGTGATAGGTTGAGTGTTTTGAATATTGGTGGAGTGTGCTGCCTGTAGTGAGAATTTGTTATCATTCTAACTGCAAAGGGTTTTGTTGGTAATTAGTGGTCTGAGATGGTTAATTGTTGTTGAGCCCCATGCACAAATTCCATAGGTGAGATAGGGGTAAATAAGAGAGTGATATAGGGCCAGGAGGGCTGACTGTGGAGCATAGTACCGTATCTTCGATAGTATGCCTACAGTCTTGGAAATTTTCTTAGAAATTTGTTGTATATGTGTATGAAATTTGAGTCTATTATCAAGGTGGATTCCTAAGAATTTTCCCTCTGTTAGCTTTGTGATAGGTGATCCTTTTTCATTATGTTAAGAGAGACCCTCTGTAGCTCTGTTACCAAACTGAATGAAGTAGGTTTTTGTCAATGTTTAGTGTAAGTTTGTTAGTCCCATCCAGGTAGATATTTTCTGTAATTCGGTATTTACAGTGTTGGCTAGCGTGACTGGGCTCGGGTGAGAGAAGACGTATTGTAGGTCATCTGCAAATAGCGTGGGTTTGAGTAATTGCGAAGCATTTTGGTAGGTTTATTTAAAGTATAGGAAAAGAGAAGAGGGCCAAGGACACTTCCCCTTGGGACACCAACTGGGAAATTGGTTGTGCGGAAGAGCTTGCCCCATTTGCGTACACATAAATTGGGTTCTGTTGCTGAGGTATGACTTGAGGTAGTTGAGGGAGTGCCCTCTTATACCATAGTGTGACAATTTTACGTGGAGCAAGTCATGGTCAACCCGTATCAAAAGCTTTACGTAAGTCAATGAAGATTCCCCAGTGGGACTTCTTTTTTTTCTCTATTTCAGTGTATATATGTTTTTAGCATGTGTATAATAGCATCATTAGTATTTTTTATTAGGCCTGAATCCAAATTGGCAGGGGTTGAGTATGTTTTGGGAGATGAGGTAGGGGTAGAATTCGTTTATGAATTAATTTTTCGAAGATTTTTGAGAGAGGGGTGTAAATTGGATATTGGCCTATAGTATTCAACTCTGTTTGGTCTCCTCCTTTTTGGATTGGGGTGACCCTTGCTATTTTTGAAAACTGTAGGGAAGATGGAGATTCAATGGATTTGTTAAAGAGTTTTTGCAATGATTGGTAATAGCACTTGTGACACTTTTTGTATATAAAGGGTGGGGTTTTTTTCCCGGTTTTTTTTTTGTCTTATAATGGGAGTTTGAGGAGTGGAGCGGGCAGGGTTCGGGTTTTTGGTGGGTTTGAATTTTGGTGGGGTTCTGAGTTTGGGTTTATTGGAGGTTTTTGTCCTATAGGGAAAAGAAAATTTTCATTGAGTCTGTTTGCTGTTTTTGGGTATTAAGGTTTTGACAAACGCATTTTGATATCTTTTTTTTTCCCGAATTTTGATAGGGTTTTCAGGTCTTTTTATATCACCCGTAATTGGATAATCTTTCTCATAATAAAATTTTTTTTTTTTTTGCCCTTTTTACGGGCTGGTTGGATTGACGAGTAATGTTTTTTTTGGTCTCGGGTTATTTGACCCTTTCGTACTTTTTTTTCAATCGTTTTTTTGTATTTATGGATTTGAAAATGCGGGTGTTACCCGGGGCTTTTCATCTCTTACCTTCTCTTTTTTTGTTTTTTTGGGGCATGCTTGTTATGGGGTTTGGGGGTCTTTTTTAAAAAAATTTTTTAAAACATTCGAAAACACTTTGCCAGTGCCATCAATGTTTGTTATGCTGTTGTGAAGTTATTAAGCTGCTCTTTGAAGTCGGAAGGGGTGATTTAGTATGCTTGGGTAATTTTACCAAGGTTTTATGAGGAAAGTAGGGGTGGGTTGTGGTATTATCTGTAATTACCCTGTTTTAAAAGGGGGATAGGGCGTTGGTCCAGATGGGCCCCAAGTAGGGAAACACGGGTCCCATAAACTTGTGGGTTTTGTTATTTTGGTACAACATCATTTATCATTGTTTTTTTGTGAATTCAGTAACGTTGGGTCCTGGTCTTGCAAGATTTAAAAAGAATCACCTGGGGTAGTAATGATCTTTTTCATGCTGATAGTTACATTTTCCCCCTTGGTTTTGACAAAATTTGATAATGTTTGACTGTGGAACTCTGTAGTGTTTATCAATGGAGGGGGTTTTTTGTAGGTTTTTGGATTTGAATTTACCTATTATATTTTCCCCCATTTTCACCCCTTGTGCAAGTATTATGATACATTCTATTTGGGTTGATAAGTATTAGCTGTGCCACCCCCTTGTTGATCTGTCCTACATTTGTATGGCTGTGAAACCGGGAATGAAATCAATTGGAGGGTTTTTAAAATCTCTCACATGAATAAATAGAGCTTGGGAACTTGTCCATTCTAAGCTATATTTATGTTGTTTTAACCCCCTTTTCAGGGTCCAAGGCCAAAATCTAAAGTGGTGCCCCAGAATCCAAGAAATTTTAAAAAAAAAAAAAAAAAATTTTTTTCTTACAGAATTAAAGAGCATATTTTTGTGAATAAGAAAAAAAAAAAAAATTCTGATCAGTACTTCCCGAGATACAGTGCCGAGAATTTTTCCCAAAAAATGCCTGGTGGGGGGCAACATCGACGATTTCCACATACGCGCATTACTTTATTTAGCATTTTTGTAGCTTTTTCTTTTTTTTTCCCAATTTTTTTTTTTCCTACTAACATTTGGGGCCGAGAGACCAAACTGTTATAATTTATACACCTCCATCCGACTTAGACCTGATCAACTACACCATCGACTTCACCGGTTTTTTATGCCAAATTTCTGGAAAAAACACTATTTGGTTTAACATTTTTCCAAACCTTACAGTTAAAATACAGTACTAACATAAAAAGTAAAAGTAAAAATGAAATACCAAAATAAAACAAAAAAATTTAAATCTTACAAAAATTTTTTTGTTGTATTCAGTAGAAAGTTTGCTTACGACCATTTCGACTTACGACCGGTTTCTCGGGAAACCGAACTCGGTCGTAATCGGATGGGAGGTGAATAAACTCACTGTATTGAACACAAAAACCGCACTAAAATTTTTATCATTTAAATTTGTTTTCCACTGTTTTTTATTTTAATAAAAATGCACAAATAGGTATAAAACTATGTTCTATATATTTTACATATTTACAATCACGGACTTGGTTTTTTTGCTGCGGGCTTGTGAACCCTTGAAACAAAGGGACCATCACAAAGGGCCCTTTCTTCCTCACACATAACCGAGTGTTCCCCTTTGTGTTTTTTGTTCCGTGTTTTTTTGTGCACAGACGATGCATCTCTTCGAGGGAAATTTCTTTGATTGAAAGGGAAACTGTTTATGAAAGATCACCTTCCCTCCTCAAAAGCTTGGGGTAAATCCTAGGGGGTTCGAGGATTTGTTGTATAGCGGTGTTGTTACGGTACTTCAAATTTTAAGCTTCTGACCCAAAAGCAAACAAAATTCCACATAGTGGGTCTGTTTTCCATCTTTTATTTTTGGTTTAAAATTATATGCATTGAGATTTAAAAGTCCAAGAGATGGAAAGAAAAGTTTCAGTACCACTTGTAACTTTTCGAACCAAACAACAAAACCAATCTGCATGTTACATTTTTCAACCCAAAGGGATGTTTTTTTTAATCAATCACTGTCACTGGTTTTCGAAACTTCATTAGCACCGATCAACTTTCCCTGTCTTGCATTTTATTACAGGAATGGTTGTCCCCCAATGTGACATCCATTTGGGCAGGGCCCTGTAATGCCATGATGTCATTGGGAGTAAATAACCCGACGTCATCACCACGAGCACCCGCTTGGCCTGGGCTATTTTACGATTAAACGCACTGGCCACACACATTGTTTGTTCAACTTGCAAAAATCACTGAGTAATGGGCTTTTGGTACCGTTTATCGGTATTTAAAAAGTATGCCCCCCTTTCCAGATAAGGGGCCCTCTGCTTCTCACTACATCACCTGAGATACCCAAAAACATCTTGGGATCTTTCAATGTTTTTTCTTCCCGGTATACAACAATATCCAATCCAGGCCACTGCCACAGTCACAGAGTACAAACAGTTTTTTACCAAAGCGCTTCCTCTTGCTCGGTATATACTGTTAATGACGCCTACCTTTGAACAAAATCAAAAACTCGTCAAATTACAAGATTCTTGAAAGGATAAAAGTATTGCTGAACTTTTGTTTGGATACATAAAAACATTTCTAAACTTTGAAACCTTCATTCTGTCAGGCCTGGTTTTTTTCAGGGGGGGGCAACTTTCATAACATAAGATAAACCCGTTTTACTTGGATGATTTTACTGAAAACCGGGGGAGAAATTTGCCAAACGTAGACCATATGCTTTTATATTATGTTTTTAGACATGAGGCATAAGCATTATTGTTGCAAAAAGCAAAAACATTTCTGCAACAGTCGCTCTTTCCCCCGGTGTACTTGACTGTGGGGATAGATTATTTGCCATGGTGTACTCAAAATTATTTTTCCCTGCAATAGTTTCCTCAATGGCTGGCAAAGAATAATTAAAAAAAATTCCATTTTTTGGGTGTGGTTTCCAAGGGGACAAGAGGGGAATTTTCCCCTTTTAGAGTCATCAAAGTGGGGGGGCTTGGGAAAAAAATTGGGATTTTGCTGCCAATCCCAGATATGGTTTGCTGGTGGATACTGGCCATCATAGGCTGGTTGTGCGGGTAGTTGTGGTTGTGGTGGGCTGGTGGCTGACGCTCCGTTTTGTCCTCGAACTGAGGAGTCAGCAGTGTGGGTCCCAGCCTGGGCTGGTGAGTCACGCATGGCCGTGGCACTACCATCACCACTACCACCATCTGCTGATGCCTGTGGTCTATCCATGCCAAGTGTAGCCACAGCATCCTCACTATCACTATCTATACCTGGTGTAGGGCCACGGGATGTACTCCGGGATGTACTCCGTCCCCTGGGCACAGCATAGGGTACACTACCCGAGCTCATGCGGCGGCGTACATACCGACGCTTCACTGGTGAACATGATTCCTCACTATCACTACTCGAATGATCGTCAAGAGCAATAAAATCACAATCCACGTCACTATCATCATCATTACTGAAGTTGCGTTGAGGTACAACCGACTGTGACTGAGGAGTGCCCACACCAGAGGTAGAAGTTTGAGGATCGTCAGGGTTTTCTGCACTATTATCGATATCCTGGTCATTCCTTTCGGTCACTAACTGATCAAAGCCAAAGAATTCGTCTTCATTTCCACTTCCATCAGTGTCAGAACTATCAGATAGGAAGAGGAGAGTCCCAATTTTCCGTGGAGTGAGAGCTGCCTTGCGACGAGGCATGGTGAACAAGGGTAACTGAGCCGGCGTTCCCACAATGCTATGCGGGCGCCTAGATTTTTTGTTTATGGCGCACACCCACCATGCAGACCCGTTCTCTCACATGTAGGCCTATGAGCGCTTTCGCGCTAAATTTGACGGCGCTAGAATTTTGGTGTAGATCTACGGTTTGGACACTCAACGTGAAGCAGTAGATCTACGGGACGGACCCTGAAAGGGTTAATCTTAGTTCAAGATTTTTACCAGTTTGACCGTAATAAACTTTATCGCAAATTTTACAAGGAATCTTATAGACACATCCATCAGCATTTTGGGGGGAATTCTTTATCAAAAGTTTTTTTTACTGTATCAAGATTTTTAAATACAACTTTGATATTAAAAGTCTTAAGAAGAGAAGGCATATCAACCAAGTTTTCATGGTAAGGGAGAACCAACATATTTTTAGTTGAATAAGGCTGGTTGTCCCTTTTTGGATTGTAAAAAGTATTTCTAGCAATTTTAAAAGATTTATCAATTATGTTTCTTGGGTATTTCAAATAATTACCTATTTCATAAATTTTGGATATTTCCTCATCTATGAACTCTGGACTACAGACTATATACATGTATATAGAGTGGTACCCCAAGTTTCGTACAGCTCCCAACTCGAACAATTATGTAAGTGTATTATTGTAAGTGTTTTTGTAAGTGTATTTTTGAGGGTCTGAAACGGACTAATCTAATTTACATTATTCCTTATGGGAACAAATTTGTTTGGTAACGGCACCTGAACAGCCTTCTGGAACGAATTATGTACAAAACTCAGGATATTTTGTCTACGTTCACATAATTCACATGTGCTGGGCTCAAATACGATTGGTAAAAATTGGTCAAGATTGTAGATGTGAAAAATGTGCTCGGTTTTGTTGATTAGTGTTTGTGTGCAGTGGTCAGGTGTCGGGAGGCTCACGTTATGTGTTGCGGAAGTGTGTTGTGTGTTTGGCTACACTTCACTGGTGATGGAGTCACTCTTGAGTCTTTTGAAGTCTCTCTTGGACATATGGAATAGTTGCATTCTGAGGTTGGAGCAGTTCAGATTCGTCACGAGGTAAGATAGTGAGTTTTCAAAAGGAATTTGGTGAGGTTTGGTGCAGGTGTACTTAACAGCTCCTTCTTTCATTAAGTGGAGCATATCAGCTGCGCTCATTTCAGTTGGGAGGTTGGGAGTGGTGTAGAAGGTTAGAGACCCATTAAAGGCTTGGCTTAGGTAACGGTTGCCTATGGTTTCTTCTTCGGTTACTTCTTCGACTACTACTTCGTCGTCGTCCAAGGGTTGTTCATAATGTTCTGGTTCTATCTGGTCTTCTGTGACTGTGTTGAGAGGAAGTAGGGAGTGTTGGTCGGTTGTGGTTTGTTGGGCTGGTGGTGGGTGGTGAAAGGTGGCAGTAGACGGTGGTGCTGGTTCTGGAGTAGAGTCTTGGTCAAAGATACGAGTAGGACCAGGGGTTGAGGTGAAGTTAACAATGTCTGGAATTAGCTTGAGGAGGTCTTGTGATGGTGGTGAGTCTGGAAAGTTGAAGTTTGGCATGTTGTTAAGGCGAAGCAGTTCATTGATTGTTGTGTTGAATGAGCCAGGGTTTGCAGCATTAGTGAGGTGTGCATACATCATACAGTATAGCACCTTGGATGGAGCAGCGTCAGGAAGAGCAGAGAGGGACTGGCTAGGTGGAGATGATTGTTGTGTAGCTTGAAGGAGTTCGGTGGTATCTGATTGAATTTTTGCAATGGCGGCGTCTGTTGGCGATTTAGGGTTGTTCTTCTTGGTTTCTTCGATGATTTTCTTAGACAGGACTTCTTTACGTAGTGGGCATTTTGCTGCAAGGGTGTGGTGAGTACCCTTGCAGTTGAGGCAGGTAGGAGAGGTAGTGGTAGTAGGACATTCCTTGAAGTCATGGCCGTCTTTACCGCAGTTTGTGCAGTACTTCTTCCCTTTCAGAGGACAGTCAGGCGTTGAGTGGTGATATGAGTAGCAAGTCCAGCATGGCGAGATGTGGGCAAAACGTTCGGGTTCTATGTGACTTGGATGGATATGATAGTAGGAGATAGCTAGGCCGTCAGACAGTGCTCTAGTAGCCATATCGATGTTGGAGAAGGTTAGCTTGATCATTGTAGAGGCACTGGGGATTTTGGTGATATGTTCAATCGACGCCCAGGTATTTTGTTCCTCGATAGAGGTCTTGAGATCCTCAGTCGATAAAGAAGTGACGAGTTTGTCCAGCCGTTTGATGAAAATGGAACGTTTCGCCAGCAAAAAAGGTGAAGGGAAGATGGTGAACTGTCGGTCTCTGAGGGTTTTCATAGAAGTGTCAGCGATCAGCTTTGAGGCTTCATAATCGTCAGTACAGACAACGATGAATGAGTCTTTCGTCGAGTGGATGGCTGTAAATTTAACCTGTAATCAAGTCTTTACAGCGGCAGCAAGGGCAACTTTAGTAGAGTCATTTATTACTCCACTGTTGGGTTTGATCCTTACATGGTTTGCAAGCATCATGAAGGAGTAAGACAGGCGCTGGTACGATGATTATAGGTTCCCCTCCCCAACAGGGATCGAAGGAACACTTCTTGAGGTGAGGAGCAACTGTGTCTTATGAAGCGCCTGATGCTTATATACTAACATCAGGTGGAAATGGGACGGGTAGCAGACGAGGGCATAGTCACTGGTAGGCGGGATTCCCCAGTGGAAGTAGGTCCTACCCAAAGAGATGGGTTAGTTGTAGTAGTAGTTGTCATAGTCGTGAAGGTTATGTACATGTCCTCAGAATCAAGATTCCATGATGTTGCAGTGTCTGACAAGTTGTACAAGAATGGTATACAATACCGACAAGATGAAATTAAGACACATGCACAACATCTGGGTATCTGGGTGACTATGCCCTCATCTGCTACCCATCCCATTTCCACCTGACGTTAGTATATAAGCGTCAGGCACCTTGCTTCTGCTTCAGAATCTCCACGACTACGGTGCTCTTCGCACCTACTCCTAGGCTGAGGGACTGATTACCTCATCTTCTGTACATAGTTCTACTATCAAGCTATGTCCTGGAATTTGTATTGATAAAGCCACTGGATGGCAAAACGTCTACAATAAAGATACCCAGATGTTGCACATGTGTCTCAATTTCATCTTGTCGGTATTGTATACCATTCTTGTACAACCCGTCAGACACTGCAACATCATGGAATCTTGATTCTGAGGACATGTACATAACCTTCACGACTACGACAACTACAACTAACCCATCTCTTTGGGTAGGACCTACTTCCACTGGGGAATCTCGCCTACCAGTGACTATGCCCTCATCTGCTACCCGTCCCATTTCCACCTGACATTAGTATATAAGCGTCAGGCACCTTGCTTCTGCTTCAGAATCTCCACGACTATGGTGCTCTTCGCACCTACTCCTAGGTTGAGGGACTGATTACCTCATCTTCTGTACATAGTTCTACTATCTTCAAGTTATGTCCTGGAATTTGTATTGATAAAGCCACTGGATGGCGAAACATCTACATTAAAAATACCCAGATGTTGCACATGTGTCTTAATTTCATCTTGTCGGTATTGTATACCATTCTTGTACAACTTGTAAGCTTTGCAAGGAAATAAACATTTTCATTTTCAATTTCAACTGTGAGAAATCACAAAACCACTTGGACATTCACTATTTTTTCACAGTAGTTATTTTGCATATTGTGATATCACCTGCTCTTGTGATCTTATTGCTTAGGTTTGTATATAGCATATAACTAAACACCTGGACTGAATAAATATCTGTATGTAACCCAAGTTTCAGTAGATAAAATTTCAGAATGGTGAGTAAACACAGTAGCTAAACAATTCATATTGAAGTTACTATGAACAGTGACTATTCCCTGTGGCTGCTTCTACCTTTACCTCCAATTGCATTTACACTCAGATCCTCAGTAAAATGGCAGAAATTCTCATTCAAAAATGAATTTGCTAATTGCTCAGTTTACACTATTTTTAAGCATCATAAACCATATCAATTATTTATACTGCTAAATAAAACCATAAAACCCAAAGGAAATGTTGAAAAGGTCAGCTAAGAGAATTTAAGATAGTAGTGATGGCTACTATCTTAAATTCTCTCAACTGACCTTTTCAACTTTTCCTTTATGTTTTAATGTTTTAATTATGTTTGAATAATCTTGTAAAAAATATAAAAACATATTGGCTGTTTGGAGTGACATCTGAACTGTCGTATCTGAGCGCCTCTGCAAAGACAGCAATTACGTATGAGTGATGGTGATAAATGGTTTTGAAAACCGACAAGTTGAAGATTGATACACTTACGCAACATAAGGGAATCTTTATTAAGGAAACATTAAGCCACACAGTTGTTTCTTCAGTCCAATACAAAGCAGAGAGGGGTAAGGAGAGGAGGAGTTTGAGGTAATCACTCCCTCAGCCTGGAATCGATGTGTTCAGTCCATCACTCTTGTAGAAAGTACAACATGTGGCTGGAGAAGTGGCTTATACAGTGGACCCCTGGTTTACGATATTATTTCATTCCAGAAGTATGTTCAGGTGCCAGTACTGACCGAATTTGTTCCCATAAGGAATATTGTGAATTAGATTAGTCCAGTTCAGACCCCCAAACATACACAAACAAACACACTTACATAAATACACTTACATAATTGGTCGCATTGGGAGCTGATCGTAAACCGGGGGTCCACTGTATACTGTAGTCAGGCGAGTCAAAGCAGGAGGAGGAGGGATCACAGTGGAACCATATACAGTGGACCCCCGGTTAACGATTTTAATCCGTGCAAGAGGGCTCATCGTTATGCGAAATAATCGTTATGCGAATGAATTTTCCCCATAAGAAATAATGGAAATAAAATTAATCCGTGCAAGACGCCCAAAAGTATGAAAAAAATTTTTTTTTACCACATGAAATGTTAATTTTAATACACACAAACTGAAAAAGGCATGCACAATTAAATGACACTTACTTTTATTGAAGATCTGGTGATGATTGATGGGATGGGAGAGGGGGGAGAGTGTGTGTTTAGTGTTTAGAAGGGAACCCCCTTCCATTAGGACTTGAGGTAGTAAGTCCTTTTCTGGGGTTACTTCCCTTCTTCTTTTAATGCCACTAGGGCCAGCTTCAGAGTCACTGGACTTCTTTCGCACAAGATATCTGTCCATAGTGGCCTGTACCTCTCGTTCCTTTATGACTTGCCTAAAGTGTTTCACAACATTGTCAGTGTAATAATCACCAGCACGGCTTGCAATAGCTGTGTGAGGGTGATTTTCATCCATGAAGGTTTGCACTTCAAGCCACTTAGCACAGATTTCCTTTATCTTTGTAGTAGGCAACTTCTTCAATTTCTCTCTCCCCTCCTCTGAACCAGTTTCCTCAGGTCTGGCCTCTTGCTCTTGAAGTTGATCTATCAGCTCATCAGTGGTTAGTTCTTCATTGTCCTCCTCCACCAACTCTTCCACATCCTCCCCACTAACCTCCAACCCCAAGGACTTTCCCAATGCCACAATGGATTCCTCAACTGGCACAGGATTCTCAGGGTTAGCCTCAAACCCTTCAAAATCCCTTTTGTCTACACATTCTGGCCACAGTTTCTTCCAAGCAGAGTTCAAGGTCCTCTTTGTCACTTCCTCCCAAGCCTTACCTATAAGGTTTACACAATTGAGGATATTAAAGTGATCTCTCCAAAACTCTCTTAGAGTCAGTTGAGTTTCTGAGGTCATTAACAAAGCACCTTTCAAACAGAGCTTTTGTGTACAGTTTCTTGAAGTTGGAAATAACCTGCTGGTCCATGGGCTGCAGGAGAGGAGTGGTATTAGGAGGCAAAAACTTCACCTTAATGAAGCTCATGTCCCATAAAGTCGCTCTGCCACGTCTGTAGGATGACCAGGGGCATTGTCTAACACCAGGAGCACTTAAGTTCTAATTTCTTTTCAGTTAGGTAATTTTTCACATTGGGGCAAATGCATGGTGTAACCAGTTATAGAA
The DNA here is from genome assembly GCF_026875155.1 of Cherax quadricarinatus. NCBI lineage: Eukaryota > Metazoa > Arthropoda > Malacostraca > Decapoda > Parastacidae > Cherax > Cherax quadricarinatus. Next base: position 64,762,352 of record NC_069411.1, on the reverse strand, counting down.
AAAAATTTCCCCAGTGACCCATGCCTTACTGTTTGCCCTCCACAGCACACACAAATTATCCTTGAGGACATTCTTTTGCCTGAACGCTCTGGGAGTTTCAGAGTGATACACTAATAAAGGCTTCACTTTGGGAATCACCAGTAGCATTGGCACACATCAACAAAGTAAGCCTGTCTTTCATAGGCTTATGTCCTGGGAGTGCCTTTTCCTCCTGATAATGTAGGTCCTGCTTGGCATTTTCTTCCAGAACAGGCCTGTTTCATCACAATTAAACACTTGTTCAGGTTTCAGTCCTTCAGTTTCTATGTACTCCTTGAATTCCTGCACATATTTTTCAGCCGCTTTGTGGTCCGAACTGGCAGCCTCAAACCATGCCTTATCACACTATGGATGCCACTACGCTTCTTAAATCTCTCAAACCAACCTTTGCTGGCCTTAAATTCACTCACATCATCACTAGTTGCAGGCATTTTTTTAATTAAATCCTCATGCAACTTCCTAGCCTTTTCACATATGATCGCTTGAGAGACGCTATCTCCTGCTATCTGTTTTTCATTTATCCACACCAATAAGAGTCTCTTTAACATCTTCCATCAATTGCGATCTTTGTTTCGAAAACACAGTTGAACCTTTGGCAAGAACAGCTTCCTTGATTGTCTTTCTGGTGCCCACAATAGTAGCGATGGTTGATTGGGGTTTCTTGTACAGCTTGACTAGGTCGGCTATACGCACTCCACTTTCATACTTATCAATTATCTCTTTCTTCATCTCTATAGTAATTCTTACCCTTTGAGGTGTAGGGTTGGCACTAGAAGCTTTCTTGGGGCCCATGGGCACTTATTTTCCAGAAACAGCACCGAAAATACTGTAATAATACGAAATATTCCGAGTGTATGCTTGGATGTTACCGTGGAGGCTGGCTGGTAAACAATGGGACGGAGCGGCACATGTGAGGCTGGCTGAGGGCACATTGGACGCGTCTCGGACGAAAATCGGTATGCGGGTTTTTAATCGGTATGCGCGGCAAAAATTTTGTGATAAAAGTAATCGTTATGCGGAAAAATCGCTATGTGATGCCATCGTTATGCGGGGGTCCACTGTACTAGTTTAAGTAGGTCTTCGTCCAAAGGTTGGACAAGTATTGAAGAATTCCTTGCAATAAGTTTCCATGATGTTGCAGTGTCTGACGAAGACCTGCAACAGTGGATGAGTCCACTGTGATCCCACCTCCTGCTTTCACTCACCTGACTACAGTATACAGTCGACCCTCGACCAACGATGGCATCATCTAACGTTAAATCCGACTAGCAATACATTTTAACGCAAAAATTTTGCCTCGACTAGCGCTAAAAAACTCGACCAACGCGATTCATTCCATTCCAGACGCGTCCACTTGAGGCCTGAGCGCTCCTCACTTGTCCCGTGGGTGCCAGTGTTTACAAGCAGCCAGCCACCGCAGGCGCACCCAAAAACATACAATCGGAATATTTCATATTACCCACAGCGGTTTTTTAGTGATTTCACCTGCAAAATAAGTCACCATGGGCTCCAAGAAAGCTTCTAGTGCCAACCCTACAGGAAAAAGGGTGAGAATTACTATGGATATGAAGAAAGAGAGCATTGCTAAGTATGAAAGTGGAGTGCGTGTCTCTGACCTGGCCAGGTTGTACACAAAACCCCAATCAACCATCGCTACTATTCTGGCCAAGAAAACGGCAATCAAGGAAGCTGTTGTTGCCAAAGGTGCAACTATGTTTTCGAAACAGAGATCGCAAGTGATAGAAGATGTTGAGAGACTGTTATTGGTGTGGATAAACGAGAAACAGATAGCAGGAGATAGCATCTCTCAAGTGATCATATGTGAAAAGGCTAGGAAGTTTCATGACGATTTAACCCTTTGAGGGTCGACAGGCCCTCTCCGAAACTCGTTCTCAGGGTCGGCCAAATTTAAAAAAAAAAAAAAAATTATTTTTTCTTATGAAAAGATAGAGAATCTTTTCCCGATCATAAAGACACCAAAAGTTTGAAATTTGATAGAAAACTTACGAAATTATGCTCTCGCAAAGTTAGCGGTCTCGGCGATGTTTACGCATCGGCGATTTTGCCAACTTTGAGCCCCATTTTCGGCCAATTTTGCTGTACTAGTCGACAAAAAACATGAATATTTCGCTAGAACTCCATTTTTTCTATCGAATGGGTGCAAGAAACCACCCATTTATAAATTCAACTATCCAGTACAGTGGTCAGAATTTAGCAATTTTGCCAATTTCACACAAATTTCAAAAAATGCCAATTTCCGAATAGGGTCCAGAATAAACAAGAAAGACATTCCTGGCACTAAAATGACATATCCTCTAGTCATTAGTCACGTCTCAAGGCCATTCTTATATTCTTTTGCTTTCCATTTTGAATTTTTATTCTCACAAAAAATATAAGATTTACTGTTATGCAGACTACTGCTTAGTGTAAAAAATGGTATAAATATTATTGGTGCACTTGTGAAAGAATATTAGACCACCAGTTGACGTGTATTGCATGCTTGGCACGATTTGTTTACTTTTGAAGTTTGGTAAAAATCGAACATTTCCCTGCTACTTTGAGCTCAATTTCAAGGGACCTTTCATTGTAAAACCAGCCAAAATCATCTCAATTTCTGTAATAATGTCTTCCATTCTATGAAATGAGACCAAGAAAGCTAGAATACAACAATAAATACCATACGAAAATACACTGCAAAGTCGCTGTTTTATTCCAAAAACACGGTCAAAGTTTTTTTTTTCTCATTATGCACTGTCTGCTGCAGGATTTTTTTTAGACTGTGCACACTGACCACATAGACCCATTCTTTCACATGAAGGCCTACCAGCTTTCTCCCACTAGATTTGAGGCCGCTAGAATTTATGCGTACTAGTACGTCAAAAACCCCTACGCGTAAGACGTACTAGTACGACGAAAACCCTCAAAGGGTTAATTAGAAAAATGCCTGCAACTGGTGATGATGTGAGTGAATTTAAGGCCAGCAAAGGTTGGTTTGAAAGATTTAAGAATCATGGTGGCATACATAGTGTGATAAGGCATGGTGAGGCTGCCAGTTTGGACCAAAAAGCAGCTGAAAAATATGTGCAAGAATTCATGGAGTACATAGAGGCTGAAGGATTGAAACCTGAACAAGTGTTTAATTGTGACAAAACAGGCCTGTTTTGGAAGAAAATGCCAAGTAGGACCTACATTACTGTTGAGCTGCTAGATCATCTTCAACAGCAAGAGGCCAGACCTGAGGAAACTGCTTCGGAGGAGGGGATAGAGAAACTGAGGAAGTTGCCTACTTCAAAGATTAAGGAAATGTGTGCAATGTGGCTTAAAGTGCAAACCTTTTTTGATGAAAATCACCCTGACACAGCTACTGCAAGCCGTGTTGGCAACCTGTACACTGACAATGTTGTGAACCACTTTAGGAATGTCATAAAGGAACGGGAGGTACAGGCCTCTATGGACAGATATGTTGCGCGGCACAAGTCTAGTGACTCTCAAGCTGGTCCAAGTGGCATTAAAAGAAGAAGAGAGGCAACCCCAGAAAAGGACTTGACACCTCAAGTCCTAATGGAAGGGGATTCCCCTTCTAAACACTAACACCATCGACACTCTCCCCTCCTCCCATCCCATCAATAATCACCAGATCTTCAATAAAGGTAAGTGTCATGTAACTGTACATTTCTTCTTCAGTTTGTGCGTATTAAAATTAATATTTCATGTGGTAAAAATTTTTTTTCATACTTTGGGGTGTCAGGAACGGATTAATTTGATTTCCATTATTTCTTATGGGGAAAATTAACTCGACTAACGATAATTTCGACTAACATTGAGCTCTCAGGAACGGATTAATATTGTTGGTCGAGGGTCCACTGTATAAGCCACTTCTCCGGCCACATGCTGCAGTACAGTGGACCCCCGGTATTCGATGGCATCAGTATTCGATAAATCCGGTATTCGATGCATTTTATCGCAAAAATTTTGCCTCGGTATCCGATTGAAAACCCGGTATTCGATGCAATTCGTATGAGACGTGTCCACGTGTGGCCTGAACTGCCCCTTGTGTGCCAGTGTTTACAAGCCAGCCAGTGTGCGTGAATCTAAGGATACATTCGGTACATTCCCTATTATCACTCTTTTTTGGTGCTTGTTTCTGCAAAATAAGTCACCATGGGCCCCAAGAAAGCTTCTAGTGCCAACCCTTCGAGAAAAAAAGTGCTAATGACTATTGAAATGAAGAAAGAGATATTTGCAAAGTACGAAAGTGGAGTGTGTGTGTCGGAGCTGGTCAGGTTGTATAGTAAGCCCCAATCAACCATCTCTACTATAGTGACCAGGAAAATGGCAATCAAGGAAGCTGTTCTTGCAAAAGGTGCAACTGTGATTACGAAACAGCAACCGCAAGTGTTAGAAAATGTTGAGAGACTATTATTGGTGTGGAAAAAATGAAAAACAGATAGCAGGAGATAGCATCTCTCAAGCGATCACTTGTGAAAAGGCTAGGCAGTTGCATGACGATTTGGTAAAGAAATTGCCTGCAACTAGTGCTGATGTGAGTGAATTTAAGGCCAGCAAAGGTTGGTTTGAAAGATTTAAGAAATCGTAGTGGCATACATAGTGCGATTAGGCATGGTGAGGCTGCCAGTTCGGACCAAAAAGCAACTGAAAAATATGTGAAAGAATTCAAGGATTACAGAGACAGTGAAGAATTTAAACCTGAACAAGTGTTTAATTGCGACGAAACAGGCCTGTTTTGGAAGAAAATGCCAAGCAGGACCTACATTACTCAGGAGGAAAAGGCACTCCCAGGACATAAGCCTATAAAGACAGGCTTACTCTGTTGATGTTGCCAATGCTAGTGGTGATTGCAAAGTGAAGCTTTATTGGTGTATCCACTCTGAAACTCCCAGAGTGTTCAGGAAAAACAATGTCCTCAAGGCTAATTTGTGTGGCTGTGGGGGGCAAACAGAAAAGGCATGGTCACAAAGACTTTTTTATACTCGTTACACCATCGTACACCAGCATTTGCCCCCACGTGAAATATTACCTAAGAAAAGAAATTAGATTAAGTGCCTCCGGGTATTAGACAATCCCCGGGTCACCCTACAGACTTGGCAGAGCGATTTTCTGGGACATACTTCATTAAGGTAAATTTTTTCCCCTCCTAATCCCACTCCTCCCGCAGCCCGGACCGGGGTCTTTTCCCCAATTTCAGAAACTGTCACAAAACTTGTTTAAAAAGGTGCTTTATAGTGCCCCCACAGAAACTCAATTGTTTCAAAAAGAGTTTTGGAAGGATCACTTTAATTCCTAATTGTATAAACCTTAAGGTACGGTTTGGGGAGGGAGTGACTAAGGGGCCTTGCCCCTTGCTTGAAAAAACTGGCCGAATGTGTAGAAAAAAGGGATTTTGAAGGTTTGAGGCTAACCCGAAAGCCTATGCCAGTTGAGAATCCACTGGGGATGGAGAAGTCCTTGGGGTTGGAGGTTACTGGGGGGTGGGGAAGTTGGTGGAGGGGGCAAGAAGAATTTAACCACGATGACGCAGATATCTTCACAGAAAGGGCCAGCCCTGGGAAACTCTTGGAGGAGGGGACAGAGAAATTGAAAAAGTTCCCAAATCAAAGATTAAGGAAATGTGTGCAATGTGGCTTAAAGTGCAAACCCTTTTTTGATGACAATCACCCTAACACAGCTATTGCAAGCGGTGGGGTGACATTACACTGACAATTTGTGAAACACTTCAGGGTTTTCAAAAAGAACGGGAGGTCGGGCCTTAGGGACAGATAGTTGTGCGAAAAAGTCCATCCTCTCAAGGGGTCCTAGTGGCATTAAAAAAAAAAGGGGGAAAAACCCCCGAAAAGAACTTGCTACTAAGTCCAAATGAAGGGGATTCCCCTTCTAAACACTAACACCACCCCACATCCCCTCCTCCACCCCATCAATCCCCAGACCTTTTTAAACCCCTTAAAGGGTCCAAATTTATATATACGTCCACGCGCGTGCGCCCCAAACTATATATATGTTTCTTTGTCTTTCATTAAACATTGCCACATTAACCCGAGTACCTAGACAGGGAAGAAGGGGTGTGTGCACCATGTTTTTTCCTAAAAAAATTTGGGGCGCTACGCAAGTGAACGATTATACTTTTAAAACCTTTTTAAGGGGTTTAAAAGGTAAGTGTCAATTATTCTATTTATTGTTTTATTGTATTTTTCTTTTGTTTAAAAGTTAATATTTCATGTGTAAATTTTTTTTTTTATACTTTTTGGGGGTCTTTCACGGATTAAATTTTATTTACATTATTTTTTTATAAAAAAATTGATTCGCTTTTTTTATTTTTGGTATTTGATGAGCTCTCAGGAAGAATTAATATCGAATACCTGGTTCACTATATTCCCACAAAATAATGAACTGAACACATTGATTCCCGGGGGGTGAGGGAGTGTTACCCCCAAAAATCCTCCCCTCCTTTCCCCTCTCCACGTGTTGGATGAAGAAGCACTGTGTGGGGAAAAGTTTCCCAAAAAGATTCCCTATTTGCACAAGTATCTCAATCTTCAACATAGTGATGGTGAAAGTGTTGAAGATGAGAAAGTTTTTTTTTCTTTTTTGGGGCACCCGCCTTGGTGGGGAAAAAGGGGCCCTTTTTAAAAAAAAAATTTTGATGTTTTTTTACCTTAGTAAAGAACTAATTTTTTGCACATAATATTCTCACTTTCATGTATATACTACTTTTAAAAATCAGTGGAAAAAAGCTATCTTTAATTTCATTTTTAATCCCAAGGTAAATCTATAAAAAATATTATGTACACAAGCACCTGTGCCCTAAAAACCACTGTAAGAAAAAATTCATTTCTAAAAAAAATTGTGTTATTTAATCCCTGCCTAAATGATAATTAATAACTTAATGACCATCAAGGTAGTGTTTGCCTTTATTGGTGGAGAGAGCCGGTGTTTACAAAAAAAAATCATTGTTTTCATGTACTGTATATTTAACCCTTCAGGGTCAAAAAAAAAAATATTTTTTTTATAAAAAGATAAGTTTTTTTAAATTTTATAGGCAAAAAAAAATTTTTTCCATCAAACTTACTGATTATGGAGGCATGAAATTCACAGAAATTGACCGCATTGGGAACATGCCGACTGCCATCCCCCGGTAATCATTTTTTTTGTTTTTTTTTAAATTTTTTTTATTAATTTTTTAAAATTTTTTTTTTTCAAGTAATTTTTTGGCCTGGAAAACCCAAAATAGGACATTTTGTAAATATTCACTCTTCCGACTACACAACATACAAAACCAACACTGTGCATTATATTTTTTTCAAAACTGTTTACCAAACGAACAAAAAAAAATTTTGTTATTACAATTTTTATATTTTTTACAATATACAGTCACTGGACATGTCTTGATGTCGTACCGGGGGAAGTCTTTGAAAACAGTGTCATGCCAAAAGGTGTTCCACTCACACCAAAACGAGTGCTCGCATTGTTGTGGGCATTTTTTTTTTGTGCACAACATAACACTCTTCGGGGGCCTTTTTTGAAAGCTTTCACAGTTTCATTAGGAAATTGATCCCAGTCTCAACGAAGGAGTTGTTGATATTTCGTGGGGGGTTTTCTATTGCAGGGGTCGTTCCTTGGTACTTGATTATTTTTTGTTTGGACAGACAAAAAAAAATTTGCCATATGGTTTTGTTTCTGGTCCTCATCTATACACATTTTAAGCATTGAGATGTAAATGTTTCCCAAAAAATGGGAAAAAAAGTTTTATGTACCACTAAACTCTTCAAACCCCAATCTGCAGTCACATTTTTCCCCTGAATACTACTGAGGCGTAGTACACTGAAAGGTTTTTTGAATGGGTTTTGCTCTCACTATGCCCTGCCATGCTCCATTTCGTTAGGTGAACTGATGACAAGGGGGGGGGTGACATGTTTTTGCATGCCACCCAAATGCCCTATGTCATAGGCAGCAAACACCTGGCCTCACCTCTTTTGATGCCCCTTGAACCCGGGCATATGTTTCAATTTCCACGCCTGTGCCCACACATCGTCTGTTCAAACCCCAAGAAAACACTGTGCAAGGGGTTGTGTACCAGTTACAGTATATAATATATGCCCCTTACCAAGATATGGTTTTCCATCCTTGTTCAAACCACATCACCAGGGGGATACCCAGTAACTTCCCTTTGGAAATTTTCTCGCAATGGTTTACTTCCATTGTACACATTTATTTCAAAAAAAGACCATTTGTAACAATCACAAAGCACAACGCCTTAAAAAAAACCAAAAGGTTTTTTTTTTTTTCCTTTTCCCCCTTTTTTTAAATACACCCTACCATCCGATTTTAACGACCGGTTTGGGGAAAATTAAAAACCACTCATTTAAACCACCACCAACTTAACCCCCCCGTGTTTTTTTAGGGAAAAAATTTTTCGGGAAATAAACAACAATTTTTTTTGTACACAGGGGTTTTTTCCAAAACCCTTTTACATTTATAAAATACAATACTAACAGCAAAAAACATAAAGTAAAAACTTTAAAAAACCAAAAAAAAACAATAAAAAAAAGCATTAAAAAAAATGTAATTTGATTTTCAGTAGTAAAGTTCAAACTTACGTCCATTTCTTTTTTAAACAAAGGGGTTTTCCTGGGAACCCGGGGAACTCGGCCCGTAAGTCGGATAAAAGGTTTACTGCTTGAATGACATTTTTTTTCCCTTTAAACCCAAATCAAAGACTCATCAAAAACCCAAGTTTCCCCTGAAAGATAAAAAATAAAATACTGAATTTCTTTTTCCCAGATCCCAACAAACCCTTTTCCAAATCTTATAAAACCTGTTTTTTTCTTTCAGGCCGGTTTTTGTCTGAGAAGGGGAAGGGCCAAAATAAAAAGCAGCACAAATCGATTCACTGTATATCATTAAAACCCGGGGGGTTTGAATAAAGGGCGGCCCTGTCGACCAAAAGATTTGACACTGATTTAAAACCCCATGTGGCATAACATTATTGGGGCAAACAAAAATACATCCGCCCCCTTTTCCCTTTTTCCCCACTGGTGTAGGCTTGATTTTGGGTTTCCCAGTTGGGGGGTTTCCAGGGTTGACTCGAAGTACCTTTTTGCTTTCCCGCCCAAAATTTCCACGGGGGTTCGAAAAAGAATAACTCAAAAACATTCCATTCATTTGGCATTGTTCCCAAGTGAAAAAAAGGGGCCGTTTTCCATTTTTTGCCTTTCATCAAAGGATGGGGATTGGGAAAAAAATTTGGCAGTTTCCTCCCAAATCCCGGGTCGGGCCCTGGTAGGTAATGGATACTGACAGTGGTTGTGGTTTTGGGGGTTGGTGTGGTGGGTGGGTGGGGGATGGGGCCTTTTTTGTAGATAAACTGACCCAGCAGTGTGGGGGGCCCCAAGCATCGCCCGGGCTACTGGGGGCCTCACGGCTGGCCCCCCCACTACCCCCAAAAGATGCATGCACTTTTTCCCCACCCCAAATTTGAAAACACTATAAACTTCATTTTCACATCTTTTCCGTTTTTTACAGCCACGGGAAATTTTCCCGATTTTTATTTTCCTTACCCTGGGAAATTTTCTTAAGGCACACAAACCAGATTTAAATTTACTGTCGTAAAATACTGACACTTCACCTGGAGAAAAATTTCTACTTCATTTTTCCTACTGGAACTTTTTTTCAAGAGCTTGGAGTTCATTTTCCATTATCAAATCATCACCATTGCTCAAAATCGGGTTTTTCTAATAGGGGAAAATTGATTTCGCTTTCGTTCGGGTAAAACCCTAAAACTTGAACAAGAAAACCAGCACCAGGGGGGAAGGTTGAGGGTCATCGGGAAATATTCCTCACTTTTAAACCGGTATTTTTTGGCCATTAGTTTGGGTTCACAACCCCCTAAAAAACCTTAAAAACATTTCACTGCACTTCCATCTGTATTAGAACTTTCCGGGGGAAACAAAGTGCCCCAAATTTCGCCGAGGATGAGGTTTTTCTTACTGCAAGGCATGGTGAACAAGGGGGTACTAAAATGGCTTTTTCCCACAATGAAACCACTGGGCCCCCCAAAATTTTTTTTTTCCAAACCGGCACACTGACCAGGCAGACCCATTCTCCCACATCTGGGCCTACCAGCCGTTTCCCCCCCTTTAATTTGAAGCTGCTAAAAATTTAAACGCGCCCCTATTAACAAAGCCCCAAACCCCTGGCACGTAAGCCAAACAAGTACAGCATTTTAACCCCCTAAAAGGGGGTTAATAGCACAATGTATAATACAGTAAAACCCCCCCACACCCCAATTTGTTTTGGGTTATCTGTGGTTTAATTTATCCCCCCGGTTTTTACTGTGGCCAAAAAATACCTTTTTAAATTTTTGCAATAAAAGGGGCCCCCAAAGAATGAACACAGGGGAAGCGGCAGTTTTTAAAAACCTAAAGAACATATTTTATAAACTAAATTTTAATACATAGTATTGTAAACATATTGTGAAAAAAAAACCAAAAATTTATACCAGTTCACTTAATTTAATTATAAAATGTTACCCACAACTTTTTCTTTTTAATCTTTTGGGGAAAGGGGACCTGAAAAAAAAAAATTTTTTTCCCCCCCCTTCCCTTTTCCCCCCCAAAATTAAATTTTTTTCCCCAAAAAAAAATTTTTTTAAAAAAAAAAACCCTTAAACGGTCCCCAAAAAAAACCCCCCCGGGGGGGGCCCCCCAAAAAAAAAATTTTTTTTTTTTTTTTTTTGGGGGGGCCCCAAAAACCTTTCCCAAAAAGAAATTTTTTTTTTTAAAAATAATTTAAGGGGTTGGGGGTTTTTTTTTTTTTAAAAAAAAAATTTTTTTTTGGGGGGGGGGGAAAAAAGTTTTTTTGGGGGGGGGGTTTTTTTTTTAAAAAACCCCCCCCCCCCCTTTTTTTTTTTTTCCCCAAAAAAAACCCCCTTTAAAAATTTGGGGGGACGTTAAAAATTTTCTAAAAATTTTTTTAAAAAAAAAATTTTTTTTAAAAAAAGCCCAAAAAATTTTGGAAAAATTTTTAAAAAATTTTTTTTTAAAAAAAAAAAAATTTAAACTTTAATTTTTTTTTTTTTTTTTTTTTATTTTTTTTTTTTTTTTTTTTTGGGGGGGGGGTTTTTTTTTTTTTTTTTAATTAATTTTCCAAAAAAATTTTCCCCGGGGGGGGGAAAAAAAAAAAAAAAAAACCCCTTTTAAAAGGGGGGCCCCTCCCCCAAAAAAACAAATTTAAAACCCCTTTTTTGGGGGGGGAAAAAAAAGGGTTTTTTGGGGGGTTTTTTAAAAAAACCCCCCAAAAAAAATTTTTTAAAAAAAAAAAAACCCCCCCTTTTTTTTTCCCCCCCCCCCCCCTTTTAAACAAAAATTTTTAAAAAAACCCCCCCCCAAAAAAATTTTTTTTTTTTTCCCCCCCCCCCCCCCCCCCCCCCCCCTTTTTTTAAAAATAAAAAGGGGCCCCTTTTTCCCCCTTTTTTTAAAAATTTTTTTAAACCCCCCCCTTAAAAAATTTTTGGGTTTTTTTTTTAAATTTTAAATTTCCCGGGGAAATTTAAAAAAAAAAAATTTTAACCCCCAAAATTTTTTCCCCCCCCCCCCCGGGAAAAAAATTTTTTTTAAAATTAAAAAAAAAAAAAAAAACCCCTTTTTAAAAAAAAATTTTTCCCCCCCCCCAAAGGGGCCCCCTTTTTTTTAAAAAAAAAATTTTTAAAAATTTTTCCCCCCCAAAAAATTTTTAAATTTAACCCCCTTTTTTAAAAAACCCCCCCCTTTTTTCAAATTTTCCCCCAAAAAGTTTTTTAAACCCCCTTTTTTTTTTTTTCCCCCCCCAACCTTTAAAATTTTTTTTTTTTCCCCCCAAAAAAACCCCCCCAAAAACCCCAAAAAAAAAACAAAAAAGGAAAAAAATTTTTTTTTTTTTTAAAAAATTAAATTTTTTTTAAATTTCATAAAAAAAAAAAAATTTTTTTCCCCCCTTTTTTTAAAAATTTATTTTGGGAAAATGGTTTTTAAAAAAAAAATTTTTTCCCCCCCAAAAATTTTTGGGGTTTTTTTTTAAAAAAAAAAAAAATTTTAAAAAAAGTTAAAAAAACCCTTAATTTGGGGGGGCTTTTTGGTATTTTTCCGGGGGAAAAAATTTTTTTGGGTTTTTTTTTCCCCCCCCAAAAATTTTAAAAAAAATTTTTTTTTTTAAAAAAAAAAATTTAAAAAAAAATTTTTTAAAAAAATTTTAAAAAAATTTTTTGGGGAAAAAAAAAAAAAAAAGGGAAAAAAATTTTAAAGGGGGAAAAAAACTGGAAAAAAAAAATTTTTTTAAAAAAAAAAAAAAAAAATTTTTTTTTAAAAAAAAATTTTTAAAAATTTTTTTCCCAAATTTTTTTTTTTAAAAAAAAAAATTTTTTTTTTGGAAAAAGGGGGTTAAAAAAAAAACCCAAAAAAAACTTTTTTAAAAAAAGAAAATTTAAAAAAATTTTTTTTTTTGGGGGCTCCCCTTTTTTTTTTTTTTAAAAAAAAAAAAAAAATTTTTTTTTTTTTTTTTTTTCCAATTAAAACCCCTTGGGGGTTTTAAAAAAATTTTTTTTAAACAAAATTTTTTTTAAAAAAAAAAAAGGAAAAAAAGGGTTTTTTTTAAAAAAAAAAAAATTTTTTTTAAAAATAAAAAAAAGGGAAAAAAAAGGGGGGGAAAAAAAATTTTTCCCCCAAAAAAAAAAAAAAAAAAAAGGGAAAAATTTTTTCCCTTAAATTTTTTTTTTAAAAATTAAATTTTAAAAAAAAAAAAAAATTTTTTTTTTTGGGGGGGGGGGCCAAAATTTTTAAAAAAAATAAAATTAAAAAAAATTTAAAATTTTAAAATTTTTTTTAAAAAAAAGGGGGGGGGGGGGGGGTTTTAAAAATTTTTAAAATTTTTTTTTTGGGGGGGGTTTTTTTTTTTTTTTTTTCAAAAAATTTTTTTTAAAAAAAAATTTTTTTTTAAAAAAAAAAAATTTTAAAAAAAAAATTTTTTCAAAATTTAAAAAATTTTTTTTTAAAAAAATTTTTTGGGGGAAAAGGGGGGGGAAAAAAAAATTTTAAAAAAAAAACAAAAAAGGGGTTTTAAAATTTTTTTTTTTAAAATTAAAAAAATTTTTTTTTTTAAAAAAAAAAAAATTAAAAAAAAAAAAAGAATAAAAAAAAAAAAAAAAAAAGGGGAAAAAAAAATTTTTTTCCGGGGAAAAAAAAGGGGGGCCTTTAAATTTATTTTTGGGGAAAAAATTTAAAAATTTTTTTTTCCCGGGGGTTTTGGGGGGGGGCCCCCCCCAAAAAAAAAAAGGGGGGGGTTTAAAATTTTTAAAAAAAAAAAGGGGGGAAAGGGGGGAAAAAGGGGAAAAAGGGGTAAAGGGAAACCGTTGGGGGGTTTTTTTGGGGGTTTTTTTTTTTAAAAAAAAGGGGGAAGGAATTTTGGGGGGGAAAAGGAATTTTTGGGGTTTTTTTTAAAGGGAAAGGGGGGGAAAAATTTAAAAAAATTTTAAAAATTTTAAAAGGGGGGGGGGGGTTTTTTTTTTAAAAAAGGGGGAAAAAAAAAAAAAAAGGGGGGGGGGGGGGGGAAAAAAAAGGGGGGGAAAAAAAAAAAAAAGGTTTTTAAAAGGGGGGGGGTTTTTGGGTTTTTAAAATTTAAAAAGGGGGAAAAAGGGAAAGGGGAGGGGGGTTTTTTTGGGGGGAAGGGGCCCTTTAAGGAAATTTTTAAAATTTTTTTAAAAAATTTGGGGGGGGAAAATTTTTAAAAAAAAAGGGGGTTTTTTTTTTTTTTTTAAAAAAATTTTTTTTTAATTAAAAAGGGAAAAAAAAAAAATTTTTTTTTTGGGGGGGAAAAAAAAAAAATTTTTAAAAAAAAAATTTTAAAAAGGCCCCCCCCCTTTTTTTTAATTTTTAAAAAGGGGGGGGGGGGGTTTTTGGGGAAAAAAAAAAGGGTTAAAAAAAAAGGTTAAAAAAAAAAAAAAAAATTTTTTTAAAGGGGGGGGGGGGAAAAAAAATTTTCCCCCCCCAAAACCCCAAAAAAAAGGGGGGGGGCCCCCAAAAAAAAAAAAGGGGAATTTTCCCTTTTTCTCCTCATTATTCCCTTTTTTAGACCCGTCTACTGACACCTCCTCTGTACTTTCCCCTGAACTGATATCCAATCTTTCATCACTTATTTTTTTTTGTTATCCTCATCACCTTATTCTTTCCTATATTCACTTTTTAATTTTTTTCTTTTACATATCCTACCAAACTCATCCACCAACCTCTGCAACTTCTCCTTCAGAATCTCCAAAAGCACAGTGTCAAAAAGCAAGGAGCAACTGTGACAACTCCCACTTTGTTTTAAAATTCTTTATCTTTTAACCCCACACCTCTTGCCAACACCCGAGCATTCACTTCTCTTACATCCCCATCTATAAGTATATTGAACAACCATGGTGACATCACCATCCTTGTCTAAGGCCTACTTTTACTGGGAAATAATCTCCCTCTCTCCTACATACTCTAACTTGAGCCCCCACTATCCTCGAAAAAACTCTTCACGGGCTTTCAGTAACCTACCTCCAATACGATCATTTGCAACATCTGCCACATTCCCCTCCTTTTCCCACTCTGTCATATGCCTTTTCCAAATCCATAATTACCACAAAAACCTCTTTACCCTTATCAAAATACTATTCACCTATATGTTTCACTGTAAACACTTGGTCTTCACACCCCCTACCTTTCCTAAAGCCTCCTTGTTCATCTGCTATCCTATTTTCCGTCTTACTCTTAATTCTTTCAATAATAACCTACCGTACACTTTACCAGGTATCCTTAACAGACTTTTTTCCCATATAATTTTTGCACTCTTGTCCCTCTCTGCCTTTATACAAAGGAACTATGCATACTTGCCAATCCCTAGGAAACCTTACCCTCTTCCATATATTTTTTAAAAATAAAAGTACCAACCACCCCAAAAACCCAATATCCCCAAACCTGTTTTTAACATTTCTATCTTTATTCCATCAATCCCAGCTGCCTTACCCCCTTTCATTATTGTCTATAATATAATTATTATACACAATACAGAAGGTCCCCAATGTGTTCATAAGTTGAGGACTACCTGTACACAAATAACCCCACATAGAAGACTGACACTTATAACGGTGTTTCAGTTGACTTGAACCATAACCCCACGAAGATGAGAGAGTCCAAGTTAGACCGAAACATCATTATAACTTTCATTTTCCTAAAAAGCAATTTATTTCTGTATTATTTATTTATGGTATTGTGCCTTTTTTTTCTTCATTGTTTTGTTCGCTGATTACATTTTGTGTGGTGCATGCATGGTATGTTACAAAAAATTTGGTGAAAATGAATCATGAAATTAAAAAAATTATGATAACTACTTTTATTTTTGTTTGGCGTATGTTTTGACCTTAAAATTGTTGCTAAGTTCTCAGCCCTTAAATTTAAGCCCAAATATAGAATTTTTTTCAAAATCTGCTCATTTGAGTTTTGCATGCCCAAATTTTTTTTCCTTTTCTGGACTTTTTTATGAAAAATAATTTTGACTGTAATTAGAATGAAAGGTTAGAGAGAAAAATGATCAATGCTATAAGATATTATTAAAAAAAAAAAAAAGGGGCCAGAAACATAAAAATTTTCCAGCTTTTTTGAAAATCCAGCACACCCTGCCCCCAACAACACCGGGTAATTGATGATCTTTAATAACTGTTATAATGTAAAAGTTAACTCATTTATTTTTAGCGTTCTTTTTAAGAAAACTTTGAATATTCCCCCTTTAAAAATTTAAGATTTAAACTATACATCATTTCTGAACTTTACTGTACGAAGAAATTTTATTGAATCTATGATGATAATATAATGAGGTAAGATAGAGACATAGCAATTTAATCTTCTCATTTTTTATGGTAAGTTTATAGATGATATTTTATTTGTTACATGTGGAAAATATATGTGTTGACATTCTTCATATTATGTCATTCTTCTGGATTTTGTATCAGTATTGATCTGGTGGTCGTTTTTTTTTGTGTTAATTTAAAAAACATCTTTAAAATTATGCTGTGCTGTAGTTTTGGTGCAAAAAAATAAATTTTGTAACTACATGAAAGCTATGGTTAATGTGAGTACTTTCAGTATTTGCAGTTTTTAAAATAGAATCAGGATAAAAATTTATTACCCTTGTATCTCATGAATAAATATTTTTGTAATACATTACTGTATTTTAGGAAAGAATATCTGGAAAGCTAAATACAGGAGAGCCCCACTTTACAGTGTTTTTGCATTTAGGCATTTTACTAATGCAGCAGTTTTTCAATTATCCCTGTTGTTCATTTATTCAGACTTCCTACAATAAATATATTCATCGCTCGCTATAAGCTAAGGACAAAAAATTTTAAGGTAAGAAATGTGTGTACTGTGTATGCATTTTTAGTCTAGCTCTGTTGCTCATTTTAATATATGATAGTGTAAACATGTTATAGGCTTTTATATACATTTGCAAGCGTTTCTTTGTTTTACAGCAGTAGTCGGGAACCTAACCTGCTGTATAAGTGGGGCCCTCTTGTACTCTGTTTGTTAATATTATTTCATCACACGAGAATTTAAAAACTTTAATACTCAATACCCTCTACAAAATTTAATAAAACATGAATCGTTCCAAACTATGCAATAAATTTTTTATAAGAATGTTTGAGGAGCGATGACTACAATACTTGGCATTGTGTGACTTATTACCAGCCAGCTTATATGGACACAAAAGGAAATTATTTTTTTCTGCAAATATACATGTGATGTTAATTTAACAAGTTGGCTTCCCTGCATATGTAACCATTTTTTCCATGGCAAATGTAACCCCCCAAAAAATCCAGTTTCCTTAGGGCATGAAACTGGTTCCTTGGAATGGGAAGCCAAATCTAAATTACGGTGGTTCCTCACTTATGATGGGGTTATGTTCCAACGAAAACCCCATCCGAAGTCAGAAATACTGTAAGTCAAGTATGAATTTGAAAATGCTAAATAAATAAGTAAATAACTGTCATTGAAGGTAAAAAAAACAAATAATATTATAATAACTCAACACCACTATTAAAAAGTAAATAAATAAATACAAGTTACAGAATTGTATTAAATTTATTGCACCTTCATAAAGTTGAAATATTTGTAAGTTGAACCATCATACGTCAAGGAGCACTTGTATTGCACCTATGGAAAATGAGGGTTTTGGCCTATAAATCTCTGAAGTACCAACTTAGCACAAGTTACTTGTCAACAAGTCTGCTTGCCACCGTACAGTCCAGTGTTAGCAGGATAATATTTTTGAAGGGATTCAGAGAAACCTGTTAGTCAGACTTGAGTCCTGGAGGTGGAAATTGCAATTACAGTTAAAATTTAAAACCCCTTTAAAAGGTCCAAAGTAATATACGTTCACTCCCCGTAAGCGCCCCAACTTTTTTGAGGAAAAAAAAAAATCTTTTCTTTTAAAAGGAAAAAAGAGCATATGGTACCCAGCATCCCCCAAATTTTTTTAATATGGACACAGTGAGTGCGCACACCCATTCTCTCATGTCTAGGTGACTCAGGCTTATTGTGGCAATTTGAATGAATGACAAAGAAAAACGTATATATACGTTTGGGGCGCTACGGCGTGGACGTATATATATGTTTGGACCGTTTAAGGGTTTAAAGGAGGAGTTTGGAATCTTTTCTGTTTCAAAACTGTCATATTTGTGTGCCTGTGGGAAGACAGTGATAGTGTGAATGATAGTGAAAGTGTTTCTTTTTTCAGGTCACCTTGCCTCAGTGAGAGATTAAAAAGAAAAAAGTTGTGACGTAACATTTTATAATTAAATTAAGTGAACTGGTATAAATTTTTGGGTTTTATTCACAATATGTTTACAATACAATGTATAAAATTTAGTTGATAAAATATGCTTCTTTAGGTTTTTAAAAACTGCCACTTCTCTGTGTTCATCTTTGGGGCCATTATTATTGCAAAATTAAGAGGTATTTTTGGGCCACAGTAAACCGTGGATAACTGAAACCACAGATACCAAATCAGTGGATGTGGGGGTTCTACTGTATTATACATTGTGCTATTAACCCTTTCAGGGTTAGTGCTGTACTAGTATGGCTTACGTGCCAGGTTGGTGCTGTACTAGTACGCGTAAATTCTAGCAGCTTCAAATTTTAAACGGGAAACGCTGGTAGGCCTAGATGTGAGAGAATGGGTCTGCATGGTCAGTGTGCGCGGTAGGAAAAAATTTGGGGACCCAGTGGTGCATTGTGGGAACGCCATTTTAGTACACCTTGTTCACCATGCCTTGCAGTAAGAAACACCTCACTCCTCGGCGAATTGGGACACTTGTGTTTCCCCCGTGAAAAGTTTTTAATACAGATGGAAGTGTCAGTGAAGATGACTTTCAAGGTTTTCAGGAGGTTGTGACCGAAACTAATGGCCATAATACCGGTAATAGTGAGGAATATCCAGATGACCCTCAACCTTCCACCTCTGGTGCTCGGCTGTCTTGTTCAAGTTCAGTTGTAAACCCGAACGAAAGACGAAACTCATATTTTCCCATATCTAGAACTCAGATTTTGAGCAATGGTGATGATAGTGATAATGAATATGAACTCCAAGCTCTTGAAAACAGTTCCAGTAGCGAAAGTGAAGTAGAATATTCTCCAGTGAAGTGTCAGTATATACGACAGTATATGCACTCTGGTAGTGTGCCATATGCTATTCCGAGGGTAAGGAGTACATCTCGGAGTACATCCTGTGGCTGTACAACAGGAACAGATAGTGAAAATGAAGATGATAGTGTTGCAATTGGGATGGAAAATGTGCATGCATCTGTTGGTGGTAGTGGTGGTGCCAGCCGTGAGGCACCAGTAGCGGACGATGCTGCCACCCACACTGCTGACTCAGTGAACTACAACAAAGGCCAACCATCCCCCACCCACCCACCACACCAACCTCCACAACCACAACCACTGTTCAGTATCCATTACCTACCAGACCGCACCTGGGATTGGCAGGAAGCTGCCAATTTTGTTCCCAATCCCCATCACTTTGATGAAAGTCAAAGTGGAATACGGCCATCTTGTACACTTGGGAACAATGCCACTGAACTGGAATGTTTCGAGTTATTCTTTGACGAACCCCTGATGGAAATTATTGTCAGGGAAAGCAACAGGTACTTCGAGTACACCATGGCAAACACAATACTGTCACCAACATCACGCCTACGCCAGTGGAAAGAGACAACTGTGACTGAGATGTATCTTTTGTTTGCCACAATAATGCTTATGCCACATGTGTATAAGTACAGTGTCAAATCATACTGGTCGACAGACCGCCTGATTGCAACCCCAGGTTTCAATGATATACCAGTGAATCGATTTGTGCTGCTGTTAGTATGCTTCCACTTCTCAGACAAAACCAGGCCTGACAGAACAACAGGTTATATAAGATTAGGAATGTGTTTGTGTATCTGAAACAGAAATTCAGTATGTATTTTTATCTCTTCAGGAAGCTTGTTATTGATGAGTCTTTGATTCTGTTCAAAGGAAGACTGTCATTCAAGCAGTACATCTACCATCCGACTTACGACCGAGTTCGGTTCCGAGAAACCGGTCGTAAGTCGAAATGGACGTAAGTCGAACTTTACTACTGAATATCAACATCACATTTTTGTAATGACTTTATTTTATTGTTTTATTTTGGTATTTCATGTTTTACTTTATGTTTTATGCTGTTAGTATTGTATTTTATACTGTAAGGTTTAGGATAAACACTGTGTACAACACAAATAGTTGTTTATTTCCCAGAAATTTGGCATAAAAAACACGGTCATAAGTTGAGTGGTCGTAAGTCGAGTGGTCGTAATTGAGTGTCGTAAGTCGAGCAGGTCGTAAGTCGGATGGTAGGTGTATATACCAAGAAGAGGAAACGCTTTGGTATAAAGGCGCTTGTGCTTTGTGATTGTTACAGTGGTCTTGTATTGAATATAATGTGTACACTGGAAGTAACACATTGCGAGATACCAGGAAGTTACTGGGTATCTCTGGTGATGTGGTTTAGAACAATGATGAACCATATCTTGGTAAGGGGCATATATATATACTGATAACTGGTACACAAGCCCCTTGCACAGTGATTTCTTGCAGCTAGTGAACATGACAGATGTGTGTGGCACAGTGCGTGGAAATTGTAAACATATGCCCAGGTTCAACGCTGGCACTCGTAGAGGTGAGGCGCAGGTGTTTGCTGCCTATGACATCATGGCATTTCGGTGGCATGACAAACAACATGTCACACCGTTGTCATCAGTTCACCCTAACGAAATGGTAGACACTGGCAGGCAGCATAGTGAGAGCAATGAACCCATTCTAAAACCTTCAGCTGTGATGGACTACGCCCTCAGTATGTATTCAGTGGACAAATGTGACATGCAGATTGGGTTTGCAAGAGTTATAAGTGGTACATAAAACTCTTTTTCCATATTTTGGACATTTACATGCTCAATGCTTATAATGTGTATAAGATGAGGACCAGAAACAAAACACCATATGGCGAATTTTGTTTGTCTGTCATCAAACAAATAATAATCAAGTACCAAGGAACGACACCTGCAATAGAAAACCGCCCACGAAATTATCAACAACTACCTTCTCGTCTGAGACCTGGTGATCAATTCCTAATGAAACTGCCTGCTACTGCTTTCAAGAAAAAGGCTCAGAAGAGGTGTTATGTCTGTGCACATAAAAAAAATGCCCACAACAATGCAGAGACACTCGTTTTTGTGGTGTGAGTGTGAAACACCATTGTGCATGACACTGTGTTTCAAAGACTTCAGCAGGCTACAGAACATCTAAGAACATGTCCAGTGACTGTATATATGTATATATAATATAGAAAAATTGTAATAAACAACATTTTATTTTGGGTTTGTTTGTGTAAACATGTTTTGTAAACAATATAATGACAACATTTTTGGTGTAGTGAT
>NC_069411.1:64646481-64740791 GCF_026875155.1 Cherax quadricarinatus | reverse complement strand
CTCCCCTCACTCCCCCACCACAAATCCCACCCACACCACAAACCCCCATAACACCCACAGGGCTCCCACCCCCCCAACTCCAATATTCTCCCAGGTCCACCGTAATAGACAAGAAGCTGAAGGTGTGGTACACAAACGCAGATGGAATAGTAAATATGTGGAATGGCATGAAAGAATCAACGAGAAGTCCCCAGACATCATAGCAGTCACAGAAACGAAACTGAGACAATAACAGACACAGTCTTCCCACTGGGATATCAGATCCTGAGGAAAGATAAAAGGAGCAGAGGGGGAGGAGGGGTTGTACTGCTCATAAAAAAACGATGGAGTTTCGAAGAAATGGAGGGCATGAATGAGAATGGAGAAAGGGACTACATAGCAGGCACAATCCAATCTGGGGAACATAAGGTAGTCATTGCTGTGATTGTTTAATGGTTTGTTTGGTAGGCTGGTAGCGGGTAGTAAATGATACATCTTCGGAGGCTTCTTACTTTATTAAGTCATGGTGGGTACACAGGCTTGCATGTTGTGCCCATGGCCCAGGCAGGGGCATCCCATGAGAGGAGTAGGCCTACTGTCTTGACTGCTTGAGGAGTGATGCCAGAGTGAGAGCGTGGCAAGGGCAGACAGGCTGGCGTGCCCACCGAGAGGCCTGGCTACAGAGGGCAACACTTGAGTGGCGCGAAATATGAACTAAGCTGGCAGACAGCATGGGCTGTCTGTGCAGACAGTACAGGCTGTCTACATACGCTCGGCCACCTACCGCGCGTCGTCCTGACGCGACAATACTGGTGGTAAAAGGAACTCGGTCTCTCTCTCGTAGGCACAGGGCACAGAACACAAAATAAAAACATATATATACATATGGACATGGAAAAAAAACTTCCTACAGGGAGGGAAGAAAAAAACATGTGGGGTGTGCTAAACATCGTGCTCATAGGCAGTGAGCGTCGAAGGGCATCACTGCACGCCTTCCTGCGTCTGGACAGATACTGCAACACAGGAGACATCGCTGCGGCTGAGCTGTGACGTAACAAGTTACGGTCTCCTCTGGAACGGTGAAGCAGTCATCGTAGGAGTCGCTGCAGGTTTCACTCAACCTGGGGCACGACATGCTGGTGCCCTTGAGTGAGGCGTCGACAAAACTCGGCAACTGGGCAGGACTTCTTCTGGCAAGTGACTGGTATTGTCGCTGGGCTGTCACTGCCGGCGAGCGTGGAGCGAGTTGTGGAGCGAGTCGTGGCAGAGACGACTGGGCGAAACATCTGGGAGTTGTAACATCATACACCAGACTGCAGTGAGAGAGCTAGCAGTCAAAGTGACATCTTCTTTGTGCAGGCTGCTCACTGAAGCTTGTGACACGAGGCTGACACGACGCCTGCCGACAGTGGCTAACTGCGGCTTAGCGAGTGTCATTCTCTCGGCAGTTGGAGTTATAGCAGAGGTTAGTCTAAGCGTCCCCAGACTTGTTTCTCTACATATAACTGCACTCTGACAGTCTGGAGGTGAAGTGAAACAAATCTCGACGGGAATCGTAGCAGGTACGATTCTGCAGAACATCACGAGCGACGAGCATAAAAGCTTTCTGTACAAGAGGGCTCGGTCACTCGGGGGCTGAGTAAATCAGCTGTCAAACGCACTGGTCACACGGGTGACTTAGCACAGTGGTACTACTCAGGTCTGGCTCAGACCTCACTGGACACACGAAAACTTTACACACCCGCGGTATATGCGGTACAACATGGCTTAACTAGCAAATGATACTTTTCTGTGCACAAAACTGACACTAAGACATAGACTAAAATGTGAGAACACTGACTGAGAGAAATTAACACACGACATATATCTTCTCTCAATCTTCTCGACAATACTGAAATAATTACTAGAAACACTCGATGTGACATCATGTGATGTCACGAGGTGATGTCAGCAGACATCTCGAGGTGACGTCAGGCAGACATCATGAGGTGACATCAGCAGACATCGTGACGTCATGAAGTCGGGCAGCATAGTCGGTGACGTTAATGTGATGCCGGCAGCAGACCACAGCATGTGGCCTGGGACATCTGGTAACTCACGTAGCTCGTAGGTCCATGTGACATCGCCCACACCCAATGTGGCATCGTGATCCAGATGGTGTCGTGATCTACGTGACATGCTGATCCACGTAGCTTCGAGTGGCCTCGGGCACTCGGATACACAGCTCTGGCAATGAATTCACATGGAAAACAGCAGAAAACACAGCAGAGGGAGTGGGCAGTGGTGAGTGTATGGTAGACGGGTGAGCGTGAGTAGGGCGAGCATGGGCAAGGTGAGGAATGGTCACTTCCTCTCCTCCTCCCCCACCCACAAACACGTGGAGAAGTTCACACTGGACACAGAAATCACCACAAAACTCACCTCTGGCTTGCTGAAACAGCTGTGCTGAGCTGAACAACAACAGCAACATACAAGTGACACTAAACACATGACTTGAGAAACAGCGTGGGACGCTGTAGCGTGGGGCCGCTGGGATGCCACTTACAATTCTCGAAGAAATTCGGCGAATTTTGGCTGGATCCTGCTAGTACCTGTGTCTGGATGCTGAAACGTGCAGACACGACATCAGGATATCTCGTTGAGAGACGGATGCTTCTTGCATAGGATGACAAAGTGAAGATGACTTCATCCCTCTTCCTTCCTCTCTCTGGGCAAACAACTGCTGATCCCACCGCTGCCACCAATGTTTAATGGTTTGGTAGGCTAGTAGCGGGTAGTAAATGATACATCTTCGGAGGCTTCTCACTTTATTGTTAAGTCGTGGTGGGTACACAGGCTTGCATGTTATGCCCATGGCCCGGGCAGGGCCATCCCAAGAGAGAGGAGTAGGCCTACTGTCTTGACTGCTTGAGGAGTGACGCCAGAGTGAGAGCGTGACAAGGGCAGACAGGCTGGTGTGCCCACTGAGAGGCCTGGCTACAGAGGGCAACACTTGAGTGGCGCGAAATATGAACTAAGCTGGCAGACAGCATGGGCTGTCTGTGCAGACAGTACAGGCTGTCTACATGATGTATAACCCACCACAGAACAGCAGGAGGCCAAGAGAGGAATATGATGAGAACAATAGAGCGATGGTGGACACACTGACTGAGGTGGCATGAAGAGCTCAAACGTGCTGAGCAAAGTTACTAGTTATGGGTGATTTTAACCACAGGGAGATCAATTGGGAAAACCTGGAGCCTCATGGGGGCCCCGAAACGGAGAGCCAAGATGATGGATGTCTTACTGGAAAACATCATGCATCAACACATCAAGGACACTACCAGAGAGCGAGGGGAGGATGAACCAGCAAGACTGGACCTTGTGTTCACCCTGAGTATCTCAGACATTGATGACATCACATATAAGAGGCCCCTCGGAGCTAGTGACCACATAGTCCTGAGTTTTGATTACATAGTAGAGTTACAGGTGGAGAGGGTAACAGGAGTCGAATGAGAAAAGCCTAACTATAAAAGGGGGGACTACACATGGAGAAGTCATGGAGAAGATTATCAGGAGGAGTGGTGGAGCACCTGGAAAGGAACAAGATTATAAACGATAACCAGCACGGATTCATAGAAGGCAAATCCTGTGTTACAAACCTGGAGTTCTATGACAAAGTTACAGAAGTGAGACACAAGAGAGAGAGGGGTGGGTTCATTGCATTTTCTTGGACTGCAAGAAGGCCTTCGGCACAGTTCCTCATAAGCGACTAGTGCAGAAACTAGAGGATCAGGCGCATATAACAGGAAGGGCACTGCAATGGATCAGAGAATATCTGACAGGGAGGCAACAACGAGTCATGGTAAGGGATGAGGTATCACAGTGGGCACCTGTGATGAGCGGGGTCCCACAGGGGTCGGTCCTAGGACCAGTGCTATTTCTGGTATATGTAAATGACATGATGGAAGGGATGGACTCAGAGGTATTCCTGTTCGCAGATGATGTGAAGTTAATGAGGAGAATTAAATCAGATGAGGATCAGGCAGGACTTCAAAGAGACCTGGACAGGCTGGACACGTGGTCCAGCAACTGGCTTCTTGAATTCAACCCTGACAAATGCAAAGTCATGAAGGTCAGAGAAGGGCAAAGAAGACCGCAGACAGAGTATAGACTAGGTGGCCAAGGACTGCAAACCTCGCTCAAGGAGAAAGATCTTGGGGTGACCATAACACCGAGCATGTCTCCAGAGGCACACATCAAATAGATAACTGCTACAGCAAACGGGCGCCTGGCAAACCTGAGAATAGCGTTCCGATACCTTAGTAAGGAATCGTTCAAGACACTGTACACTGTGTACATCAGGCCCAAACTGGAGTATGCAGCACCAGTTTGAAACCCACACCTGGTCAAACATGTCAAGAAATTAGAGAAAGTGCAAAGGTTTGCAACAAGGCTAGTTCCGGAGCTCAGGGGTATGTCCTACGAAGAAAGGTTAAGGGAAATCAGACTGACGACATTGGAGGACAGGTGGGTCGGGGGAGACACGATAACGACATACAAAATACTGCATGGAATAGATAAGGTAGACAGAGACAGGTTGTTCCAGAGAGGGGACACATAAACAAGGGGTTACAATTGGAAGCTGAAGACTCAGACGAGTCAGAGGGATGTTAGGAAGTATTTCTTCAGTCATAGAGTCGTCAGGAAGTGGTATAGCCTAACAAGTGATGTAGTAGAGGCAGGAACCATACATAGCTTTAAGACGAGGTATGACAAAGCTCTGGAAGAAGAGAGAGAGAGAGGACCTAGTAGCGATCAGTGAAGAGGCAGGGCCAGGAGCTGAGTCTCGACCCCTACAACCACAATTAGGTTAGTACAACTAGGTGAGTACACATACACACACACATATAAATAATAGTGAAATTCCAAACATGTGCGTGCGTGCGCGCGCGCACACACAAAATAACCACTGGGAGAGTTGAATAATAGCCCTAGGCCTCTGGTGTTGCAATCAACATATCAGAAGCTTGCAATGTTGTAGAAATTGAGTAAGAAATCCAGGGAGATTCGTTCTGAGCAATGACTCTCTCCAGAATACAGGCTACTTACCAAGAAGGTTTGTAATGTAGTTCTGAGAAAGTGAGAAACTGTCAACAACTAGAATCAATATATGTATGTGTAGAGCAGTTCCTGTGACTGGTACACTCCAGCAACACTAACAGTTACTGTGACTGGTACACTCCAGCAACACTAACAGTTACTGTGACTGGTACACTCCAGCAACACTAACAGTTACTGTGACTGGTACACTCCAGCAACACTAACAGTTACAATCTAGCATCGTCATCATCTCCCTCACAAGCTTCCTCACTTAACCTTCTTCAACCCCTATCATCTCTATCATTGTTCGCCCTCCTCACTTAACCCGCTTCAACCTCTGTTGTAACTGCTGCTTCTGTTGCTACTACTGCTCTTATTAATTTCTTGCTGCTACTTATACTACTACTATTTATACTGCTGTCGCTTTGAGTGCAGCATCTGTAGTGGTATAAACCTTGGTTTATACCGACAAACTGGTTTAGAAAGACACGTAAGCAAACACTAGCACATATTTATTAATAAACATTTTGGTCCTAGGACCTTTATCACCGAAACGTTGTCTAATGAATATGTTCTGGTGTTTGCTCATGTGACTTTCTAACCTAAAATCTTTATTTAATATATAATATACCTGCTGTTGCTACTGCTGTTACAACTATGCTGCTACTACTGGTACTGTTGCTACTGCTGTTATAACTATGCTGCTACTACTGGTACTGTTGCTATTGCTGTTATAACTATGCTGCTACTACTGGTACTGTTGCTATTGCTGTTATAACTATGCTGCTACTACTGGTACTGTTGCTATTGCTGTTATAACTATGCTGCTACTACTGGTACTGTTGCTACTGCTGTTACAACTATGCTGCTACTACTGGTACTGTTGCTACTGCTGTTACAACTATGCTGCTACTACTGGTACTGTTGCTACTGCTGTTACAACTATGCTGCTACTACTGGTACTGTTGTTATTGCTGTTATAAACTATGCTGCTACTACTGGTACTGTTGCTATTGCTGTTATAACTATGCTGCTACTACTGGTACTGTTGCTACTGCTGTTACAACTATGCTGCTACTACTGGTACTGTTGTTATTGCTGTTATAACTATGCTGCTACTACTGGTACTGTTGCTATTGCTGTTATAACTATGCTGCTACTACTGGTACTGTTGCTATTGCTGTTACAACTATGCTGCTACTACTGGTGCTGTTGCTATTGCTGTTGTAACTATGCTGCTACTACTGGTACTGTTGCTATTGCTGTTACAACTATGCTGCTACTACTGGTGCTGTTGCTATTGCTGTTGTAACTATGCTGCTACTACTGGTACTGTTGTTATTGCTGTTATAACTATGCTGCTACTACTGGTGCTGTTGCTATTGCTGTTGTAACTATGCTGCTACTACTGGTACTGTTGCTATTGCTGTTGTAACTATGCTGCTACTACTGGTGCTGTTCCTACTGTTACAACTATGCTGCTAATACTGGCACTGCTGCTGCTGTTATAACTATGCTGCTACAGATGGTAGTGAGGGGATAAAATTTTTGCTGATACTGATACCATCAAAATTAACCAATGTGCTTCAATACTGATACCATCAAAATTAACCAATGTGCTTCAGTACCGATACCATCAAAATTAACCAATGTGCTTCAATACTCATACCATCAAAATTAACCAATGTGCTTCAATACTGATACCATCAAAATTAACCAATGTGCTTCAGTACCGATACCATCAAAATTAACCAATGTGCTTCAGTACCGATACCATCAAAATTAACCAATGTGCTTCAGTACCGATACCATCAAAATTAACCAATGTGCTTCAGTACCGATACCATCAAATTAACCCAATGTGCTTCAGTACCGATACCATCAAAATTAACCAATGTGCTTCAGTACCGATACCATCAAAATTAAGCAATGTGCTTCAATACTGATACCATCAAAATTAACCAATGTGCTTCAGTACCGATACCATCAAAATTAACCAATGTGCTTCAGTACCGATACCATCAAAATTAACCAATGTGCTTCAGTACCGATACCATCAAAATTAAGCAATGTGCTTCAATACTGATACCATCAAAATTAACCAATGTGCTTCAATACTGATACCATCAAAATTAACCAATGTGCTTCAGTACCGATACCATCAAAATTAACCAATGTGCTTCAGTACCGATACCATCAAAATTAAGCAATGTGCTTCAATACTCATACCATCAAAATTAACCAATGTGCTTCAATACTCATACCATCAAAATTAACCAATGTGCTTCAATACTCATACCATCAAAATTAACCAATGTGCTTCAATACTCATACCATCAAAATTAACCAATGTGCTTCAATACTCATACCATCAAAATTAACCAATGTGCTTCAATACTCATACCATCAAAATTAACCAATGTGCTTCAATACTCATACCATCAAAATTAACCAATGTGCTTCAATACTGATACCATCAAAATTAACCAATGTGCTTCAGTACCGATACCATCAAAATTAACCAATGTGCTTCAGTACCGATACCATCAAAATTAAGCAATGTGCTTCAATATTGATACAAATACCTTAGCACAGACCAACTCTCATGTACAGTGGGACCCTGACTTAGGACATTCTGTGTAACATTCTGTGTTACATTCTGTGTAACAACCTAACTCTTTAGAACCAATTAATGACTTACAAACAATGACACATAGACACACACACAAAAATAAAAAATGGTTATAATCATAATTATAATGTTTAAAGGGGTAGAGTGGTAAGCCAGTGGAAGGCCTCAGTCAGATGACCAAAAGCTCCAGCTGCGGGTCATCATATGACTAAGACCGGCACCAGGAAACACTTGACCTGTTTCCTGAAAAACCTTAAACCTAATCTAACCTAATGTCACACAGTTACACTAATTGCAAGCAGTAATAATAATAATAATAATAATAATAATAATAATAATAATAATAATAATAATAATAATCTTTATTTCTACAAGTACATGATACAACTTATACAGACCATAGCTGACATACTATATAGAAAGCCCCTGGTTATGCAGAGCATTTCAGGCAAATTAGGGTAATTTTGTCCCCAGAACACGACCCACACCAGTCGGCTAACACCCAGGTACCTACTTACTGCTAGGTGAACAATGACAGCAGGTGTCTTAAGGAAACACACCCCAATGTGTCCACCTGTACTGGAGATCAAACCACAAACCTCAAGAAGAAATTATTTTCAGCAAATAATTTTTTTTTTCAACAAGTCGGTCATCTCCCACTGAGGCAGGATGACCCAAAAAAGAAAGAAAATCCCCAGAAAGAAAATACTTTCATCATCATTCAACACTTTCACCTCACTCGTACATGATCACTGTTTTTGAAGAGGTGCTCAGAATACAACAGTTTAGAAGCATATACGTATAGATACACAGCATATCCCTCCAAACTGCCACTATCCCAAACCCCTCCTCTAAAGTGCAGGCATTGTACTTCCCATTTCCAGGACTCAAGCCCAGCTATATAAAAATAACCGGTTTCCTTGAATCCTTCCATTAAATATTACCCTGATCACACTCCAACAGCTCGTCATGTCCCAAATACCATTCGTCTCCATTCACTCCTAACACACTCACGCACGCTTGCTTTAAGTCCAAGCCCCTCGCCCACAAAACCTCTTTTGCCCCCTCCCTCCAACCTTTTCAAGGACGACCCCTACCCCGCCTTCCTTCCCTTACAGATTTATACAAATAATTGATCAACTATTTTTCACCAAATGCATTTATATTTTACATATATGTATTAATTTTATGCATATGTCTTCAAAAATGCACTGGACAGGCACCTAAAGTCAGTACCTGACCAGCCTGGCTGTGGTTTGTACGTCAGTTTGCGTGCAGCCAGCAATAACAGCCTGGTTGATAAGACCCTGATTCACCACAATGAAATGGTCTCAGACTGGCCCACAGGGGCACTGACCCCCAAAACCCTCTCCAGGTATATCCAGGTATGTGGAGGGTTCATATTTGTTTCTTAAATATTTAAAAAACTGCTGATTTAATATTTACAATTTTATTAATGGAAAAATTTTTTAAAAAAAATTTAATATTTTTTACCATATATTATATATATATATTATATATATATATATATATATATATATATATATATATATAATATATATATAAAATATATATAAATATATATATATATATTATATATATATAATATATATATATATATATATTTTATATATATATATATATATATATATATACGCAAAACTACCACTGTGAAAGAATAGAGAAATTCCAAGCACTTTTGAGACTACTCACATTATCAAGGAACAATAAAAGTAATGCATCAAAGGAAGGCATATAAAGGGCTAGACCACACCTCACTATCACATCCCACAACAAAGCAAACACCTGACACAACTCAAAAGAAAGGGAACACTGCAGCAGGCCCGCTGGCCCAACTAGACAGGTCCTTCACACAACCCACCAACAAACTATTCTACCCAAGAATTAAGAATTTTAAAGTTTATTATTTGTCCAATGTATTATTAAATTCTTCCCAAATTCTATTAATTATAAATGGATCTAATTTATATAAACCAAAGGAAATATTCATATTATTGTCAAAACTGCTTTTTATGAAACAAGATTCAATTATTTTCCTGTCAACCATGAACTTGCTTTATACAACTTTCTCAACTTTTTATTTATTTATTTATTTATTTATTTATTTATTTAGTAATTTGAGCATACATACAGAGGTACAAAAAAATACAGGTAAGAGCAGCATGCCAAAGCCACTTATATGCATAGCATTACGGGCTGGCTTAAAATAAACTTAAGATTAACTAAGCAATGATGAAATCAGTGATAAGACACTATTGTAAACAGATAACTATAAAGCACAAATGAGTATTACAAAGACAGGTCATATGGTTGCATGCATTGCTGTACATTCAGTCAAATGGAGTATTCTGTTAGATTGGGTTTTAGGTTTTAAAACATTTATGTGATATAATTGTGAGAAACATTTAAGATATACAATTTATAAGGTTCAGTTTTTCAGTATTTATTTGGTTTTGGGTGAGTAAGTGATCTTTAATAAGAGACTTGAATTTACAAACAGGTAGTGTTTCTTTTATATTTACAGGTAATGAATTCCAGATTTTAGGGCCTTTTATGTGCACTGAGTTTTTGCATAGGTGAGATGGACACGAGGAACATCAAAGAGTGATCTGTGCCTTGTGTTATGGTTATGTGTTCTGTTGAGGTTGGCAAGGAGATGTTTGAGGGGAGGGTTTAATATCAGAGTTAAGTGTTCTATGTATGTAATAGGTGCAATAATAAGTATGGATGTTTTGTATGGTGAGTGGTTGAGTGTTTTGAATATTGGTGGAGTGTGCTGCCTGTAGTGGGGAATTTGTTATCATTCTAACTGCAGCCTTTGTTGGGTAATTAGTGGTCTGAGATGGTTTAATTGTTGTTGAGCCCATGCACAAATTCCATAGGTGAGATAGGGGTAAATAAGAGAGTGATATAGGGCCAGGAGGGCTGACTGTGGAGCATAGTACCGTATCTTCGATAGTATGCCTACAGTCTTGGAAATTTTCTTAGAAATTTGTTGTATATGTGTATGAAATTTGAGTTATTATCAAGGTGGATTCCTAAGAATTTTCCCTCTGTTAGCTTTGTGATAGGTGATCCGTTTATCATTATGTTAAGAGAGACATCTGTAGCTCTGTTACCAAACTGAATGAAGTAGGTTTTGTCAATGTTTAGTGTAAGTTTGTTAGTCCTCATCCAGGTAGATATTTTCTGTAATTCGGTATTTACAAGTGTTGGCTAGCGTGACTGGGCTCGGTGGGGAGAAGACGTATGTAGTGTCTTCTGCAAATAGCGTGGGTTTGAGTAATTGCGAAGCATTTGGTAGGTATTATGTATAGGAAAAGAGAAGAGGGCCAAGGGACACTTCCCTGGGGACACCAACTGTAATTGGTTGTGCGGGAAAAGCTTTCCCCCTTTGCGTACACATATTGGCTTCTGTTTCTGAGGTATGACTTGAGGTAGTTGAGGGAGTGCCCTCTTATACCATAGTGTGACAATTTTACGTGGAGCAAATCATGGTCAACTGTATCAAAAGCTTTACGTAAGTCAATGAAGATCCCCAGTGGGACTTCTTTTTTCTCTATTGCAGTGTATATATGTTCTTAGCATGTGTATAATAGCATCATTAGTATTTTTATTAGGCCTGAATCCAAATTGGCAGGGGTTGAGTATGTTTTGGGGATGAGGTAGGAGTAGAATTCGTTTATGAATTAATTTTTCGAAGATTTTTTGAGAGAGGGTGTAAATTGGATATTGGCCTATAGTTATTCAACTCTGTTTGGTCTCCTCCTTTATGGTCGGGGTGACCCTTGCTATTTGAGAACTGTAGGAGATGGAGGATTCAATGGATTTGTTAAAAAGTGTTGCAATGATTGGTAATAGCACTTGTGGACACTTTTTTGTATATAAAGGGTGGTAAGGTATTTAAATCTCCTGCCTTTTTTTTTAGTGCGTTGATAATAAGGAGACTTCGTATGGGGTTTGTCGGGGCAGGAACAGGTTCGGTATTCCATGAGGTAGTCATTTTGGGGGGGTATCTGACTTGGGGTTTTATTGGCAAGGTTTTGTCCTATAGTGGAGAAGAATTCATTGGGTATGTTTGCTGTTTCTGTTGGTGGGAGTTGGGTTCATCTGATTTTTGTAAATTTTATAGTTCGCTATTTCGTGAGATCTGTTTTTTCCCAGAATTTTGATAGGGTTTTCCAGGTCTTTTTTATATCACCTCGTAAGTTGGTAATCTGTTTCTATATACAATTTTTTTGCCCTTCTTATCAGGTGGTTAGGATTGAGAGTAACGTTTGGTTAGGTCTTGGTTATTGTGACCCATTCTGTACTGTTTTTATATCGGTGTTTTGTATTATGGATTTGAGATGATGGGTGTTAGCCAGGGACTGTTCAGTTCTTAGCTGTCATCTGTTTAGTTTTTTAGGGCAGTGCTTGTTATAGAGGATTGGGTCTTTTTTGAAAAATTATTAAAACATTCGTCAAACATTCTATATAGCTCAGTGTTGCGTCAATGTTTGTTACTGTGTTGTGAAGTTATTAATGGCTGCCTCATTGTGAAGTCTGAAGGTGACTTTTGTAGTGTCTTGGGGTAATTTACCAAGAGTTGTAATGAGGAAAGTAGGGTAGTGGGTCTTGGTTTTATCTGTAATTATGCCTGTTTTAAAGGGGATTGTGTGTGTGTCCAGATGTGGTCAAGTAGGGAAACATGGTCTCCATAACTTTTAGGGTTTTTGTTACTGTTGTACAACATGCAGTTACATTGTGTTGTGAATTAGTATGTGTGGGTCCTGGTCTTGCAGGTGATTTTATATTGTAGGTCACTGAGAGTAGTAAGTGATCTGTGTTCATGCGTGCATCAGTTATCATACTTCCTAGGTTTTGACTAAATTGGAATAATGTTTGATGGTGGACTCTGTTAGGGTTTATCATTGTGAGAGGTTTTTGTAGGTATTTGGGATTTGAATTTAGCTAATTATATTTTCCCCATGTTCATCCTTGTGCAAGTATTAGTGATACATTTGTTGGTCTGGTAGTATATAGTGTGCCACCCTTGTTGATCTGGTCCTACAGTTGTGTATGGTGTGTAACTGGAATGATATCAATTGGATGGTTAAAATTCTCACATGATAAAATAGAGAATTGGGGAATCTTGTCAGTTCTAATGTATATTTATGTTGGTTTTAACCCCTTCAGGGTCCAAGGCCCAAAATTCTGATGTGTGTGCTCTGATCCAAGAATTTTGAAAAAAAAAAAAATAATTTTTTCTTCAGAATTAGAATTAAAGAGCATATTTTTTGAATAAGACAAAAAAAAATTTGATCAGTACTTACAGCGATACGTGCCGTGGAAGAAGTTTGTCCCAAACTGACCTTGTGGCGGCTAATCGCGATTTCCACATTCGGGCATTACTTTATTTAGCAGTTTTTTGTAGCTTTTTCTTTTTTTTCAATTTTTTTTCTTTTCCTACTAAAAACATGTGGGGCTGAGTGACCATTCTGTATATAATGTATATACACTACATCCGACTTAGACCTGATCGGACTTACGACCACTCGACTTACGCCCGTGTTTTTTATGCCAAATTTCTGGGAAATAAAACAATTATTTGTGTTTTGTACAAGTGTTTATCTAAACCTTACAGTATTAAAATTCTGTATATTACATTAAAAAGTAAAAGTAAAAATGAAATACAAATAAAACCAATAAATAAAGTCATTACAAAAATGTTTAGTTGTATTCAGTAGTAAAGTCGAATTACGACCTTTCGGACTTACGATGGTTTCTCGGAAACCGAAATCGGTCGTAAGTCGGATGGTAGGTGTATATTAATCACTTTTATTGACCACAATACCGCACTAAAGTTATTATCATATTATTGTTTACCACTGTTGGATATTACATAACATGCAATATCTTGTATAATACTAATGTTCTATCATTTTATTTACATAATTTACAGTCACTGGACATGGTTTAGATTGTGGAGCTTGGTGGAACTCCTTGAAAAACAGGCCCATGCACAGTGGCACTTACATTCCTCACACTATATAAACCGAGTGTCTTTGTGTCTGTGTTGCTGTCGTTTTGTTTGTGCACAGACGTTGCAAATCTCTTCTGCAGGCAAATTTTCTTCTGAAGTTGAAGGAAGCTGTATTATGAATGATCATTCCTCCTCAAACGCTTGGGGTAAATCTGAGGAGTTTCGAGAACCTTGTTGTATAGCAGGTGTTGTTACCTGGTTACTTCATTATGAGTTGTCTGCAACAGACAAACAATAATTCACCATCGGTGGTCTGTGCCAGTCTTCATTTGGTAACATATTATATGCATTGAGCACTGAAAATGTCCAGAGATGGAAGAAAAGTTTCATGTACCACTTGTAAACTTTTTCGATACACAATCAACAAACAATCTGCATGTAACATTTGTAACCAATGCGATGTTTTGTGTATAATCAATCACTGTCACTGGTTTTTGAATACGTTCATTAGTCACTCGATAACTTTGCCAAAGGTCTAGATTTCATTTACAGTGAATGGTTGTCAACCAATGTGACACTTCGTTTGTCATGCCACCGTAATGCCATGATGTCATTGGCAGTAAATCCTGCACGTCATCACCACGAGCACCTGCGTTGAGCCTGGGCATAGTTTTACGATTTGTACGCACTGTGCCACACACATCTGTCTTGTTCATTGCAAGAAATCCACTGAGTAATGGGCTTGTGTAAGTTATCGGATATAATGTATGCCCCTTACCAGATATGGTGCAATCATGTTATTCACTACGTCACCTGAGATACCCAATAACATCTTGTCTCTTTCAATGTTTTACTTCCGTGTATACAACATTATCCAATACCAGGCCACTGCACTCCAGTTCAAGAGTACAAAAAGTTTTATACCAAAGGCTTCCTCTTGCTCGTTATATCTGCTTGAATGACAGCTACCTTTGAACAAAAAAAAGGAACTCGTCAATTAAAGTTTCTTGAATGGATAAAGTATATGCTGACTTTTGTTTGAGATACATTGAAAAACAGTTCTAATCTTGGTATAACTGTCATATGTCCGGCCTGGTTTTGTTCGGGAGGTGCAACTACATAACAGTAAGATATAACCAGTTCACTTGGATGATTTCACTGAAGGACCGGGGTTAGAAATTAGGCGATCAGTAGAACCAGTATGCTTTTATATTATGCTTATAGACATGAGGCATAAGCATTCTTGTTGCCAAAAAGCAAATACATTTTCTTTTGGGCCCAACAGTGTCTCTTTCCCGGTGTAGTCTGACTGTGGTGATATGTCGTATTTGCCATGGTTGTTGTACTCAAAATACTTATTACTTTCCTGACAATAGTTCTTCAATGGCTGGTAAAGAATAATTCAAAGAAATTCCAGTCATTGGCCCGTGGTTTACAAGGGGACAAGTAGGTAAGATGAATTCCACTTTGAGATCATCAAAGTGGTGGGGCTTGGGAACAAAATTGGATTTTGCTGCACCAATCCAAGGAATACGGTTTGCTGGTGGGATTACTGGCCATCTAGGCTGGTTGTGCGGGTTAGTTGTGGTTGTGGTGGGGTGGTGGACTGGACGCTTCATCTTTGTCCTTGAACTGAGGAGTCAGACAGTGAGGGTTCCAGCCTGGGCTGGGTGTGTCACGCATGGCCGTTGGCACTACATCACCTCTACCACCATCTGCTGATGGCTGTGGTCTATCCATGCCAAGTGTAGCCACAGCATCCTCTCTATCACTAGCTATACCTGGTCTTGTAGGGCCAACGGGTTGTACTCGGGATGTACTTTGTTCCCCTTGGGCACAGTAGGGATTACACTACCGTGCGATGCGGCTGTGTACATACCGACGCTTCACTGGTGAACATGAATTCCTCACTATCACTACTCTATATCGATCGTCTCAAGAGCAATAAAAAAAAAAATAATCACACTCAGTCCTATCATCATCATTACTGAAGTTGCGTTGAGGTACAACTGACTGTGACTGAGGAGTGCCCACACAGAGGTAGAAGTTGAGGATCGTTCGGGTTTTCTGCACTATTATCGATATCCTGGGTATTCCTTTCGGTCACTAAACTGATCATAGCCAAAAATGCGGCTTCATTTCCACATCCATCAGTGTCAAGAACTTTCAGATGGGAGAGGAGGAGAGTCCCAATTATTTTCGTGGGAGTGAGAGCTGCCTTGGCGAGGCATGTGTGAACAAGGGTAAACTGAGCGGCGTTCCACAATGCTATGGGGCGCTAGATTATTGTTTATGTCGCACACCACCATGCAGACCCGTTCTCTCTCATGTAGGCCTATGAGCGATTTTGCGGCTAAATTTGACGGCGCTTAGATTTTGGTGTGGATCTACGAGTTTGGACACTCAACGTGAAGCCGTAGATCTAGGGACGGAACTGATTGGGTAATCTTAGTTCAAGATTTTTACTAGTTTGACCGTAATTAACATTTATCGCATATTTTACAAGGATATTATAGACACAATCCCATCAGCATTTCTGGATCTCGAGAGAATTCTTTTTCAAAAGTTTCTTTTTTACTGTATCAAGATTTTTTAATTACAACTTTGATATTTAAAAGTCATAAGAAGAGAAGGCATATCAAACAAGTTTTCATGGTAAGGGAGAGAACCAACATTTTTTAGTTGAATAAGGCGGTTGTCCCTTTTAGGTATTGTAAAAAGTATTTAGCAATTTTTTAAAAGATTTCATCAATTAGTTTCTTGGGTATTCAAATAATTACCTATTTCATAAATTTTGGATACTTCCTAATTCTATGAACTTGGACTACCGGACTATATAATGTATATAGAGTGGTACCGAGTTTGTACAGCTCCCAACTAGAACAATTATGTATGTGTATTATTGTAGTGTTTTTGTAAGTGTATTTTTGAGGTGGTTTGAAACGGATAATCTATTTACATTATTCCTTTGGGGAACAAATTGGTTTGGTATAACGGCACCGAACAGTCTTCTGGAACGAATTTATGTTACAAAATCAGGATATTTTGTCTACGTTAACATAATTCCAATGTGCTGGGCTCAAATACGATTGGTAAAAATTGGTCAAGGATTGTAGGATGTGAAAAATGTGCTCGGTTTGTTGATTAGTGTTTGTGTGCAGTGGTTCAGGTGTCGGGAGGCTCAGTTATGTGTTGCGGAAGTGTGTTGTGTGTTTGGCTAACTTCATTGGTGATGGTCACTTCTTGAGTCTTTTGAGTCTCTCTTGGACATATGGGATAGTTGCATTCTGAGTTGGAGCAGTTCGATTCGTCACGAGGTAAGATTAGTGCGCTTTTTTCAAAAGGATATGGTGAGGTTTGGTTGCAGGTTATACTTATAAGCTCCTTCTTTCATTAAGTGGAGCTATCAGCTGCGCTCATTTCAGTTGGGAGGTTGGGGGTGAGTGTAGAAGGTTAGAGAACCCATTAAGGCTTGTTAGGTAACGGTTGCCTAAGGTTTCTTCTTCGGTTACTTCTTCGTACTACTCGTCGACGTCGAGGGTTGTCATATGTTCTGGTTTATCTGGTCTCTGTGACTGTGTTGAGAGGAAGTGGAGTGTTGGTCGGTTTGTGGTTTGTTGGGCTGGTGCGTGGGTGGTGAAAGGTGGCAGTTAGACGGGGGTGTTGTTGGTTCTGGAGTAGAGTCTTGGTCAAAGTTTGAGTAGGACCAGGGGTTTGAGGTGAATGTTAACAATGTTGAAATTAGTTGAGGAGGTTTGTGATGTGGTGAGTCTGGAAAGTTGAAGTTTGGCAGTTGTAAGGCGAAGCAGTTCATTGATTGTTGTGTTGAATGAGCCAGGGTTTGCAGCATTAGTGGGTTGTGCATACATCATACAGTATAGCTCTTGGATGGAAGCAGCAGTCAGGAAGAGCAGAGAGGGCTGGCTAGGTGGAGATGATTGTTGTGTAGCTTTGAGGAGTTCGGTGGTATCTGAATTGAATTTTTGCAATGGCGGGTCTGTTGGCGATTTAGGTTGTTCTTCTTGGTTTCTTCGATGATTTTCTTAGACAGGACTTCTTTACGTAGTGGGCATTTTGCTGCAAGGGTGTGTGTGGGGGGGAGGGGAGTACTTGCAGTTGAGGCAGGTAGGAGAGGTAGTGGTAGTAGGACATTCCTTGAAGTCATGGCCGTCTTTACCGCAGTTTGTGCAGTACTCTTCCTTTCAGAGAGGGACAGTCAGGCGTTGAGTGGTGATTACGAGTGCAAGTCCAGCTTAGTCGAGTGTGGGCAATAACGTTCGGGTTCTATGTGACTTGGATGGATATGTTAGTAGGAGATTGCTTTTAGGGGCCGTCTTGACAGTGCTCAGTAGCCATCTCGATGGTTGGAGAAGGTTAGCTTGATCATTGTAGTAGGTCACTGGGGATTTTGGTGTATGTTTCAATCGACTCAGGTATTTTGTTCTGATAGAGGTCTTGAGATCCTCAGTCGATAAAGAAGTGAACGGAGTTTGTCCAGCGTTTGTTGAAAATTGGAACGTTTCGCCAGCAAAAAAAGGGAAGGGGAGGTGTGTGAATGTCAGTCACTGAGGGTTTTATAGAAGTGTAGCGATCAGCTTTGTGGCTTCATAATCGTCAGTACAGAATCGATGAATGAGTTTTCGTCGATGGATGGCTGTAAAATTTACCTTGTAATCAAGTCTTTACAGTGGCAGCAAGGGCAAACTTTAGTAGAGTAATTTATTACTCATATTGGGTTTGATCCCTTACATGGTTTGCAAGCATCATGCAGAGTAAGGCAGGCGCTGTTTACGGTGATTATAGGTTCCCTCCCCAACGGGGATCGAAGGAGCACTTTTGAGGTGAGGAGCAACTGTGTCTTATGAAGTGCCTGAGCTTATATACTTACATCTGAGTGATATGGGAGGGTAGCAGGACTGTGGGCAATAGGTTCCATGGTAGCGGGATTCCCCAGTGGAAGTAGGTCTACCAAAAGAGATGGGTTAGTTGTAGTAGTTGTTCGTTGTCGTGAAGGTTATATAGTGTCCTCAGAATCAAGATTCCATGATGTTGCGTGTCTGACTAGTTGTACAAGAGTTGGTATTCAATACCGTCAGATGAAATTAAGACAATTGCATCAACATTGGGTTCTGGGGTGATATGCCCTCATCTTGCTACATCCCATTTCAACCTGACGTTAGTTATAAGCGTCAGTGCACCTTGCTTCTGCTTCAGAATCTCCACGGACTATGGTGCTCTTCGCACTTATCCATGGCTGAGGAACTGATTACCTCATCTTCTGTACATAGTTCTACTATAATGTTATGTCCTGGAATTGTATTGATAAAAGGCCAATGGATGGGCGAAAAACGTCTACAATATGATACCCTGATAGGATGTTGGCACATGTGTCTCAATTTAATCTTGTCGGTATTGTATACCATTCTTGTACACTTCAGACACTGCAACACCATGGAATCTTGATTTGAGGACATGTACATAACTTCACGGACTACGACAACCTACTAACTACAACTAACCCATCTCTTTGGGTAGTCTACTTCATGGGAATTTCGCCTACAGTGACTATGCCCTCATTCTGTACCCGTTTCCCATTTCCACCTGACATTAGTATATATGCCGTCAGGCACCTGGCTTCTATGCTTCAGAATCACACACGTCTATGGGTGCTCTTCGCACCTATCCTAGTTTGAGGACTTGATTACTCATCTTGTACATAGTTCTACTATCAAGTTTGTCCTGGCATTTGTATTGATAAAAGCCACTGGATGGCGAAACATCTACAATAAAATACCAGATGTGGACATGTGTCTTAATTTTCATCTTGTCGGTACTGTATACCATTTCTTGTACAACTTGTAAGCTTTGCAAGGAAATAAACATTTTTCATTTTCAATTTCAACTGTGAGAAATCACAGAAAACCACTTGGACATTATCACTATTTTTTCACAGTAGTTATTTTTTTTTTGTTGCCTATTGTGAAATCACTGCTCTTGTTGATCTTAAATGTTAGGTTTAGTATTATAGCATATATCTAAACACTGGACTGAAAGTAATTTCGCTGTATGTAACCCCAAGTTTCAGTAGATAAAAATTTCAAGAATGGTGAGTAAACACAGTAGCTAAAACATTCATATTGAAGGTACTATGAACAGTTGATATTCCCTGTGGCTGCTTCTTCCTTTACCTCCAATTGCATGTTACGCTCTGATCCTCATTCAAATGGCAGAATTCTATTTCGAAATGGAATTTGCTAAATTGCTCAGTTTACTCTAGTTTTAAGCAATCGTAAACCATATCAATTATTTAATAATGGTAAATAAAACCATAAAACCCTAAGGAAATGTTGAAAAGGTCAGCTAAGAGAATTTAAGATTAGTAGGATGGCTACTATCATTAATTCTCTCAAACTGACTCTTTTCAACTTTTCCTTTATGTTTTAATGTTTTTAAATATGTTTGAATAATTTGTAAAAAAATATAAAAACATATTGGCTGTTTGGAGTGACATTCTGAAATGTTGTATACTGAGCGCCTCTGCAAGACACGGCAATTAGTATGAGTGATGGTGGATAAATGTTTGAAAAACGACATGTGAAGATTGATACACTTCGCAACATAAAGGGGGAAGCTTTATTAAGGAAACATTAAGCCATACAGTTGTTTCTTCCAGTCCAATCAAAGCGAGAGGGGGTAAGGAGGAGGAGGCGTTTGAGGGGTATCACTCCTCAGCCTGGAATCGATGTGTTCAGTCCATCACTCTGTAGAAAGGACAACATGTGGGGAGGAAGTGGCTTATACGTGGCCCTGGTTTACGATATTATTTCATTCCAGAAGTATGTTCAGGTGCCAGTACTGACCGAATTTGTTCCCATAAGGAATATTGTGAATTAGATTAGTCCAGTTCAGACCCCCAAGCATACACAAACAAACACACTTACATAAATACACTTACATAATTGGTCGCATTGGGAACTGATCGTAAACCGGGGGTCCACTGTATACTGTAGTCAGGCGAGTCGAAGCAGGAGGAGGAGGGATCACAGTGGAACCATATACTAGTTTAAGTAGGTCTTCGTCCAAAGGTTGGACAAGTATTGAAGAATTCCTTGCAATAAGTTTCCATGATGTTGCAGTGTCTGACGAAGACCTGCAACAGTGGATGAGTCCACTGTGATCCCACCTCCTGCTTTCACTCACCTGACTACAGTATACAGTCGACCCTCGACCAACGATGGCATCATCTAACGTTAAATCCGACTAGCAATACATTTTAACGCAAAAATTTTGCCTCAACTAGCGCTAAAAAACTCGACCAACGCGATTCATTCCGTTCCAGACGCGTCCACTTGCGGCCTGAGCGCTCCTCACTTGTCCCGTGGGTGCCAGTGTTTACAAGCAGCCAGCCACCGCAGGCGCATCCAAACATACAAACGGAATATTTCATATTATCACAGCGTTTTTAGTGATTTCACCTGCAAAATAAGTCACCATGGGCCCCAAGAAAGCTTCTAGTGCCAACCCTACAGGAAAAAGGGTGAGAATTACTATGGATATGAAGAAAGAGATCATTGCTAAGTATGAAAGTGGAGTGCGTGTCTCTGACCTGGCCAGGTTGTACACAAAACCCCAATCAACCATCGCTACTATTCTGGCCAAGAAAACGGCAATCAGGGAAGCTGTTGTTGCCAAAGGTGCAACTATGTTTTCGAAACAGAGATCGCAAATGATAGAAGATGTTGAGAGACTGTTATTGGTGTGGATAAACGAGAAACAGATAGCAGAAGATAGCATCTCTCAAGTGATCATATGTGAAAAGGCTAGGAAGTTTCATGACGATTTAATTAGAAAAATGCCTGCAACTGGTGATGATGTGAGTGAATTTAAGGCCAGCAAAGGTTGGTTTGAAAGATTTAAGAATCATAGTGGCATACATAGTGTGATAAGGCATGGTGAGGCTGCCAGTTTGGACCAAAAAGCAGCTGAAAAATATGTGCAAGAATTCATGGAGAACATAAGAGGATGAAGGATTGAAACCTGAACAAGTGTTTAATTGTGACAAAACAGGCCTGTTTTGGAAGAAAATGCCAAGTAGGACCTACATTACTGTTGAGCTGCTAGATCATCTTCAACAGCAAGAGGCCAGACCTGAGGAAACTGCTTCGGAGGAGGGGATAGAGAAACTGAGGAAGTTGCCTACTTCAAAGATTAAGGAAATGTGTGCAATGTGGCTTAAAGTGCAAACCTTTTTTGATGAAAATCACCCTGACACAGCTACTGCAAGCCATGTTGGCAACCTGTACACTGACAATGTTGTGAACCACTTTAGGAATGTCATAAAGGAACGGGAGGTACAGGCCTCTATGGACAGATATGTTGCGCGGCACAAGTCTAGTGACTCTCAAGCTGGTCCAAGTGGCATTAAAAGAAGAAGAGAGGCAACCCCGGAAAAGGACTTGACACCTCAAGTCCTAATGGAAGGGGATTCCCCTTCTAAACACTAACACCATCGACACTCTCCCCTCCTCCCATCCCATCAATCATCACCAG
This sequence comes from Cherax quadricarinatus, assembly GCF_026875155.1. Lineage (NCBI taxonomy): Eukaryota > Metazoa > Arthropoda > Malacostraca > Decapoda > Parastacidae > Cherax > Cherax quadricarinatus. The sequence goes on along the minus strand of NC_069411.1, from coordinate 64,718,562 downwards.
ATCTTCAATAAAGGTAAGTGTCATGTAACTGTACATTTCTTCTTCAGTTTGTGCGTATTAAAATTAATATTTCATGTGGTAAAAAATTTTTTTCATACTTTGGGGTGTCAGGAACGGATTAATTTGATTTCCATTATTTCTTATGGGGAAAATTAACTCGACTAACAATAATTTCGACTAACGTTGAGCTCTCAGGAACGGATTAATATTGTTGGTCGAGGGTCCACTGTATAAGCCACTTCTCCGGCCACATGCTGCAGTACAGTGGACCCCCGGTATTCGATGGCATCAGTATTCGATAAATCCGGTATTCGATGCATTTTATCACAAAAATTTCGCCTCGGTATCCGACTGAAAACCCGGTATTCAATGCAATTCGTATGAGACGTGTCCACATGTGGCCTGAACTGCCCCTTGTGTGCCAGTGTTTACAAGCCAGCCAATGTGCGTGAATCTAAGGATACATTCGGTACATTCCATATTATCACTCTTTTTGGTGCTTGTTTCTGCAAAATAAGTCACCATGGGCCCCAAGAAAGCTTCTAGTGCCAACCCTTCGAGAAAAAAAGTGCTAATGACTATTGAAATGAAGAAAGAGATAATTGCAAAGTACGAAAGTGGAGTGTGTGTGTCGGAGCTGGTCAGGTTGTATAGTAAACCCCAATCAACCATCTCTACTATAGTGACCAGGAAAACGGCAATCAAGGAAGCTGTTCTTGCAAAAGGTGCAACTGTGATTACGAAACAGCAACCGCAAGTGTTAGAAAATGTTGAGAGACTATTATTGGTGTGGATAAATGAAAAACAGATAGCAGGAGATAGCATCTCTCAAGCGATCACTTGTGAAAAGGCTAGGCAGTTGCATGACGATTTGGTAAAGAAATTGCCTGCAACTAGTGCTGATGTGAGTGAATTTAAGGCCAGCAAAGGTTGGTTTGAAAGATTTAAGAATCGTAGTGGCATACATAGTGCGATTAGGCATGGTGAGGCTGCCAGTTCGGACCAAAAAGCAACTGAAAAATATGTGAAAGAATTCAAGGATTACAGAGACAGTGAAGAATTTAAACCTGAACAAGTGTTTAATTGCGACGAAACAGGCCTGTTTTGGAAGAAAATGCCAAGCAGGACCTACATTACTCAGGAGGAAAAGGCACTCCCAGGACATAAGCCTATGAAAGACAGGCTTACTCTGTTGATGTGTGCCAATGCTAGTGGTGATTGCAAAGTGAAGCCTTTATTGGTTTATCACTCTGAAACTCCCAGAGTGTTCAGGAAAAACAATGTCCTCAAGGCTAATTTGTGTGTGCTGTGGAGGGCAAACAGTAAGGCATGGGTCACAAAGGACTTTTTCTATGACTTGTTACACCAGTCGTACACCATGCATTTGCCCCCACTGTGAAATATTACCTAATTGAAAAGAAATTAGACCTTAAGTGCCTCCTGGTATTAGACAATGCCCCTGGTCATCCTACAGACTTGGCAGAGCGATTTTCTGGGGACATGAGCTTCATTAAGGTCAAGTTTTTGCCTCCTAATACCACTCCTCTCCTGCAGCCCATGGACCAGCAGGTCATTTCCAACTTCAAGAAACTGTACACAAAAGCTATGTTTGAAAGGTGCTTTATAGTGACCACAGAAACTCAATTGACTCTAAAAGAGTTTTGGAAGGATCACTTTAATATCCTCAATTGTATAAACCTTATAGGTATGGCTTGGGAGGGAGTGACTAAGAGGACCTTGAACTCTGCTTGGAAAAAACTGTGGCCAGAATGTGTAGACAAAAGGGATTTTGAAGGATTTGAGGCTAACCCTGAGAAGCTTATGCCAGTTGAGGAATCCACTGTGGCACTGGGGAAGTCCTTGGGGTTGGAGGTTACTGGGGAGGATGTGGAAGAGTTGGTGGAGGAGGACAATGAAGAACTAACCACTGATGAGCTGCTAGATCATCTTCAACAGCAAGAGGCCAGACCTGAGGAAACTGCTTCGGAGGAGGGGACAGAGAAATTGAAGAAGTTGCCTACTTCAAAGATTAAGGAAATGTGTGCAATGTGGCTTAAAGTGCAAACCTTTTTTGATGAAAATCACCCTAACACAGCTATTGCAAGCTGTGCTGGTGACTATTACACTGACAATGTTGTGAAACACTTCAGGAATGTCATAAAGGAACGGGAGGTACAGGCCTCTATGGACAGATATGTTGTGCGACAGAAGTCCAGTCACTCTCAAGCTGGTCCTAGTGGCATTAAAAGAAGAAGGGAAATAACCCCGGAAAAGGACTTGCTACCTCAAGTCCTAATGGAAGGGGATTCCCCTTCTAAACACTAACACCATCCACACTCCCCTCCTCCCATCCCATCAATCATCACCAGACCTTCATTAACCCTTAAACGGTCCAAACATATATATACGTCCATGCGCGTAGTGCCCCAAACGTATATATACGTTTTCTTTGTCATTCATTCAACATTGCCACATTAAGCCTGAGTCACCTAGACATAAGAGAATTGTGTGGAAAACTCACTGTTTTTTTCAGCTCAAAAAGTTGGGCGCTACGTAAGGAAGTAATATACGTTGGACCGTTTAAGGTTAAAGAAAGTGTCAATTATTCAAATTTTTATTGTTGTTATTGTAATTATTCATTGCATAAAGTTTAATATTCATGTGGTAAAATTTTTTTTTTCAACTTTTGGGTGTCTTGCATGATTAATTGTTTACATTATTTCTTATGAAGAAAATAGATTCGCTATTGAATTTTCGTATTCGATGAGCTCCCTCAGAACGAATTAAAATCAATCCGGGGTCCACCCATACTATCCTACAAGAGTAATGGACTGAACAAACATTGATTCCAGGCTGAGGGAGTGATTACCTCAAACTCCTCCTCTCCTTATCACCTCTCCACTGTGTAATGAGACTGAAGAAGCCACTGTGTGTGCTAAATTGTTTTCCTTAATAAAGATTCCCAATATTTTTGCACAAGTATCTCAATCTTCAACATGAGTGATGGTGAAAGTGTTGAATGATATGAAAGTTTTTTCTTTCTTTTTTTTGGGTCACACCTCCTTGGTGGAAATGGCCGTTATATAAAAAAAAAATTGATTTTTGATTTTTATTACCTTAAAAGAACTTAATTTTTTTTTGACACATAATGAATCTCACTATTCAGTATATACATACTTTTACCCTCAGTGGAAATAAGCTAGTTTTTAATGTTCATTTTGGTACATCCAAGTAAATCTATGAAAATGTACTTATGTACACAAGAACACCTTTGCCCTAAAACGCACTGTAGACAAATTCATTTCTAAAAAAATTGTGTTTATGTAATCATAGCCTAATATAACTTAAGTAACTTAATGACCATCAAGTTAGTGATTTGCCTTTTACATGACACCCCGGTAAATCGAACTTTTTTCATTCCAGTATATGTTCAGGGCAGTACTGACCGAATTTTTCCATAAGGAATATTGTGAATAGATAGTCCATTTGACAATCCCCAAACATACACGTACAAACGCACTTACATAAATACACTTACATAATTGGTCGCATTCGGAGGTAATCGTTATGTGGGGGTCCACTGTATTGGTGGGAGAGAGCCAGTGTGTTACAAAAACAGAATCATTGTTGTACAGTGTACTGTATACTTTAACCCTTTCAGGGTCAAAAAAAAAAATATTTTTTTTATAAAAAGATAAGTTTTTTCTAAATTTTATAGGCTAAAAAAAAATTTTTGCCATCAATACTTACCGATATATGGAGGCATGAAGTTCACAGAAATTGAACCGCATATGGCAACATCGCCGACTGCCAGTCTCCCGGTAATCATTTATTTTGTTTTTTTCTACCTTTTTTCTATTATTTTTTAATATTTTTTTCTTTTCAAGTAACTTTTATGGCCTGTGAGACCAACATGAGGACTATTTTGTAAATATTCACTCTTCCTGTACTACACAATCACTGCACCAACACTGTTGTCATTATATTGTTTACAAAACATGTTTACACAAACGAACAAAATAAAATGTTGTTTATTACAATTTTTCTATATTATATATACATATATACAGTCACTGGACATGTTCTTAGATGTTCTGTAGCCTGCTGAAGTCTTTGAAACACAGTGTCATGCACAATGGTGTTTCACACTCACACACAAAACGAGTGTCTCTGCATTGTTGTGGGCATTTTTTTTATGTGCACAGACATAACACCTCTTCTGAGCCTTTTTCTTGAAAGCAGTAGCAGGCAGTTTCATTAGGAATTGATCACCAGGTCTCAGACGAGAAGGTAGTTGTTGATAATTTTGTGGGCGGTTTTCTATTGCAGGTGTCGTTCCTTGGTACTTGATTATTATTTGTTTGATGACAGACAAACAAAATTCGCCATATGTGTTTTGTTTCTGGTCCTCATCTTATACACATTATAACATTGAGCATGTAAATGTCCAAAATATGGAAAAAGAGTTTTATGTACCACTTATAACTCTTGCAAACCCAATCTGCATGTCACATTTGTCCACTGAAAACATACTGAGGCGTAGTCCATCACAGCTGAAGGTTTTAGATGGGTTCATTGCTCTCACTATGCTGCCTGCCAGTGTCTACCATTTCGTTAGGGTGAACTGATGACAACGGTGTGACATGTTGTTTGTCATGCCACCGAAATGCCATGATGTCATAGGCAGCAAACACCTGCGCCTCACCTCTACGAGTGCCAGCGTTGAACCTGGGCATATGTTTACAATTTCCACGCACTGTGCCACACACATCTGTCATGTTCACTACGCAAGAAATCACTGTGTAAGGGGCTTGTGTACCAGTTATCAGTATATAATATATGCCCCTTACCAAGATATGGTTTCATCATTGTTCTAACCACATCACCAGAGATACCCAGAAACTCCTGGTATCTCGCAATGTGTTACTTCCAGTGTACACATTATATTCAATACAAACCACTGTAACAATCACAAAGCACAAGCGCCTTTATAACCAAAGCGTTTCCTCTTTCTTGGTATATACACCTACCATCCGACTTACGACCTGCTCGACTTAACGACACATCTCGACTTTACGACCACTCAACTTATCGACCGTGTTTTTTATGCCAAATTTCTGGGAAATAAACAACTATTTGTGTTGTACACAGTGTTTATCCTAAACCTTACAGTATAAAATACAATACTAACAGCATAAAACATAAAGTAAAACATGAAATACCAAAATAAAACAATAAAATAAAGTCATTACAAAAATGTGATGTTGATATTCAGTAGTAAAGTTCGACTTACGTCCATTTCGACTTACGACCGGTTTCTCGGAACCGAACTCGGTCGTAAGTCGGATGGTAGATGTACTGCTTGAATGACAGTCTTCCTTTGAACAGAATCAAAGACTCATCAATAACAAGCTTCCTGAAGAGATAAAAATACATACTGAATTTCTGTTTCAGATACACAAACACATTCCTAATCTTATATAACCTGTTGTTTCTGTCAGGCCTGGTTTTGTCTGAGAAGTGAAGCATACATAACAGCAGCACAAATCGATTCACTGGTATATCATTGAAACCTGGGGTTGCAATCAGGCGGTCTGTCGACCAGTATGATTTGACACTGTACTTATACACATGTGGCATAAGCATTATTGTGGCAAACAAAAGATACATCTCAGTCACAGTTGTCTCTTTCCACTGGTGTAGGCATGATGTTGGTGACAGTATTGTGTTTGCCATGGTGTACTCGAAGTATCTGTTGCTTTCCCTGACAATAATTTCCATCAGGGGTTCGTCAATGAATAACTCGAAACATTCCAGTTCAGTGGCATTGTTCCCAAGTGTACAAGATGGCCGTATTCCACTTTGACTTTCATCAAAGTGATGGGGATTGGGAACAAAATTGGCAGCTTCCTGCCAATCCCAGGTACGGTCTGGTAGGTAATGGATACTGACAGGTGGTTGTGGTTGTGGAGGTTGGTGTGGTGGGTGGGTGGGGGATGGTGGCCTTTGTTGTAGTTCAGCTGAGTCAGCAGTGTGGGTGGCAGCATCGTCCGCTACTGATGCCTCACGGCTGGCACCACCACTACCACCAACAGATGCATGCACATTTTCCATCCCAATTGCAACACTATCATCTTCATTTTCACTATCTGTTCCTGTTGTACAGCCACAGGATGTACTCCGAGATGTACTCCTTACCCTCGGAATAGCATATGGCACACTACCAGAGTGCATATACTGTCGTATATACTGACACTTCACTGGAGAATATTCTACTTCACTTTCGCTACTGGAACTGTTTTCAAGAGCTTGGAGTTCATATTCATTATCACTATCATCACCATTGCTCACATCTGAGTTCTAGATATGGGAAAATATGAGTTTCGTCTTTCGTTCTGGTACAACTGAACGTGAACAAGACAGCCGAGCACCAGAGGTGGAAGGTTGAGGGTCATCTGGATATTCCTCACTATTACCGGTATTATGGCCATTAGTTTCGGTCACAACCTCCTGAAAACCTTGAAAGTCATCTTCACTGACACTTCCATCTGTATTAGAACTGTCACTGGGGAACACAAGTGTCCCAATTCGCCGAGGAGTGAGGTGTTTCTTACTGCAAGGCATGGTGAACAAGGTGTACTAAAATGGCGTTCCCACAATGCACCACTGGGTCCCCAAATTTTTTCCTACCGTGCACACTGACCACGCAGACCCATTCTCTCACATCTAGGCCTACCAGCTGTTTCCCGCTTAATTTGAAGCTGCTAGAATTTACGCGTACTAGTACAGCACCAACCCTGGCACGTAAGCCATACTAGTACAGCACTAACCCTGAAAGGGTTAATAGCACAATGTATAATACAGTAGAACCCCCACATCCACTGATTTGGTATCTGTGGTTTCAGTTATCCACGGTTTACTGTGGCCCAAAAATACCTCTTAATTTTGCAATAATAATGGCCCCAAAGCATGAACACAGAGAAGCTGGCAGTTTTTCAAAACCTAAGAGAAGCATACTTTATCAACTAAACTTTATACATACGTATTGTAAACATATTGTGAATAAAACCAAAATATACCAGTTCACTTAATTTAATTATAAAATGTTACGTCACAACTTTTTTCTTTTTAATCTCTCGCTGAGGCAAGGTGACCTGAAAAAGAAACACTTTCACTATCATTCACACTATCACTGTCTTGCCACAGGCACACAGATATGACAGTTTGGATGCCCCTCCAAACAGAAAAGATTCCAAACTCCTCCTTTAACCCTTAAACGGTCCAAACATATATATACGTCCACGCTCGTAGCGCCCCAAACGTATATATACGTTTTCTTTGTCATTCATTCAACATTGCCACAATAAGCCTGAGTCACCTAGACATGAGAGAATGGGTGTGCGCACTCACTGTGTGCCATATTAAAATAATTGGGGATGCTGGGTACCATATGCTCTTTTTTCCTTTTAAAAGAAAAGATTGTTTTTTTCCTCAAAAAAGTTGGGGCGCTACGCGAGTGAACGTATATATACGTTTGGACCGTTTAAGGGTTAAATTGTAACTGTAATTGCAATTTCCACCTCCAGGACTCAAGTCTGACTAACAGGTTTCTCTGAATCCCTTCAAAAAATATTATCCTGCTAACACTGGACTGTACGATGGCAAGCAGACTTGTTGACAAGTAACTTGTGCTAAGTTGGTACTTCAGAGATTTATAGGCCAAACCCTCATTTTCCATAGGTGCAATACAAGTGCTCCTTGACGTATGATGGTTCAACTTACAATATTTCAACTTCATGAAGGTGCAATAAATTAATACAATTCTGTAACTTGTATCATTTATTTACTTTTCAATAGTGGTGTTGAGTTATTATATTATTTTTTATTAGCCGTTCAAAGGAGGTGGGTTATTTAATTTTTATTTAAATATTATCAATACTGCCATATTCTGACCAGAGGGTCTTGGACAACTCACATAAACTGAAATAACACCTTTCACATCTTCATCCAGGAACTTTACATTCCCAGAATGAGGGTTTCACTGCCAGGTTTTAATACTGCAACAATTTAATACACTCCACCACTGTCAAGTATTCAAAAACAGATTACATTCATCTTTCCAATCAGCTCCGGCCTGGCTGAAAGTCCAACCCTGCCATAATGTTTACCCTCCTCAACCTTCTAACAGCTACGCAGTATTTAAGAATGATAACTCTTAACATTCTGTTTCGTCCATTCTCTCTAATGTCAAACAAACAACCAGTCCTCCCCTCTGGACAGTTTGGTAATCCCGACCTCTGCTAACAACAAAATCCTTGCAAATTTTATCAAGCCCATACCTTACCTCAATAGACCAGACTACCTAGCCCAGACACCTTCTACCTGCAACATTTTCCTTAGCTTACACAGACATTATTAGAAGTCGATTGTAAACAGCTATACTCTCTACATGTCCAAACCCCATCAATGCAAAGACTTTGTCTCCACGACTCTAAGGCAACTCAGATTTTTCCTAAATCGTAATGATTCAAAAAATCTTTCAAAGACAATTCGCTGATTTATTCACTCCCAATATCTGAATGACTCACCTCTCTCCATAGCTCTTCTATACCAACTTCTATTTAGACAAAACTTCATCACCTAATGTTTTTTTACCCATATTAACCTTGAAACAACCTACATACTATCTCCTCTTTGAACTCCACACAAATTATCCCCAATTCTGAATTCTCTTAAACTCCAAAAGCACACTGCAAGTTAAATTGTTGTTTATTACCCTGCATTATATTCTATGATTTCAATAAATTTCATTACTAATTCAGATATGTTCTGACTTACAGTTTGGAATATCAAGCTCAAAATAAGCTAATACCACCTTAATATTCTCTTCCATCAATGAACAGTTTTCATCACCAAGTACTGTTTTTGGGGGTTCATTCCTAAAAAACTGTATACATTCATGATTCCCCTTTAATTAATATACTTAACTGCATAAAAAAATATTCTATTTCAGTCAATACTCTGTCATAATAAACCCAATTAGAATCATGCCTCAAAACAGATTTTATAAATATTGCATATTTGGCTTCATATTAAGTAGAGGTTAGAAAATTTTATATAAATCTTGCATAACATAATATTACTAAATAATTCAATGACTTACAGATTTGGTTTCGACATACCTGCTGAACACAAGAATCGCTGCAAATAATAAGCATAACAGACACATCATATTAAGTAGATCACAGAAATATGCATAAAAATGAACAGTTATAATGGTTTCTCCTAAAAATTTATTTTTTGTTTAGGTTAATAGCGAACATAATATTTATTGGGGTTATTGGTCAGGAGTCCAACTATGAACAACATTACCTTTGTATTGTATAAAAATATAAACATTATAAGGGGTCCTGATTGTGGATAAAGAAGTTTAAAATGGGAAAGTTTTAGTTGACTTAAAAAATTTTTAGGAAAGGTATTAATTGCGATATTTTCATATCCGTTGTATAAATTCAGAGGCAAGAGTAAAATTTTTAAAAATCTAACATCCGGTAAAGTGAGGTAATATTATATTAAAAAAAAAAAGGACCAATCAAACTTTAAAAAAGGTAGGTGTAACCAAGTTTTACAGTAAAACATAAAAAGTTGAAAGTATTAAAAAGGTAAAATGTTTTCCTTTAATAATTGGAAAGGCATAGACAATGAAAAGGGCAAGTAATTTCAAATTATCGTATATGTTTAAAATAATTTTTGAATATGGGTCAAGTTAGTTTAAGAGAGGGAAATATAAATTAGTAAAAGCCCTTGACATTTATGAACAGTTATTCAATTCATAATATGAAGAGTTGCTGGGGCAAAAGGGGGTGGGTTAAAAAAAGAAAACACAAATTAGTGTCCTTCTCCCTGATATTTTTTAGATCTAAAAGTCAATTGGGTATTTTTTCAAAAAATAACGTAATTAGAAAATAATTAAAACAAAAAAAAAAGGAGAAATTGGATATCCCGTTTTAAAAAGTTAGCAAGGGGTGAGAGACGTCAATAACTAATAGGAAAAAAAGTAGTTCAAATTATTAGAACAAGAACTTTCCAGAAGCAAAGAGGGTGTTAAAATTATTAAACCCAAGTTAATGGGGAAAACATGAGGAATTTTCAAAAAAAACTAATAGATAAAATTTTAGGGAATGGGGTTAAAAAATTTTTTGAAATTTTAGTTTTGGTAAGGGGGAAGCAGATTAAGGGTAGGGATTTTGGGGTTTATTGTGAAGGGGGGGCAAAAAAAATGGGCTTTGATTTTAAATTTGAAATAAAGGCAGGGAGGGGGTAGGGAAAATTTGGGGGGAGGAAAGGATTTAAAAGTAAGGGGTGGGTTTTAAAAATTTGTGAGGTTGAAAAAAAAAAAAAAAGGGTTTTTTGGGCTTAACGTGCTGTTGGAGTGTGAGCACGGTAACATTTATGAAGGGATTCAGGGAAACCGGCAGGCCGGACTTGAGTCCTGGAGATGGGAAGAACAGTGTCTGCACTCTGAAGGAGGGGTGTTAATGTTGCAGTTTTATAACTGTAGTGTAAACATGCCTCTGGCAAGACAGTGATGGAGTGAATGATGAAAGCTTTTCTTTTTCAGGTCAATGTGTTAATATAAAAAAAAAATATTTTATTAACATATCAGCCATTTCCCACCAAGACTCAAGAAATCGTAATGACACGATTGCAAATAAACCATACCCCCGGCCGGGATTGAACCCGCGGTCATAGAGTCTCAAAACTCCAGCCCGTCGCGTTAGCCACTAGACCAGCTAGCCACAATAAGATTCATCCAACTAGGTATATTTCTACACCATAGGAAAGTTAGCACAGGCACCTCTGTGACCACAAATGCAAGTTTTTACAGACGAATCTCCAGCTAGCATGGTCACGGCCACGCTAGCTGGAGATTCGTCTGTAAAAACTTGCATTTGTGGTCACAGAGGTGCCTGTGCTAACTTTCCTATGGTGTAGAAATATACCTAGTTGGATGAATCTTATTGTGGCTAGCTGGTCTAGTGGCTAACGCGACGGGCTGGAGTTTTGAGACTCTATGACCGCGGGTTCAATCCCGGCCGGGGGTATGGTTTATTTCCCACCAAGGTAGGGTGGCCTGAAGAAGAAAAACTTTCACCATCATTCACTCCATCACTGTCTTGCCAGAGGCACACTTACACTACAGTTATAAAACTACAATATTAACACCCGCCCTTCAGAGTGTAGACACTCTGTGTGTGTGTGTGTGTGTGTGTGTGTGTGTGTGTGTACTCACCTATTTGTACTCACCTATTTGTGGTTGCAGGGGTCGAGTCCTAGCTCCTGGCCCTGCCTCTTCACCGGTTGCTACTAGACCCTCTCTCTCCCCGCTCCATGAGCTTTATCAAACCTCGTCTTAAAACTGTGTATGGTTCCTGCCTCCACTACGTCATTTTCTAGGCTATTCCACTGCCTTACAACTCTATGACTGAAGAAATACTTCCTACTATCTCTCTGACTCATTTGTGTCTTCAACTTCCAATTGTGGCCTCTTGTTTCTGTGTCCCCTCCCTGGAACATCCTGTCCTTGTCCACCTTGTCTATTCCACGCAGTATTTTATATGTCGTTATCATGTCTCCCCTGACCCTCCTGTCCTCCAGTGTCGTCAGGCCGATTTCCCTTAATCTTTCTTCATAGGACATCCCCCTTAGCTCTGGAACTAACCTTGTTGCAAACCTTTGTACTTTCTCTAGTTTCTTGACGTGCTTTATCAAGTGCGGGTTCCAAACAGGTGCTGCATACTCCAGTATGGGCCTGACATACACGGTGTACAGTGTCTTGAATGATTCCTTACTAAGGTGTCGGAATGCTGTTCTCAGGTTTGCCAGGCGCCCATATGCTGCAGCAGTTATCTGATTGATGTGTGCTTCCGGAGACATGCTCGGTGTTATACTCACCCCCAAGATCTTTCTCCTTGAGTGAGGTTTGCAGTCTTTGGCTACCTAGCCTATACTCTGTCTGTGGTCTTCTGTGCCCTTCCCCTATCTTCATGACTTTGCATTTGGCAGGATTAAATTCGAGAAGCCATTTGCTGGACCAGGTGTCCAGTCTGTCCAGGTCTCTTTGAAGTCCTGCCTGGTCCTCATCAGATTTAATTCTCCTCATTAACTTCACATCATCTGCAAACAGGGACACTTCTGAGTCTAACCCTTCCGTCATGTCGTTCACATATACCAAAAATAGCACTGGTCCTAGGACCGACCCCTGTGGGACCCCGCTCGTCACAGGTGCCCACTGTGATACATCATTACGTACCATGACTCGTTGTTGCCTCCCTGTCAGGTATTCTCTGATCCATTGCAGTGCCCTTCCTGTTATATGCGCCTGATGCTCTAGCTTCTGCACTAATCTCTTGTGAGGAACTGTGTCAAAGGCCTTCTTGCAGTCCAAGAAGATGCAATCAACCCACCCCTCTCTCTCTTGTCTTACTTCTGTTATTTTATCATAAAACTCCCAGAAGGTTTGTGACACAGGATTTGCCTTCCGTGAATCCGTGCTGGTTGGCATTTATACTCCTGTTCCGTTCCAGGTGCTCCACCACTCTCCTCCTGATAATCTTCTCCATAATTTTGCATACTATACACGTCAATGACACAGGTCTATAGTTTAGCGCCTCTTTTCTGTCTCCTTTTTTGAAAATGGGAACTACATTTGTGTGTGTGTGTGTGTGTGTGTGTGTGTGTGTGTGTGTGTGTGTGTGTGTGTGTGTGTGTGTGTGTGGTGTGTGTGTGTGTGTGTGTGTGTGTGTGTGTGTGTGCGCGCGTGCGTGCGTGCAAAAGCTGAGTAAGACATACATGGCTGAATAAAACATGTGAGGGTGACAAAGCCTCATGAGGGTGAATAGGTCAGGTAAGGTTGAGTAAAACGAGTGGTGAATAAGCGTCATTGGGAGGCTGAATATGCCACCTCAAGCTGAGTAAAGCATGTAAAGCTGAATAAGCCATGTGAAGGTAAACAGTCCAGTTGAGGCTGAATAGATCAAGTGAGGTTGAACAGATCAAGTGAGGTTGAACAGATCAAGTGAGGCTGAACAGATCAAGTGAGGTTGAACAGATCAAGTGAGGTTGAACAGATCAAGTGAGGCTGAACAGATCAAGTGAGGTTGAACAGTTCAAGTGAGGTTGAACAGATCAAGTGAGGCTGAACAGATCAAGTGAGGTTGAACAGATCAAGTGAGGTTGAACAGATCAAGTGAGGTTGAACAGATCAAGTGAGGCTGAACAGATCAAGTGAGGCTGAACAGATCAAGTGAGGCTGAACAGATCAAGTGAGGCTGAACAGATCAAGTGAGGCTGAACAGATCAAGTGAGGCTGAACAGATCAAGTGAGGTTGAACAGATCAAGTGAGGTTGAACAGATCAAGTGAAAATGAACAGGTCAGGTGAATCTGAACAGATCAAGTGAGGCTGAACAGATCAAGTGAGGTTGAACAGATCAAGTGAGGTTGAACAGATCAAGTGAGGCTGAACAGATCAAGTGAGTCTGAACAGATCAAGTGAGGTTGAACGGATCAAGTGAGGCTGAACAGATCAAGTGAGGTTGAACAGATCAAGTGAGGCTGAACAGATCAAGTGAGGTTGAACAGATCAAGTGAGGTTGAACAGATCAAGTGAGGCTGAACAGATCAAATGAGGCTGAACAGATCAAGTGAGGCTGAACAGATCAAGTGAGGTTAAACAGATCAAGTGAGGTTGAACAGATCAAGTGAGTCTGAACAGATCAAGTGAGGTTGAACAGATCAAGTGAGGCTGAACAGATCAAGTGAGGCTGAACAGATCAAGTGAGGCTGAACAGATCAAGTGAGGTTGAACAGATCAAGTGAGGTTAAACAGATCAAGTGAGGTTGAACGGATCAAGTGAGGCTGAACAGATCAAGTGAGGTTGAACAGATCAAGTGAGGCTGAACAGATCAAGTGAGGTTGAACAGATCAAGTGAGGCTGAACAGATCAAGTGAGGTTGAACAGATCAAATGAGGTTGAACAGATCAAGTGAGGTTGAACGGATCAAGTGAGGTTGAACAGTCCAGGTGAGGCTGAGTAAAACAGGTGAAGTAAGACACTTGAGGTGAATCACCAGGTGTCAAGAGTCATGAAAAAGGGGCGAGGCTACCCACACTCACCTTCACCTCACCTTCCCTGGGACACTCACCTTCACCACTAGAGCTTGGACACTGCCCGCAGTTGCTAGCTGCCTCCCTCCTGCTCCTCCTCGCCTCCATCACACTTATTATCACTTCCCTTACATGATTTTCCATCATCACTTTTTTTGAATACAAACAAAATTGTTAACACACTTTTCCAAAATGAAAACTGAACTTTGATAAAGAAATTTCCCTCCTTCCCCCTTTTAAGGTTGTATGTTTTCATTATCACTTACAATTTACATTAAAATGCGTCTATTTAAATGAGATGTATATTATAAGTTTAATATGTGGAATTTCTAGGAAAATGATTAAAAAATTTTTATTAAGAGTGTGAGCAGTAATTGCGGGACATTCAAAATTATTTTACAGTAATTATTTTTAATTTACGTTTCGTGTATAGAAATAACGTTTTCTAAATATTCATTATGTAAGGTGTACTATGTACTAATTGACCCTAATAATACACTAATCCAAAACAAATGTGATTTAGTTGTAGTGGGGCTTAGGGGGTATTTCAGATTGTATGTGTTGGGGTGACAGTAAAGCAGACTTACAGTATGATGGGACACTTATAAACCTCTCCCTTACGGCCTCCCTGACTCACACAAACCTCTCCTTCACACCTCCCTGGATGATCACAAAACCCTCTCCCCTCATCTGCCCGAGATGGCTCACAAACCTCTCTATCACCCTCCTTTGACTCTCTCAAACTATCTCTCTCTCACCTCATGAATTCTCACAAAAACCTCTCTCTCACTCCTGGATGCTCATAAAATTCACCTTTTCACCTCCCTGGCTTTTCACAAACCTCTCCCTCACCTCCTTGACCTCTCATAAACCTCTCCTTCACCTCCCTCGAGTCTCACAACCTCTCCCTCACTTCCATCCCGGACTCCCACAAGATTCTCCCTCAACCTCCCCTGAACTCCCACAAACCTCTCCTCGTCCCTCTCCTCCCTGGACACTCACAAGCCTCTCCTTCACCTCCCTGGACCTCGCAAACCTCACCCTCACCTCCCTTGACCCTTCACAAGGAAGCCTCACCCCCCCTCACCTCCCTGGACTCACACAAGCCTCTCCCTCACCTCCTGGACTCTCACAAGCCTCTCCCATCACCGTCCCTGGACCTCTCACAAGTCCTCTCTCCCTCACCTCCCTGACATCCGCAACAAACGTCTGCCTCTACCTCCCTGGGACTCTCACAAGCCTCTTCCTTCACCTCCCTGGACTCTCACCTGCCTCTCCCTCACCTCCCTTGCCTCTCACAAGCCTCTTCCCTCAACTCCCCGGACTCCCACAAACCTCTCCCTCACCTCCCTGGACTCTCACAAGCCTCTCCCTCACCTCCTGGACTCTCACGAAAACCTCTCCCTTCACCTCCCTGGCCTCTTCACCACCTCTCTCATCACCTCGCCTGGACCCTCCACAAGCCTCTCCCTCAACTCCCTGGACACTCACAGCCTCTCCCTCACCTCCCTGGACTCTCCACAAGCCTCTCCCTCACCTCCCTGACTCCCACAAACCTCTCCCTCACCTCCCTGAACTCTCACACCTCTCCCTCACCTCCCTGGACCTACAAAAACCTCTCCCTCACCTCCCTGTACTCTCACAAGCCACTCTCCCGACAACTCCCTGGACTCTCACAAGCCTCTCCCTCACCTCCCTGGACCTCACAACCCTCTCCCTCAACTCCCTGTACTCTCCAACCTCTCCTCCCCACAACTCCCTGGACCTCCACAAGCCTCCCTCACCTCCCTGGACTCTCACAAAAGCCTCTCTCAACCTCCTGGATGCTCAATCAAACCTGTCTCTCGCCTCCCTGAAATGCTCACAAACCTCTTTCCCTCACTCGCTCCCTGGATGCTCAAAAACCCATCTCTCTCACCTCCTTTGACTCTCACAAGCTCTCTCTCTCTCTCTCTCTCATCTATCTCTCTCTCTCTCTCTCGCTCTCTGTCACCTCCCTGTATGCTCACAAACCACTCTTTCACACTTCTAGACACTCAACAAACCTCATTTTTCACCTCCCTGGCTCTCATAAGCCCTCTCGCCTCATCTCCCTGACCCACAAAAGCCTCCCCTCACTTTGCCTTGGATGCTCACAAACAACTCTCTCTCCCACCTCCTGATGCTCACAAACCTCTCTCTCACCATCTCATAAAGCTCAGAAACCTCTTTCTCATCTCACCTCCATGGATTCTCACAAACCTCTCCACCACTCTCCCTGGATGCTCTAAAACCTCTCCTTCTCACCTCCCTGGATGCTTCCACAAACACCCTCTCTCTAACCTCCCAGGATGCTCACAAACCTCTCTCCTCTTACATCACTGAATGCTCACAAACCTCTCTCTCTCTCTCTCACTCTCCCTGGAATTGCTCACAAACCTCTCTCTCTCTCAACTACTCCCTGGATGCTCATAAACCTCTCCCTCACATCCCTGATGCTTCACAAATCCTCTCTCTCCATCTCTCTCCTCACCTCCCTGGATTCTTGACAAAACCTCTCCTAACCTGCCCTTGACGCTCACAAACACCTCTCTCTCACTTACCTTGATGCTCACAAACTTCTTCTCCTCACATCCCTTGGTGACAAAGCCTCTCCCTCACCCCCTGATCACCACAAAACCCCCCCTCACTTCCTGGATGCTCACTAACCTCTCCTCTCACCTCCCTGGATGCTCACAAACTGTCTCTCATCACAACCTCCCCTGAATCTCGCCACAAACCACTTTCTCACCTCCCTAGATGTCTCACAAACCTCTCTCTCTCATCTCCTCCCTGGGATGCTCATAAACACTCTTCTCTCACACCTCCCCTGATGCTCACAAACCTCTCTCTCTTACATCACTGAATGCACACAAACCTCTCTCATCTTCACCTCCTCTGGATGCTCACAAACCTCTCTCTCTCTCTTCTCACTTCCCTGGATGCTCATAAACCTCTTCTCACCATCCCTGGATGTTCAACAAAACCTCTCTCTCATCTCTCTCACGCTCCCTGGAAATTCTACAAACCTCTCCGTCACCTCCCTTGATGCTCACAAACCTCTCTCTATCACTTCCCTTGATGCTCACAAACCTCTCTCTCTCACTTCCCTTGATGATCATAAGCCTTTCCCTCACCTCCCTGACTCTCACAAACCTCCCCCTCACTTCCTTGGATGCTCATAAACCTCTCTCTCACCTCCCTGGATGATCACAAACCTGTCTCTCGCCTCCCTGAATGCTCACAAACCTCTTTCTCACCTTCCTGGATGTTCATAAACCTTTCTCTCTCACCTCCCTGGATGCTCACAAACCTCTCTCTCTCACATCACTGAATGCTCACAAACCTCTCTCTCTCACATCACTGAATGCTCACAAACCTCTCTCTCTCTCTCACCTCCCTGGATGCTCACAAACCCCTCTCTCTCTCACCTCCCTGGATGCACATAAACCTCTCCCTCACCTCACTGGATGTTCACAAAACCTCTCTCTCTCTCACCTCTCTAGATGCTCACAAACTCACATCCTCTCACTTCCCTTATGATCACAAACCTCTCCACACCTCCCTGGAAGCTCATAAACCTCTCTCTCAAATCTCCCTGGCTTTGTTCGCAAACCTCTCTCCCTCACCTCCCCTGGATTCTCACAACCTCTATCTCCCTCACCTCCCTGGATTCTCACAAGCCTGTCCCTCACTTCCCTGGACCTCCACAAGCCTCTCCCTCACGTCCCTGTGACTCTCACAAGCCTCTCTCTCACACTCCCTGGATGCTCATAAACTCTCTCGCCCTCAACTCCTGGTTGCTCAAAAACCTCTCTCCCTCACCTCCCTGGATACTCACAAGCCTCTTCTCACTTCCCTGACTAATCACAAGCCTCTTCCCTCACCTCCCTGGACTCTCAAAGCCCTCTCCCCCCTCCACTTCCCTGGACTCTCACAAGCCTCTCCCTCAACTCCCTGGACTTCTCACAAGCCTCTCCCCCCTCACTCTCCCTGGACTCTCACAAGCCTCCTCTCTCCCTTCCTGGACTCCCACAATCCTCTCCTCATCTCCCTTGGACTCTCGCCAAGCCTCTCCATCACTCCCCCCTGTAACTCTCAGAAACCCAAATCTTCTCTTCCATCTCCCGGATTCTCACAAACCTCTCCACATCCACATCCCTGGGACTCTCCGCAAGCCTCTCTTTCACATCCGTGTACACTCACAAATCAAGCCTCTCCCTCACCTCCCTGACTCTCACAAACTCTCCCCACCCCCCTGTGATTCTCACAAGCCTCTTCCCTCACCTCCGTGGACTCTCACAAACCACCTCCCTAACCGCCCTGGACCTCTCACACAAGCCTCTCCTTCACTTTCCCTGTACTCTCACAAGCCTCTTCCTTCACCTCCCTGGACTCTCACAAACCTCTCCCTCCCTCCCTGACTCTCACAAGTCTACCCCACTTCCTGAACTCTCACAAGCCTCACCCTCACCTCCCTGCCTCCCACAAACCTCTCCCTCACCTCCCTTGACACTCACAAGCGCTCTCCTCCCACAACCACCCTGGAATTCTCACAAACCTCTCCCTCACCTCCCCTGACTCTCACAACCTCTCCCTCAACACCCTGGACTCTCACAACCTCTCTCTCACACTCACCGGACACTTCACAAACCTCTCCCTCACCCTCCCCTGGAACTCTCACAAGCCTCTCCCTCAACTCCTGGACCCCACAACAAGCCTCTCCCTCACCTTTTCCCTGGACTCTCACTAGCCTCTCTCACCTCCCTGGATGCTCACAAACCTTCTGCTCGCTCGCCTCCCTGAATGCTCACACACCTCTTTCTCACCTCCCTGATGCTCAAAAACCTCTCTCTCACCTCCTTGACTCTCACCAAGCCTTCTCTCGACTCTCTCTCTCTCTCTCTCTCTGTCACCTCCCTGTATGCCACAAAACCACTCTTTTCACCTCTTGACTCTCACAAACCTCTTTTTCACCTCCCTGGACTCTCATAAGCCTCTCCCTCATCTCCCTGACTCTCACAAACCTCCCCTCACTTCCTTGGATGCTCACAAACCTCTCTCTCACCTCCTGGATGCTCACAAACCTCTCTCTCACCTCTCTGAATGCTCACAAACCTCTTTCTCACCTCCATGGATGCTCACAAACCTCTCTCTCTCACCTCCCTGGATGCTCATAAACCTCTCTTTCTCACCTCCCTGGATGCTCACAAACCTCTCTCTCTCACCTCCCTGGATGCTCACAAACCCTCTCTCTCTTACAACCACTGAATGCTCACTGGAAACCTCTCTCTCTCACTCTCACCACCCTGGATTGCTCACAAACCTCTCTCCTCTCTCACTCTCCCTGGGATCCATAAACCCTCTCCTCACATCCCTGATGCTCACAATACCTCACTCCTCTCTCTCTCACCTCCCTGGATTCTGACAAACCTCTCTCCCTAAACCTCCTCTTTACGCTCACAAACCTCCCTCTCACACCTTCCCTTGATCTCACAAATCTCCTCTCCTCACTTCCCATGGTGGATCATAAGCCTCTCCCTCACCTCCCTGACTACTCAACAAACCTCCCCCTCACTTCCATTGGATGCTCACTAAAACCTCTCTCTCACCTCCCTGGATCTCACAAACGTCTCTCACCTCCCTGTACTGCTCACAAACCTCTTTCTCACCTCCCTAGATGCTCACAAACCTCTCTCTCTCATCTCCCTGGATGCTCATAAACCTCTCTCTCACACCTCCCTCGATGCTCACAAACCTCTCTCTCTTACATCACTGAATGCTCACAAACCTCTCTCTCTCTCACCTCCCTGGATGCTCACAAACCTCCTCCTCTCTCTCTCACTTCCCTGGATGCTCATAAACCTCTTCCTCACCTCCCTGGATGTTCACAAAACCTCTCTCTCTCTCTCTCACCTCCCTGGATTCTGACAAACCTCTCCGTCACCTCCCTTGATGCTCACAAACCTCTCTCTATCACTTCCCTTGATGCTCACAAACCTCTCTCTCTCACTTCCCTTGATGATCATAAGCCTTTCCCTCACCTCCCCTGACTCTCACAAACCCTCCCCCTCACTTCCTTGGAATGCACCGTAAACCTTCTCTCACCTCCCTGATGATCACAAACCTGTCTCTCGCCTCCCTGAATGCTCCACAAACAAAAAACCTCTTTCTTTCTCACCTTCCTGGATGTTCATAAACCTTTCTTCACTCACCCCCTGGATGCCACAAACCTCCTCTCTCACATCTCTGAATGCCACAAACCTCTCCTCTCCTCACCCTCACATCCACTGAATGCTCACAAACCTCTCTCTCCTCTCACACCTCCCTGGAATGCTCACAAACCCCTCTCTCTCTGCTCTCACCTCCTGGATGACCTAAACCACTCCCTCACCTCGACTGGATGTTCCACAAAACCTCTCTCTCTCTCACCTCACTTGATGCTCCCAAACCTCTCTCTCTCGAGCTTCTCTTGATGATCACAAACCTCTCCCCTCACCTCTCCCTGATGCTCATAAACCACTCTTCTTCATCAACCTCCCTGGTTGATCGCAAACTCTTCATCCCCCCTCACCTCCCTTTGATTCCAAAGCTCTCTCCCTCACCTCCTGGAATTCTCACAAGCCTCTCCCCTCACTTCCCCTGTACTCTCACAACCTCTCCCTCACTTCCCTGGACTCTCACAAGCCTCTCTCCTCACCTCCCTGGAAACTCATAAAACCTCTCTCTCCATCTCCCTTCCCTGGTTTAGCTCACAAACCTCTCACCCTCACCACCCTGGATTCTCACAAGCCTCTCACTCACTTATTCCCTGACTATCACAAGCCCGTCCCTCACCTCCCTGGACTCTCAAAGCCTCTCCCTCACTTCCCTGGACTCTCACAAGCCTCTCCCTCAACTTCCCTGGACACTCACAATCCTCTCCTCACCTCCCGGACTCTCACAAGCCTCTCCTCTTCCCTTCCTGTCTCTCACAAGCCTCTCCTCATCTCCCTGGGACTCTCGCAAGCCTCTCCATCACTACCCCTGGACTCTCACAAATCTTTCTCTCATCTCCCTTGGGATTCTCAACAAACCTCTCCCTCACTTCCCCTGTACTCATTCGCAAATCCTCTCATTCACCTTCCGTGGACTCTCACAAGCTCTCCCTCACCTCCCTTGAAGACTCTCACAAAATCTTCTCCCCTCACCCCCCTGGAATTCTCACAAGCCCTCTTCCTCACGCTCCGTGGACTCTCACAAACCTCTCCCTAACCTCCCTGGACTCTCACAATCCTCTCCTTCCATCCCTGGACTCTCACAAAGCCTCTCCTCACCTCCCTGGACTCCACAAACCTCTTCCCACACCTCCCCTGGACTCTCACAAGTCTATTCCCCCCTCCTCACTTCCCTGAACTCTCACAAGCCTCTCCCTCACCGTCCCTGACTCTCCACAAATCTCTCCCTCACGCCCCTGGATTCTCACAAAACCTCTCTCCCTCACCCGCCTGGAATCTCACCAAGCCTCTCCCCTTCACTTCCTGGACTCTGTTGAAGATTGAGACACTTATTGCAGCATATGGGAAATCTTTAATTCAGGAAACGTTACGCCCACACATGGCGAAATGACCCCGCCTCCATCTGCTTCACGTCACCATCACTACAGTATATAAGCCATCGTCTATACGGCCCTATGCTGTACATTCTACAATAAGAAGGACGCACATCGACTCCAGGTTGAGGGACTGATTACCTCATTCTCCTCCTCTCCATACGCCTTCCTCTTTGTAATGGGACTGATGAGCCACTGGTTGGCGAAACGTTCCTGAATAAAGATTGCCCATAAGCTGCATAAGTGTCCTCAATCTCAACTAGCGGTTTTTTCAAACCCATAATCCACATCCCAGGACTCTCACAAGCCTCACCGTCACTTCCCTGGACTCTCCACAAGAGCCTCTTCCCTCACTTCCCTGGACCCTCACAAGCTCTCCCCCCCCTCCCCTTACCTCCGTGGTTGACATCACACAAACCTCTACCCCTACCTCACTTCCCTGTACTCTCACAAACCTCTCCCTCACTTCCTTGACCTCCAAACCTCTCCCTCACCTCCCGGGACTCTCACAAGCCTCTCCCTCACCTCCTCTGACTCTCACAAGCCTATCCCTCACCTCCCTGGACTCTCACAAGCCTCTCCCTCACCCCCTGGAATCTCACAAGCCTCTCTCCTCACTTTCCCTGGACTCTCCACAAGCCTCTCCCTCACCTCCACTGGCTCTCACAAGCACTCACCCTCCACTCCCTTGACTCTCCAACCCCTTTTCCCTCACTTCCCTGGACCCTCACAAGCCTCTCCCTTATACCTCCCTTGACTCTCCAAACCTCTCCCTCACTTCCCTGGACTCTCACAAACCTCTCCCTCTACTTCCCTGGACTCTCGCAAACCTCTTCTCTCACCTCCTGGACTCTCACAAGCTCTCCCTCACCTCCCTGGACTCTCAACAAGCCTCTCCTTCACCTCCCCTGGGACTCTCACAAGCCTCTCCTCACCTCCTGGATCTCAACAAACCTCTCCCTCAGCTCCCCCACTAGGACTCTCACAACCAGCTCCCTCACCTCTCTTCTTTGTAACTTGTTCAGCTATCAAAAGTCTATAGTATTTGTGTGCCCAGTCCCTGGATCCAATTATACGTACAAAAGAAACATAAGAAACAAAAGAAAGGAGAACACTGCAAGGAGGGCCTTTGGCCCATACTAGGCAGGTCCTTTACAATTCACCCACTCACAAAACATTAGACCAAACCCCATTATCAATGCTACCCAAAGAAATAAGCTCTGAATGCAAGTCCCACTCATAAGAACATAAGAACATAAGAAAGTGGAGGAACACTGCAGCATGCCTGTTGGCCCAAACTAGGCAGGTCCTTTACAATTCATCCCACTAACAACTTTGACCAACCCAATTTCAATGCAACCCAAGAAACAAGCTCCAGATGTGCCAAGTCCCTCTCAATCCAACCCCTCCCCACACATGTACTTATCCAACCTAATTTTTGAAACTAACCCAAACCCCAGCCTCAATAACCAACTAGGTATACTGTCCCACACATCAACTACCCTATTTCCAAACCAATACTTTCCTATTCCTTCTAAATCTAAACTTATCTAATTTAAAAAATCCATTACTGCGGTTCTCTCTTGAAGAGATACCTCAAACCTTGTTAATATCCCCTTTATTAAATACCTATTTTTCCACTTGTACCTTCGATCAGGTCTCCCCCATTTTCGTCTTAACAAGTGAATGAAACCCTTAAGAGTCTTCAATCTTTCTTCATAAGGAAGATTTCTAATGTATGTATTAATTTAGTCATCCTACGCTGAATGTTTTCTAACGAATTTATGCCCATTCTGTAATATGGAGACCAGAATTGAGCTGCATAATCTAGGTGAGGCCTTACTAATGATGTAAAAAGCTACAGTATGACCTCTGGACTTCGGGTTCCCTTTCACTTCTTGATATAAATCCCTTTAATCTTTTTGCCTTATTACGTACGCTTAGGCATTGCTGTCTTGGTTTAAGGTTGCTGCTTACCATAACCCCCAAGTCCTTTTCGCAATCTGTATGGCTAAGTTCTACATTATTTAACTTATAAGTGTTTGGGTTATGGACACTCCCGAGCTTCAGAACCTTGCATTATCTACATTAAAATGCATCTGCCACTTTTCTGACCAAGAGTAGAGTTTGTCTAAATCCTCCTGAAGTTCAGTAACATCTACATTTGAATCAATTATCCTACCCCATCTTCGTGTCATCGGCGAATTTGCTCATATCACTAGTAATTCCTTCATCAAGATCATTGATATATATATTTTAAACAACAACGGGCCCAAGACTGATCCCTTTGGAACCCCACTTGTTACTGATCCCCACTCGGATTTAACCCCATTTATGGACACTCTCTGCTTCCTGTCTGTGAGCCATGATTCGATCCCCGGAAGCACCCTTCCCCCAATGCCATGAGCTGCTACTTTCTTCAACAGTCTTTGGTGCGGAACTCTATCAAATGCCTTACTAAAATTAAGTAAAAAATATAAAATTTTCTTTTCGTGGTAAAACAGCCTCAAAAGCTTTACTGAAGAAAGTTAATAAATTAGTTAGACAAGACCGGCCTTTTGTGAATCCATGCGAGTATCATTAATCAAGCTATGCTTATCGAGAGGGCTTCTTATAATCTCAGCTAAAATTTGACTCTAGTAATTTGCCTACTTTGAAGTCAGGCTTATTGGGCGGTAATTTGAGGGTAAGGGACTTGCCCCCTGTTTTAAAAATAGGAATTACATTAGCCATCTTCCACATATCAGACACTACACCGTTTGAAGAGATAAATTAAAAATTTTAGTTAATGGTTCACAGACTTCCATTTTGCATTCCTTTAGAACCCTTGAAAAAACCTCATCAGGACCCGGCGACTTATTTTGCTTCAGTCGGTCTATCTGCTTCACAACCATTTCACTAGTGACTGTGATGTTACATAATTTATCTTCTTCTGATCCACTATAAAAATTAATTACCGGAATATCATTAGTGTCTTCCTGTGTAAAAAACCGAGAGGAAAATAATTATTTAAAATCGAGCACATTTCATTCTCTTTGTCAGTAAGATACCCATAGTTATTTTTAAGGGACCTATCTTATCTCTGACTTTTGTTCTATAGACCTGGAAAAACTTTTTGGGTTAGTTTTAGAATCCCTAGCAACTTTAATTTCATAGTCCCTTTTAGCTTTTCTTATCCCCTTTTTAATGTCCCTCTTAATGTCAATATACTGATTCATAAGATGACCCTCGCCTCTTTTGATACGTCTAAAAATTTCCCTTTTCTTATCCCCTAGTAGATATTTCAGCCTATTATTCATCCATTTTGGGTCATTTCTATTTGATCTAATTTCCTTATAAGGGGAAAAAACGTTCTTTGAGCAGCATGTATTGTGTTCAAAAAAACTGTCATATTGATAGCTCTCTTCGTTACCCCAGTCAACAGATGATAAGTGTTCTCTAAGCCCATCGTAATCTGCTAAGCGAAAATCTGGGACTGTTACTCAGTTACCCCTACTATCATACTTCCATTCAATTCTAAATTTTAATTGATTTGTGGTCGCTAGCACCCAGTTCCTCTGAAACTTCTAAATTATTAACAAGGGATTCATTGTTTGCCAAAAACTAAGTCAAGCAGGTTATTACCCCTTGTAGGTTCTGTCACAAACTGCTTCAAAAAACAATCCTGAACTACTTCTAAGAAATCGTTAGATTCTAAATTCCCAGTCAAGAAATTCCAATCAATATGACTAAAGTTAAAGTCTCCTAGAATTACTACATTATCGTGCCTTGTGGCCTAACAATTTCCTCCCATAGTAGTCTCCCCTGGTCCCTATCTAAATTTGGGGGACGGTATATCACACCAAAAATTAATTTTTCATGCCCCTCTGAAAATTCTATCCAAACAGACTCTGTATGTGTTACTTCAGACATAATACCCGTTTTTATGCAACAGTTCAAGCGATCTCGGACATACAATGCCACCCCACCCCCCTTCCTGAAAACTTCTTCTACTTGGAACAATTTAAAACCCTGAATGTGAATTCTGCAGGCATGTCCCGACTTTTTGAATTAAACCACGTCTCAGTAATGGCAAATACATCTATGTTACCTGCACTAGCAATAGTCTCAAATCGTCCATCTTATTCCTAGCACTGCGACTATTTGTGTAATAAATATTTAATGACCCTCCTCTCTCTTTACCCTTCCTGCCCTTTCTGTTATTCCCCTAAACCTATTACTGTCCTTGTCAATTAGTGCCCCTGGCTTTCCAATATCCACCTCATTTTGGGCCTATTACTAGTTCTCCTAGTACTCATGTTACTACCCTGCGACTTCACAGTTTTCCCGCCAAAACCATACCACTAATTATTCCCAGTTTAAAGACCTAACAGCTCCCTCCACTGCGTTTGGGGCCCGTGCTCCCACCCCACACCTAGATAAGTGAACCCCATCCCTGGCATACATGTCATTTCTGCCACAGAAGAGGTCCCAGTTGTCAATGAATGTTACCGCATTTTCCTTACAGTATTTGTCCAGCCAGCAATTGACACCAATTGTCTGGACAACCTTCATTTCCAACTCCTCTCCTGGCAAAATGCCACATATGACAGGTTTCCCCCCTTCCTCCTAATTATCTTATTGCTGACCTATACCTGCTAATCAGGTCCTCACTCCTAGTCTGCAACATCGTTGCCTCCAGCACTGAGACAGATATAGGATTGCTTTCCCCTTACCTCTCATGATGTATCCAGATGGCTAACAATATCCTTCATCCCCGCCCAGGAAAACACACTCTCTGCCTCTTACTTCTATCCTTCAAGCAGAATGCCCTATCCAGGTACCTAATCTGGCTATCCCCAACAACAACAATGTTTTTACCTTCCTTGGCGTCGTCCGTCGTGATGCTCCGAGTAGTCACTCACATTTTCCAGGTAGCATTACACCACTTGTAGAATTCGTCAAGACGTTCTCGATGGTCTTCGTTGGGGTTTCTAGGGATGTCTTACTCACGTCTGCCAATGCTTTTTGGTGCTCGTTGTGGCATTCCCAGTAGAAAATTCACATTCGTCAGGTAGCACCGAGAATGAGTTTTGGGAAAATTTCCACGGTAGTCTTCTGGTTTCTCTTTGTTTCTGCCTCTCCAACCGTTTTCTTATCTTCAGCTTGGTTCCATGTTGCCCGGCCACTGACCAAGCTCCCCTCTTAACCTGGGGACTCACAACAGAAGGATTACTACGAATCCTCTTGTTCTCCTCCGTTAATCGCCGTATCTCCATCTTAGCAACTCTGAGCTCTTCTCTCAGCTGCTGGTAAAGTTGCTCAAGAGAGGGCATCCTGGTACAGATTCACAGAGAGCACACAAACAGGTCTTCACAGAGCTAAGTACACGTCACCACTGACAGAGCTAAGTACACGTCACCACTGAGCTAAGTACACGTCACCACTGAGCTAAGTAGACGTCACCACTGAGCTAAGTACACGTCACCACTGAGCTAAGTACACGTCACCACTCAAAGCTAAGTACACGTCACCAAATCCAACCCCTCCCACTCACGTATTTATCCAACCTAAATTTGAAACTACCCAAAGTCCTAGCCTCAATAACACAACTAGGTAGACTATTCCACTCATCAACTACCCTATTTCCAAACCAGTGCTTTCCTGTGTCCTTTCATAAGAACATAAGAACATAAGAAAGGAGGAACACTGCAGGAGGTCTGTTGGCCCATACTAGGCAGGTCCTTTACAATTCATCCCACTAACAAAACATTTGCCCAACCCAATTTTCAATGCCACCCAAGAAATAAGCTCTGATGTGAAAGTCCCACTTAAATCCAACCCCTCCCACTCATGTAATTATCCAACCTAAATTTGAAACTACCCAAAGTCCTAGCCTCAATAACCCAACTAGGTAGACTGCTCCACTCATCAGCTACCCTATTTCCAAACCAATACTTTCCTATGTCCTTTCTAAATCTAAACTTATCTAATTTAAATCCATTACTGCGGGTTCTCATTGTTCGCATCGCTATTGGGCCGTGTGGACATGCTGCGCAGTAGCTCCTGATTGAGTTGGCTTTTGCGCAGTGGTGACGTGTACTTAGCTCTGTGAAGACCTGTTTGCGCGCTCTCTACGAATTGAAGCAAGATGCCCTCCATCGAGCAACTTTACCAACAGCTTAAGGAAGAATTGAGGATGGCGAAGATGGAGATTCGGCGACTGACCGAGGAAAACAAGAAGATTCGTAGTCCTCCTGTTTTGAGTCCACAGGTCAGAAGGGAATGGTCAGTGGCCTGGACAGCTGGGAACGAAGTTGACGATAAAGAAGACGAATGGAAAGAGTAGAAGAAAACGATGAAGTGAAGAAGAAAGAGACTGCCGTGGAACTGTTGTGGAACATCTATTACATTCTTAGTGATACCCGACGAATTGTGATTCGACTACTGGGACATCAGCGAAAAGTTTTAGATTTAGATTAGATTTTGCACCGATGTGGCTAGTTAGTTTATTGTGCACCCCATATCCATCCTGTGGACGGTAGCGCGAGAGCATATGGATATACACAAAAGGCTAGGAACTAGGCCCAAGGTGTTAACAGGCATACAGTATGGATTTATATTCTAATATCTATAGTTCACTTATCTGTTACAAGCAATATTTGGAAATTGTGCTTAGTATTTCTGGTATCTTAATGAGTTTCATTAATACATATTTGGACATGTCACATAGGTTATTATACTGTCTGTCTCTCTATTTCCTCAATAAGTGGACAATTAAGCACATAGTATTCTAAGAGAGTGACCCCCCCCCCCCCCCCCCCCCCCCCCCCCCATATGCCTGATCACCATAATTTACATTTAGTTTGATCATCATCTGTGTGTCTCCCAAACTGCAAGAAGTACTTGTAACAGCCTAAGCCTGGGCACTACAACATCCGGTCATCTGTTCACATTGCATGTTGCTCATAAACATACTTATTCTACGTTCATGGTTATAGTGGGTTATAGATCTACTCAGGATTCTAACTGCATTCCTATAAACAAAAATTCATTTTTCATAATTTACTTCTCTCCAATGATATTCCTAAGGTTAGACAAGTTTTATTCAAAGTTATATTCTACATTTCCTTCTCGTTACCTCTTCTTGGCTAACATATCTCTTTATCATGATGGGAGTAATCCAATGTGTGATGGGATCCATAGCAATGGTTACATTAATTCCTTTGTCCCTAATTTTGTTGAAGTATCTATACCTGGCTTCCCCAATGAGCATGTTGTTGGAGCCATTATATGAGCATGGAGCCTTCAATGATGACATAGAATCAGTAATGATGATGAGGCAAGCTTCGTGTCATAGGTTAGCTTTAGCGCCTATTAGGATTCCAAACAATTCAGTTGACGTGTAGACGCCCAGTTGTTATTTCTTATGCCTAACTCAACAAATTTTATTATCGTTCTTAACTGGGAGGTGCAAACCAAGAGCTGATGCAGCCCTGCAAGAAGACTACTTTTTAGATCCATCAGTGTATTATTAAACTTGTGATAACTTGTTCCTACCAGGCTTGGTGAGAAATTTCTTCTTGAGCAGTTGCTCTAACAAGGATTTAAGAGAAGGGATTACTAGCATGAGCTTCTGGGAGGACCTTGTTGGTTATTGTATTAAAATGAACACATCTTCAAATTTTGGGGAGGGTTGTGAAAATCTCTTGTTAGACGAACGACATTAAAGAGGTAAGATATTGTTGTTGTTGGGATAGCCATGTTAGGTATATTGGGATAGGGCGTTCTGCTTGAAGGAAGAGTAGGAGACAGAGAGTTTGCCTTCCTGGGGCTGGGATGGAGGATTATTGTTAGCTGTCTGGATGACATCATGAGAGGTAATGGGAGCAATCTTCTATTATCTGTCTCAGTGCTGGAGGCAACGGATGTTGGCAGACGTAGGAGTGGAAGACCTGATTAGCAGGTATAGGTCAGCACTAGACATAATTAGAGTAAGGGGGGAACCCTGTTATATGTGGTATTTTGCCAAGGAGAGGAGATGGGGATAATGATGGTTGTCCAGGGCAATTGGTGTCAATTGTGGATGGGACAAATACTGTACGGGGAAAATGCGGTACATTCATGGACAACTGGGACCTCTGCTATGGCCGAAATGTCATGTATGCCAGGGGATGGGGTTCACTTATCTAGGTGTGGGGTGGGAGCACTGGCTAACCGCCGTGGAGGGAGCAGTTAGGACTTTAAACTAGGAATAGGTAGTGGTATGGATCTTTGCAGGAAAAACAGTGAAGTCCCAGTGTAGTAATATTACGAGTTCTAGGGAAAAACTAATAATAAGCAGAAAACGAGGTAGTTATTGAAAAGCAGGGGAATTTTGGTGATAAGGACAGTAATAGGTTTAGTAGAAAAAACAGAAATTGAGCAGGAAGGGTAAAGAGAATGGAGAGTCTTTCAATGATTTATTATGTAATTGCATAGTGCTAGGAATAAGATGGACGAGTTGA
Organism: Cherax quadricarinatus; assembly: GCF_026875155.1. Lineage (NCBI taxonomy): Eukaryota > Metazoa > Arthropoda > Malacostraca > Decapoda > Parastacidae > Cherax > Cherax quadricarinatus. The sequence goes on along the minus strand of NC_069411.1, from coordinate 64,688,298 downwards.
GATTAGTTGGCTAGTGCAGATAACATTGATGTATGTGCCTTAACTGAGACGTGGTTTAAATCAAAAAGTCGGGACATGATCCTGCAGAATGTCATATTCAGGGTTTTAAATTGTTTCCCCCCATCTTCAAGTAGATAGAAGTATCGGGGAAGGGAGGTGGGGTTGGCATTGTATGTCCCGAGATCGCTATGACTGTTGGCATAATAAACGGGTATTCGTCTGAAGTAACAATACAGAGTCTGTTTGTTTAGGAATTCAGAGGGGCATGAAAAACTGATTTTAGGAGTGATATACCGTCCCCCAAACTTAGATAGGGCCAGGAGGAAAACTTCTATGGGAGAAATTGTTAAGTCCACCAAGGCACGATAATGAAGAGTAATTCTAGGGAGACTTTAACTTTAGTCTTATTGATTGGAATTTCTTGACTGGGAATTTAGAATATACGACTTTCTTAGAAGTAGTTCAGGTTTGCTTTTTGAAGCAGTTTGTGGACGAACTACAATGGGAAAACAATCTCTTTGACTTAGTTATGGCAAACAATGAATCCTTGTTAATAATTCAGGAATATTCAGAGGAAACTGGGTGCTAGCGACCACAAATCAATTACATTTAGCATTGAATGGAAGTACAATAGTAGCTCGATTAAACCCAGTAACTGTCCAGATTTTTAGCTTAGCAGATTTCGATGGGCTTAGAGAAACTTATCATCTTTGACTGGGGTAACGAAGAGAGCTATAAAATATGACAGTTTTCTGAAAACTTATACATGCTGCTCAAGAACGTTTATCCTTATAAAGAAATTAGATCAAATAGAAATGACCCAAAATGGATGAATAAAGGCTCAATATCTACTAGGGCATAAGAAAGGAATTTATAGGCGGATCAAAAGAGTGAGGGTCTCTTATGAATCAGTATATTGACATTAAGAGGGGACATTAAAAGGGGATAAGAATAAGCTAAAAAGGGACTATGAATTTAAGTTGTAGGGATTCTAAAACTAACCCAAAAAGTTTTTTCCAGGGGTCTATAGAACAAAGTTAGTGATAAGATTGGTCCCCTTAAAATAACTAGGGCACCTACTGACAAAGAAAATGAAATGTGCGCGATTTTTAATAATTATTTTCTTCTCAATTTTTCAGAGGAAAGACACTAACAATATTCCAGTAAATAATTTTTTTAGTGGGTAGAAGAAGGATTAAATTATGTAACATCACAGTCACTAGTGAAATGGTTGTGAACCTGATAGGAAGACTGAAGCAAAATAAGTCGCCGGGTCCTGATGGGTTTTATCAAGAGTTCTTAAGGGAATGCAAAACGGACTCTGTGAACCATTAAATAATATTTGTAATTTATCTCTTCAAAACAGGTGTTAGGGGTCTGATATGTGGATGATGGCTAATGTAGATTCCTATTTTTAAAACATGGACAGTCGTTACGTCAAATTACCCCCATAAGCCTGACCTCAATTGTAGGCAAATTACTAGAGTCACTTTATAGCTGAGATTATAAGACGCCATTCGATAAGCATAGATGTTTTAATGATACTCAGCATGATTCACAAGAGCCGTCTTGTCTAAACTAATTATTAACTTTCTTCAGTAAAGCTTTGAGGCTGTTGACCACGAGAAGAATTTGGATATTATTTACTTAGATTTAGTAAGGCTTTTGATAGAGTTCCGCACCATGGTGTTAAAGAAAGTGGCGGTCATGCATTGGGGGAAAAGTGCTCTCGTGGAACGAGTCTTGGTCACTGACAGAAGCAGAGAGTGTCCATAAATGGGGTTAAATCGAGTGGGATCTGTAACAAGGGGCGTTCCACAGGGATCAGGTCTTGGCCCGTTGATTGTTTTTAATATATATCAATGATCTTGATGAGGGAATTAATAGTGTATGAGCAAATTCGCCGATGACACAAAGATAGGTAGGAAAATTGATTCAAAACGTAGATGTTATGGAACTTCAGGAGGATTTAAACAAGCTTATTCTTGGTTCAGAAAAGTGGCAGATGCAGTTCACGTAGTATGCAAGGTTCTGAAGCTTGGAGTGCCATAAACCTAGTACATATAAGTTAAATGATGTTTACTTAGCCATACAGGGATTGCGGATAAGGACTTGGGGGTTATGGTGAGCAGCAATTAAACCAAGACAGCATTGCCTAAGCGTACGTAATAAGGCAAATAGATTACTGGGATTTATAGCAAGGAATGTAAGCAACAGAAGTCAGAGCGTGTGCAGTTTATACATCATTAGTAAGGCCTCACCTAGATTATGCAGCTCAGTTCTGGTTCTCCATATTACTGAATGGACATAAATTCATTAGAAAACATTCAGCGTAGGATGACTATAATAATACATAGCATTAGAAATCTTCCTTATGAAGAAAGGAAAGATGAAGACTCTTAAGTTACATTCACTTGTTTAACGAAAGAATGAGGGGAGACCTGATCGAAAGTGTATTATGTGGAAGATAGGTATTAATAAAGGGGATATTAATAAGGTCTTGTGGATGTCTCTCCAAGAGAGATCCCGCAGTATGGATTTAAATGAGATAAGTTTTGTTAGGAAAGGACCCCTAGGAATGTTATGGTTTGGATAATAGGGTAGTTGATGAGTAGTGACAGTTTGCTTGTTGGGGTTATTGAGGCTGGGACTTTGGGTAGTTTCAATTGTAGGTTGGATTAGATAAGTACAGAGGGGTTGGTTTTGAGTGGGGACTTTCACTTCAGAGGCTTTATTTCAGGGTGGCATTGAAAATTGGGTTGGGCAAATGTTTTGTTAGTGGGATTGAATGTAAAGGACCTGCCTAGTATGGGCCGGCCAAACAGGCCTCCTGCAGTGTTCCTCCTTTCTTATGTTCTTTGTTCTTGGAGAGATATCTCAAGAACCTTATTAATATCCCCTTTAATTAATACTATCTTCCCACTTATACCACTTCGATCGCGGGTCTCCCCTCATTCTTCGTTCGTAACAAGTGAAAATGTAACTTAGTGTCTTCAATCTTTCTTCATAAAGGAAGATTTCTAATGCTATGTATTAATTTAGTTCATCCTACGTTGAATGTTTTCTAACGTAATTTCTGTCATTCCGTAATATGGAGACCAGAACTGAGCTGCATAATCTAGGTGGAGGCCTTACTAATGATTGTATAAAGCCTGCAGTATGGACCCAGTAAACTATTTGCCTTATTAACGTACGCTTTTATGCATTGCTGTCTGGGTTTAAGTGGTGCTCTCCATAACCCCCAAGCCCTTTTCGCAATCTGTATGGCCCCTAAGTTCTACATCATTTAACTTATAAGTACTAGGGTTTATGGGCACTCCCAAGTTCAGAACCTTGCATTTATCTACATTGAAATGCATTCTGCCTCTTTTCTGACCAAGAATAGAGTTTGTTTAACTCCTCTGAAGTTCCATAACTTCTAGCGTTTGAATCAATTATCCTAACTTTCTTTTGTGTCATCGGCGGGCGACATTTGCTCATATCACTAGTAATTCCCTCATCCATAGATCATTGATATATTATAAACAACAACGGGCCAAGATGATCCCTGTGGGAACGCTACTTGTTTACAGATCCCACGGATTTTTAATCCCATTTATGACACTCTCTGCTTCCTGTCAGTGAGCCATGACTCGATCACGAGAATCACTTTTCCCCCAATGCCACGAAACGCTGCCACTTTCTTTAACAGTCTATGGTGAGAAAACTTAATCAAAAATAGCCTTACTAAATCTAAGTAAATAATATCAAATTCTTTTATCGAGGTCAACAGCCTCAAAAGCTTTACCTGATGAAGTTAATATTTGTTAGACAAGACGGGCCTATTCTTGTGAATCCATGCTGTGTATCATTAATCAAGCTATGCTTAATCGAAATGGCACTTCTTATAATCTCAGCTATAATGGACTCTAGTAATTTGCCTACAATTGAGGTCAGCTTATTGTGCGGTAATTTGACGGGTAACGACTTGTCCCTTGTTTTAAAAATAGAATTTATATTTAGCCGTCTTCCACTATCAGACACTTACACCGGTGTAAGAGATAAATTTAAAAATTATTAGTTAATGGTTCACAGAGTTCCATTTTGCATTCCTTAAGAACCTGAAAAAAACCTCATCAGGGACCCGGCGACTTATATTGCTTCAGTCTGTCTATCTGTTCACAACCATTTCACTAGTGACGGTGATGTTACATATTTTATCTTTTTCTAGCCACTATAAAAATTTAATTACTGGATTATTGTTAGTGTCTTCCTCTGTAAAAACTTGGAGATGAAAATAAAATTTTTGAAAATCGAGCAAATTTCATTCTCTCGGCCAGTAAGGTGACCATTAGTCTATTGTTAAGGGGACTATCTTTTCTCTAACTTTTGTTCTATAGAACCTGGAAAAAAAACTTTTGGGTTAGTTTTTGAATCCCTAGCAACTTTTAAGTTCATAGTCCCTTTTAGCTTTTCTTATTCCCTTTTTAATGGCCCTCTTAAAGTCAATATATGATCATAAGATGACCCTTCACTCTTTTGATTACGCCATAATTCCATTCTTATGCCCTAGTAGATATTTGAGCTATTATTCATCCATTTTGGGTCATTTCTATTTGATTCTAATTCTTTATATGGGTATAGAACGTTCTTTGAGCAACATGATATAGTGTTCCAGAAAACTGTCATATTGAATAGCTCTCTTCGTTACCCCAAAGTCAACAGATTGATAGTGTTCTCTAAGCCATCGTAATCTGCTAAGCGAAAAATCTGGGATCTTTACTGAGTTATCGCTATATCGTACTTTCCATTTAATCTAAAATGTAAATTGATTTGTGGTCGCTAGCACCCTGTTCTCTGAAAATTTCTAAATTATTAACAAGGGTTTCATTGTTGCCATAATAAGTCAAGCAGGTTATTCCCCTTGTAGGTTCTGTCACAAACTGCTTCAAAAATCAATCCTTGAACTACTTCTAAGAATGTCGTATGATCTAAAATACCCAGTCAAGAAATTCAACAATAGACTAAAGTTAAAGTTCTCCTAGATTACTACCATTATCGTGCCTTGTTGGCCTTATACAATTTCCTCCCATAGTGTCTCCCTTGGTCCCTATCTAAGTTTGGGGGATGGTATATCACTCCTAAAATCAGTTTTTCTGCCCTCTGAAAATTCTATCCAAACAGACTCTGTATGTGGTACTTTCAGACTTAATACCCGTTTTTATGCAACAGTTTCAAGCGATCTCGGACATTTACAATGCCACCCCACCCCCTTCCCGTTACTTCTATCTACTTGGAAACATTTAAAACCCTGAATTATGACATTCTTGCAAGGCATGTCCCGACTTTTTGAATTAAAACCACGATCTCGTTAAGGCAAATACATCAATGTTATCAGCCACTGCAACTAACTCAACCCGTCCATCTTATTTCCTAGCACTACGGGCAATTAACATATTAAACATTGAAAGACTCTCCTTTCTCTGTACCCTTCCTGCTCTTTTCTGTTTTACTATCGTAATCCTATTAGGTCCTCGTTATCACCCAAAGTCCCTGGCTTTACAATATCTACCCGTTCTGCTAATATTACTAGTTTCCCCTAGAACTCATAATATTACTACACTGGGGACTTCACTGGTTTCCCGCCATAAACATACATAACTATCCTAGTTTAAAGTCCTAACTGCTCCCTCCTCGGCAGTTGCCTGTGTTGCTACCACCCCAGACCTAGATAAGTGATCCCATACCCTGGCATACATGTCATTTCTGCCATAGAAGAGGTCCCAGTTGTCATGAATGTTTACCGCATTTTCCTTACAGTATTTGTCAGCCAACAATTGACACCAATTTGCCCTGGACAACCATTCATTTCCAACTCCTCTCCTGGCAAAATACACATATGACAGGGTTCCCACCTTAACTCTGAATTATTCTATTGCTGACTATACCTGCCCTAACTCAGCTTCACTCTACGTTGCCAACATCGTTTGCCTCCAGCATGAGACAGTTTTAATAGGATTGCTTCCTTACCTCTCATGATGTCATCCAGACAGCTAAATATACCTCATCCCTGCCCAGGAAAGCAAACTCTCTCATGTCTCCTTATCCTGTCCTTCAAGCAGAACGCCTATCCATATACCTAAATTGGCTATCCCAACAAACAAACAATATTCTTACCTTCCTTGGTGTTCGTTCGTGTGATGTTCCCGTTGTCGGAACTCACATTCGATCGGGTAGCACTGAGAATGTATTAGATGTTTCCACAACAGTTTCCACGGAGTCTCTTTCTTCTTTCATCGTTTCTACCTTTCCATTCGTCTTCTTGATCGTCAACTTCGTTCCCTGCTGTCCAGCCACTGTCTGTTTCCCTTTTTGACCTGCGGACTCAAAACAGGAGGACTACTACGAAATCTCTTGTTTTCCTCGGTCAGTGCCGAATCTCCATCTTGCATCCTCAATTCTTCCCTAAGCTGTTGGTAATAGTTGCTCAATGGAGGGCATCTTGCTTCAATTCGTTTTTAGAGAGCGCGCAAAACAGGTCTTCCACAGAGCTAAGTACACGCAACACTGCGAAAAGCCAACTCAAATTAGCTTCACGTAAGAATAAGATCTCCTGGAGAGGAAATCGAATCACACCAGAACACATGGGATCTATTCTTTGGGCATTTTTGACATCATCGACAGTACTATGGAGGTTCTGCAGTAACTACAACTAACGTTGTCGCGATAAAGATTCTGCCGACTACATTTGGACTTGCCAGTGTAAATTTTCAAACGTGGGATTGAACTCTTGGAGTCAAGGTCCATCTGGATATACCCTTCCAGTAGGCTGTTTTGTTCTGGATAAAAGTATTCAGTTCTTCCTTTACTCGGAGGAAAGAACAAAAAACTCGGTGGAGTGGATGACTCCCAACTCAATCAGGAGCTACTGCGCAGCACGTCCGCACGGCCCATTAGCGGATGCTAATTTAAATCCATTACTGCGGGTTCTCTCTTGGAGAGATATCATCAAGATCCTTATTAATATCCCACTTATTAATACCTATCTTCCACTTATACCACTTCGATCAGGTCTCCCTCATTCTTCGTTAACAAGTGAATGCACTTAAGAGTCTTCAATATTTCTTCATCAGGAAGATTCTAATGCTATGTATTTAATTTAGTCATCCTACACTGAATGTTTTCTAACGAATTATGTCCATTCTGTAATATGGAGATACCAGAATTGTGCTGTATAATCTTAGGTAGGCCTTACTAATGATTGTAAAGCTTGAAGAGTCTTCAATCTTTCTTCCATAAGGAAGATTTCTAATGCTATTATTAATTTAGTATCCAACGCTGAATGCCTTTCTAAGAATTTATGTCCATTTTGTAATATGGGACCAAAAATTGAGCTGTATAATCTAGGTGAGGCCTTACTAATGATATAAAGGCTGCTGTATGACTCTGGACTTCTGTTGCTTTAACTTACTTGATATAAATCCAGTAATCTATTTGGGCCTTAGTAGGTACGCTTAGGGCATTGCTGTCTTGGTTTAAGTGCTGCTACCATAAACCCCAAAGTCTTTTTCGCAATCTGTATGGGGTAAGTTTCTAACATCATCTTAACTTATTTAAATGCTAGGTTATTGGACACTCCGAGCTTCAGGAACCTTGCATTATCTACATTGAACTGCATCTGCCCACTTTTTTGACCAAGAATATTAGTCTGTTTAAATCCTCCTGAGTTCCTAATATCAACGTTTGAATCAATTATCCTACCTATCTTTGTGTCTCGGCGAATTTGCTATATCCACTAGTAATTCTCTCGTCAAGGTCATTGATATATATTATATAACAAACAACGGGCCCAAGGACTGATCCTGGGCACGCCACTAGGAGTTTACCTGGAGTTTTTTACTGGAGAGAGTTCCGGGGGTTCAAACCGCCCCCGCGGCCCGGTCTGTGACCTGGCCTTCTGGTGGATCAGAGAGACCTGATCAACCAGGGTGTTACTGCTGCTGCACGCCAAACCAACGTTACACGCCACAGCCCGGCTGAGTCAGGAACCGACTTTAGGTGCTTGTCCAGTGCCAGCTTGAGACAGCAGGGGGTTCTGTTGGTAATCCCCCTCTATTGTATGCTGGGGAGGCAGATGAACCAGTCTCAGGCCTGACATTTATTTATGGTCTCTTTAACGTGCTAGTAGGTGACACCCCTGCTTTTCATTGGGGGGATGTAGCATCCGTCTGCCAAGTCTTTTGCTTTCGTAGTGGAGTGATTTTTCGTGTGCAAGTTTGGTACTTAGTCCCTCTAGGATTTTCCAGGTGTTATACATCATTTATCTCTCCCCGCTGCTTTTCCAGGGAATACAGTTCGGAACTTCATGTGGCTCCAGTGATTGATGGCTGTTTAATAATCCGTATAAGCTCGCGTGAGGTTCTCTGTACTTTTTTAGGTCAGCAATTTCACTGAAAGAGTGTCATCATGGGCGTGCCTCCTAGTTTTGATTGTTCTCATTATCCATACTGTCATTTTTCTAGCAGTATGCGATTGTTACAAGTTTGGTCCTTGAAGGTGAGATCCTCTCCGAACAGATTCACTCCCAGGTCTTTGACGGGTGTTTCACTCTATTGTTGTTGGCCAGAATTTGTTTTGTACTCTGATGAAGATTTAATTTCCTCGTGTTACCATATCTGAGTAATTGAAATTTTCATCGTTTGAATTCATTATGCTTCTGCAGCCCACTGAAAGATTTGGTTGATGTCTCCGCCCTGGAGCCTTGCAGTGTCTGCAAGGAAGACTCTGTCATGCAGATTCGCGGTGTCATCTGCAAGGAAGACACGGTGTGTGGCTGACATCCTTGTCTATGGGTCAGATTGGAGGATGAGGACAAGATTTAAATATGGGAGCGAAGTACTGTTCGCCTTGTGGAACAGAAAAGCTTTTAACCATAGCTGCTCCGACTTTACTCTGTTGACTTACAAATCTCTGTGTTCTGTTAGTGAGGAAATTATAGATCCAATCGACCTGACTTTTCTGCTTTTCCTTTAGCACGCATTTTGTGCGTATTATGCCATGGTCACACTTGTCGAAGGTTTTTGCAAAGTCTCGTTATATTACATCTGCAGTCTTTTTGTCTTCTAGTGCCCTCTAGGACCTGGTCGTAGTGATCAATAGTTTGGGGACAGACAGGGAGCGACCAGTTCTAAACCCATTGTTGCCCTGGGTTGTGTAACAGATCCCACTCGGATTTAACCCCGTTTATGGACCACTCTCTGCTTCTGTTGTGAAGCCATGACTCGATCCATGAGAATACTTTTCCCCCAATGCGATGAGCAGCCACTTTTTTTAACGTCTTGGTGCGGAAACTCTATCAAAAGCCTTACTAAAATAAGTAATATTATCAATATCTTTATCTGGTCATCTGCGCAATGCTTTACTGAAGAAAGTTAATAAATTAGTTAGAAAGACTGGCCTCTTGTAATCCATGCTGTGTATCTTTAGAACCAAGCTTTCTTATCGAGAGGGCTTCTTTATAATCTAGCTATATTTGACTCTAGTAATTTGCCTACAATGAGGTCAGCTTATTGGGCGGTAATTTGACAGGTAACGGACTTGTCCCTGCTTTTTAAAAATAGGAATTACATTAAGCCATTCTTCCAACATTATCAGACACTACACTGTTTGAAGAGATAAATTAAAAATATTGGTTAATGGTTCACAGAGTTCCATTTTGCATTTCCTTAAGAAACCTTGAAAAAACCTCTTCAGGACCCGGCGAGTCTATTTTGCTTCAGTTGTCTATCTGCTTCACACCATTTCACTGTGACTGTGAGTTTACATAATTTATCTTCTTCTAGCCCACTATTAATAATTAATTACTGGATTATGTTAGTGTTTTCCTTGTGTAAAAGCGGGAGAGAAATAATTATTTAAAAATCGAGCACATTTCATTCTCTTTGTCTGTAAGATAAGTGCCATAGTTATTTTTAAGGGGCCCTTTCTTATCTTAACTTTGGTTCTATACCTGGAAAAGCTTTTTGGGTTAGTTTTAGAATCCCTAGCAACTTAATTTCATATCCCTTTCAGCTTTTCTTTTCCCTCTTTTTAATGTCCTCTTATGTCAACATTTACTGTTCATAAGGTGACCCTCACCTCTTTTGATACGCCTACAAATTCCTTTCTTATGCCCTAGTAGATATTTGAGCCTATTATTCATCCATTTTGGGTCATTTCTATTTGATCTAATTTCTTTATACGGGATAAACGTTCTTTGAGCAGCATGTATAGTGTTCAGAAAGTTGTCATATTGATAGCTCTCTTCGTTACCCCAGTCAACAGATGATAAGTGTTCTCTAAGCCCATTGTAATCTGCTAAGCGAAAGTCTGGGACTCTTACTGAGTTATCGCTACTATCGTACTTCCATTCAATGCTAAATGTAATTGATTTGTGGTCGCTAGCACCCAGTTCCTCTGAAATTTCAAAATTTAAATTAACAAGGGATTCATTGTTTGCCAGAACTAAGTCAAGCAGGTTTTTTCCCCCTTGAGGTTCTGTCACAAACGCTTCAAAAAACAATCCTGAACTACTTCTAAGAAGTCGTATGATTCTAAATTCCCAGTCAAGAAATTCCAATCAATTGACTAAAGTTAAAGTCTCCTAGAATTACTACATTATCGTGCCTTGTGGCCTTAACAATTTCCTCCCATAGTAGTCTCCCTTGGTCCCTATCTAAGTTTGGGGGACGGTATATCACTCCTAAAATCAGTTTTTCATGCCCCTCTGAAAATTTATCCAACAGACTCTGTATGTGTTACTTCAGACTTAAAATACCCGTTTATGCAACAGTTCAAGCGATCTCGGACATACAATGCCACCCACCCCCCTTCCCGATACTTCTATCTACTTGGAACAATTTAAAACCTGAATATGACATTCTGCGGGCCCATGTCCCGATTTTTTGAATTAAACCAGTGTCAGTTAAGGCAAATACATCAATGTTATCTGCACTAGAAAACTAATCTCAACTCGTCCATCTTATCCCTAGCACTACGGCTATTAGCATATTAAACATTGAAAGACTCTCCTTTCTCTTTACCCTTCCTGCTCATTTCTGTTTTTCTATTAAACTATTACTGTCCTTATCACCCAGTGTTACGGGCTTTTCAATATCTGCCTCGTTCTGCTTTTTTACTAGTTCCCCTAGAACTCATAATATTACTACACTGGGACTTCACTGTTTTCCTCCCAAAACCCATACCACTAACTATTTCTAGTTTAAAGTTCTAACAGCTGCCTCCACTGCAGTTTGCCAGTGCTCCCACCCAAGACCTAGATAAGTGAACCCATCCCTGGCATACATGTCATTTCTCCCATAGAAGAGGTCCCAGTTGTCAATGAATGTTTACCCCCATTTTCCTTCAGTATTTGTCCAGCCAGCAATTGACACCAATTGCCCTGGACAACCATTTATTTCCAACTCCTCTCCTTGGCAAAAAACCAATATGACAGGGTTCCCACCCTTACTCCTAATTATTCTATTGCTGACCTATACCTGTTAATCAGGTCTTCACTCCTACATCTGAAAACATCGTTGCCTCCAGCACTGAAAACAGATAATGGGAAATTGCTCCCATTACCTCTCATGATGTCATCCAGTGGTTTAACAATATCCTCCATCCCAGCCCCAGGAAAGCAAACCCTCTGTCTCCTACTGCTGTCCTTCAAGAGAACGCTCTATCCATATACCTAACTTGGCTATTCCCAACAACAACAATATTTTTACCTTCCTTGATGTCGTTCGTCGTGACGTTCCCAGTAGTCGACTCAATTCGTCGGGTAGCACTGAGAATGTATTAGATGTTTTCACAACAGTTTCCAACGGGAGTCCCCTTTCTTCTTCATCGTTTCTACCTTTCCATTCGTCTTCTTGATCGTCAACTTCGTTCCCTGCTGTCCCAGCCACTGACAAGTTTCCCTTGTTGACCTAGGACTCAAAACAGGAGGACTACTACAAGTCTTCTTGTTTTTCCTCGGTCAGTCGCCGAATTTTCCATCTTCGCCATCCTCAATTCTTCCTTAAGCTGTTTTGGGAAAGTTGCTCGATAGATGGCATCTTGCCCTTTAGTTCGTAGAGAGCGTGCAAACAGGTCTTCACAGAGCTAAGTACACATCACCATTGAGCTAAGTACAGTGGTGTACTCTGTAATGTTGAGGTACAGCCCCTGGATCCATTATGTACTCTGTAATGTTGAGGTACAGTCCCTGGATCAATCATGTACTCTGTAATGTTGAGGTACAGTCCCTGGATCCATTATGTACTCTGTAATGTTTAGGTACAGTCCCTGGATCCATTATGTACTCTGTAATGTTGAGGTACAGTCCCTGGGTCCTTATGTACTCCATAATGTTGAGGTACAGTCCTGGATCCATTATGTACTCTGTAATGTTGAGGGTTTCAGTCCTGGATCCATTATGTGTTCTGTAAAGTGAGGTACAGTCCCCGGATCCATTATGTATCTCTGTAATGTTGTGGTACAGTCCCTGGATCCATTATGTATCTCTGTAATGTTGAGGTACAGTCCCTGGATCCATTATGTATCTCTGTAATGTTGTGGTACAGTCCCTGGATCCATTATGTATCTCTGTAATGTTGAGGTGCAGTTTCTGGACCCATTATGTACTACTGTAATGTTGAGGTACAGTTCCTGGACCCATTATGCACTTCTGTAATGTTGAGGTACTGTCCCTGAACCCATTATTTACCTCTGTAATGTTGAGGTACAGTCCCTGGACCCATTATGTACCTCTGTAATGTTGAGGTACAGTCCCTGGTCCCATTATGTACCTCTGTAATCCCTTGACTACCGTCCACAGGATGATTATGGGGTACATAATAAAGTTACTAAACTAACTACACGGTAGTCTTCTTCAGTTAAATACAGAGGCAGCAGGTGTAGTGAAGATGATGTAATCAGTCCATCAACCTTGGAGAAATACTAGTTGTGAGTGAGAAGGGCTGGTTTCCAGAGTGACCTGACTTCTTTCTTGTACTGGTGGATCCCGTCCCTTACAATATCTTCCAGATCCTCCACTTCACCTTCCACAGTATTTAAGACTCAGCTTCACATTGCTCCAGACCATGGAGCTGAACTCTTCTCTAGGCTCAGGGACTGACCACCTCATATATCCAAGGTTGATGCACTAATTACATAACCTTCACTTCACTATTGCTGTCTCTGACTGAAGAAATCTACTGTGTAGGCGAAATGTTTCAACAATGAAGGTACCCGACTGTTGCACATGTGTGTCTTTGCAATGGACTGGTGTTGTGTCCCTTGTATGGGACCCACCGGGTTATTTGCTATTATATACCTGGAGAGGGTTTCAAGGGTCAACGTCCTCGCGGCTCGGTCTGTGACCAGGCTTCATGGTGGATCAAGTCCTGATCAACCAGGCTGTTACTGTTGGCCGCACGCAACCTGACATACGAACCACAGCCCGGCTTGTCAGGTACTGACTTCAGGTGCCCGTCCAGTGTCTAATTGAAGACAGCCAGGGATCTGTTGCTAATCCCCGTTATGTATGCTGGGAGGCAACTGAACAGTCTTGGGCCCCTGACACTTATTGTGTTGCCTCTTATCGTGCTAGTGGCGCCCCTGCTTTTCATTGGGGGAATGTTGCAACGTCTGCCGAGTCTTTTGCTTTCATGGGGAGTGATTTTCGTGTGCAAGTGTATATTTTTATTTTCCACTTAATATTATATTGCCGATATCTTCATAAATAGCTAAAATAAAGATATCATGCTTTGTATTATCTGACCTTATATTATTTAGTTATGTATATAGGTAGGATGTGTTTTATTGAATTAAGTCAGGAACTACTCTGCTATCATAAAATAGTTAGGGTCAATCGGCCTTTTGGGTAGGTGTCTCATGAACCGAGTTTACGTCTGGCTTAGTAAGTTTATTCAGGTATACACAAATACAGTTATATAGAATTATCATACATAGCAGCATATGTGTAGAGAACCTAGGATAACCCAAAAAAGTCAGACAGTGACTTATTTCCATTGGGGTCCTTTTACCTTATTATTATAATATAAAGGTTATAATATTTTCTTATTATTCTATAATGAAGATAACATCTTATTATCATACTAAAAAGACTATCTACTACACCAAGGTCATTAAGACTATCTACAATACGAGGGTCATTACTAGGAATAAGGTAAAATTTACACGTATGTTACCTGGAGTTTACCTAAAAAATAGAAAATCATTCCTCTCCCTTTCTGTAGCTACATTCATCAGACACCTTTTGGCACTCTTCTTGAACTGGTTCATGCTATGACTGGCTTTGACATGTGCAGGCAGTCTGTGTCATTCCTTTACTGCTGTACAATAAAAGGTGTTTGAAGCCTGGCCACTGACTGTGGGTACTACAAAGTTGTGCTCTCTCCCCCTAGTACTATGATTGCTTTGGTTCCCAACCTTGACAAAACTGACAGCAAGATATTCTGGACATTGTTTGTGAGCAATTTTATAAACATGATTTATCTTCAGTTGTTTTACTCTGTCTTCAACATTCAGCATATCCAACTGCTGTAATTCATCCTGACCTACATGTTCTCTTGGTTCCAGCCCCAGGATGAATCTTACGATTTTGTTCTGGGTGATTTGCAGTCTATCTTTCAGTTTTTTTTGTCAATGCAGAGTACCATGAAGAGCAAGCGTAATCCATATGGACATTGTATAAGGGCTAGACATAGGGTCCTGCGAGCCTCAGTAGTAGACACTGTGCTTGTCTATACAGGAACTTCAGTCTGGCATTCGCTTTCTTTACTACACTGTTCCCTATCAATTCTCCTGACATGCAGGGTCAGGGGATTCCAATATTTTACTGATGAGCCAAAGGATGGATCCCCATTACCTGAACATTAAATTATTTACCCTTCCAGTTATGCTTCGTGCCAAAGTGAATGGCTTCATTTCCCCGATTATGATAGTTGTTGCTCTAACCATTTCGCAGGAACTCATTCCATTTAAAACTTCTATCTTGTGGTCTTTACTGACACTAACAGAGCACTGTCATCTGCTCAGTAGATTTCCACTTGACACTGATAGCATGTCATTGACACAACATAAGAATAATATAAGGACCCAAATACACCTGGGACTCCATCCTATCGTAGGGTTCTGAATTCCGTTTTGTTATTTTGAAATTGTCTCCTAGACCTCAAAGGCCTTCGATACTGTCAACCCAATAATATGTAATAAACTTCAAGCTACGTATAGGTTCGTAGATGGCTAAGTCCTACCTTAGCAACAGAACAAAAGTCAAAATCAACAACCAGAATCAGACCCCTGCGGATAACATGTGGAGTTCCTCACGGTAGTATTCTGGGTCCTTTTTTCTATGTTATGCCAATGATATGCCTATCAGTCAATGCAAAGCCTACGTATGCAGATGACAATGATCTGTATGTCAGGTAAAGACCCACAGTATCTGCTAAGGTTCTTAACACTGGTTACTAAGTCCTGCAGCAAATGTAGTTACCTGGAGTTTACACGAGAAGTTTCAAGGTCAACCCCGCGGCCCGGTCTGACCAGCCTCCTGTGATAGCGCTGATTCAACCAAGGTGTATTGCTGCTGGCTGCCCAATTATCCTAACGTTAGAGCACTAGCCCGGCTGATCAAGGAACTACTTTAGGTGCTTGTCCAGATGCAGCTTGAGACTGCAGGGGTCTGTGGTAATCCCCATTATGTGTGCTGGAGGCAGTTTGAACATGGACTGGGAGTCCCCTGCACTTATTGTATGGTCTCTTAACGTGCTAGACAACAAACTATCATTACACCTAGGGAAAACTGAAGCCATTCTCTTTGGCACGAAACATAAACTGAGAAGGGTAAATAATTTTAATGTTCAATGTAATGGTGAGCCCATCATTTTGGTTTCATCAGTAAAATATTTGGGAATCCTCTTTGACCCATGCATGTCAGGAGAATTGATAGGGAACAGTGTAGTAAAGAAAGCGAATGCCAGACTGAAGTTCCTGTATAGACAAGCACAGTGTCTACCTACTGAGGCTCGCAGGACCCTATGTCTAGCCCTTATACAATGCCATATGGATTACGCTTGCTCTTCTTGGTACTCTGCCTTGCCAAAAAAAAAAAAAACTGAAAGATAGACTGCAAATCACCCAGAACAAAATCGTAAGATTCATCCTGGGGCTGGGACCAAGAGAACATGTAGGTCAGGATGAATTACAGCAGTTGGATATGCTGAATGTTGAAGACAGAGTAAAACAACTGAAGATAAATCATGTTTATAAAATTGCTCACAAACAATGTCCAGAATATCTTGCTGTCAGTTTTGTCAAGGTTGGGAACCAAAGCAATCATAGTACTAGGGGGAGAGAGCACAACTTTGTAGTACCCACAGTCAGTGGCCAGGCTTCAAACACCTTTTATTGTACAGCAATAAAGGAATGACACAGACTGCCTGCACATGTCAAAGCCAGTCATAGCATGAACCAGTTCAAGAAGAGTGCCAAAAGGTGTCTGATGAATGTAGCTACAGAAAGGGAGGGGAATGATTTTCTATTTTTTAGCTAACATACGTGTAAATTTTACCTTATTCCTAGTAATGACCCTCGTATTGTAGATAGTCTTAATGACCTTGGTGTAGTAGATAGTCTTTTTAGTATGATAATAAGATGTTATCTTCATTAGTAGAATAATAAGAAAATATTATAACCTTTATATTATAATAATAAGGTAAAAATACCCCAATGGAAATAAGTCACTCTGTCTGACTTTTTTGGGTTATCCTAGGTTCTCTACACATATGCTGCTATGTATGATAATTCTATGTAACTGTATTTGTGTATACCTGAATAAACTTACTTACTTACTTACTTACTTACTTGCTAAGGTAGGACTTAAACCAGTCTACAGAACCTATACCAATAGCTTGAAGTTTTTTCATAATATATTGTGGTTGACAGTATCGAAGGCCTTTTGCAGGTCTAAGGTTACCATACCTATGAGGTTCTCCTTTGACATTTCAGTTCTCAGGTAATCCATCAGATTAATTAGGGAGGTGTCGGTTGAGTAAGATCTTCTAAAGCCCGATTGATAGCTATGGAGAATGTTGTCGTCATTAAGGTACTTAACTACTTGACAGTACACCGCCCTCTCTAGAATTTTTGATATTATACTGAGTATACTAACAGGCCTATAGTTGCTTACATCAGACCTACTATTTTTCTTGAAGATAGGAGTAACTCTGGCCTCCTTGAACCCATCCGGTACGGTATTAGTGGTGATTGATAGATTTATTATGTGAGCAATAGGGATTGACAGTTCAGAAGCACCATCTTTTAGGAACTTAGACGGGATGTTATCCGGGCCTGTGCTCTTAGTTGGGTTTAACCTGCTTAGTTCTTTTTGAATAAGTCATGATACATTATAGTTGACAATGTTTGGGTTACCCCTTTATTGGTTATAGTATGTTTGAAACTTATCAGAGTCTGTGTTAAAGGTATTTGATGCAGCTGGTAGTTTACTTACTAGTGTTGATGCAACACTAGTAGGAATTAAAGCAATTTGCCACCTTAGATGTTTCGTGGCATACCTCGTTATCGATAGTGAGTACTATGTTAGACCTATCTACTGGCTTATGGCTATACCCCAACTGTTTTGGTTGTTGCCAGAGCTTTCTGGGGTTACGCTTATACTCTTCAATTTTTGAGCAATAGTGCTTTGCCTTTGCTCCTTTTATAAGTCTCTGTACTCTGTTCCTCACCTTTGGAATTCATTTAGTGCTGTAATATCCTGTCTGTTTGCTTTAAATCTTTTTAGCAACTGGTCTCTGAATTTCTTATTATCTAATATCTCAGTAGTCATCCAGGGTTCAGTTCTTCGTTTAATCCTAACCTCTTTAACTGGTACAATATTATCAAGGATGGTAGTGAACATTGTTTTGAATTTTTCCCAGGCATCGTTTACGTCCGTGCAACTTGTTATCTCTGCCCAGTCACAATTGTGTAGCCTATTTACCAGTGTTTCTTTGCTGTAGCTTCTAGTTGACCTCATTTTTATTGTCCTGTGTAGGCCTATCCTATCCCTAGTGATTTTCCTAGTGCAGTAAATGATGAAATGATCACTAAGACCTGTGGTAATGGCGCCTGACTGACTAATGTTCTCAGAGCGGTTACAAAGTATGTGGTCAATTAGGGTGGCTGAGAACTGCGTGATCCGGGTTGGTGTATTAATTAGTTGAGTGTAACTATTTAAACCTAGAATTTGCTTATAACTTTTGCATAGCCCGTTATTTTGCTGCTGAAAACAGATATTGAAGTCGCCCAGTATTGTTGTCTCGCAATTGTTTTCAAGTCCGGACAATACTCTGGAAAAGTCTTCTAAGAACTGGTCCTGGGTAGGAGGGCGGTAACTAGTTCCTACTAAGATGGGTTTGGTCTTGGGAAGCAGCACTTCAAACCATAGAATCTCCAGTTTATTGTTATTTAAATCAGGTCTTGGGTTGCAAGCTAAGTCATTTCTAATGTAGGCACATACACCACCACCCTTTCTGTTCCTATCTAAGCGTTTTATATTGTAACCTTCTATTTTGACCTCGTCGTCAGTCACCGTATCATCTAACCAGGATTCAGAGATGGATATAACTGCCGCCCTAATTTTGTTAGCTAGAATCCTAATCTCTGCCAGTTTAGAAAGAAGTGATCTTGCGTTGACTTGAATAAAGTGAAGGCCTGTTTTCATAAAACAATCATAATCATCAATATATGGCAATGGGTCATATGTATTAAAATTAGGTAAATCAATGCCATCATTGTTAAAGGGTAACTGTGCCAAAGTGCATTTGTTACACACAAAGTGAATTCTGGCACCGTTACTATAATTGTACATACATCCATCATGCACCCACCACTTACACATTTTACATAAGGTGCCTTTTCTGTTTTTCATGCGTACTTTAGTACAGTGTATGCACCTGTTTGGTAGTGTTTGAGATAATAATGGCTGTATTGTCTCACATTGACCTATGTATGCATTACATATGGAGTTAAGGTTATCATTCCTAGCTACTAGACCGTCATTATCGCCGTCATTTATCTGTCTGTTTTGCCTCTGCACAATAATTTGAGGTCCTGGGTTAATTTGGATATCACCACTTAAGAGCGCTACAGTAAGAGCTGTGTGCCACTGTTTTTGTTTGGGTATGCGGTGTTGCCATACCTTGCGGCGATAGTGACATTTACTTTTCTGGTAGGATGGCAACTGTTGGGCTTTTACTGTCCAGGGTGCTGTTACTCCATTCACCTTTTCCAGCCCCCATGACTGATTTCTTTCTTCATGGAATTGAAAAAGACAGATAAATATAATTATGGCAGCCTGTACCCCCTAATGCCTGCCATTTTCACTCTTCTCTCTTTTACTCATATACAATAATATTTATTTCACCTAGTACACCTTAGTATCTGCTTTAGCAATCACCACTGAATTACTAGTAAATTTTCTTCTTCAAAACCCTCTTCACTGCTCACTTTTCCATTAACTTCACACACCCCTTTAGTTAACCCCTTATTGCACACTCCCCTTCCCGCCTCACTTCACAGTCCGATTTCACCTATTAACTTCTAACTCCTTTCCATTCTGGTAGACCAGAAAGGTTTAATCAACGGTTTTATCCTTCCAAATCCCCCTCAATTCCATTTATCGGGGGTTGTGTCGTGTTGTTGACTGCCTGACCTGGTCTGCTGACTTAGCCATTTTTAAAACACTGAGAGAAGTAAACGCCACCTACAACCTGACTTTCCTTGAGTTTATTGATATATTTGGAGTTTTCTGCTATGATTCTCTCACTGTACACTGGTCAGCTGAATATAGGTCAGCTACTAAAACATTAACCTTGACTGTTTAACTATTCACTTCTTTCCCACGACTGGCACTGAGGGATAACCGTCCTATAACCTTGGAGTTTTGTACTGTTGATTTGACGATGTCTCCTGTGTTTCCCTCTCGTTAGCACTGGTACAGGTGACATGATGGTGGTACAGATATGATGCTACTGTCAGTACAGATGAACGTCAGTAAAGATGAGAATTTCACTTCGCTAGTTGTACGTCTGGCAGTAGATGGTGTTTGGATGCCGGTCAGCCATGTTTAAATGCTCAATTCTTTCCCTCGTTTGGTACTGAGGGGAAAAAAGTCCTACAGACCTGTCATTTCCTTGAAGTTTTGTTGATCAGGTTTTCTGCCATGTTGTCTTCCCGTTGAATACTGGTGCAGTTGATATGGAGGTCAGTTATTTCATTGGTAGCATAGCAGGTGCTGCGCAACTTAACATTAAGATCGACAACACTTTAATTGCCAGACATAATGAGGGCAAATTCCTTGGCCAATACCTCGACAACAACCTAAATTTCAGCACCCATATCCAACACATAACAAAAAAAGTATCCAAAACGGTGGGGATCCTCTCCAAGATACGACACTACGTGCCGCAAACTGCCCTTCTCACACTATACCATTCACTTATATATCCATACCTCACCTATGCTATCTGTGCTTGGGGTTCAACTGCAGCAACACACCTAAAGCCAATAATAACCCAACAAAAAGCTGCAGTAAGAATAATCACTAAATCCCATCCCTGGCAACACCCCCCCACTCTTCATAGATCTAAACTTACTCCCTGTTCAGAACATCCACACTTACTACTGTGCAATCTATATCTACAGGACCTTAAATTCCAATATTAACCTTGACCTAAAACACTTTCTTGATAGTTGTGACAGGATCCACAGGCATAACACCAGACACAAACATCTCTATGACATTCCCCGTGTTCGATTAAACCTTTACAAAAATTCAATGTATTTCAAAGGACCTAAAATCTGGAACACCCTACCTGAAAACTCTAGAACTGCAGACACATTCATCACTTTCAAAACTAAAAACATCTCCCTGATCCACCCCGATAACTAACTACATGATAACCACCTGGTGGTTCACAATTACACTCACTCACCCACTGACTATAAACCCAGAAATGCTAATCTTAATCTTGAAATAAATCCTAACTAGTCATAAGTTTGCCTATGATACCCCAATATAGACACCTTGTATTGTGCCAAAACAAAAACATTCACATTGCTAAACTCACAAATTATGATGTAGTCACTTAGCCTTAATACCATAATCTGTAAGGAATTAATGTTAAGAATTAATCTAAGCCTGCTCGAAATGCCTAGCCATGCTAGGTGTCCTAGTGGCCCCCTCTGTAATTAGTATTTTATAACATGTAAACCACACAATACCCAAAACCTGTAAACCCCACATTGTAACCCTTATAGAGAATAAACTTGAATTGAATTGAATTGAAAAAAATAGTGGAAAACGTCTCATGTCTGGTTCACTTCTGGCAGCAGGTCTGGTACTTGAATGCCGGTCCCTCTTTTGTCATATTTAGTCCATTTCGTTGTCGTCACCGTCAGTTTTCATGTCACTATAGGTTCCTTGCATGTTGTTGCAGCAGTACTTGCAATTTGGCCATCACTGAAGTTCGGATAGGCCCAGGGGACGGCAAGATATAGGAGCAGCCTTGTTGCTTGCTTGCGGCTGCAACACCCCCTCATGGCCTGAGCAAGTGCCAGCCTACCTCTAGCCTTCGTAACATCTCGTTGCTAGCACCAGCCTACCTCCTTGGTAACATCTCATTGCCTGAGTGCGTACCAGCCTACCATCAGCCTTGGTAACATCTCATTGCCTGAGTGCGTACCAGCCTACCTCCAACCTTGATAACATCTCGTTGCCTGAGTGCCTACCAGCCTACCTCCAGCCTTGGTAACACTCGTTGCCTGATGAGTACCAGCCTGCCTCCAGCCTTGGTAACATCTCGTTGCCTGAGTGCGTACCAGCCTACCTCCAGCCTTGGTAACATCTCGTTGCCTGCGTGAGTACCAGCCTACCTCCAGCCTTGGTAACATCTCGTTGCCTGAGTGCGTACCAGCCTACCTCCAGCCTTGGTAACATCTCGTTGCCTGAGTGCGTACCAGCCTACCTCCAGCCTTGGTAACATCTCGTTGCCTGAGTGCGTACCAGCCTACCTCCAGCCTTGGTAACATCTTCCCCTCGAAGTTTGTTTTGATTCAAGTTTTGGGTAATAAATCGGTTCCGTTGGCGAGAGGGATCCTCTTTCTCGCTACACTCAGTATTTGCTAAGGACAACAGAATTCTGGACTTCGAGATTTTGATATTTACTAAAGTTGCGAGGTTTTCTGACGTTATAAAGTCAATCAGCGGATTTATCTGTGACCTCTACGAATTACCGAAGTCTTGATTTGAAGTGAGCCGAACTTATATTCAGTAAGAAGGGAGTATTAGGACTCCTATATTCTACTGAAGATCTCAGCTGTGGGTTTTGCTCCTATATCGTTAAAATTGCTTGTTATGTTTTGACAAATGTCACCCTCCATAGGCTAGCTTCTTACTGAGTGGATTATTGTACTCGAAAAACAGTGATTATTCGAGGACGGGTGTACTATTAGCCTTGTACGTATATAGTCGGTCTATAGCGAGTCACTTCGTCTGTGATTATGTGTATATATGATGAATATTACAATCCAGGAACAAGGTCTGTTATCCTGGGCGTAAGGGAAGCAATGGGCAGAATAAACACAGCTGAATGACTCTGAATTATATTTTCCTTCAAGTGCGATTATAAGTATTGACAAGTTTGTACACTATATACAGTTGAAAATATGTGTACAACATGGTAAATCAAAAGGCAAAGAAACAACCTGGAGACAGAATGGACAACCGTGTTCAACCAGTAGCTGGGTAAAAATGACAAAGGTGAGAATGTGTGTGGTATCCACATCACCTTCACAATTGACAGATTTAGAATATGATTGGCTGAACCTAGGAACTGATCTGACGATGGGGCCCCATCGTCCGACCCTTAGTTACCAGATTCGCTGTTGAAGGTAACTTCTTATAAGTGTGTTCACATGCTCCGATTAAATACTTACTCTTATGCATGCAACCGATGAATTACTTGTGACAATGAATGTACTTAAATATTCATAAATTGTATTATAAACTTAAGCCCTTAATATTATTGCACTCTCGAAAAATACATACTCTTTCAAACAAGATGAGTATTTATATACTTCTTTTATGACAAGTAAATATTAAAAATAATAATTATTTTGTCGATTAGTGTCTCCTGGTAATAATTTACAAAATCCTATTAACCTGAATCATTTATAGTAAAGCTATTTGACCGTGATCCAACACCCTTATTTAACTAAACAGAAGTTTTTTTTTATATTTTATTAAAACCATAACAAATAGACAATAGAACAAAAGAAAAAAAACCCTAAAGATGACAAATCTAACAATAACTCAAAAAACGTTACATTAGATATTGAACAATAACAAATAACATAACAATATAACAAATATGACCACTATAACCTACTATAAAATCAATACCGAAGCTTAAAAAAACTGTCCTATACTAGCTACATGTGATAAGTTAACTTTTCCGTAATAACATGCAAACCTATATTTACTCTTCCTCAATTAATCATCCGTGCTCTTAATTTACAAACTAGGAATAATAAAATACAAGTAACTTCATTATTTCATTAATGACTAATTCCCTTCTGCTCTAACACGGAAAGAAATATAGATTAATATTTTGAACAATGATTCAATAACACATCCACCGAAACCTACACCGAACATACAGTCCATGAAACTGCACGGCCCGCCTGCTCCCCAGGTTGCACATTAGCCTGATTTTACCCTGGAGAGAAGTCCATCCGGGGGTCAACGCCCCCGCGCCCCGTCTGAGAACCATGCCTCCTGTGAGTCAAGAGCCTGATCACAGGCTGTGGCCCCCCCGCTTGCAGCACGCAAACCAACTACGAGCCACAGCCCGGCTGATCCGGAACTGACTATAGGGCTTGTCCAGTCCAGCTTGAGACTGACAGGGGTCTGTTGTAATCCCCCTTATGTTGCTGGGAGCAAGTTGAACATCTCGGGCCCTGACACTTATTTTTTGTATGTCTCTTAACGTGCTAGTGACACCCCAGCTTTATCATTGGGGGGATGGTGCATCGTCTCCAAGTGTTTTGCTATCGTATGAAGTGATTCTCGATGCAAGTTCGGTACTAGTCCCTCTAGATTTTCCAGTTGTATATAATCATGTATCTCCTCCCTCCTGCTTCCAGGAATACAGGTTTAGAACCTCAAGCGCTCCCAATAATTGAGGTGTTTTATCTCCTATACTGCCTAAAGTTCTCTGTACATTTCTAGGTCGGCAATGTTCACCTGCCTGAAAAGCTGTTAGTGTGCAGCAAATCCACCTAGATAGAACAAGTGACCTGAAAGTCATCATCTGGCCTCACCAGTTTTTGAAGTTCTCATGATCCATCCTGTCATTTGTCTAGCAGATCATGATACAATGGTATGGCCTTGAAGGGAGAATCCTCCGACATATCACTCCCAGTCTATGGGGAAACCGTTGTGTTTCGCTCTATTTTGTGGCCAAATTGTTTTGTACCTGATGAAGAATTAATTTCCCCCCCTCATTTTAACCATACTCTGAGTAATGAAAGTTCTCATCGTGAGCTTCATATTTTTTCTCACCTGCATCCCCCACTGTAAATTTGGTTTGATTACGCCCGGAGCTTTGCAGTCTGCAAGGAAAACAACTGTCATGCAGATTCGGTGTCATCTGCAAAGAAACACGGTGCTGGTCTGACATCCCTTTGTCTATTCGGATATGAGGATAGGAACAAGATGAGCGAGTACATGCCTTGTGGAACAGAGCTTTTCCCAACCGTACGGCCTCGGACTTTACTCTTGTCTTGACGACTACTCTCTTGTTCTTTAGTGAGAAATTATAATCCATCGACCGACTTTTCCTGTTATTCCATTAGTAGCCACCATTATTGGGCTTTTTACCCAAGGGCACACTTGCGAAGCTTTTGCAAAGTCTGTATATATTACATCTGCATTCTTTTTGTCTTCTATGCATTTAGACCTTTCGATTGATCCAATAGTTTGAGACAGACAAGAGCGACCTGTTCTAAACCCATGTTCCCCGGGTTGTGGTACGGATGGTTTCTAGATGGGTGGTGATCTTCTATCTTAGACCCTTCAAAGATTTTATATATGGAATGTTAGTGCTATGTCTGTATTTTCTTTGCTGTTCTTTACGGCCTAAAAAAAAACTGCCCCCTTTTTGTGATGGCTATGACTGTTGTTTTTAGTAACTGTGGACGACCCCCCGTGTCCATGCTCCCTCCCATAGTGAAAAGCTCGTGATAGGCTTCTTGCAGTTCTTTGAGAAACACAGATTCATGATTCCTGGCCCTGGGCAATGCTGGTACCTTTTTCATTTATCCCTGGTCGAATCTTATCTCAGGAAAACATCGGATAGCTTGTTTCATCAAATATTGTGGCTCTCCAAAAAAATTCATTTTGATCTTCACTCTCAGTCCTGGTTTAGAACGCTTGCTAAAAACTGATTCATATTGGACTTATATTCACTCATTTCCTTGCTGTCATCCGTGTAGGAACCCCATCTTTTTAATAAGCCCAATCTGGACGTTTTCCGGCTTTTGATTTGGCATAGGAGAAGAGACCTTTGGGTTCTTCGATTTCATTTATATGGCATTTTAGTCTTCCCGCATTCCCTGACTCCTAAAGGATTCTTTTACTTAAAGATTCATGCTTGCTATTGCTCTACTGTCTCCCTACGCAATTTCAGATATATTACCTCTTTAGCCGCTTCTGTTTTAATTCTTTTTTCCGTCGCCTTTAAAGGGAGCGCCCTTCCTTTTCTCTGTTTACATCTACTCCCCTGTTTTTTCTTAGAGAATAACCTTGTGCATACATTCGAGTCCACCGATTAAATCTTTCTAGGCATAATTGGTCTTTTGCTTAGTATATCTTCCCAGCTTATACGTTTAGGACTTGTTACTGTCCCACTTTATGTTTTTTGTTATTGAGTTGAATTTGTGACTGCTCCCTCGAGACAATCTCTTATTCCGGTCGGCTCCGCGGCATACATGACCTGAACGCTCAATTATGTTGTGATCTAGTATATTTTTTTGATATGAACATTTCTTATCAAGCTCATTGTTTAGTGAAGATGATGTCTAGTGTAATTCTCCATCTAGTAGAGGCCTCTATTATTTGCAGGTTTGAAATTGATTTTTGTGCAGAATTTAAAAGCTCGCGTGAAGTGTGAGTTCATCAACTCCCTGAGTTATTACTGCAACAAAATTAATTTTCTATTTTCCTTCCATTTTAGTGCCTAATTAAATCCCCCAGACAAGATGTTTGTGCAGAATGAAGTTTTTCCCCAACAGTGGTCAATTTTTAACAGCTGCAGCTGTTCCTGGAATTGCTGATGTTGCATCCGGAGCTTGTAGACTACCACAATGACAGTTTTGGTTCTCGACCTTTACTGCAAAACTCCCTACATCATTTGAGCATTAGCAGTTCTTGTCAAACATGACTCTGCAATGTACAGGCCAACCCCCCCCTTTTGCCTGTTCAACTCTGTCACATCTGTATAGTTGTAACTGGATCCATATTTCGTTCCAAGTTATCCTTTATGCGGGTCTCCGTGAAACCGCGAACATTGCCTTTGCCTCTCAAGCAGTCAACGGATGAAGTTTTTTGTTGTTTGTTGCTGGCTTTAGACCCTGTATATTTGCAAAAAGAATGTTTTATCGACTGTGGTATTTGTTGGTACATTACACATAGTAACCTACAATTAAATTAGCTCAACATTTTCAATAATGGCCATACGTAAAACATTCTACCCAATTTTGCCTAATAAGAGCCGTTTGAATCAAAGGAACTTCCACAAATTAACATAATTTCCCTAACTCTAAGCCTAGAATTCCATCAGTATTATAACTGTCTAATCCCCACGAAACTTTAACCATATACCCCTACCCATATTCGATGGTGTACATGACACAAACCTTGTATTAACCATCCAGAAAAAGAACAAAAAAAAGGAAAACCACTCTTTACCTTTAAAATTCAGACATCAATTTAACCATTCAGTTCATCCATATAAATCATAATATAAAGTATATTTGTCACATTCACCACAATCACTTCCACCGTCATTATACTATTACGTCAACTCAAACCACGAATAATTGGATTCAATCTTACAACGTTCAGAGTTCCCGTAATTACTTAAACACCATACTTATTGCCATCAGCTAGACAAATTAAAAAGAAAAACAATACTCAAATTTATCAAAACACACTAGGCTTCGATTGGCACCAAATCAAATGGTGCTTACAAAAATAACATTGTAAATTAAACTGAAAC
Organism: Cherax quadricarinatus; assembly: GCF_026875155.1. Taxonomy (NCBI): domain Eukaryota; kingdom Metazoa; phylum Arthropoda; class Malacostraca; order Decapoda; family Parastacidae; genus Cherax; species Cherax quadricarinatus. Next base: position 64,660,933 of record NC_069411.1, on the reverse strand, counting down.
ATAAAAAGCCATTTTGTACATTTACACATTGTAATCAAAAATTGTAAATACGCAAGAAAATATATTAATATCATTGAATATGTTCATATACAAACCATTAAAGGTAATACAAGAAAGTAAATATATATATATATAATAGATATATAATATATATAGATTTATATATAATATATATATATATATTATATGTGTGTGTGTGTGTGTGTGTGTGTGTGTGTGGTGTGTGATGAAGTTTGAATAACCGACAAGTTGAAGATTGAACACTTATGCCAGCATATGGAATCTTATTCAGGAAAAACGTTTCGCCAAAAACACAGTGGCTTCATCCAGCCCAATACAAAGAGGAAGGCGTAAGGAGAGGAGAGAATAGGTTAATCATTCCCTCAACAACCAGGAGACGATGTGTTCATCCATCAATCTTGTAGAATGTACAGCATAGGGCCGTAGACGTGGCTTAGATACTGTATGAGGTGAGTGAAGCACAAGGCGGGGCCATAGTGGTATCATCCCTAGTCGAAGTAGTCGTTCACGTTGGACGAAAGACCTACTTCGACAGTGGATGTACCACTAAGACCCCGCCTCCGCCTGCTCACCTCAACCTCACTACAGTGATATAACCACGTCTACGGCCCTAGCAGTACATTCTCAAGATTGGTACGGAACACATCGACTCCAGGTTGGGACTGATACCTCATCTCCTCCTCTCCTTACCCTTCCTCGTAGTATTGGGCTGATAAGCCATCTGTTGTGGCGAAACGTTTTCCTGAATAAAGATTCCCCATATGCAGCATAGTGTCTCAATCTTCATATATATATATATATAATATATAAATATATAATATAATATATATATATAAATAAATATTATATATATATATATATATTAATATAAAATATATATAAATATAATATATATATATATATATATATATATATATACACATATATCCCTATACACATACCATGCATAATATCTATATATATATATATATAAATATATATTATATATATATATATATAATATATCTATATATAAAATATAAAATATATTATAAATATATATTATAAATATATATATATATATATATATATAAATATATAAATATATAATATATATATAGTTAATAAATCGACAATTCCAAATATAACTGTATTGTACTTGAAACACTCAGAACAAATATTGTTAAAATTCACCCCGGACATACCTCATATAACATTCATAAACAAACTCATCAGCTAACGCCATATCTAGGAAACCGCCCATTTTCATTCCCCTTACCTGCCTTTTCAACTCCCTAAATCCCGTAAAGTGAAATTCCGTAACCCTCACTTAAATCCCTCTCCCAGCTACCCCCATACACCTCCTTATTCTACACTTATGTCCTATAAAAAGTTGCTGATAACGCATTTAACAATTCTTTCCACATACGACGTTCGCTCCTCTCATAGCCCAAGACATATAGAATATAATCCGTAATTATATACCCTACCGCTTTCTCTACATATTGATTTCACTACCCACCTATGTCTAAGCCTATAACCCTCAACACCTGCAACCCCCCCCCCTCCCACAACCTTATTACCTTACCCACCAAACCTCTTATTATTCAATACATTCGCAAAAATACACATATGGAAAACAGTCCATCGCCACAAGCCTTTGTCATATCCCCATCCCTCCCGTATTCTCTTATGGAATAAAATCATTCCAGACGGTAAGATCCATGTAAAAATCTATACATAACTTCTCGTACTTTAGGTTTTAAACCAATTTTTGTTCAAAACACGCCCCCCAATTAATACCCAATCATACAGTCGTATAAAACCCTTCTACTAACCACCGCTACCACTGCCTCTAATTAAACCATCCACCCCATCAAGGTTTTCCCAATTTAATATGTGAAGATCTCTCATGTTTTATGAGGACTCTAACATTGCCTCACCTAATATGAACTCCTACCACCCACACCACACCGTTGCAATAACCTTACGTATCTTATGAAGCCGCCTTCCTCGCCCCCCCCCTCCCCTTATAACTACGTTTCAAATACACACTCAGAATCCTCTTTTCAACAGCTATCAGACCCAGCCCTCCTCGCCATCCGGGAGTGTGACAACCGCTCTACCTAACCATTCGCTTCCAGTACCCCAAATGAATCTAAAAACGCGCTTTAGTAACCTTTGTATCTCCTACAAGTATCGATATATTATCTGCTACATCCAAAGTTTACTATAAAAAAGACATTTCCCCGTTGTAATCACTCTTTTGATGCCAAGTTTAAGTGTGCAGCTCGTAAACCACTATCGCTGTCAGTACACACCGCCTACAAAACCACTGAATTATTTGTTGTTGCTAACTGATATCACATACAATAGTGATCCCACATATCAGAATTGGTCCACCTTTTTCCACCTTTCAACTACTTCACATTCCTCACTTAACCCATCCCCTCAAGATCCATATACTTCGTTTTCTCCTATTAATTGACATCCAGAACCTATTTTCAAAAAAAAACGTTTACTAACTTTTTTCACCCGAGCAAACCCCCTGTTACCACCCTATCCTAAAAATCGTTTGTGTCATCAACATAACCAACATGCCAGCCCCCCCACCCCCATTTTTTCGTCCCAACATCCCATTAGCTGCTAATACACCCTAAATCCTCTATAAAAGATCCTGTCCCACAACACCCAAAAAGATATGTGAAAGGGACAACCTGACGTAGGACCCCTGCCTCATCTGAATTGTTTTCTCCTAACCTTTGTCATCCTTCCATTACCTGTCACCCGAAAGGTTGCATCATGATTACAGTAATTTGGCCCATGATATATTCCTCTCCAAACCCCTGCCATCTCATAATCTTCCATAACGCTTCCCGATCTACACTATCATATGCCGCCTCCCAATCTGATAGCCAACACACCCCACCCCATCCCCCTCCCAATTTTTACTCTTTCTACACTAAATCTTCTAATCAAACCGACTCGTGCCGTCATACTTAACCTTCCCGGCCACCCCATAGTGTCCTTATCACCACTATAACCCAGACTGTTTTGAATTCTGTTTAGCTAAAATTCTTGCAAAAATCTTATAATCACCACACAATAACGAAATAGGCACGATAGTCTTTGACTGTTAATGCTCACCCTTAGGCACTAGAACGACCACAGCCAGCTTTTGCTGTGTCCCCCTAAAACCCGATCCCGCTTAAGATATTGAATTAATCTTACAAACCCTTTAAAACGCTCCAAATTTGAAGATAAAAGTCACGGGGCAACCCATTAATTCCTGGTCCTTTCCTAATTGCGCCCCGGATAAAGCATCCCATGTCTCACACTTCCGTAACCGCCCTTCCAAAACGAATCGATCATGCTCTGTATAACTCACTATCTGCACAAACCTTCCAATTGAACATGTAATGCTATTTCGCTTATTCCCACACTTTGCGGTTTTTCTTAACCCAAGCATCAATCTACCCACGCATACCCTCAGTCGTCGTCCAACACCTGATCCTCTTTAAACCCTTACATACCGACCTGAACATTCAACCCCATTAACTCCATTGCCTTGCGACGTCTGTGTTGACTCCGCAACACACACGCCGACGGCCGATCTCCCCACAAAACCTCCTCAATCCCGCCCTTAAGCCTTTCCCCATCAAACCTCTCATTTTGTAAATTCCGGATATTTTCCTTCAAACTTTCAATTTCAATAACAGGATAATTAGCATTAATTTGTGCATAACATTCGCGCAACTGCCCCTCTAAATATTTTTGAAAACCGTATTGTAACTGATTATATCTCGTCCCTCGATTAATATAATATTCCTTAATACGTTTTTTAGCTATCGTTTCCCACCAATTAACCATGGCAACATCCCCTGGTGCTTCTACCACTAAACGATCCCACATATGTCCAAAAGACAAAAGACTATCCTCTTCCTTTAATAACTTTACATTCAATTTCCAAAATGATGGACCCCTCCGAGGCACACCCTCAATATCCACATCTATTACAACTCCTCTATGATCCGAAAAAACCACATCTATCACATTCACCCTCCGCACAGTAACCGCACAAGGCACGTACATTCGGTCCAACCTCGCCGCATAACCTCGTTTAATGAAGGTATGCTCTACCATCCCTCCCCCCCACACACATCCTTTAACCCCACCCCGGTCAATATATCCCCCAATATACCCAAACAACACCCCGCACCTCTAGGCTCCACATCTTTACGACGTATCACGCAATTCCAATCTCCGCCTATTATTGCAACATTCGGTAAACCACGTAAAAAATAGACCAGTACGTCCTGAACAAATTTAGTTTTAATACTCACGTCACCCTCAGCCGGGCCATATACACATACTAAACTAATGGGAACCCTACCCCAGGTTCCATCCACTCTAATTACCCTCCCCTCCCCCCTTCACTACGCCTTACTATAAACGGGCTAGTTTCCTTTACCAAAATGGCAGCCCCACCTTTCAAACGTGTCGCATGTTCCATGTACACATTATAACCACTCATATCCAACTCATAACCAGGCCTAAAATTATGTTCCTGTAAGAATACCACATCCACACCAAGTCGCACCAAATACTCATTAAACCACTTAAGCTTCCTCTCAGCTCTCAACCCGTTAATATTTATAGTAAAACACTTGAATTCAACAAATGGGTTTTCCTTTTGTCCCCGGCATTGACTTTACCCAGTTCGTTTTGCAACACCTCTGTCCCTCCCCCCTTTATTGGGAATCACCTTTGCAATCCCTTGATCCTTTGGTTCACCATTCCCTCTCTGCTGTACCTCCACCCAAGACTTTTTCCCAGGGCGTTGGCAGGAGTGAGCACATCATCAGAATCCGATGATGCTGCAGTCCTCTTTCGTGTCCCGCCCTCCACCTGCATTTTGACATCTGAAGCACCGTCCTGATGCACCTCCACCTCTACTGCATGCACCTTCAATCCTTTAGACTCTCTCGTCGACAAACCGTCATCTCCTGCCATACCATCATTCACAGCCGTCCCCAGAACTAAGCCTGGGTCTTCCACCTGATCTAGGACCGATTCCTCTAACAAGACATCCAACGCCTTTACCAAAGACGCCGCCACTTCTTCACCCATATTAGGTAGTCTCTCCTCAAAAACCTGATGTATGTCCAAAGACTGAGATTCTCCTTGTAGCGTTACAACTGGCGATTCGAGCTCCTTTTCTTTGTCCACCTCCTCACTCCATGACAACCGTTGTTGGGGCGGTGTAGCAAGAGACTGTTCTCGCTCATCGCCTACCTCGCCCACTGGCTGCTGTTGCCGTTGCTGTTGTGCCGGGTACCCACTTCGTTTCCCACACTGCGCCGCGATGTGGTCATATGACCCACATAGCCGACACGTACGTTGTTGCCCCGCATACGTTACATAGACTTGAGTCCGTAATTCCTTCAACACAACATATGAAGGAATAGGGTGTCGAAGAGTCATTTTAACAGTATATGTACCTTCCAGCGCACCTGCATACGGTCCAGTTGCCCATCTCCCTGCTGTGGCTACGTGAACCGTCCCATAAGTACGCAGTTCACTGCTAATATCAAAATCAGTCGCCTCAAAAGGCACATTCCTGATTTTCACCCAAGTGTAATGTCGAGATACATCATGGAGTCGCACCGACACAGCTGTATTAATCGGTATGATGGTCTCCTGATACTTGTCGACCACCGCCTCGTAGACTCGTGCAGACGTCATTTTAACGAAGATTCTTGTCGTTCCATTGAGTGCGACACCACTTATCTCCTCATTTGCTATACCATAGGTATCGCGAATGATCGCTGGTAACAATAAATCCATGTTGGATCCCGTGACAGCACCACGGATCATCTCAATGCAGACAGTGTTGATTCTTCTTCTGCTATTCAGCGCCATGTTGGAGAAAATAAAGTTTTCCACCAACCAACGCTAGGGCAGCTCAATCAGGTAAACTGCGAAAAACAAACCAAACAGGGGCGCGCGCTCGCCCCAACACGGCTCGGGGCGATGAGGACAATCCCCAAACTCATATTAAGTTTCATGGGTCCAGTTTTCCTAAAAAATTACCCAAAATTTTTGTAATTTTTGACCCAATTTTGGAAAATTTTTCCAAACTTTAATGTAAAAAAATATTGATATATTTTGATAAATTAAAGCCCCTTGCTGATTTAAATAACACAAAAGGGTTAAAATTTGACTCCTTTTTTGTTTAAAAAAGATCTTTTGATGATTTTTTCCAAGTTTTCCTACCAAAACCTTGATAATTACTTTTACCATTCCTTGTATCATACATTGGGTTTTTAAACCCTTTTTACCACCCCGCACAAAAATATTTATCCAAACACAACTTTTGCACATCATCCTACTTTTCCCACGCGGTGGTTTCCCATTTTTTTTTCTGCCCAAATCACGGGGTTTCTACGGTCCCACTAAGCGGCGCAAATCCCCTTGCTTCCAGGGTTGGGAGAAAAATGTAAACCTTGGGGCCGTCACCCCCTTCACCACAATAAACAAAACAACATTTTCAACCTTTGTTTTTTTAAACCCTTTCCCAAAACTTTTCTCAAAAAAATTTTTTATTTTTTTTGGATAGCTTCATTTACATGGTGGGAATACAGGGACATTTTTTTTAAAAAAAAATCTTTCCCTTAGCCTGGAAATCATATTTTTATTGATATTTAAAAATAAGCTAAAAGCAGTAATGGTTGTATGTTTGCCACATATTGTACATGTCACGTCAACCCTCCCCACACATTTCCGATCAAAAAGGGTGATATAAAGTGTAAAGCATTGCGGGGAAAAAAGACCAAAGACACTTAAAAAAATTTCTCACTCACCATAAACCATCGATTTAAATTTCAAACCCTCAACCATCCACCTCGTAAACAACCACAACCCCCACCTCAACCCAGGGGGGCCTCAACACCCCCAAGGCCCTTTTGTTTTTTCCCCGGGGTTTTCCTAGGAATTTACTCTATTATATACAATAATTAACTTACGCAGCATGTCATTCCGTATAATACATTTTGAACATGGGTACTTTTTTTTTTATTTTTTTTCCAAATCTGGATTTTACGAATAAAGGTGCATCTGAATACAGATTTTCTACGTAAAGAGTAAAAAGTTGTATTTTTTTTGGCTTTCTGTTGTTTTTTTTCCCTTTTCAGCCATGAGTCACAGTAACCAATCTTCGAGAATGATGTTTTAAGATTCAATTCAAAACGTTTTAATCGGGGGGCTGTCCCCCCAAATTGGGGGCATTTCTTTTTTGCTTTAGACTTTCATATATAGTTTGTTTTTTTTAAAAATATATAAAAATGTTTTCTAATTTCAAAATTTTTAATTTTGGGAAGGGGGGGGGAGGCATCTTTTGTTTCAGCTTCATTTTCCAAACATGGAGCTACGATATGGTTAAAATGACCATAAATTTTTTAAAGGGGGAACCGTAAGCCAGCGGGAAACCTCGGTCAATGACCAAAAACTCCAAAGGGGGTCATCATCTGACTAAACCCCCCACAAAACTTTTTCCTGTTTCCTGACAACCTACCTAACCTAACCAACCCAAAAGGGGCGAAACCCTTTTCTAGGCTTCATACTTCCGCCTTAAAATTTTTTCCCCAAGGCTGATGGTTTATTACTCATTTCACTTTGCAATTTCTTGCGCCACAATACATTCTTCGATTTTAATTTGAAAAGCAACCCCGTAGGCAAAACATTCAACAGTAAAGACACCTGTTTACGTGTTCTTACTATCATTTTTTAAGATGTATAAATCTTTTTTAACAATTAAAATTTAAAAGAAATCTTGGGAAAAATGGAAAATCTTTTTTTTTTATAATAAATTTTTTTAATTTTTTCAATTTATTGAACTTTTTTTCCGTTTCAATTGGAAAATAACTACAAAAATACAACAAAATATGAAAACATATTTTAAACTCACATCAAGTTTCAGGTATGAATTTTTAATCCACCTTTGGGCATTTCAAAGCTTTTAGGGATAACCCCCCCCCCCGGGGATCCCACCCACACATCACCCAACACCATGGTACTTTGCTAGGGGTGAAAAACATTCCAACGTTTTTCCACCCCTGCCGGGATCAACCACGACACTCTATATGAGCCACCTTAACATGTTTTTTAATTATCATGAGTTAATTGAATCCTCAACACTAAACTTTAAAAAGAAAGCGGCACAATGTTAGGACGTGTTTCTCTTTCTATCCAACCTCTCATGATAACACAGAATCCCCTTTTCCCACTGGTTTTTATATTTCAAAATCTGATAAACGTTTTACTTGTTGACGGCTGAAGAACATTAACAAGTTCAGGTGCCCCTTTTAATTTTATTAGAAATTCCTGAAAATTGGGTTTTATTCGTTTCCTTTTGATAACCTGTTCTACTGGGTTTTTAAAATTCCAACACTTGATTTTCCAGAGAAGGGTTTTTTTTGTTAAAGGCATTGAAGTGTTCTTTGACACTTTTTTAAACTCGAAACAATTCATAAATTATTCGGGATTAATAACTAAGTACATTTTCCAAAGGGATGCATTGATATTTATATGGGCTCTGATTCCTCTTATTCCCCGGATGAATTTAAAAGCCAATTTTTCTTTACCCCCACAGCATTTTTTCCTAATTGAAATAAAGTATTTTTGAGTATCATTTTTTTTAATGTTGAGCATTTTATTTAAAAGGGGGGAAACTTTTTTAAGGTTAAGGCTGTGGTGGTGTATTTTTTTCGACTCTGGTATACCTGTAGAATGCATCTTGTGATCATCCTCAAACTATTTATGTTGATGTATTTTCGTCAAACGAAGCTTGCAAGTTTTATTGTCAATTTTATTAAATAAACTGTTTTATTTTTAGTTACTAAAGAATTTCTTTTTTGACCAGAAATTAGTCACAATTTTTGACGTTATGTTAAATCCGTGTAACGTAATGTTTATGTTCGTGTAACATGTGTGTGCCTTCAAAAGCATAGTAAAAAAAGTGGATTGTCATGTATTCGAAGTCTAAATATTTTATTGTTTTTTTCTTAAACGCAAGTCAGTCTTGCATAGAGAAACGTTTGGAAGATTTTGACCTGTGTGTGTCCCAATTCGTCTTCGTTGTGGAAAAACTTAGAAAAAATTAGTGTAAAATTTTCAGATTTTTTCCATAAAAAAGGAAATTGGGCTATCACAGGTCTTAATCAGTCCAAATTTTTCTCACTATAAAAATGGCTTGCTTTTAAGGAATAAACAGTAGTAATAAGGAGTACAAAATAAGATACGTATTTTGTTATTGCTTTCAAAGCATACAGGTGTTAAGAGCCTCTGAACAGTTGTGATGAATGGTTTGAAAAAACGACAAGTTGAAGATAGAGACACTTATGCAACATATGGGAATCTTTATTCAGGAAACGTTTCGCCACACAGTGGCTTCATCACAGTGATGAAGCCACTGTGTGGCGAAAAGTGTCTCAATCTTCAGCCTCTGAACAACTTCAAACTTGTTGTACTGATGTATGATTTTACGAACTAGGTCTCTCGGAGACCTTCTCAGTTCGGCTTCAAACCTGTGATTCGCATTGGATGCTTTGAATTACTTTCGGGCTGTATATGCCATACTTTGCCAAACACTGGAATTAATGCACTATTGCTGTTATAAGCATACTTATTTTGACTTATTATTACTTTAATTATTATTGTTATTATTTTAATATTATTTTTATTATTATAATTACTCTGGTGAACAACCAAAATGCTTCCGAGATCAGAGTAGCAATTTACAACTAATTTTAGGTCACTGATAATGAATATCATGGTTAAAATTGCTTGTTAGCTCTACTTTTCAACATAGACCTACGTGTCACAACAGGTTCCAACAGGCTTGTGGCAGTGTGTTTCTTACCACACTCATAGTCTGACTGACCTTCATTATTCTTCCACCAGTGTGTTTCTTACCACACTCATAGTCTGACTGACCTTCATTATTCTTCCAGCAGTGTGTTTCTTACCACACTCACAGTCTGACTGACCATCATATTGTTCCAGCAGTCATTGAAGTGGTTTGTGATGTCCAAGTTATATTCTGAGGTGAAAGGTTGGTGATTTTCTTAGTAGTAGAAGTAGTAACAGTAGTAGTAGCAGTAGTAGTAGTAGTAGTAGTAATAATAGCAGTGGTAGTATTTTAATGCTATTTTTCTTATTCAAAATTTCTGCAAATGACGCCTAGGTAAGAATGTTTAACAAGCCCAGGCACTCATCTGGCTGGCACGAGTCCATATCTCTCCTCACAACAACAACAGCAGGTCACTCAGTGTTCCCGTGAACACACACGCTAGTGGTATTACTACTGCTGGTAGTAGTGGTGTTTATGGTGATGTTGATAGATTGATGGTGGTGCTGGAAGACTAGTGATGGTATTTATGGACTAGTGGAAGTGTTGTTTACTAATATTAGTGCTGAAGACTAGCGAAGGTGATAGAGAAGATGGTTTTGCTGGTTGTGCTTATGGTGATCTTTCCTTACAACATTCAAGCCAAGATTGGTATGTAAAATTATCGAGGTTCTGTAAAATATTTATTATGATAAGCGTAGATTTATGTGAATTCATATATACCCGAGTTCAGGATGAGCATCACATCACACAGTAGGAAGCACATGAAACTATCAATGCTCAAGAACGTGATATAACTTATCCTGTGCTCAAGAACGTGATATAACTTATCCTGTGCACAAGAATGTGATAATGCGCTCTTGTCGCTGCGATCTTGTATTCTGATCCTTGGAGTTACTACGTAATATAACTGGTTATATCTGGTTTACTGATAGGCTAACCTAACTTAACTGAAAGAGCATATATTTAAAAATTAGCCAACCTTATAAAAGAACAACTTTTTTTTCTTAAATAGAGAGGCAGTGTGATGACTATTTCAGTTGACGATAAGTTACAGCATGTCTTCGCACAATCCCTTGTTGGACAATTTGAAATAATGTAAAGGGTTTCTCGTAGTGACACCGAATATTGAGGATATATAAACAATTACCATGATCATTTTGTATGACAGGGCCTTTTATTGTTAATAATAATAATAATAATAATAATAATAATAATAATAATAATAATAATAATAATAATAATAATAATAATATCTTTATTTCTATAAGTACATGTACAAGGTGTACAGTCCTAGCTGACATCAATAACAAACTGCTATATAGAAAGCTGCTTGTTATGCAGAGCATTTCGAGCAAATTAGGTCAATTTTGTCCCAGGATGCGACCCACACCAGTCGACTAACACCCAGGTACCCATTTTACTGATGGGTGAACAGGAACAACATGTGTCTAATGGAAACACATGCTAACGTTTTCCAGCCGTCCCGTGGATCGACCCCCTGTTCTGAGTGCATGAGGAGAGTGCGCTACCAATCGAGTAACTATCGTGTAGTTACTTGCGAGTGGGGAGACTTACGTTGTTCTTGCCCTTGAGGTGATGATAGTGCCTTGATTCTGAGAGGTTATTAGATTAAATCACGTTACTTTTTATGAGATAATGATGAAAAAAGTCTGTGAGAATATGTGCTCCCTAGATAAAGACAAATGCAGTATAATGTGCTCCTTTATTGACATCAGTTCGCCCACAAAGTGGCTTTTATCAAGTCACAAACAGATCTACTTGCGGAGAGATTGCATATATGTGCTTATATATTGTGAAAGTAGTGATGTGAAAATATATGACGTAGGATAAGTTGGATTTAAAAATGAAGCCTACTAAACTTGAATCAGTAGGCCAGCTACAATGTTTCTCCATACTTTGTAGATGAATGGTTCAAAGAACCGACATGTTAAATTAGACACATGTGCAACCTTGGGTATCTTATTAGGAAACTTTCGCCACACAGTGGCTTCATCAGTCCATAAAAAGGAAAAAACTTGAAAACGGGAAGAATGAAAATCATCCCCACCTTGAGTCGATTGGCAGCCCATCAATCTTAAATAAATACAAGATTGAGGACTACCACATCGACTAAAGGCTGAGGACATTATCTTTTTCTCCCCTGCTCTTCAATTTATCCTTTGAGGGACTGATGAAGCCACGTGGCGAAACTTTTCCCAATTAAGATCCCCAAAGATTGCACAGTTCAATTTAAAAACTTCCCCATATTTTCAACCTTTGTTATGTAGATAAAAAAGAAGCTTCAGGGTAAGATTTCAGATATCGAAAAGCCATTTTTCGGGGTTGAAATTATTTGATATAAAGATTAGTCTGATTCCAGACCCTTTCATGTTTAAGTGTTTCACTGTGTGCGGTGTTCCTCGTTTTTTTCCTCCACATATATATGGCACTGCACAGGCCACTGACCAAAACTACGGGTCATTTAAAACCAACTTTTTCCCACCCAAATATTTTGTCAAAATTTAGCTTAAAACATACCCACCTAACTATTTCACGTTAGTATCCAATATATATATATATATATATAATAAATTATATATATATAATATATATATATTATAATATATATATATAAAAAATAAATATAATATATAAATCACCCGCCAGGGAAACCGGGGGGCCCAAACAGTTCCAACACCTCTGTCCCCAACTGGGGAAACCCCATTGATTGGGGAAACTCAACTTTAAAACAAAAATGCTTCCCACTGGCCTGCTGGGGGTTACACGGAAAAAAGGGCCAAAAATTAAAGAAAGGGGTTAATCCATTTTTGGGGGAGATTGCAGAGACACTGAATCGAGATCACAAGTTCATCAACTTCCTGGGCTGGTTGTTTCTGACGAAATTAAACCTTTCTTGTTTGGGGGCAAAAACTTTGTGCACTTAAAAAGAAGGATGGAGGAAAATTTGGCCTATTTCGAGGCAAAACTTTTTTTGCTCCTCGTTTCCCCAAACTCTGTCCGAACATTCGCACAGAGGGAGCCATGAACTTCAACCAAACCAACTTGGTTTTTTTCTCTCAAAGGGAATGAAGCAGCAGTTTTTTATGAAACAAGGGGGATATCAACAACCTGCCTGAGGGCAATGCAGTGTAAAGTTAACTTTAAAAGCATTTAATTCCCTAAAAGAATGTGTAAAGCAGGTACAAGAACATTTTCCCTGGGCCTTTCCCCCTTTTTTTTCAGCTGGATATACAAGGAAAATGCCCTGTTTGGAGGGGCCCGAAATCAATCATCAGAGGGGGTCCACAAGGGAAACCTCTTCAAAAATTTCTCTTCTGTAAGCATTAGGGGAAAACCAGACTGACCATAGCTAAACACTGGTTCCTGGAAGGGACAGGACAGATACAAAGGATCCCATTAGAGATTTTACACAGTGAGACACGGGGCGGGAAATGGGTCTCACCTGAATCGATCCAAATTGAAATACTCATTCATCAAAAAGGGATAAAGAAAGGAACCCAAAACTACCGGGAGCATCAATCATTCCCCTACAAATACTCTGCTGGGATCACCTGGGGGAAAAAGCGATCCTTTTGAAACAATCCTCAGGAAGAAACGGGAAGAACGAGGAAATGAACAACGAATAGGCAATCTTACACCCCCGTGCCTTGACCTTCCAAAAAAATGCTTTAGTCGGCCAGGGGACATATTTCCTAAAATGTGCACCTTCATTTGATAACCTTACCGCACGAAAACAATATCCGAGGGAGATTTTTTCAAAATACTTAAAACCTTACTCTAGAAGACGGGCAGGAACCACTACACTTCCAGTCAACAGGGGCATTGGTGTCCCAAGTCTCACACTTTCACTACCGGACCAAAAGTTCATTGACGGGCCAGAACGGTAAATTTAACGGGGCCCCCTGAAACCAACCTGTTCCCCCCCCCAAAAATACAAACATCCCTGGGAGTCCCGATAGTGGGGGAAAATAGCCTCAACAGTGCTTCAAGTGTTCAGGGAAGACAGAGCCCACCCCTTGGGATGGACCTTCATGCAGTGGGCTTTTTGTTGAACTTTTCCCAACTCCCCGCCTTGGCACACGGGGCCGAAAAACAGACCATCCGCAATGGTGTTTCCCCTTCGACTTTCCGCCCCAATTTTCGCCGGGAAAACAGGGGTATTTTTGGGAGTGAACACAGACCGATTCGGGGAAACCCTTTTTTGTGTGCCATAAATCGAAGGGAAAAATTCAAGACATAGGGGTTAATAACAAAAAATAAGAGGGGCCTCACAAAAAGCCGATACCCCGCAGTAAGGGACCACCCCAACTAGCAATCGATGCAGCCAAAAATGTCCAGATGGAAATCACACTTCAAGCCTGGTAATGGAACAAAGTGTGGGACTACCATACACTACCTTTGGGTGATACCATCTCCCAAAACACCAGGGGAAAAAGGGGGCAGCTCCCAGCTTCAGGAGTCCCAAAATCTAAAAATATGAAACTTGCCCACAAATGTTGTTCCCAAGGGTCAGAGACCCTT
>NC_069411.1:64597240-64645981 GCF_026875155.1 Cherax quadricarinatus | reverse complement strand
TAGAGGGGGGGAAACAATGTTATGGCCTTGAAGGTGGCCCCGAATGACCCCCGGTCTTTGATTTTGTGTTCCGCTCTTTTTTGTGGCCCAGAATTTGTTTTGTACGCTGATGAAGATTTAATTTCCTTGTGTTTAAAATATCTGAGTAATTGAAAATTTCTCATCGTTGAACTTCATATTGTTTTCTTGCGGGCCCACTGAAAGATTTGGTTGATGTCCGCTGGAGCCTTGCAGTGTCTGCAATGGAAGAAAATGTAAATGCAGATTGGGGTTTGTCATCTGCAAAGGAAGACACGGGGGCTGGGGCTGACACCCTTTGTCTATGTCAGATAGAGGATGAGAAAAAATGGGAACGAGTACTGTGCCTTGTGGAACAAGTTTTTCACCGTAGCCGCCTCAGACTTTACTCTGTTGACTACTACTCTTTGTGTTCTGTTTGTGGGGAAAAATTATAGATCCATCTACCAGCTTTTCCTGTTATTCCTTTAGCACGTATTTTGTGCGCTATTACGCCATGGTCACACTTGTCGAAGGCTTTTGCAAAGTCTGATATATTACATCTGCATTCTTTTTGTCTTCTAGTGCATCTAGGACCTCGTCGTAGTGACCCAAATAGTTGAGACAGACGGGAGCGACCTGTTCTAAACCCATGTTGCCCTGGGTTGTGTAAATGATGGTTTTCTAGATGGGTGGTGATCTTGCTTCTTAGGACCCTTTCAAAGATTTTTATATATGGGATATTAGTGCTATCGGTCTGTAGTTCTTTGCTATTGCGTTACTGCCCCCTTTGTGGAGTGGGCTATGTTTGTTGTTTTTAGTAACTGTGGGACGGCCCCCGTGTCCATGCTCCTTCTCCATAGGATGGTAAAAGCTCGTGATAGGGGCTTCTTGCAGTTCTTGATGAACACGGAGTTCCATGAGTCTGGCCCTGGGGCAGAGTTGCATGGGCATGTCATTATATCGCCTGTTCGAAGTCATTTGGCGTCAGGATAACATCAGATAGGCTTGTGTTAACCAAATTCTGTGGCTCTCTCACAAAAATTCATTTTGATCTTCGACTCTCAGTCTGGTTTAGTGCTTGCTAAAAACTGAGTCATATTGGGACTTGAGTAGCTCACTCATTTCCTTGCTGTCATCTGTGTAGGACCCATCTTTCTTTAAGTAGGGCCCAATACTGGACGTTGTTCTCGACTTTGATTTGGCATAGGAGAAGAAATACTTTGGGTTTCTTTCGATTTCATTTATGGCTTTTAGTTCTTCCCTCGATTCCTGACTCCTCTAAGATTCCTTTAGCTTAAGTTCGATGTTTGCTATTTCCTCTGACCAGTGACTCCCTACGCATTTCAGATATATTGGCCTCTTTTAGCCTCTATGTTATTCTTTTCCGTCGCCTGTAAAGGAGCGCCTGTCTCTTTCTATTTTACATCTACTCCTCCTTTTTCTTAGAGGAATAAGCCTTGTGCATACATCGAGTGCCACCGAGTTAATCTGTTCTAGGCATAAGTTGGGGTCTGTGTTGCTTAGTATATCTTCCCAGCTTATATCGGTTAGGACTTGGTTTACTTGGTCCCACTTTATGTTTTTGTTATTGAAGTTGAATTTGGTGAATGCTCCCTCGTGACTAATCTCATTATGTCGGTCTGGGGCTCCGCGCATACATGTCTGAACCTCGATTATGTTGTGATCTGAGTATATTGTTTTTGATATGGTGACATTTCGTATCAGTTCATCATTGTTAGTGAAGATGAGGTCTAGTGCATTCTCCAGTCTAGTAGGCTCTATTATTTGCTGGTTTAAATTGAATTTTGTGCAGAGATTTAAAAAGCTCGTGTGAGTGTGAGTTTTCATCAGAGCTGCCTCCTGGTGTTATCACTGCAACAACATTATTTGTTATATTCCTCCATTTTAGGTGCCTTAAGTTGAAATCTCCCAGGAGAAAGATGTTGGGGCAGGAGCTGGAAGATTTTCCAGACAGTGGTCAATTTTTAACAGCTGTTCCTGGAATTGCTGGGACGTTGCATCCGGAGGCTTGTAGACTACCACAATGACTAGGTTTTGGTTCTCGATCTTTACTGCTAAAACTTCCACTACATCATTTGAGGCATCAAGCAGTTCTGTGCAAACAAGTGATTCTGCGATGTACAGGCCAACCCCCCCCCCCCTTTTGCCTGTTCACTCTGTCACATCTGTATAGGTTGTAACCTGGGATCCATATTTCGTTGTCCAAGTGATCCTTTATGTGGGTCTCTGTGAAAGCCGCGAACATTGCATTTGCCTCTGCAAGCAGTCCACGGATGAAGGTATTTTGTTGTGTCGTTGCTGGCTTTAGACCCTGTATATTTGCAAAGAAGAATGTCATTGGACTGGTGGTATTGTTGGTACTGGGGGAGGGACTTTTTTCCGGCATTAGTATCTGTATCTGTTGGTTTGGAGTGGAGGCCATCGACTGTGGTTCACTCCAGGAATGACTGGATTTGGTGTACGATTTCCGCCATTTTCCTGCCATTTTTTCCTTCCTGGCACTAAAAAACCTCTCCCTCTTGAGTGGCTGTGACTACCCAGGTTTTCCCATGGCCTGGATGTTTTGTATCTTTTGTCCCCTTTAGATGGTGTGCATGGCAATTTAAGTTATAGCACAGTCTTTCCTGTACTAAAGAGGGACACATTTCAGGGTAAAAAAAAATTACAGGAAGGGATTTTGCTTTTTCCCCTTTTTGTCATATGGGCGGGCTTTTTTTAGGGTGGTCATTTTTTTGCAGGGGCCCCATCTGTTTTTCCAGTTTTCCCATGCCTGCAGATCCCAAGTGAAAGTGGGGGCCACGGGGTTTGGGTTTTCCGTTTCCCGGGGGTTTTCTGTGACTGTTTTCCCCCCCCCTTTTGGGTGCTTTTTTAAAATGTCTTATTCCTTTTCTTCACAGCCCCAAAAAGGGAGCTCTCCCCAAAGTTTTTTTTGGGGTAAATACCTCACTATCCCTATTTGGAGGCCCTTTATTTTTTTGTTTTTCCCCGTGGAAATTACTGTTTGTAAAAATTTTTTTTAAATCTTGTCCTTGAACTTTTTTCCCCCAAACTACACCTCCTTCTCCCAGGGAGGTCATTTATATGCATTCCCCCCTGGGGTATATTTCCCGGGAAACCTGGACAAAATTTCAGTTTCCACAAATTAAACTGTCTACCAGGACGTAGCACTATCGGGCCCCCCAAAATTTACTGACTACCAGGCAAAACCCCAAACCTTTTAGTTTTTTAACTCCCTGGCCACCAACAAGGGGGGTTAAACCTTTCCAGCCCAATTTTTTATTTTCCCATCTGTTATAAATGCTTCCAGGTTGTTATAAAGGTGTTTGATGTTTTCCTCTTTTTAATCCCAAAAGTAAATTTAGCCCCACAGTTTGATCCTTTTTGGGGCATCCCCAAAAAAAAACATTTCCCCTGTTTTAAATTTCTGCTTGAATCCGGTATTAACTAAAATTTTGTGTAATATGGAAATTAATTTAACCCTATGTAATTTTGGGTATTACCTAACACTTAGTAATACTGGAATTAACTAAAAACCTGGGTGTAAAAAATTGGTTTTAAACCAACCTAGTTTTTTTTACTGGTATTAATTTAAAACCTAGTGTAATACTGGTTTTTCCTAACACCTAATGAAATTTCTGGTATTCCCTAAAACCTAGTGTAATAAAAAAAACCCCCCGGGGTTTTTAACTAACACCAGTGTAATATTGGTTTTAAACTAACCCCTAGTGTAATATTGGTATTAACAAACACCCTATTTTAAAACTGGTATTCCCAAACATAGTGTAATACTGGTATTAACTAAAACCAAATTGTAATACGGGTTTTAACTAAACCTAGTGTAATACGGGTTTAAACAAAAAACCTAGTGTAAAAATGGTATTAACAAAAACCCCTTTGTGTAAAGGGGTAAAACTAACACCTAGTGAAATACGGGTTTAAAATACCCTAGGGTAATACGGAATTAACAAACCCACCTAGGGGTAATACTGGTTTAAAACCCAAACCCTAGTTTTATACTGGTTTTAAACTAAACCTGTTTTAATAGGGTATTAAACCTAACAACCTATGTAATACTGGTATTAATAAAAACCTATTTGTAATAGGGGTATTAACCAAAAAAACCCCTAGTGTAAAACGGGGTATTAACTAAACCTAGTGAATACGGGGATTAACAAAAAACCTATTGTTTTTTCTGGTTTTAAACTAACACCTATGTAATATTTGGTATTAACTAACCCCTATGTAAAAATGGTATTAACAAAACCCTAGTTAATAAGGTTTTAAACTAAAAATTTAGTTTTTTTTTTTTTTGTGTAATATGGTATTAACTAAAAACTAGTGTAATACTGGAAATTAAACTAACCCCTTTGTGTAAAAAGGGTTATCGTTGACTATTTTGTTTCAAACCCTTTAATTTTAAAGCCCCGATTTGTGGACTCTGGATGTAAAGATAAATTGTATGTAAGGTCTAGTTTGAGTTCTTTATCTTAAATTTTGTCATTTAAACTTTTCCCCATTGTTCCCTTTTCCCACACTGAAAGAAAATTTTAATCTAACCTTTAATTTTTTAAGGGGTGGGGGGGTTTTCCCTGTGGGGGCCCTCGGCAGATGACCAAAAGTTTAAAGCTTTTTTTGGGGTCAAAAAGACTTAAACCAGGCCCAGGAAACATTGTCCTTTTTTCCTGAAAAAAACCAAACCCCCCAAAAAAACCCTCGTCCATGGAAAAAAGTCAAGGCCCCAAATTTGGGGAAAAAAGGTTTCACTTTGACTTTTTTGGGTTATCCCAAGGAAAAGCAACATATATGTGCATGTATGATAATTTGTGTAACTGTGTTTTGTGTGTACCTGTACCTGAAAAAAATTTTTAACGGGCCCTTCACCCACAATGGGGTTTTTTTTTTTCATCTTAAAAAAATTTAAAAGCTTTTTTTTTAACCCCGGGTTTCATTGAAAATTTTGAGTCCTGGAGAGAGTGATGGCGGGGTGGTTTGGGAATCTGCCCCCTCATCTTGGGGGGAAAAAGATACCAGTCCTTCCCGTAAAAACCCTTTGGAAATTAGCCCCCAAAAAAATTTGGGTTTTTTTAGAAAGACGGGGGGAGAAAACACTCGGACACTTTAAATTAAAAAAGGGTTTCTTTTTCTGGGACCTTGAAAATTAATAAAAAATAATAATAAAAAAATTATAATTAATATCTTTACTTACCCATTACAGGTAAAAGGGTATACGGACCAAACTGAAAAATTACTTTATAAAAAGGGCCCGTTTGGGGAATGCTGAGCATTTCCCCCCCAAATTAGGTCATTTTTTTCCCCGGGAAAGCGACCCACACCAGCCACTAACCCCCAAAACCTTTTTTTACTGATGGGTGAACATAAAACCAAACGGGTGTTTTAAAAGGAAAACACGTCCAAATTTTTTTCCCAGCCGTCCCGGGGGATTCGATTTCGGGACCTCATTGTGTGAGCTGAATGCGTAGCGATCAAAAAGGCAAACCGGGACACCTAAAATTTGGTCAAGGTCGGGGGACCGAAAATTTTTTCAAAATAAATAGGTGCAAAGTATTTGCAACCTTTTCCTTTTTGTGACAGCCTCAGTAACCTCTCCCCCTCCGTGTATATTGTTTTATCTTCAAGAATAAAAACACTAAAAACCCGTGACTGTAACTACACACAAATACCGTGACGGGTTAATAAAACACAAATACCGTGACTTTTAAACTACACACAAAAAACCGTGACTGAAAACTAAAACACAAAAACCGTGCCCTGAAACTACACACAAATACCGTGTGACTGTAACTACACACAAATACCGTGACTGTAACTACACACAAATACCGTGACTGTAACTACACACAAATACCGTGACTGTAACTACACACAAATACCGTGACTGTAACTACACACAAATACTTTAACTGTAACTACAACAAATACCGGGGACTGTAACTACCCCCAAAAATACCGTGACTGTAACTACCCCACAAAACCGTGACTGAAAACTACAAAAACAAATACCGTGACTGTAATAAAAACAAAAATACCTTGACTGAAAACTACCCCAAATCCCGTGACTTTTAATACACACAAATATCGTGCCCGAAAACTACACACAAATCCCGTAAACTGTAAAAACTAAACAAATATCGGACGTAACTCCCACAAATATCGGACTTAACTACACAAAAATACCGGACTGTAATTTACACACAAAATACCGGGGACGAACTAAAACACAAAATACCGTTGACGGGAAATTTAACACAAATACCGGGGACTGTAAAAAACCCCAAAAATTTCCGTACTGTAACTACACACAAATCCCGTGACTTTTAACTACAAAACAAATACCGTGACTGTAACTACACAAAATTTATCGTGACTGTAAAACACAAAATAGTGACTTAATACACACAAAAAACCGTGACTGAAAAATATACACAAATCCCGTGACGTCACTAAAATTTTTAAAAATTTTTTTTTTCCAAGACGGGACCGAAACGTCCTCATAAGTTTCAGTCTCCTACTGCGGGTTATTTATTGTTTTTTTAAAATTGTTTTAAAGTTTGGGGGATTTATAATATTTTTTGGTTTTTTGGTTAGTTTAAACTGGGGAAAGAAAAAAATTAGGGAAAACCCCCTGTGAAGGAAAACGTTATGTT
Organism: Cherax quadricarinatus; assembly: GCF_026875155.1. NCBI lineage: Eukaryota > Metazoa > Arthropoda > Malacostraca > Decapoda > Parastacidae > Cherax > Cherax quadricarinatus. Next base: position 64,639,295 of record NC_069411.1, on the reverse strand, counting down.
TAAATGAAATTTATGAAAGGGGAAAGGGAAGGATGAAAATCAAAAAAGGGGGAGAGAGAGAGAGAGGAGAGAGAGAGAAGAGAGAGAAGAGAGGAGAAAAGAGAGGAAGAGAGAGGGGAGGAGGAGAGAGAGAGAGGGGAGAGAGAGAGAGAGGGAAGAGAGAGAGAGAGAGAGGAGAGAGAGAGAGAGAGGAGGCCGGGGCCCAGCTGTAAAGTTCCGTTTTAAACACACGGAGGACCCAAAAAAAAGTTTTTTTTCCCTGGGGGGGGAAAAAAAACATTTCGACGCGTTTCCTTGCCCTGTTGTCCGGTTTCACCTAGCAGAAAAATAGGTAAAAAGGTTGGGCAAATGGTGGGGGGTGGAAATCCTGGGGAAAAAAGACTGAGGACCAAAAAGGGAAAAAAGGGGTTAGACATCCTGGGATGACGCATTTGATTTTCTTGGGTTATCCTGCGTGGCTAAACCCCCGGGGGTTAAAAAAATAAAAACAAAACTTTTTTTCCCTTATTTACAATTTTGAGTTGTTGGCTTGGGGTACCCTTTTTAATTTGGGACAGTCAGAACCCAGCGCCGGGGGTTTGGGTTTATATTATTTTCCCACAGGGCTGTAATAGAGGGGTTACTATAATTAACCGACCCCCCTTTTGAAAATTATTGTTAAGTATGTTAAATTTTATTCTAAGTGAGACCCACCGTCTCCTCCCTGTGTTGGGGGGATAGCCCCGCCCAGCCCATGACGGCATCAAGGGTTAGACCAACTACCCAAACACGACCCCGGGCCTCTGCGTTTTTTATTAGGCGAGGCTGGGAGAAAAGAACTTACTGGGGTAAGGGAGGAGGAGTTTGAGGTAATCAACCCTCGCCCCTAATCGGTGTGTTCAGTCCCATCAATCTTGTTTAAAAAAAATTTGGGAAATGATGAAAACCACTGTGGGCGAAAACGTTTTCCTTAATAAAGATTCACAAATTTTTGCATAAATGTTCAATCTTCAAATTTTCGGTTTTTTAAACCATTTAAACAAATAGAACCCCCTCCGACTCATCGGGAACGGGGGTCCTTGACTTACTTCGTCAGTTTAAGGGGTATTGTTGGTTTGATTGTGATATAATGTTGGATGTCTTTTGCTTCTTTCGTCCCCTTTGGGGCCCTGTTTGGCCCAAAACCCCGAAATTGACCATCACTATCCACAAGGGACAAAATTGGGAACTATATCCATAAAAATATTTCCCCAGGTGGAGAATTTATGGGGATTTGCCGTTGCAGCTTTGGGAGAAATAATTATTTGTGTTAAAAAACATTGTCTCTGCTTTTTGTTCTCCTTAATCTGTCTGGATTATTCACGGGAGGAGAAGTGACGAAACAAATGCGCAAAAGGAAAACTACTTTTTACGCCTCGCTTTTTCTTTCCTCAGTTTTTCCCTGGGGGCAGAAAACGACTTGTTTTAAAAAGGGGACCCCGCGGCCAAGACCCCGAATTCTTTTACGTTTTAATGCGGCTGGGGTTTTCCCCTGGCCCACACTGTTCACCTGGTACGTCATCACGGGTCGAATTCATTTGGGCACAAAAAACAGTCTTTGGGTCTTTGGGAAATCCAGGGACGTCTATATTAATTTGAATTTCTGTGACATAATGTCTATGGGCAAAGAAACCAGTTCTGACGACTTTGCTGGGGGCAAAGAATGCGGGGTTCCTTTTTACTACAAGGTGCTGGTTTTGAGTATAATACCAAAAAGCTATTTTATCCGGTTAGAAAACATATTTCTAATAATTTTTTTAAAAAATCTAGGAATAGAACTTTTCCCCAGGAAAAAAAAAAATGAAATTTAAATTTTTTCAATTCCCCTTGCAGGAAAGGGAGTCAGCTGTGCATGTGCAAAGATTACTTCTGTTTTAGACCCCGTTAGTTTTTGGCAAAAACTGATTGGGAAGGAACAGGGGGTTTAAGGGGATATGGATGATCTAGTAAGGCTTAATGGGAAACCCTTTTTTGCAAGGGCATTATTTTTTTCCATCTTGATAATGCCAAAAGAGTGGGGTCATGACCCCCCCCCCCCCCCCATTGGGCCACACCTGCTTTTGGCTATGTGGGAAAAGTAGGGAGGGGCCCCAGCTCTTTATTGCCCTCTTGTTGGGTTTTTTTTGGAAAAATTTTTTTCCACACACACACACACCACCCAGAGAGAGAGAGAGAGAGAGGAGAGAGAGAGAGAGAGAAGAGAGAGAGAAGAGAGACAGACGACAGACAGACAGACAGACAGACAGACAGCCCGCAGACAGGGGCAGGAAGCGCTCCCCCTATACGCAAGCCACATCAGCACTCGGAGGAAAGGGAGCGAACGGGTTTTGAAAAGCAAAGGAAATTCTGGTAAGATTGGGAAAATCAAGCACAGACCTGACTGAAAACATTTCCCGGAGAGGGAAAAAGGCGACAAAGAAGCATAGAAGGGCATCCCCCCAAAAAACTTTTTTCACACACAAAATCCACAACAAAAAAAAACATCCCGCATCAGGGTCCTACTTAAAGGGGAAAGGAACTTAAAAGATGACAATAAAGGGAAAAATGAAAAAATTGAAAATTCCAAAAGCAACATTTTTCACCCGGACTAAATTTAAATTTGTCCAGAGGGCTGGGGTGGTCCTAAGAGTTTTTTTTTTTTCGAATGAGGCTCAGAATGCTGTTGACAACTTTCCCCAGCATTAAACCCCAATGCTAAGTCCATTTGACTTCTGAGAAGTCATGATCGTAGATAAATGGTTTTGGAAAAAACCCACAAAGGGTGATGAATTAGGACCCTTTTTGGGGTTTTTTTATTTTCCCAGTAAAGGTTTCCCAAGTGTTGCACAAGGGGTTAATTTAAAGTCCTGATTGTTTACGGGGAAAGAAATTTTGTCCCCGGGCCAGCCTCATGGGGGCTCCATATTCATCAAAAATTGAAAGAAAACCCAAATTTTGTGGCTTACATATTCTATAGAGCAGCCTGGACACAGGTGTCCCTCCCACACTCGATAAAAAACCCCCGTCAAGCCCCACACACAAAGGGGGTTTTTACGGGAATTGCAAAAAACTATAAAAACACGTTTTTTGCCCCTTGTAGGAAAAAAAGATTTTTATTAAAAGGCATCAAGTCAGGTAAGTCCAAGGATGGTACACAACCCGGTAAAACAGTTAACAACATACCTGACTGGTTATGACAAGCAAAAAAAGTGGTTTTGTTGACAAACTTTGGGAAAAAAAACTGATGTCACCCCCGGGCAGGGGAACTTGATTACCTTTCAGATACCCCGGGTACCCCCCCCAGTTACCCCTCCCCCCCATGTTAAAAGTCTATTTACCCAAAAAGGTTTTTCCCCCGTCAGCGAGTTATTTTGGGTACCGCTTCCAGTCCCCAGTGGGAAACCCCCGCTATTTTTGGATAACCCGTCTTTCCCGTCCCCAGCGAACCCACGTTTTCTTTGGGTACCAGTTACCGTCCCCCCCTCCCAAACCCCTTTAATTTTGGACACCATCTACCAAAATCCCCCAGTAAACCCGCAATTTTGGGGTACCAGTCCTACCAGTCCCCAGCGAACCAAGTTATTTCGTAAAAGTCTACAGAACCCCGCAACCACGTTATTCGGATAAACGCCCCAGTTTATACCAGATCCAACCCCCCCCAGTTTTTTTAAAACCCGGGTTCCCGCCCCCAGGGGAAAAAAACCCCGTTTTTCGGATACCAGTTAATATCCCAAAACCTTTCCCCGGAAAAAAAGCCAAACAGCAAAACAAAAAAACCACCCATTTTTTCCCTGGATTTCCCTCTTTGGGAAAAAGGAAAGGAGGAAAAAGGGAAAGGGAGGGTTTAAAAAAGAAAAAATAAACCGTCCCCTTTTTAAAAAAAAATAAAACCCCTTTAAAATCCAAATTTAAAATTTTAAGCAGGGGGAAACCCCCCCAGAATAAAAAACACCCACAAGCAAAAATTTATAAAAAAAAAAGAAAAAAAAAACCCAAACCAAGATTTTTTTATTCCTAAACAAAATCGAGAAAAAAACCCAATTCCCCACCAAACCGTGGGGCCCAAAGGTTACGTTAAAGGGGTCTTTAAACCCCAAGGAATTTCTTTTTTCCTAACCCGTCTAATTAAGCCCTAATTTTTTTAACCCAATAATTTAAAATTTCCAAAAACCCAGTTTTCGGAAACCCAAAAACTTTTAAAAATTTCAAAACATCCCTCCAAATTTGGCCCCGGGGCCACTCATAACCTGTTTTCAAATTTTGAACTCCCAAAAACCCCTTCAATACCCCCCTTTAAAATCTTTCCCCCAATTATTAAAACAAATTTTAAAGGCCCCCACAAAAGGGGGGGGAAAGAAAAAAAAAATTTAAACAAAAGAAAAATAACCCTTTTCAAAAACCTTTTATAAATCCAAAACTAAATTCCCCCCACAAAAACCCCCTTTTTAAAAACCCCCAAAAATTTTTAAAAAACCCTTTTTCCCAAATTGGTACTCGCATTATTAAAAACCTAAACAAAAAATTACCCCCATTAATTTTAAAATTTCGCCTTGAAATACCAAGGGTTAAAACCAAAACCCTAAAATAAAAATAAACTCATTCTAATTTCCCACTTAAAAACCCCAAATTTCCCAAGGTTTAAAATTTTTTCCGGGGACCAAATTAAAAGCAGGCCCCCCATTCAAGACTGTCCCTTTTTTTACTCAAATCCAAATAGAAGGATAAGGGCCCGGGGAATTTTCCGCAGGTTACACCCCAACGAACCCCGTTTTTTTTGAATTCAAAGGCTCCAGGCCTACCCAAAATTTAGGGGGCCCAGAAAAAAAGAATTAACCCTGGAATTTTGACTGTTTGGAACAAGGTTAAATTTTTTCTAAAAAAAGGAAAATAGAGGAAAAAGAAAGAGGCAGGTTTTCGGAGGAAAAATTTCAAGGGCCTAAAAAGGGTTTTAATAAAATTCTTGAAAAAAGCAGGGGGTATAAGAAAATACCAAAAAAACGAACCAAGCCCCCAAAAAAATCCCTTTTTGGGTCAGGAAAACAGGGGGAAAAACCAAAAGCCCCTTTTAAATGAAAATTCCCAAAGAAAACCCCAAAAATTTTTTTCCAGCCAAACAAAAACAAACACCCAATTATGGGGCCCCTTAACTTAAAAAAATTTTTCCCTTAACCCAGGGGGTGGGGGGAAGAAAATATACACCCCAAGGTCCCAATATACCGTTTTTGGCCCCAACCGAAAAAAACCCCAAATAGAATCGAAACAAAAGAAATTTTTTTAGAAGCCCTTTGGGGAAACCCCCCAAAAAGGAGGGGGGGGCCTGACGAAAGATCCAACAATAAATTTTCAGGGCCCCCGGAAATTTTTGCCCCCGGGGAACTCATAAGGGGGGTTACCTAAAAACCCCTTCAACCCTTTTTTTTCCAAGTGGGAATGGAAAAAACCCCCTAAAAAAATAAAAAAAAAAAAAAAAAAAACCCCCCCAAAAAAAAATAAAAAAAACAAAAAAAAAAACCCAAAAAAAAAAAAAAAAATAAAAACCTTTAAAAAAAAACCCCAAAAAAAATCAAAACCAAAAAAAAAAATAAAACCCATTGTTTCCACAACCCGGGCCTGGGGTTTTAGAACCCGGCCGCCCCCTTTTTCCCTGTCCAAACCCGGTCACAGACCGGGTCCTTAAAACCCTAGGGAAACCCAAAAAAGGGGTGGTAAATATAAAAAAAAAGCATTGCAAAAATTTACAAAAGGGCGGCGGTAATAAGCACAAATTTCGCGTAAAGGAAACAGAAAAGCCCTGAGGGATCAAATTTTCCCTCCCAGAACCAGAAGAGTCTCCAAAAATAAATCGACCAAGGGTGAAAACCTTTTAAAAAGGGCACAGTCCCCCCTTTTGTTCCCACCCATCCCCACAAAAAGGGTGTCACCCACAGCCCCTTTCTTCCTTTGGGGGAAAAGAATTGCCAAATGACAGTGTCTTCCTTCCCCAAACTAAAGTCCGGCGGAATCAAAAAAAATTTAGGGGGCTGGAAAAAAAAAATAATTTAAACGAAAAATTTCTTTCCCCAGATTGGTAAACATGAAAATTTTAAACTTCATCAAGTACAAACAATTCTGCCACTTTTGGGAAACACCCTAAAACCCCGGGAAAAGTATTTGCAGTCTCACCCAAGGACCAAAACTTGTACAATCCATCGCAGAAAAATCGACGGATGGTAAGAGAACCTTATCTAGGGATGCAAGCCCAAACACTCTTGGGGTCAGTTTACTAGGCGGAATATTCTGCACTCAACGCCCTTTCAAGCAGGTAAATTGCCACCTGAAAAATGTACAAGCTTTCACTAGCGGCATAACGGAAAATAAAAACACCTCAAAAAATTACGACGCCTTGGGGTTTCAAACCTTTTCCCTGAAGCAGGAGGGAAAAAGATCATGAATATACACCTGGAAGATCCTTAAGGAACTAGAAACGAACTGCAACAAATCCTAAAACTACGAAAGAAACAAACCAAGATCTCCATCCCCAATGAAAAAGCGGGGGCATAACAAAGTTAAGAGACCAAAATAATGAAAGGGGCCCGAAAATTTTTCAACCCTCCAGAACATAAGGGGATACAAAAAATGAACTTCAAGGGACTGAAAAGCACCTAAGTCAGTTTCCTGATCAGCCGGCTGTGCTCGTACGTTGGTTTGCGTGCAGCCAGCAGCAACAGCCGGGTTTGTCAGGCGCTGACCCACCAGGGGCCTGGTCACAGACCGGGCAGGGGGGCGTTGACCCCCGAAACTCTCTCCAGGTAAACTCAGGTAAACAGGGGGGTCGTCCCACAGTTACTAAAACAACAGACATAGCCCCACTCCACAAAGGGGGCAGTAAGCAACAGCAAAGAACTACAGACCAATAAACACTAACATCCTTTTCAAAAATCTTTGAAAGGGTCCTAAGAAGCAAGATCACCACCCATCTAGAAACTCATCATTACACAACCCAGGGCAACAGGGGTTTTTAGAACAGGTCGCTCCTTTTTGTCTCAACTATTGGATCACTACGACAAGGTCCTAAATCCCACTAGAAGACAAAAAGAATGCAGATGTAATTTTATACAGAACTTTGCAAAAGCCTTCGACAAGTGTGACCAGGGCGTAATAGCGCACAAAATGCGTGCAAAGGAATAACAGGAAAAGTCGGCGATGGATCTATAATTCCTCACTAACAGAAACACAGAGAGTAGTCGTCAACAGAGTAAAGTCCGAGGCAGCTACGGTGAAAAGCTCTGTTCCACAAGGCACAGTACTCGCTCCCATCTTTTTCCCTCATCCTCATATCTGACAAGACAAGGATGTCGCCACAGCACCGTGTCTTCCTTTGCAGATGACACCCGAATCTGCATGACAGTGTCTTCCTTTGCAGACACTGCAAAGCCCCAGGCGGACATCAACCAAATCTTTCAGTGGGCTGCAGAAAACAATATGAAGTTCAACGATGAGAAATTTTAATTACTCAGATATGGTAAACATGGGGAAAAATTAAATCTTCATCAAGTAAAAAAACAAATTCTGGCCACAAAATAGAGCGAAACACCAACGTCAAAGACCTGGGAGTGATCATGTCGGAGGATCTCACCTTCAAGGACCTATAACATTGTACAATTGCATCTCCTAGAAAAATGACAGGATGGATAATGAGAACCTTCAAAACTAGGGAGGCCAAGCCCATGATGACACTCTTCAGGTCACTTGTTCTATTCTAGGCTGGAATATTGCTGCACACTAACCAGCACCTTTCAAGGCAGGTGAAATTGCCGACCTAGAAAATGTACAGAGAACTTTCACGGCGCGCATAACGGAGATAAAAACACCTCAATTACGGGGAGCGCTTGAGGTTCCTAAACCTGTATTCCCGGAACGCAGGAGGAGAGATACAGTTTATATACACCTGGAAATCCTAGAGGGACTATACCGAACTTGCACACGAAAACACTCACTACGAAAAGAAAAAAGACTTGGAGACGATGCACCACCCCCCAATGAAAAGCAAGGGTGTCACTAGCAGTTAAGAGACCATACAATAAGTGTCAGGGGCCCGAGACTGTTCAACTGCCTCCCAGCACACATAAGGGGATTACCAACAGACCCCTGGCAGTCTTCAAGCTGGCACTGGACAAGCACCTAAAGTCAGTTCCTGATCAGCCGGGCTGTGGCTCGTACGTTGGTTTGCGTGCAGCCAGCAGCAACAGCCTGGTTGATCAGGCTCTGATCCACCAGGAGGCCTGGTCACAGACCGGGCCGCGGGGGCGTTGACCCCCGGAACTCTCTCCAGGTAAACTCCAGGTAAACCAGTCCCCAGCGAACCACTTTATTCTGGCTATCAGTCTACCAGTCCCCAGTGAACCACGCTATTCTGGATACCAGTCTACCAGTCCCCAGCGAACCACGTTATTCTCGATACCAGTCTACTAGACCCCAGCGAACCACGTTATTCTCGATACCAGTATACCAGTCCCCAGCGAACCACGTTATTCTGGATATCAGTCTAGCGGTCCCCAGCGAACCACGTTATTCTGGATATCAGTCTAACAGTCTCCAGCGAACCACGTTATTCTGGATACCAGTCTACCAGTCTCCAGCGAACCACGTTATTCTGGATACCAGTCTACCAGTCTCCAGCGAACCACGTTATTCTGGATACCAGTCTACCAGTCCCCAGCGAACCACGCTATTCTGGATACACCGTCTCCCAAAGTTCCAGCGAACCACGTTATTCTGGATACCAGTCTACCAGTCTCCAGCGAACCACGCTATTCTAGATACCACTCTACCAGTCCCCAGCGAACCACGTTATTCTCGATACCAGTCTACTAGACCCCAGCGAACCACGTTATTCTGGATATCAGTCTAGCGGTCCCCAGCGAACCACGTTATTCTGGATATCAGTCTAGCGGTCCCCAGCGAACCACGTTATTCTGGATATCAGTCTAACAGTCTCCAGCGAACCACGTTATTCTGGATACCAGTCTACCAGTCTCCAGCGAACCACGTTATCCTGGATACCAGTCTAACAGTCTCCAGCGAAGCACGTTATTCTGGATACCAGTCTACCAGTCTCCAGCGAACCACGTTGTTCTGGATACCAGTCTACCAGTCCTCAGCGAACCACGTTATTCTGGATACCAGTCTAACAGTGTCCAGCGAACCACGTTTTTCTGGATATCAGTCTAGCGGTCCCCAGCGAACCACGTTATTCTTGATACCAGTCTACCACTATCCAGCGAACCACGTTATTCTGGATACCAGTCTAGCAGTCTCCAATGAACCACGTTATTCTGGATACCAGTCTACCAGTTTCCAGCGAACCACGTTATTCTGGATACCAGTCTAGCAGTCTCCAGTGAACCACGTTATTCTGGATACCAGTCTACCAGTCCCCAGCGAATCACGTTATTCTGGATACCAGTTTAAAAGTCCCCAGCGAATCACGTTATTCTGGCTACCAGTCTATCAGTCCCCAGCGAACCACGTTATTCTGGATACCAGTCTACCAGCCCCCAGCAAACCACGTTATTCTGGATACCGGTCTACTAGTCCCCAGCGAACCACATTATTCTGGCTACCAGTCTACCAGTCCCCAGCGAACCACGTTATTCTGGATACCAGTCTACCAGTCCCCAGTCAACCATGTTATCCTGGATACCAGTCTACCAGTCTCCAGCGAACCACGTTATTCTGGATACCAGTCTACCAGTCCCCAGAGAACCACGTTATCCTGGATACAAGTCTACAAGTCCCCAGCGAACAACGTTGTTTTGGCTACCAGTCTACCAGTCCGCAGCGAACCACGTTATTCTGGATACCAGGTCCTACCAGTCTCGCAAAACCACGTTATCCTGGATACCAGTCTACAAGTCTCCAGCGAACCACGTTATTCTGGATACCAGTCTACCAGTCTCTAGCGAACAACACTATTCTGGATACCAGTCTACCAGTCTCTAGCGAACAACACTATTCGGGATACCAGTCTACCAGTGTCTCATCAACTCGGTAACAGGAAAATACTAAGTATGAGAGAGTCATAGAAAAAATAATATTGAACTTCGTAGAACATCTAATTTGGGAAAAGAAATGGAGAATTACGACTAATCCCGACAAGGTCCTTGTTAGCACGATAGGATGTTTTGCATCAACAATTGAAGATAAAGGGGTATCTCCATCAGAGGTACACCTGTAGCCATTAGAAACCCTAACAAGATTTTGGGATATGAAATAGACAGGCTGCTCCACTCAACATCTCACGTAACTAAAAAGATCCCAAAAAGCCAAAGCCGGTCTTAGCGTCTCTTTCGATTCAATCAAGCCCCTCAACATGTCAAAAAACATCTGTATAAAATGATAATAAGACCATACTCGAATACCCTTGTGTCCCAATGTCATTAAGAACAAAGACAACATGCTACGGTTACAAAAAGGGTCCAGAATAGAGTTCTTCGCTTCATTACCAATACCAGGGGGAGAGACAGAGTTAAAATGGCAGATTTACACATACACAAGATTTACTGCCATAAATTTTACGCCTTGACACCCTAAAAAAAAAACAACTCTATACAATGCAAGAACTATACATGCCAGTAGAGAACATCCTATACAAGTGGTAAATACCACGGATATATCATCAAAATCCTCCCCACAGGACTCAAAGAATGACTCTCCACAGAGGGTCCATCGTTTTTAACATAAAGATGATTACCCTCGACCCTAATATTTGAGCAACCTCCCTGATGAAGAAGATTGGGTAACCCCCAGAACCCTTCTATGTTTTACTGAGAAAATCATCGCCCCCAACTAGGGAGAAATCTTATAACAATCTAATGTAAAAATTTTGCTATTTACTATGGCTGGACACCAACCTGTATAGAAGACATTGTCACGTTAATTCTATAAACTGGACCAGGAAAATTTTTGCCTTCATTGTTCGCTTAAATATACACGTTGTGCAATCGAAAAAAAAAAAATGCAATTTGCAACTTGTATAATTACTACCAATTCAGAGTTAATGTTCTTAGTTACCGATTATATCTATTGTGACATATGATGGGGTTAGTTTTATACCCCTTCAAGAAATATTTATCATTTCAACATACACTTTTTTTACATTACACCAAATGTGTGGGCCACTTACCTTTTATATCCTACCTTTTCCCCCTCCCACCCTTTTCCAATATTTCTATCCTTACCCATCCTTCTTCCTTACCCATCTTTAGAATGCTCTGGTAATAAGAAGATGAAGACGAACGTCTACCGGTCTCAGCGAACAATCACTATTTTGGATACCAGTCTACCAGTCTCCAGCGAAACAACACTATTATGGATACCAGTCTACCAGTCCATTGAGGTTCCGGTAAATCTCTAAACAGATATATACCAATTTTTCCAGTGGGCAACAGAAAATATGATGTTCTGTGAGGACAAATTCCAAATACTCCTTTATGGAAAATGGAGGAGATAACTGAACTTGAGTATACTACAAACTATCATCACTAAATAAAGCGGAAAAGTATTGTGAGGGCCTGGGAAGTGGTAATGTCCTGAGGGTTCACCTTCAAGGATCACTAACCACAGCACTTTCACATTGCGAGGGAAACTGATTGGTTGGAAATGAGGGACATTTATGACAAGAGATGCAAGAGATTGTTGATACTTTTTAAAGTATATGTTCTCTATTGGCTGGAAATGCGACTACATTAACATCTCCATTCAATATAGGAGAAAATTGCAGCGCTAGAGAATGTACAGAGAACACTTTAATGTACATTCTAAGTTCCATCAACACCTTAATTAATGGGAACGCTGGTACTCTCTGGAGCGACAGTCGAGACCGATATTCTTAATCTACACCTGGAGAATACAAGAGGGGATGGTCCTCAATCTGCAAAACAGAAATCCTCCCTATGAAAGCAAAAGACTTGGCTGGCGGACGATGTGCAAATACCTCTATGATAAGTAGCGGGAGCATTTGTACACTAAGAGAAAAACACTATTAAGATCGTCCGAGGGCCCGAGACCTGCGTAAACAGCCTTCATAGCCGTAAGGGTGGGCACTGCCAATAGCACCCCTGGGTGCCTTCAAGAGGGAACTTGGGACAGATTACTTACTGTCTGGCTGTGGTTTTGTACGTTGGTTTACGTGCGGATCAGCAGTAACAGCCTGGTTGATCAGGCCCTAATCCACCGCTAGGCCTGGTCAAGGACTGGGGCGCGGGGGCATTGACCCCGGAAACACCATGATTACTCCTGGTTAGACCAGTCGAGCGGAACCTTGTTTTCTGAATACCAGTCATACCAGATGCCTGTGTATCAATGTTATTGTAGACGCCAGTCATACCCAACAGTCCCCAGGAACAACGTTGTTATTGATTCTAAGTATAGGCAACAGTCCCCATGACAACAACGCTGTTCTGCATATTCTTGTCTTACGGCAACAGTACCCAGGAACAACGTGTTCTGCCATATAGTTTAGGCACAGTCCCCAGGAACAACGTTGTTCTGCATAATAGTATCTAGGCAAAGTCCCCAGGAACAACGTTGTGATGCATACTAGTCTAGGCAACTAGTCCCAGAAACAACGTGTTCTGCATCTGTCATAGGCAACAGTCCCCAGTAACAACGTTGTTATGCTTACTAGTCTAGCATCAGTCCCCAGGAACAACGTTCTTCTGCATACTAGTCTAGGCAACAGTCCCCAGGAACACACGTTGTTCTGCATATTAGTCTAGGCAAAGTCACCCACAGGTATCTAACGTGGTTCTGACATAATAGTATAGGCAACAGTCACCCAGGAACAAACGTTGTTCTGCATACTAGTCTGGCTATCAGTCCCCGGAACAACATGGTTCTGCATACTAGTCTTAGGCAAACAGTACCTGGAACAACGTTGTTCTGACATACTTGTCTAGGCTACAGTCCCCAGGTACTACGTTATCTGCATACTTGTCTAGGCAACAGTCCCCAGGAACAAAGTTGTTCTGCTTACTAGTCTAGGCCAAACAGTCCCCCAGGAAAAACGTTGTTCTGACATTTACTAGTCTAGGAAACAGTCCCCAGGAACAACGTTGTTCTGCATACTAGTTAGGCAACATTCCCAGGTAAACTACGTTGTTCTGCATACTAGTTCTAGGCCATCAGTCCCCAGGAACAACGTTGTTCGGGCAATACTAGTCTAGGCAACAGTCACCAGGAACATTAAAAACAAACGTTGTTTGAATAATAGTATAGGCAAACAGTCCCAAGTGAGTGATATTTTAGGGACGTATCTATGTAACGGAAGCAATATTTCTGTTTGTTTTCGTATTTAGTGGAGGAGTTTTAATCAAGTAACTGGAGGTGAGTGAGGCTGTGGGGGGGGCACGGGGTGGGGCCCCCCCCCCCCCCCCCCCCCCCCCCCCCCCCCCCCCCCCCCCCCCCCCCCCCCCCCGGGGGGTGGGGGGGGGGACAGTATGAGAATGAGAGCGTGATAATGAAAGGTAGCACAGTCTTGTAACACTCCTCCGTCATCCTGGACAGTCAGCCACCCCACCACGCACATGTAATGTATACAACTCTCCGTCAGCCTGGAACAAGCAGTCCACCCCATCACTTCTCAGGCATGTAACACTATCCGTCATCCAGGTCCAGCCAGCCCCACCCAACACTACAACTGTCATGTAAACTCCTCTCCGTTCATCCTGGTCCAGTCAGCCCAACCACATCCCTCACAGTCATGTTACACTCTCCGTATCCTGGACCAGTCTAGGCCCACCCCCAACCCTCACAGTCATGTAACACTCTCCGTCATCCTGGACCAGCCAGGCCACATCCAACACTCACAGTCAAGTAAACTCTCTTCCCGTCATTTTGGACAATGCCAGTCACCCCAACCACTCACAGTTAATGTTTAATCCGTCATCCAGGATCTAGTCAGACACCCAAAACCTACTGTCATGTAACACTCTACCGTAATCCTGGACCAGTCGGCCCACCCCACACTCACCAGTCATGTATTAACACTATCAGTCATCCAGGACTAGCCAGCAAACCCCAAACTCTCACTGTCATGTTACCAACTCTCCGTCCTTCTGGACCAGCCAGCACCCCATACCCTCTCAGTCATGTAACACTCTCCGTCATCTGGACACAGCCTGCCCTCACCAAACCTCACAGTATGTTAACACTCTCCGTTTCTTCCTGGACAGCCAGCCCACCCCAACCCTACTGTCATGTATCACTACTCGTCTTCCTGGGAGTCAGCCAGACCCCCCCAGACCATCACAGTCATGTAAACACGCTCCGTCAGCCTGGACAGTCAGCCCACCCCAATCCCTCTCAGTCATGTAACACTCTCCTACTTCCTGGACCAGTTAGCCCACCCCCAACTCGCACAGTCATGAACACTCTCCGTCTTCCAGGACCAGTACCTGACATCCCCAACACTCAACTCCAATGGTCATGTAACACTCTCCGTTCATCCTGGACCAGCTCTGCCCAAACATCATCACAGTCAGGTAACCTCTCACTCATCCTGGACAGTCAGCCCACCCAAACACTCACAGTCATGTATCATCTCCGTCATCCTGGACCTGTCAGCCCACCCCCATCCACTCAATTTCATGTAAAACTCTCAACTCTGCCGGAGGTACCATTTAGCCCACCCCAAAAACAATTCACAGTCATGTAACACGCTCATCATCCTGGACGAGTCAGCCCACACCCCAACACTAAACGGTAATGTAACACTCTCGTCTTCAAGGACCAGTCAGCCTCACCCCAACACTCTACAAGTCTTGTAACACTCCGTCGTCATCCAGGACCAGGTCTGCCCACCCCAACAATCTCGGTACTTATAACACTCTCCGTATCGGGACCAGCCAGCCCAACCCACCAACAATCACTGTCAGGTTACACTGTCCATATACGGACGTCAGCCCACCCCAACACTCACGGTCATATATATCTCATCCGTCATCCGGGAAAAGCCAGGCGCACCCCAACACTCCCAACCAGTCATGTATCCATGTCCTATCATCCTGGACAGCCAGCCCACCACTACATCTCACGGTAATGATAATTTACAAGGTGACTTGTCTTCCTGTCTGTTCTGGATCGGATGAGAGAACAGACAAAGATGGAGAACTCCGGGAGTTTTGAGATAAGTCTCGTTTTGTAGCATGTGTGAAGTAAGTGACTACTCTTGACATTTGGTCGCATCGGCTATTGGGCAGTGCGGACGTGCTGCGCAGTGCTCCTGTTAGAGTTTGTTCTGAGCTGTTTTATGTGAGCTGCCCCCTTGCGTTGGTTGGTGGAAAAACTTTATTTCTCCAAATGGCGCTTGAATAGCAGAGAAGAAGCATTACTGTCTGCATTGAGATGATCCGTGGGCTGTCCGGGATACAAATGGATTTAGTGTTACAGCGATCATTCGCACGATACATTTGGCTATAGCAAATGAGGAGATAAGTGGCGTCGCACTCAACGGACAACTAGAATCTTCGTTAAATAGACGGTCTGCCGAGTCTACGAGGCTGGTGGTCGACATGTTTCAGGAGACCTTCATACCAAGTTTATACCTTGCTGTGTCCGATGCGACTCCATGTTGTATCTCGGAAACTTACAACTTGGGTGAAATTCAGGGAATGTGCTTTTGAGGAGATATGGTACGTTCACGTAGTACACAGCAGGGAGATGGGCAACTGGACCGTATGCAGGGGCGCTGGAAGGTACATATACTGTTAAAATGAACTCTTACGACACCTATTCCTTCATATGTTGTGTTGATGGAATTACGGATCAAGTTTATGTAACGTCCACATTTGCGGGGCAACTACGTACGTGTCGGCTATGTGGGTTCATATGACCACATCGCGGCGACAGTGTGGAGATTCGAGGCAGTGTGTACCCGCCACAACAGCAACGGCAACAGCAAGGCCAGCTCCCTTGTGGGCGAAGGTAGGCGATGAGCGAGAACAGTTTCTTTTACGCCGACCCCAAACAATCGTTTGTCATGGAGTGAGGAGGTGGGACAAAGAAATGGAGCTCGAATCTCGCAGTTGTAACGCTAAAAGGAGAATCTCAGTCTTTGGACATACAACAGGTTTTTGAGCAGAGACTTCTAATATGGGTGAAGATTTGGTGCGTCTTTGGTAAAGGCGTTGGATGTTTCTTGTTAGAGGAATCGGGTCCTAGATCAGGGTCGGGAGACCAGGCTTAGTTCTGGGACGGCTGTGATGATGGTATGGCAGGATGTGGGTTTGTCGATGAGAGTGTTAAAAGGATTGAACGGTGCATGCAAGTTACGGGTGGAGGTGCATAGGACGGTGCTACAGATGTCAACAATGGCAGGTGGGGGCGGGACTCGAAAAGAGGACGGCAGCATCATCGGATTCTTGATGATGTGCGCTAACTCCTGCCCAATTGCCATGGGAAATAGTCTTGGGTGGAGGTACAGAAGAGAGGGATTGGTGAACCCAAGATCAAGGATTGCCAAAGGTGATTACAATAAAGGGAGAGAGGGACAGTGGTGTGGCCAAAACGAACTGGGGTAAAAGTCATTTGCGGGGACAAAAGGGAAAACCGATTTGTTGAATTCAAAGGTTTTCTATAAACTATTAAAGGGTTGAGAGCTGAGAGGAGCTTAGTGGTTTAAGTGTATTTGGTAGCGACTTTGGCATGTGGATGTTGGTATTATTTACAGGAACATATTTTAGGCCGGTTATGAGTTGGGAGATGAAATGGTTTATGTGTACATGGAACATGCGACACGTTTGAAAGGTGGGGCTGCAATTTTGGTAAAGGAATACTTGGCCCGTTTATAGTAAGGCGTAGTGAAGGGGTGACGAGGGGAGGGTAATTAGAGGTGGATGGGAACCTGGGGTAGGGTGCCCATTAGTTTAGTATGTGTTTATGGGCCCGGCTGAGGGTGGGGACGTGAGTATTACAACTAAATTTCGTTCAGGGACGTTTCTGGGCTATTTTTTTACGTGGTTTACGATGTCGCAATAATTAGGCGGAGATTGGAATTGCGTGATACGTCGTAAAGCATGTCGGGAGACTAGAGGTGCGGGGTGTGTTTGGGTTTATTGGGGGATTTATTGACCGGGGTGGGGTTAAAGGTTTGTGTGTGGGGGATGGGAGGGATGTTGAGCATTACCTTCATTAAACGAGGTTTATGCGGCGTGGTTGCGGAACCGATGTAGTGCCTTGTTGCGGATACTGTGCGGTGGGTGAATGTGATAGATGTGTTTTTTTTCGGATCATAGTAGGAGTTGTAATAGATGTGGCTATTGTGGGTGTGTCTCGGTGGGGTCCTCATTTTGGAAATTGAATGTAAAGTTATTTAAGGAGAGGATATTCTTTTGTCTTTTGGACATATGTGAGACGTTTAGTGGTAGAAGCACCTGGGGGATGTTGCCATGGTTAATTGGTGGGAAAACGATTGCCTAAATAAAAAGTTTTAAGGAATATTATGTTAATCGTGGGACGGATTTAATCTGTTTCAATAAGGTTTTTCACAAATATATTTAGAGGGGAAGTTGTGTGCATTGTTATGTACAAATTAATGCTAATTATTCATATTATGGAAATTGATGAAAGTTTGAAGGAAATTTCGGACTTTACAAAATGAGAGGTTTGAATGAGGGAAAGGATTAAGGGGCGGGATGTGGAGGTTTTGTGGGGAGATCGGCGTCGGCGGTGTTGCGGATGTCATAACAGTAGTCGCAAGGCAATGGAGTTAATGGGTTGAATGTTCAGGTAGGTATGCAAGGGTATAAGTGGATCAGTGTTGACGACGACTGAAGGTAGAGTGGGTATATTGATGCTTGGGTTAAGTTGAAAGCACAAAAGTGTGGCGAATAAGCGTAAATAGCATTTCAGTCAATTGTAGGTTTGTGCAGTGTGAGTTAACAGAGCATGATCGAATTCGTTGTGGAAGGGACGCGATAAAGGAGTGTGAAGACATGGGCAATGCATTTTTCAGGGCGCTATTTAGGAAAGAGCTACAGGAATTGAGGGTTGCAGTGACTTTTATCTCAATATGGAGTGTTATAAATGGGTTTTTGGTAAGATTATTCAATTTCCTTAAGGCGGGAGCGGTTTTGGGGAATCAGCAAAGGTTGCGGCTGTGGTCGTTCTAGTGCCTAAAGGTGAGCCGTTT
This sequence comes from Cherax quadricarinatus, assembly GCF_026875155.1. NCBI lineage: Eukaryota > Metazoa > Arthropoda > Malacostraca > Decapoda > Parastacidae > Cherax > Cherax quadricarinatus. Next base: position 64,621,129 of record NC_069411.1, on the reverse strand, counting down.
TTAAACATTCAAAGACTATCGTGCTATTTTGTTATTGTTGTGGTGATTATAGATTTTTGCAAGAATTTTAGCTAACTAGAATAAAAAAGGTCCTGGGTAATGTGAGTGATAAGGGACAATATGGGGTGCCGGGAAGATCTCTTGTTATGTCGGGCATGGTGTTGATAGAAGTTTTATTGAAGAAAGTGTAAAATTGGGGGGGGGGGGTGGGTGTTCTGGCTAAGATGGGGAGGCGGCTTAGATAGTTTGTAAAGGAAGGGAAACAATGAGTTATGGGTAGATTATGAGTTGGCAGGGGTTTGGAGAGGAAATTTATATCATGGGCAAATTATTGTATCAAGATGCATCCTTGCGGGTGCCAGGTAAATGTTAGCAGTTAGGAGATCATATTCAGATAGTGAAAGGGGGTCTATCTACGTCAAGGTTGTCCCCTTTCACAAATATTTTTTGCGAGTTTACAGGATACTTTTATAGAGGGAATTAGGTTCCTTATTAGCTGCAAATGGGGTTGGTGACGATTGGGGTGGGGGGGGCGGGGGGGCTGGGGGCAATTGTTGCCCATATGAATTGATGACTCAACGTTTTTAGTAAGTGGTAATCAGGGATTGTCCTCGGGTGGCAAAAGATTAGTAAACGTTTATGAAAAGGGATTCTGGTGATGTCAATTAATAGCGAGGAAAAAGACAGTATATGGGATCTGGGGATGGTTAAGTGAGGGAATGTGATTTAGTTGTAAGGTGGAAAGGTGGCACCAATTACGGATTTTGGGATCACTAATGTATGTGATATCAAGATTGCACAACAAATAAATTCAGTGCTTATGGTTGACGTTGTTTATGAAGGCTTTGTGGTTTACGACTTGCTACACTATCTGTGCATTAAAAGAGTGATTACAACGACTGTCCTATTTTCTTAGTAATCATTGGCATGTAGCTTAGTTTATCGTTACTTAGTAGCGAGATAACAAAGGGTACTATAAAGCGCGTTTTAGATCATTTGGGGTACTGGAGCGAATGGTTAACGTGACTAGGCGGTTGTCACACTCCCTGTTGGCCGAGGTGGGCCTGGGTACTTATAGCTGTTGAAAAAGAGGATTATGAGTTGTATTTGATAAAGTAATTATATGTCGTGGAGGGGGGGGGGGCGAGGGAAGGCGGCTTCATAAGATAAAAGTCAGGATATGCAACGGTGGTGGGTGGGGTAGGGATGTTCTTAATAGGTGAGGCAATGTTACGGGTCTTCCATAAAAATGAGAGATCCTTCACATATTAAATTGGAAACCTTGATGGGTGGATGGTAAGCAGTGGTAGCGGTGGTAGAAGGGGTTTATCCGATGTATTATTGGCGTAATATTTGGGGGCGTTTGAACAAATTGCGTTTTTAAAACCTAAAGTACGGAATTATGTATAGATTTTTACATGGGATCTTACCGTTGGAATGGTTTTTATTTCATAAGAGAATACGGGAGGATGGGATATGCAAGGCTTGTGGCGGATTGGAGACTGTTTTCCTTGGTGTATTTTTTGCGAGTATTGAACTAATATGGGTTTTGGTTGGGTAAGGCTAATAAGGTTTAGTGGGTGGCGGGGGGGGGGGTTTGCAGGTGTTGAGGGTTTTAAGCTTAGAATAGGTGGATTATTGTGAATCAAATGTAGAGAATGCGGTAGGGTATATAATTACGGATTATATTTATATGTCTTGGGCTATGAGAGGAGCGAAGTGTGTGAAAGAATTAATGCGTAAAATCATGCAACTTTTTTTTCATAGGTCCAAAGTGTAGGAATAAGGTGGTGTATGGGGGAGATGTGAGGGGATTTAAGTGAGGGTTATAGGAATTTCACATTATGGGATATACGGGAGTTTGAAAGGCAGGTAAGGGGAATGAAATGGCTGGTTTACTAGAATGTGCTCGGTGCATGATTGAGTTTGTTTATTAATGTTATATGAGGTATGTCCGGTGGTGCAATTTAGCATTATTTGTTCTGGAGTGTTTGTTTCAAGTACAATTGTTTTTTTTAAAAACCCCCCAAGTTATTTTTGGAATTGTCGTCTTTGAACTTAATATTTATTTAATATATATATATATATTTATATATATATTTATATATTTACATATATATATATATATATATGTGTAGTATATATATTGTAATGTATGTATATGGGTGTTGATGTATATATGTATTGTATATGTATATATATATATATATTTATATATTTATATATATATTATATATTTATATATATATTATATATTTATATATATTTTATATATATATATATATATGTACTTTCTTGTATATTCCATTAATGGTTTTTCTCATGAACATTTTCAATGATATTCAATACATATTTTCTATGCGTATTTATAATTTTGATACAATGTGTAAATGTCAAAATGGCTTTTTATGTTTCAGTTTAATTTACAATGTATTTTTGTAAGCACAATTGATTTGGTGCCAATAGAAGCATAGTGTGTTTTGATATATTTGAGTATTGTTTTTCTTTTTAATTTGTCTAGATGGTGGCAATACTATGTATGTAGTTTAAGATAATTACGAACTCTTGAAGTTGTAAGAATGAATCAATTATTCGTGGTCGAGTCGACGTAATATTATAACTGACGTTGGAAGTGATTGTGTGCAATGTGACAATATACTTTATATTATTATTTATATGGATGTACCTGAATGGTAAATTGAAGTCTGAATTTTAAAGGTAAAGAGTGGGTTTTCCTTTTTTATTGTTCTTTTTTTCTTGATGGTAATACAAGGTTGTATCATGTACACCAACGAATATGGTTAGGGGTATATGGTAAATTTTCGTGTTGATTAGACATTTATAATACAGATGGAATACTAGGCTTAGGTTAGGGTAAATTTATGATAATTTGTGGAATGTTCCTTGATTCAAACGGCTCTTTATTAGGCAAATTGGGTAGAATGTTTCTACGTATGGCATTATTGAAAAATGTTGAGCTAAATCTAATTGTAGGTACGATGTGTAATGTAGATGTGCACACCTGGGCGAGCAGCTGCGCGGACCGTGCAGTTCTCATGGACCTGTATGGTCGGTGTAGGTTTCGCTTGGATGTGTTCTTGACATCATTGGTTCAATTATTATCCTATATTTCTTTCCGTGTTCAGATCAGAAGGAATTTAGTCTGTAACGACATAATGAAAGTATACTTGTATTTTATTATTCTAGTGTAAAATAAGAGCAAGGATGATTAATTTGAGGAAGAGTTAATATAGGTTTGCATGTTTTTACGAAAGTTAACTTATCCACATGTATCTAGTACAGGACAGTTTTAAGCTTCGGTATCTGATTTTATAGTAGGTTATAGTGGTCATATTTGTTATATTGTTATGTTATTTGTTATTGTTTCAATATCTAATGTAATGTTTTTTTCAGTTATTGTTCATATATTGTCATCTTTAGGGTTTTTCCTTTTGTCTATTGTCTATTTGTATGGTTTTAAATAAAATATAAAAAAAAAAACTTCTGTTTAGTAATAAGGTGTTGGATCACGGTCACAACTAGCTCTTTACTATAAATGATCAGCTTAATAGGATTTTGTAAATTATAACCAGGAGACACTAATCCGACAAAATAATAATTTATCTTTAATATTAACTTGTCTTAAAAGAAGTATTATAAATACTCTCTTGTTGAAAGCAGAATGATACTTTTGAGTGCAATAATATTAAGGGGCCTTAAGTTTATAATACAATTTATGAATATTTAAAGTAACATTTCCATTGTCACAAGTAATTCATCGTTGCATGCAAAGAGTAAGTACCTTTATTCGGAGCATGTGAACACACTTATAAAAGTCTACCTTCCCAACCAGCGAATCTGGTAACTAAGGGTCGGACGATGGGGCCCCATCGTCAGATCAGTTCCTAGGTTCAGCCAATCATATTCTAAATCTGTCAATTGTGAAGGTGATGTGGATACCACACACATTCTCACCTTTGTCATTTTTACCCAGCTACTGGTTGAACACGGTTGTCCATTCTGTCTCCAGGTTGTTTCTTTGCCTTTTGATTTACCATGTTGTACACATATTTTAACTTATATAGTGTACAAACTTGTCAATATTATAATGCCTTAAAGGGAAAAATATAATTCAGGTCTTCAGCTGTGTTTATTCTGCCCATTGTTTTCCTTACGCCCAGGAAAACAGACCTTTTTCCCTGGTTGTAATATTCCAAATATACACATAATCACAGACAAAAGTGACTCGCTATAGACCGATATATAGCAAGGTAATATCACCCCGTCCTCGAATAATCATTTTTTTCGGTACAATAATCCTTATAAGAGCTACCCTATGGAGGGTGACATTTGCAAAACATAACAAGCAATTTTAACGAATAGGGGCAAAACCCCAGCTGAGATCTTCGTAGAATATGGAGTCCTAATACCCCCTTTCTTACTGAATAAATTTCGGCTAAATTAAAATCAGATTCGGTAATTCGTAGGGGCCGTAAATCCGCTGATTGATTTTTTAAACGTCAGAAAATCGCAACTTTAGAAAAATATCAAAATCTGAAGTCCAGAATTTTTTGTCCTTAGCAAATACTGAGTGGGGGGGGAAAAGAGGATCCCCCTCTCCAAGGGGAACCCGATTTTTTAAACCCAAATTGAATCAAAAAAAACTTCGAGGGGAAGTTTTGTTACCAAAAAGGGGCTGGAGGTAGGCGGGTCGCACTCAGGCAACGAGATGTTACCAAGGGGAGGGGCGGGTACCCCGGAAACGGTGTTCCCAAAGGCTGGAGGTAGGCTGGGGTACCGCTGGGAAAACGAGAGTTACCAAGGTGGAGGCAGGTGGACTCATCAGGCAACGAGATGTTACCAAGGCTGGAGGTAGGCGGGTAGGCATAGCAACGGATTTTACCAGGGTTGGGGTAGGCGGGTAGCCCTCAGGCAATGGGGATTTTCCCAAGGGGAAAGGTAGGCTGGTACCATCAGGCAATGAGATGTTCCCAAGGTAGAGGTGGCTGGTACGCACTGGGGCAACGAGATGTTACGAAGGTGAGGTAGGGGGACTTGCTAAAGGGGGGGGGTGTTGCACCGCAGAAGCGGCAAAAAGGCTGCCCCTAATTTCCCGTCCCCGGGGGCCTATCCGAACTTCGGAGGGCCCCCAAATTGCAATACTGCTGCAAAAAACATGAAAGGGAAACCCTATAGTAAATGAAAATGACGGTGACGACAACGAAATGGACAAAATAGAAAAAAGAGGGCCGGTTTAAAGTCCAGACCTGCTCCCAAGTGACCAACATGAGACGTTTTCCACTTTTTTTTTCAATTCAATTAAATTCCCAATTTTTTCCTAAAAGGGTTACAATGGGGGGTTTGGTTTTGGGTTTTTTGTGTGGTTTAATTTTAAAAAAAAATACTAATTCAGAGGGGGCCACTAGGACACCTAGCAGGGGGTAGGCATTTCGAGAGGCTTAGTTAATTTTAACTTTAAATTCCTTACAATTAGGTATTAAGGCTAAGGATAATCAAATTTTTGTGGTTTGAAATGTGATGTTTTGTTTTGGCACAATACAAGGTGTCTATATGGGGTATCAAGGCAAATTTATGATATTAGGATTTTTTTTAAGTTAAGATTAGCATTTCTGGGTTTATAGTCGTGGGTGAGTGATGTAATTGTGAACCCCAGGGGGTTTATCATGTAGTTAGTTATCGGGGGGGGATAGGGAGAGTTTTTAGTTTTGAAGTGATGAATGTGTCTGCATTTCTAGGTTTTAGGTGGGGGTGTTCCAGATTTTGGTCCTTTAAAATACATTAAATTTTTTGAAAAGGGTTTTTAATCAAACAGGGGGAAAAATTATAGATGTTTGTGTCGGTGTTAGCCTGTGGATCCTGTCCAACTATCAAAAAGGTTTTAGGTCAAGGTTAATTTGGAAATTTAAGGGTCCTGTAGATAAGATTCCATAGAAAGTGTGGATGTTCTGACAGGGGTAAGTTTGATTATAAGAGGGGGGGGGGGGGTTTGCCAGGATGGGATTTAGTGTTTATTCTTACGAAGTTTTTGTTGGTTATTATTGGCTTTAGGTGTGTTGCTGCAGTTAAACCCCAAGCACGATGAAGGGGGTTTTGGATATAAAGTGAATGGTTAGTGTGAAAAGGGGCATTTTTTGGGGCACAAAGGTGTTTTGGAGAGGTCCCACCGTTTTGGATACTTTTTTTGTTATGTTTGGATAGGGGGTGCTGAAATTTAGGTTTTTGTCGAGGTATTGGCCCAAGGAATTTCCCCTCTTTATTTTGGGAAATTTAAAAGGTGTCGATTTTAATGTTAATTGGCACACTGCTAGTCCCCAATGAAAAAAATGACCTCCTATCAACTGCACCGTATTAAAGGGGAAGACAAAATGGCGAAACCTACAACAAAACTTCAAGGAAATAAAGGGTCGTAGGCTTTTTTCCCTCTACCAAAAGAGGGAAGTTGACATTTAAACATGGCTACCGCATCCAAAAACCCACTACTGCCAGACTACAACTAGCAAAGGGAAAATTCTCATCTTTACTGACTTATCTGTACTGACAGTAGCATCATATCTGTACCACCATCGTCACCTGTACCAGTCTAACGGGGGGGGGGAAAAACACAAAAAATCGTCAAACAACAGTACAAAACTCCAAGGTTATGGCGGTTACCCTCGTCCCGTCGTGGGAAAAAAGTAAATAGTTAAAAACTCAAGTTAAGTTTTAGTAGCTGCCATTTTTCATGACCGTGTACAGTGAGAGAATATGCAGAAAACTCCAAAATATCAATAAACTCAAGGGAAAGTCAGGTTTAGGTGGGTTTACTTCTCTCAGTTTTTTTAAAAATGGCTAAGTCGCAACCAGGCGGGGCAGTCAAAAAAACCGACAAAAACCCCCCAAAAAGGGAAAATTGGGGGGTTTTTGAAGGTAAAACCTTTTTGATTAAACCTTTCTGGTTACCAGAATGGAAAGGAGTTAGAAGTTAATAGGTAAAAATCGGACTGGAAGTGAGGCGGAAGGGGGTGTGAAAAAGGGGTTAACAAAAAGGGTTGTGAAGTTAAGGGAAAAGTGAGCAGGAAGAGGGTTTTGAAGAAGAAAATTTACAGTAATTCATTGGGGTTTGCAAAGCAGATACAAGGTGTACTAGGGAAAAAAATTTTATTGTATATGATAAAAGAGAGAAGAGTAAATGGCAGGCATTGGGGGGTACAGGCTCCAAAATTTATTTTCTGTTTTTTTCAATTCTTTGAAAAAAAAACAGTCATGGGGGCTGGAAAAGTAAATGGAGTAACAGCCCCTGGCAGTAAAAACCAACAGTTGCCATCCTACCAGAAAAGTAATGTCACTATCCGCAAGGTTTGGCAACACCCATACCCAAAAAAAAACAGTGGCACACGTTTACTGTAGGCCTTAAGTGGGGAATTCCAAATTAAAACCCCGGACCTCAAATTTTTGTGCAGGGGCAAAAAAGACAGATAAATGACGGCGATAATGACGGTCTAGAGCTAGGAATGATAACTTAACTCCATATGTAATGATACATGGGCAATGTGAGAAAAACGCCATTGTTATCTCAAACACTACCAAACAGGGGCATCACTGACTAAAGTACGCATGAAAAAAAGAAAAAGGGACCTTATTAAAATGTGTAAGTGGTGGGGCTGATGGATGTAGTACAAATTTTAGTAACGTGCCCGAATTTACTTTGTGTGTAACAAATGCACTTTTGGCACAGTTACCCTTTAAAATGATGGCAATTTATTTACCTAATTTTAATCATATGACCCATGCCTATATTGATGATTTTTTGTTTTTATGAAAACAGGCTTCACTTTTTTCAAGTCAACGAAGATCACTTCTTTCTAAATGCAGAGATTAGGTTTAGCAACAAAAAATTTGGGGGGCAGTTATATCCATTGAATCCTGGTTAGATGTACGGTGATGAGACGAGGTCAAAAAAGAAGGTTACAAAATAAAACGCTTAGATGGAACAGAAAGGGTGGTGTTTGTGTACATTAGAAGACTTAGCTTGCAACCCAAAACCTGATTTTTAATAACAAAAAACTGGAGATTTTAGGTTTGAAAATGCTGCTTCCCAAGACCAAACCCATTTGTAGGAAATAGTTTCCGCCCCCCTACCCAGGACCCTTCTTAGAAGACTTTTTCCGAGTTTGTCCGGGCTTGAAAAAAATTGCGAGACAAAATACTGGGCGACTTAATATCTGTTTTCGCGCAAAATACGGGCTAGCAAAAGTTTAAAAACAAATTTAGGTTTAAAAAAGTTACCTCAACAATTAAAACACCAACCCGGGTCACCAGTTTTCAGCCACCCTAATTGACCCCTACTTTTTAACGCTCTGAGAACATTAGTCAGTCAGGCGCCATTACCACAGGTCTTAGGATCATTTCATCATTTAATGCCAGGAAAATCACTAGGGGGTAGGATGGCCCACAAGGACAATTAAAAAAAAGGGTCAACTAGAAGCACAGCAAAAAAACACTGGTAAATAGGGTACACAATTTTGGGTGGGGAAGATAACAAGTTGCACGGACGTAAAAAATGCCTGGAAAAATTCAAAACAATGTTCATACCATCCTTGTAATATTGACCTTTAAAGGGGGTTGGTTTTAAAAGAAGAACTGAACCCTGGAGACACTGAGATATTGATAATAAGAAATTAGAGCCAGTTGCTAAAAAGATTTTTAAACAAAAAACAGGATATTTTCAGCACTAAATGAATTCCAAAGGGAGGAACAGAGTACAGGAAATTAAAAAGGAGCAAAGGCAAAGCACTTTTTTCAAAAAATTTAAGAGATAAGCGTAACCCCAAAAGCTTGGCAACAACCAAAACAGTTGGGGTATAGCCATAAGCCGTGATACTAAATAGTACTCCATCGATAACGAGGTAGCCCCGAAAAAATCTAAGGGGGCAAAATTGCTTTAATTCCTACTATGTTGCATCAAAAACTAGTAAGTAAAATACAGCTTTCATCAAAAAACCTTTAACCAGACTTGATAATTTTTAAAATACTATACCAATAAAGGGGGGAAAACCCCATTTTTAAAAAAAATTTATTTTCAAAAAAACTAAGCAGGTTAAACCCAACTAAAGCAAAAGGCCCGGGTAACATCCCGTCTAAATTCCAAAAGATGGTGCTTTTAACTGTCAATCCCTATTGCTCCTAATAAAACTATCAACACCACTAATACCGTACCCGGGGGGTTCAAGGAGGCCAGAGTTACTCCTATTTCAAGAAAAAAAGTAGGGCTGTGTAGCAATTAGGCCTGTTAGTATATCAGTATAAACAAAATTTAGGAGGGCGGTTTACTGTAAGTAGTTAAGTACCTTAATGACGACAACATTCTCCCTAGTATCAATCGGCTTTAGAAATTTATCAACCCAACCTCCCTAAATTTAAACTGATGGATTTCCTTTAGAACTGAAATGCAAAAGGGAACCTCATAGGTATGGTAACCTTAGACCCGCAAAAAAGGCCCTTTGATATGTCAACCCAATATATTATGAAAAAACTTCAAATATTGGTATAGGTTCTGTAGACTGGTTTAAGTCCTACCTTTATAAGTAATTAAGTAAGTTTATTCAGGTATACACAAAAACATTACAAGAAAATTTTTTACATAGGCATATTGTAGAGAACCCAGGATAACCCAAAAAAGTGACAGATGATTTTTTTCCATTGGGGTTTTTTACCTTTTTATTATAAATAAAGGTTATAAAAATTTTTTTTATTTTTCAAATGAAAAACACTTATTATCATACTAAAAAGACTATCTACTCACCAAGGTATTAAAACTATCTACAATACGAGGGGGCATTATAGGAAAGGTAAATTTTTTACGTTTTTGCTAAAAAATAGAAAATCATTCCCCTCCCTTTCTGGCTAATTCTCAACACCTTTTTGGGACTTTCTTGAATGGTTCTGCTATGACTGGCTTTGAAAATGCAGGCAGTCGTGCCCTTCCCTTTTTTTTGTCAATAAAAGGGTTTGAAGCCTGGCCCTGACTGTGGGTACTAAAAAGTTGTCTCTCTCCCCCTAGTACATGATTTTTTGGTTCCCAAACCCGACAAAATGCAGCAAGTATTTTGGCTTGGTTTTTGAGCATTTTATAAAATGATTTATCTTTTGTTGTTTTACTCTGTTTCAACATTCGCTATCCAACTGCTGTAATTCATCCTGGCCTACTGTTCTTTGGTCCAGCCCCCGGTGAATCTTACATTTTTTTCTGGGTGATTTGCGTTATTTTCATTTTTTTTTTTTGCCCAAAGGCAGAGACCAAGAAAGCAAGCGTAAACCATATGCTTTTTAGGGGTGACAAGGGTCCTGCAGCCCCATAGGTAGACACTGTGCTTGTCTATACAGGAATTCAGTCTGGCATTCGCTTTTTTTACTACATGTTCCCTTCAATTCTCCCGACTGCATGGGGCAAAGAGGGTTCCCAAATATTTATGATGAAACCAAAAAGAGGGGTCACCATTAATTTAACATTAAAAATTTTTTACCCTTCCATTTTAGTTTTGTGCCCAAAGAGAATGGCTTCAGTTTTCCCTAGGTGTAATGTAGTTTGTTGTCACTAGCACGTTAAGAGACCATACAATAAGTGTCAGGGGCCCGAGACTGTTCAACTCCCTTTCCCAGCACACATAAGGGGGATTACCAACAGACCCCTGGCAGCTTCAAGCATTGGCACTGGACAAGCACCTCAAGTCAGTTCCTGGATCAGCTCAGGTCTGTGGCTCGTTACTTGGTTTGCGTGCAGACAGCAGCAACAAGCCTGGTTGATCAGGCGCTGACCATCAGGAGGCATGGTCACAGACCGCCGCGGGGGCGTTGACCCGAAAGCTCTTTCCAGGTGTAAACTCCAGGTAACTAACCATTTGCTGCAGGACTCCAGTTCCAGTGTTAAAACATTAGCAATATCTTGTGGGTCTTTACCTGACACTAACAGAGCACTGTCATCTGCATACAGTAGGAGTTTGCACTTGACACTGATAGGCATATCATTGGCATAACATAAGAATAATAAGGGACCCAGAATACTACCGTGGGGAACTCCACATGTTATCGGCAGGGGTTCTGATTCTGTTTTGTTGATTTTGACTATTTGTCTCCTGTTGCTAAGGTAGGACTTAAACCAGTCTACAGAACCTATACCGATAGCTTGAAGTTTATTACATAATATATTGTGGTTGACAGTATCGAAGGCCTTTTGCAGGTCTAAGGAGACAAATTGTCAAAATCAACAAAACGGAATCAGAACCCCTACCGATAGGATGTGGAGTTCCCCAAGGTAGTATTCTGGGTCCTTTATTATTATTCTTATGTTGTGTCAATGACATGCCTATCAGTGTCAAGTGCAAACTCCTACTGTATGCAGATGACAGTGCTCTGTTAGTGTCAGGTAAAGACCCACAAGATATAGCTAATGTTTTAACACTGGAACTGGAGTCCTGCAGCAAATGGTTAGTAGACAACAAACTATCATTACACCTCGGGAAAACTGAAGCCATTCTCTTTGGCACGAAGCATAGACTGAGAAGGGTAAATAATTTTAATGTTCAGTGTAATGGGGAGTCCATCACTTTGGCTTCATCAGTAAAATATCTGGGAATCCCCTTTGACCCATGCATGTCAGGAGAATTGATAGGGAACAGTGTAGTAAAGAAAGCGAATGCCAGACTGAAGTTCCTGTATAGACAAGCACAGTGTCTACCTACTGAGGCTCGCAGGACCCTATGTCTAGCCCTTATACAATGTCCATATGGATTACGCTTGCTCTTCTGGTACTCTGCATTGACAAAAAAACTGAAAGATAGACTGCAAATCACCCAGAACAAAATCGTAAGATTCATCCTGGGGCTGGGACCAAGAGAACATGTAGGTCAGGATGAATTACAGCAGTTGCATATGCTGAATGTTGAAGACAGAGTAAAACAACTGAAGATAAATCATGTTTATAAAATTGCTCACAAACAATGTCCAGAATATCTTGCTGTCAGTTTTGTCAAGGTTGGGAACCAAATCCAATCCATAGAATAACTAGGGGGAGAGAGCACAACTTTGTAGTACCCACAGTCAGTGGCCAGGCTTCAAACACCTTTTATTGTACAGCAGTAAAGGAATGGCACAGACTGCCTGCACATGTCAAAGCCAGTCATAGCATGAACCAGTTCAAGAAGAGTGCCAAAAGGTGTCTGATGAATGTAGCTACAGAAAGGGAGAGGAATGATTTTCTATTTTTAGGTAAACTCAGGTAACATAGTAAATTTTACCTTATTCCTAGTAATGACCCTCGTATTGTAGATAGTCTTAATGACCTTGGTGTAGTAGATAGTCTTTTTAGTATGATAATAAGATGTTATCTTCATTGTAGAATAATAAGAAAATATTATAACCTTTATATTATAATAATAAGGTAAAAGGACCCCAATGGAAATAAGTCACTGTCTGACTTTTTTGGGTTATCCTAGGTTCTCTACACATATGCTGCTATGTATGATAATTCTATTATAACTGTATTTGTGTATACCTGAATAAACTTACTAAGCCAGACGTAAACTCGGTTCATGAGACACCTACCCAAAAGGCCGATTGACCCTAACTATTTTATGATAGCAGAGTAGTTCCTGACTTAATTCAATAAAACACATCCTACCTATATACATAACTAAATAATATAAGGTCAGATAATACAAAGCATGATATCTTTATTTTAGCTATTTATGAAGATATCGGCAATATAATATTAAGTGGAAAATAAAAATATACACTTGCACACGAAAATCACTCCCCATGAAAGCAAAAGACTCGGCAGACGTTGCAACATTCCCCCAATGAAAAGCAGGGGCGCCACTAGCACGCATAAGAGGCAACACAATAAGTGTCAGGGGCCCAAGACTGTTCAGTTGCCTCCCAGCATACATAACGGGGATTAGCAACAGATCCCTGGCTGTCTTCAATTAGACACTGGACGGGCACCTGAAGTCAGTACCTGACAAGCCGGGCTGTGGTTCGTATGTCAGGTTGCGTGCGGCCAACAGTAACAGCCTGGTTGATCAGGACTTGATCCACCATGAAGCCTGGTCACAGACCGAGCCGCGAGGACGTTGACCCTTGAAACCCTCTCCAGGTATATAATAGCAAATAACCCCGGTGGGTCCCATACAAGGGACACAACACCAGTCCATTGCAAAGACACACATGTGCAACAGTCGGGTACCTTCATTGTTGAAACATTTCGCCTACACAGTAGATTTCTTCAGTCAGAGACAGCAATAGTGAAGTGAAGGTTATGTAATTAGTGCATCAACCTTGGATATATGAGGTGGTCAGTCCCTGAGCCAGAGAAGAGTTCAGCTCCATGGTCTGGAGCAATGTGAAGCTGAGTCTTAAATACTGTGGAAGGTGAAGTGGAGGATCTGGAAGATATTGTAAGGGACGGGATCCACCAGTACAAGAAAGAAGTCAGGTCACTCTGGAAACCACCCTTCTCACTCACAACTAGTATTTCTCCAAGGTGATGGACTGATTACATCATCTTCACTACACCTGCTGCCTCTGTATTTAACTGAAGAAGACTACTGTGTAGTTAGTTTTAGTAACTTTATTATGTACCCCATAATCATCCTGTGGACGGTAGTCAAGGGATTACAGAGGTACATAATGGGACCAGGGACTGTACCTCAACATTACAGAGGTACATAATGGGGCTCCAGGTACATGTCAGCCTCAACATTACAGAGGTAAATAATGGGTTCAGGGACAGTACCTCAACATTACAGAAGTGCATAATGGGTCCAGGAACTGTACCTCAACATTACAGTAGTACATAATGGGTCCAAAACGCACTCAATTACAGAGATACAATGGATCAGGGACGACCTCAACATTACAGAGTAGTAACTAATGGATCCAGGGACTGTACCTCAACATTACAGAGTACATAATGGATCCAGGGACTGTACCTCAACATTACAGAGATACATAATGGATCCAGGGACTGTACCACAACATTACAGAGATACATAATGGATCCAGGGACTGTACCTCAACATTACAGAACACATAATGGATCCAGGGACTGTACCTCAACATTACAGAGTACATAATGGATCCAGGGACTGTACCTCAACATTATGGAGTACATAATGGATCCAGGGACTGTACCTCAACATTACAGAGTACATAATGGATCCAGGGACTGTACCTCAACATTACAGAGTACATAATGGATCCAGGGACTGTACCTCAACATTACAGAGTACATGATTGATCCAGGGACTGTACCTCAACATTACAGAGTACATAATGGATCCAGGGGCTGTACCTCAACATTACAGAGTACACCACTGTACTTAGCTCAATGGTGATGTGTACTTAGCTCTGTGAAGACCTGTTTGCACGCTCTCTACGAACTGAAGCAAGATGCCATCTATCGAGCAACTTTACCAACAGCTTAAGGAAGAATTGAGGATGGCGAAGATGGAGATTCGGCGACTGACCGAGGAAAACAAGAAGACTTGTAGTAGTCCTCCTGTTTTGAGTCCTCAGGTCAACAAGGGAAACTTGTCAGTGGCTGGACAGCAGGGAACGAAGTTGACGATCAAGAAGACGAATGGAAAGGTAGAAACGATGAAGAAGAAAGAGACTGCCGTGGAAACTGTTGTGAAAACATCTAATACATTCTCAGTGCTACCCGACGAATGTGAGTCGACTACTGGGAACGTCACGACGAACGACATCAAGGAAGGTAAGAATATTGTTGTTGTTGGGAATAGCCAAGTTAGGTATATGGATAGAGCGTTCTGCTTGAAGGACAGCAGTAGGAGACAGAGGGTTTGCTTTCCTGGGGCTGGGATGGAGGATATTGTTAGCCATCTGGATGACATCATGAGAGGTAATGGGAGCAATCCTATTATCTGTCTCAGTGCTGGAGGCAACGATGTTGGCAGATGTAGGAGTGAAGACCTGATTAACAGGTATAGGTCAGCAATAGAAATAATTAGGAGTAAGGGTGGGAACCCTGTCATATGTGGTATTTTGCCAAGGAGAGGAGTTGGAAATAAATGGTTGTCCAGGGCAATTGGTGTCAATTGCTGGCTGGACAAATACTGTAAGGAAAATGCGGTAACATTCATTGACAACTGGGACCTCTTCTATGGCAGAAATGACATGTATGCCAGGGATGGGGTTCACTTATCTAGGTCTGGGGTGGGAGCACTGGCAACTGCAGTGGAGGCAGCTGTTAGAACTTTAAACTAGAAATAGTTAGTGGTATGGGTTTTGGCAGGAAAACAGTGAAGTCCCAGTGTAGTAATATTATGAGTTCTAGGGGAACTAGTAATAAGCAGAACGAGGCAGATATTGAAAAGCCAGTAACACTGGGTGATAAGGACAGTAATAGGTTTAATAGAAAAACAGAAATGAGCAGGAAGGATAAAGAGAAAGGAGAGTCTTTCAATGTTTATTATGCTAATAGCCGTAGTGCTAGGTATAAGATGGACGAGTTGAGATTAGTTGCTAGTGCAGATAACATTGATGTATTTGCCTTAACTGACACGTGGTTTAATTCAAAAAGTCGGGACATGCCTGCAGAATGTCATATTCAGGGTTTTAAATTGTTCCAAGTAGATAGAAGTATCGGGAAGGGGGGTGGGGTGGCATTGTATGTCCGAGATCGCTTGAACTGTTGCATAAAAACGGGTATTAAGTCTGAAGTAACACATACAGAGTCTGTTTGGATAGAATTTTCAGAGGGGCATGAAAAACTGATTTTAGGAGTGATATACCGTCCCCCAAACTTAGATAGGGACCAAGGAGACTACTATGGGAGGAAATTGTTAAGGCCACAAGGCACGATAATGTAGTAATTCTAGGGGGACTTTAACTTTAGTCATATTGATTGGAATTTCTTGACTGGGAATTTAGAATCATACGACTTCTTAGAAGTAGTTCAGGATTGTTTTTTGAAGCAGTTTGTGACAGAACCTACAAGGGGAAATAACCTGCTTGACTTAGTTCTGGCAAACAATGAATCCCTTGTTAATAATTTAGAAATTTCAGAGGAACTGGGTGCTAGCGACCACAAATCAATTACATTTAGCATTGAATGGAAGTACGATAGTAGCGATAACTCAGTAAGAGTCCCAGACTTTCGCTTAGCAGATTACAATGGGCTTAGAGAACACTTATCATCTGTTGACTGGGGTAACGAAGAGAGCTATCAATATGACAACTTTCTGAACACTATACATGCTGCTCAAAGAACGTTTATCCCGTATAAAGAAATTAGATCAAATAGAAATGACCCAAAATGGATGAATAATAGGCTCAAATATCTACTAGGGCATAAGAAAGGAATTTGTAGGCGTATCAAAAGAGGTGAGGGTCACCTTATGAATCAGTATGTTGACATTAAGAGGGACATTAAAAAGAGGATAAGAAAAGCTGAAAGGGATTATGAAATTAAAGTTGCTAGGGATTCTAAAACTAACCCAAAAAGTTTTTTCCAGGTCTATAGAACAAAAGTTAGAGATAAGATAGGGCCCCTTAAAAATAACTATGGGCATCTTACTGACAAAGAGAATGAAATGTGCTCGATTTTAAATAATTATTTTCTCTCCGCTTTTACACAGGAAACACTAACAATATTCCAGTAATTAATTTTTATAGTGGGCTAGAAGAAGATAAATTATGTAACATCACAGTCACTAGTGAAATGGTTGTGAAGCAGATAGACAGACTGAAGCAAAATAACTCGCCGGGTCCTGATGAGGTTTTTTTCAAGGGTTCTTAAGGAATGCAAAATGGAACTCTGTGAACCATTAACCAATATTTTTAATTTATCTCTTCAAACAGGTGTAGTGTCTGATATGTGGAAGATGGCTAATGTAATTCCTATTTTTAAAACAGGGGACAAGTCGTTACCGTCAAATTACCGCCCAATAAGCCTGACCTCAATTGTAGGCAAATTACTAGAGTCAATTATAGCTGAGATTATAAGAAGCCATCTCGATAAGCATAGCTTGATTAATGATACTCAGCATGGATCTCACAAGAGGCCAGTCTTGTCTAACTAATTTATTAACTTTCTTCAGTAAAGCTATTGAGGCTGTTGACCACGATAAAGAATTTGATATTATTTACTTAGATTTTAGTAAGGCTTTTGATAGAGTTCCGCACCAAAGACTGTTAAAAAAAGTGGCAGCTCATG
This sequence comes from Cherax quadricarinatus, assembly GCF_026875155.1. Classification (NCBI taxonomy): domain Eukaryota; kingdom Metazoa; phylum Arthropoda; class Malacostraca; order Decapoda; family Parastacidae; genus Cherax; species Cherax quadricarinatus. The sequence goes on along the minus strand of NC_069411.1, from coordinate 64,603,896 downwards.
GCATTGGGGGAAAAGTATTCTCATGGATCGAGTCATGGCTCACAGACAGGAAGCAGAGAGTGTCCATAAACGGGGTTAAATCCGAGTGGGGATCTGTTACACAACCCAGGGCAACATGGGTTTAGAACAGGTCGCTCCTGTCTGTCTCAACTATTGGATCACTACGACAAGGTCCTAGATGCACTAGAAGACAAAAAGAATGCAGATGTAATATATACAGACTTTGCAAAAACCTTCGACAAGTGTGACCATGGCATAATAGCGCACAAAATGCGTGCTAAAGGAATAACAGGAAAAGTCGGTCGATGGATCTATAATTTCCTCACTAACAGAACACAGAGAGTAGTAGTCAACAGAGTAAAGTCTGAGGCAGCTATGGTGAAAAGCTCTGTTCCACAAGGCACAGTACTCGCTCCCATCTTGTTCCTCATCCTCATATCTGACATAGACAAGGATGTCAGCCACAGCACCGTGTCTTCCTTTGCAGATGACACCCGAATCTGCATGACAGAGTCTTCCATTGCAGACACTGCAAGGCTCCAGGCGGACATCAACCAAATCTTTCAGTGGGCTGCAGAAGCAATATGAAGTTCAACGATGAGAAATTTCAATTACTCAGATATGGTAAACACGAGGAAATTAAATCTTCATCAGAGTACAAAACAAATTCTGGCCACAAAATAGAGTGAAACACCAACGTCAAAGACCTGGGAGTGATCATGTCGGAGGATCTCACCTTCAAGGACCATAACTTGTATCAATCGCATCTGCTAGAAAAATGACAGGATGGATAATGAGAACCTTCAAAACTAGGGAGGCCAAGCCCATGATGACACTCTTCAGGTGAAATTGCTGACCTAGAAAATGTACAGAGAACCTTCACGGCGAGCATAACGGAGATAAAACACCTCAATCACTGGGAGCACAGAAGTTCCTGAACCTGTATTCCCTGGAATGCAGGCGGGAGAGATACATGATTATATACACCTGGAAAATCCTAGAGGGACTAGTACCAAACTTGCACACGAAAATCACTCACTACGAAAGCAAAAGACTTGGCAGACGATGCAACATCCCCCCAATGAAAAGCAGGGGTGTCACTAGCACGTTAAGAGACCATACAATAAATGTCAGGGGCCTGAGACTGTTCAACTGCCTCCCAGCATACATAAGGGGGATTACCAACAGACCCCTGGCAGTCTTCAAGCTGGCACTGGACAAGCACCTAAAGTCGGTTCCTGACCAGCCGGGCTGTGGCTTGTACGTTGGTTTGCGTGCAGCCAGCAGTAACAGCCTGGTTGATCAGGCTCTGATCCACCAGAAGGCCAGGTCACAGACCGGGCCGCGGGGGCGTTGACCCCCGGAACTCTCTCCAGGTAAACTCCAGGTAAACTCCAGTGGCGTGCCACAGGGATCAGTCTTGGGCCCGTTGTTGTTTATAATATATATCAATGACCTTGACGAGAGAATTACTAGTGATATGAGCAAATTCGCCGATGACACAAAGATAGGTAGGATAATTGATTCAAACGTTGATATTAGGGAACTTCAGGAGGATTTAAACAGACTATATTCTTGGTCAGAAAAGTGGCAGATGCAGTTCAATGTAGATAAATGCAAGGTTCTGAAGCTCGGGAGTGTCCATAACCGTAGCATTTATAAGTTAAATGATGTAGAACTTACCCATACAGATTGCGAAAAAGACTTGGGGGTTATGGTGAGCAGCAACCTTAAACCAAGACAGCAATGCCTAAGCGTACGTACTAAGGCAAATAGATTACTGGGATTTATATCAAGAAGTGTAAGCAACAGAAGTCCAGAGGTCATACTGCAGCTTTATACATCATTAGTAAGGCCTCACCTAGATTATACAGCTCAATTATGGTCTCCATATTACAAAATGGACATAAATTCGTTAGAAAGCATTCAGCGTTGGATGACTAAATTAATACATAGCATTAGAAATCTTCCTTATGAAGAAAGATTGAAGACTCTTCAGCTTTATACATCATTAGTAAGGCCTCACCTAGATTATACAGCTCAATTCTGGTCTCCATATTACAGAATGGACATAAATTCGTTAGAAAACATTCAGTGTAGGATGACTAAATTAATACATAGCATTAGAAATCTTCCTGATGAAGAAAGATTGAAGACTCTTAAGTTGCATTCACTTGTTAGACGAAGAATGAGGGGAGACCTGATCGAAGTGTATAAGTGGAAGATAGGTATTAATAAAGGGGATATTAATAAGGTCTTGATGATATCTCTCCAAGAGAGAACCCGCAGTAATGGATTTAAATTAGCATCGCTAATGGGCCGTGCGGACGTGCTGCGCAGTAGCTCCTGATTGAGTGGGAGTCATCCACTCCACCGAGTTTGTTCTTTCCTCCAGTAAGGAAGAACTGATACCTTTATTCCAGAACAAACAGCCTACTGGAAGGTTAGCCAGATGGACCTTGACTCCAAGAGTTCAATCCCACTTTTGAAAATTTACCTGGCAAGTCAAATGTAGTCGCAGATGCTTTATCGCGACACGTTAGTGTAGTTACTGCAGATCCTCCATTTACTGTCGAGGATGTCAAAAATGCCCAAAGAATAGATCCCATGTGTTCTGGTGTGATTCGATTCCTGCTCCAGGAAGATCTTATTCTTACTGTGAAGCTAATTGAGTTGGCTTTTGCGCAGTGTTGACGTGTACTTAGCTCTGTGAAGACCTGTTTGCGCGCTCTCTACGAATTGAAGCAAGATGCCCTCCATTGAGCAACTTTACCAACAGCTTAGGGAAGAATTGAGGATGGCGAAGATGGAGATTCGGCGACTGACCGAGGAAAAAACAAGAAGTTTGAGTGTCCCCCTTTTTTGAGCCCTCAGGTAAAAAGGGGAAACGGAAGTGGCTGGACAGCAGGGAACGAATTTTGCGTCAGAAGACGAATGGAAAAGGTAAAACGATAAAGAAGAAAAGACTGCCGTGGAAACTGTTGTGGAAAAATAATACATTCCAGTGCTACCCGAGTTGGTCGATACTGGAACATCACACGAACAAACCCCGGGAAAGGTAAAATATTGTTGTTTTGGGGATAGCCAAGTTGGTATAGGATGGGCGTTCTGCTTGAAGGACGGGAGTAGGAGACAAGATTTTCTTTCCTGGGGCGGGGATAAAGGTATTGTTACTGTTGGATGACATATAAAGGGAAAGGGGGAGCATTCCTTTTATCTGTTCATGTGGGGCAACGATGTTGGCAGACGTAGGAGTGAAGCCCTGATTAGCGGGTATAGGTCAGAAATAGAAAATAATTTGGATAGGGTGGGAACCCGTCTAGTGGTATTTTGCAAGGAGGGGATTTGGAAATGAATGGTTGTCCAGGGAAATTGGGTGTCAATTGTGGCTGGAAAAATACTGAAAGGAAATGGGGGTAACATTATTACAACGGGGCCCTCTTCTATGGCAAAATGACATGTATCCAGGGATGGGGTTCACTTACTGGGTCTGGGGGGGTAGCCTGGCAATGCAGTGGAGGGAGCTTAGGTTTTAAACTAGGAATAGTTAGTGGGGGGTTTTTGGGGGGAAAACCCGTGAGTCCCAGTGTAAAAAATATTAGAGTTCTGGGGGAAAACTAGTAATAAGCAACGAGGTAGATTTTTGAAAGCCAGGGATTTTGGGGATAAGGACGTAATGGGTTTTAATAGGAAAACAGAAATGAGCGGAAGGGAAAGGAAAGGAGAGTTTTCAATGTTTATTATGTTAATCCGTATGTGGAAATAAGAGGAGAGTTGAGATTAGTTGCTGTGCAGAAAACATTGATGTATTTCCCTTAACTGAGAGGGGTTTAAATTCAAAAAGTGGGGCATCCCCTGCAGAATGTCTATTCGGGTTTTTAAATTGTTCCAAGTAGATGAAGAAAGGGAAAGGGGGGTGGGGTGGCATTGTAGTCCGAATCGTTTAAAACTGTTGATAAAAAGGGGTTTTAAAGTCTGAAGTAACACATAAAAGGGTCTGTTTGGATAGAATTCAGAGGGCATGAAAATGATTTTAGGTGTATACCCCCCCCCAAAACTTAGATAGGGACCAAGGGAGACTACATGGGAGAAATTTTTAAAGGCCCCAAGGACAAAGTGTAATTCTAGGAGACTTTAATTTAGTCATATTGATTGGAATTTTTTTGCTGGGAATTTATAGAAAAAAAGGTCAGAGATAAGATGGGCCCCCCTTAAAAAAACTAGGGGCCACCTTACGGCAAAGAGAATAAAAATTTGCTCGTTTTTTTTAATAATTTTTTTCTCTCAGTTTTTACAGGGGAAATACACTAAACAATACCCAAAGGAAATTTAAATTTTTATGGGGGGGCCCTAAAAGATAAAATTATGAAAACACACGGGTCACTAGTAAAAGGGTTTTGTGAACCAGTTAGACAGCCCTAAAGCAAAAAAAGGGCCCCGGGGTCCTGATGAGGTTTTTTTAAAGGGTTCTTAAGGAAGGCAAATGGAACCCCTGTGACGTTTAAACTAATTTTTTTTAATTTTTTTCCTTCAAACAGGTTAGTGTCTGATATGGGGAAGGGACGGCTAATAAAATTTTCATTTTTAAAACAGGGGAAAAAAAGCCCTTTTCCCCGTAAAATTTTACCCCCCAAAATAACCTACCTCAATTGTAGGAAATTTTACAAAGGTCAATTATAGCGGAGATTAAAAAAACCCCCATTTGGGAAAGCTTTAGCTTGTTTTTAATGATACCCCAGCATGGATTCACAAGGGGCCCGGGGCCCTGTCTAACAAATTTTTATTAACTTTCTTCAGTAAACTTTTGGGGCTTTTGGGACCAGGGGATAAAAAATTTGATATTATTTACTTAGATTTTTAGTAAGGCTTTTGATAAATTTTCTGCACCATAGACTTTTTTGAAAGGGGCAGCTCATGGCTTTGGGGGGAAAAGTGCTCCGGGGATCAGTCAGGCTACGGAAAAGGAAGCAGAGAGTGTCCATAAATGGGATTAAACCCCCGAGTGGGGATCTGTAACAAGTGGCTTTCCCACAGGGATTTGTCTTGGGGCCCCTTTTTGTTTTTTAAAATTTTTAAGGGCTTTATAGGGAAATTTCTAGTGATATGAGCAAATTCGCCGTTTAAAACAAAAAAAAGGTAGGATAATTGATTCAAAGTAGAGTTTTTGGAACTTTCAGGAGGATTTAAAAAAAACCCCATTCTTTGGGCAGGGAAAAATTTGGGAGAGCAAATTAATGTAGATAAAAAGCAAGGTTTTTGGAAACTTGGGAGTGCCCTTTAACCCCGTTTATAAGTTTAAAAAATGTAGAACTTAGCCAACGATTTGGGGAAAAAGGGGTTTGGGGGGTTTTGGTGAGCACCCAACCCCTTTAAAACCAAGGGGGAAACAATGCCTAAGCGTACGTAATAAGGGAAATAGATTACTGGGATTTATATCAAAAAATGTAAGCAAAAAGAAGTCCGAGGGTTTCTGCAGTTTATACAAACTTATAAGGCCTCCCCTAGATTTGCAAATCAGGGTTTTGGTCTCCATATTCGGAAAGGAAAAATTTTGTTAGAAAACATTCAGTGTAGGATGACTAAATTAAAACATAGCTTAGAAATCTTCCTTTTGAAGAAAATTGAAGACTTTTTAAGTTTCATTCACTTGTTAGACGAAGAAAGAGGGGGGACCTGTCGAAAGGGATAAGTGGAAGAAAAGGGGATTAAAAAAGGGGTATTAAAAAAGGTCTTTGGGGTAATTTTTCCAAAACATAAGAAACATAAGAAAGGGGGGAAAAAACTGCAGGCCCGGGGGCCCTTTTGGGCCCCAAACTGGGCAGGCCCTTTACAATTCATCCACTAAAAAAAACTTTTGCAACCCATTTTCAATGCCACCCAAGAAAAAGCTCTGAGTGAAAGCCCCACTCAAACCCCCTCCCCCATGATTTACCCAAACCTAAATTTAAAATACCAAAGTCCGCCTCAAAACCCAACGGTAGACTGTTTACTATCAATACCCTTTTTCCCAAAAACCCAATCTTTCCTATGCCTTTCTAAATCTAAACTTTCAAATTTAAATCCTTTTACTGGGTTCTCTTTGGAGAGACATCCTCGCCTTTTAAATTCCCTTTTTTAAATACCTATCTTCCACTTATCACTTCGATCGGTCTCCCCTCATTCTTCGTCAAACAAGTGAATGTAATTAAAGTCTTCAATTTTCTTCAAAAGGAAGTTTTCTAATGCATGTATTTTTAGCACCTCGCTAAATTTTTTTCTAAGAATTTATGTCCCTTCTGTAATAGGGCCGACTGAGTGTAATCTAGGTGAGGCCTTTAATGATGTATTAAAACTGCAGACGACCTCTGGGTTTTTGTTGCTTACATTTCCCGTTTAAAAACCCCGTAATTTTTTGCCTTTTGTTCTTGGGATTGCTGTCTTTGGGTTTTTTTGTGCCAAAACCCCCAATTTTTGATTGTAGGTATTTTCATCATTTTAAATTTTAAGTTATGGGATCACTCCCCAACCCTTTAAACTCTTTTATTCATTTTAAAATGGATTATTTTCCAAGAAAAACTTGTTTAAAAAACCCGAAAACCAAATTAGTTTAAAAAATTAATATTTTTAAAAAAAAAAAAAAAATAAATTTCCCCCAAAAATTTTTAAAAAAACAACAA
>NC_069411.1:64540365-64596740 GCF_026875155.1 Cherax quadricarinatus | reverse complement strand
CACCAAACTAAGCCAGGAAGCTTAAAAACCGGCTGCAACAGGCTTCCCCTGGAGGTGGGAGTGAGGGTAAGGGGGCTGCTGGAGGTTCACTTTGCCCCGCGGCTACCCCACAAACAGCTTCAAACGTCTTGAATTCCCTTTTAAAACTTAAATCCACGTCCACACGGTGCCACCATTTTCTGTGGGAGTTCGAATGTGGTTTAGGAAAAAAAAAATTCACGTAGGCGGGTCGCTATAATTACAGATAATGTGGGTAGCGCCCTTACAGCCGACCATCCTCTCGCTCCTCTGAAACACTGACTGCTGGCCCCCCACAGTCCCCAAATTGGGAGGGATTTGATACGTAGGTCAGCAAAAGGGTTTTAGACAGTGACTCAGGCAGAGATGGTTGGTCGTTGAGTCAAGGGTACAGGTTAGGGAAACGGTTACACTATGAGATATTTTTAATTATATTATAATAATATTATATTTTATTATTATATATATATATTTTTATATAATATTATATATAAATATATTTTTAATTATTATCCCCCGGGCCCCAAATTCCCAAAAGGCAGGGGGGCCCCGAAAAAAAAAATTTTACCATCATTCACTCCACAGTCTTCCCAAAAAGGGTGCTTACCTCATTTTTAAAAACTGCAACATTAAACCCCCCTTTCGATGCAGGACTGTTTTTTCCATCTCCAGGACTCAAGCCCGGCCCTCCCCGGTTCCCTGAACCCCTTCAAATGTTACTTTGCTAAATCCAACGCCGCAATTTTTAAAAACCCTTTTGTCTCCATTCCTCCTATCAAACACGCTCAGCTGCCGCGGGAAAGTCCAACCCCCTCGCACACAAACCTCCTTTACCCCCTCCCTCCAACCTTTCCTAGGCCGACCCCTACCCCGCCTTCCTTCCACTACAGACTGATACACTCTTGAAGTTATTTCTGTTTTGCTCCATTCTCTCCACATGTCCGAACCACCTCAACAACCCCTCCTCAGCCCTCTGGACAACAGTTTTGGTAATCCCGCACCTCCTCCTAACTTCCAAACTACGAATTCTCTGCATTATATTCACACCACACATTGCCCTCAGACATGACATCTCCACTGCCTCCAGCCTTCTCCTCGCTGCAACATTCATCACCCATGCTTCACACCCATATAAGAGCGTTGGTAAAACTATACTCTCATACATTCCCCTCTTTGCCTCCAAGGACAAAGTTCTTTGTCTCCACAGACTCCTAAGTGCACCACTCACTCTTTTTCCCCTCATCAATTCTATGATTCACCTCATCTTTCATAGACCCATCCGCTGACACGTCCACTCCCAAATATCTGAATACATTCACCTCCTCCATACTCTCTCCCTCCAATCTGATATTCAATCTTTCATCACCTAATCTTTTTGTTATCCTCATAACCTTACTCTTTCCTGTATTCACCTTTAATTTTCTTCTTTTGCACACCCTACCAAATTAAATCCACCAATCTCTGCAACTTCTCTTCAGAATCTCCCAAGAGCACAGTGTCATCAGCAAAGAGCAGCTGTGACAACTCCCACTTGTGTGTGATTCTTTATCTTTTAACTCCACGCCTCTTGCCAAGCCCCTCGCATTTACTTCTCTTACAACCCCATCTATAAATATATTAAACAACCACGGTGACATCACACATCCTTGTCTAAGGCCTACTTTTACTGGGAAATAATTTCCCTCTTTCCTACATACTCTATATATAATATATATAATATATATATATATATATAAAATATATATATATATTTTATAAAATATATATATATTATATATATATATAGTGTGTGTGTGTGTGTGTATGTGTATATATAATATATATATTATATATATATATTATTTATATATATATATATATATTTTATATATATTTCTTGTATATACCTTTAATGGTTTTTCTCATGAACATTTTCAATGATATTCAATACATATTTTCTATGCGTATTTATGATTTTGATACAATGTGTAAATGTCAAAATGGCTTTTTATGTTTCAGTTTAATTTACAATGTATTTTTGTAAGCACAATTGATTTGGTGCCAATAGAAGCATAGTGTGTTTTGATATATTTGAGTATTGTTTTTCTTTTTAATTTGTCTAGATGGTGGCAATACTATGTATGTAGTTTAAGAGTTTTACGAACCTTGAAGTTGTAAGAATTGGATGAAGTTATTCGTGGTTGAGTTGACGTAATATTATAACTGACGTTGTAAGTGATTGTGTTCAATGTGACAATATACTTTATATAATTATTTATATGTATGTACATGAATGGTAAATTGAAGTCTGATTTTTAGAGGTGAAGAGTGGGCTTTCCTTTTATATTGTTCTTTTTTTCTTTATGGTAATACAAGGTTGTATCATGTACACCAACAAATATGGTTACGGGTATGTGGTAAATTTTCGTGTTGATTAGACATTTATAATACAGATGGAATACTAGGCTTAGGTTAGGGTAAATTTATGATAATTCTGGAATGTTCCTTGATTCAAACGGCTCTTTATTATGCAAATTGGGTAGAATGCTTCTACGTATGGCATTATTGAAAAATGTTGAGCTAAATCTAATTGTAGGTACGATGTGTAATGTACATGTGCACACCTGGGCGAGCAGCTGCGCGGACCGTACAGTTCTCAAGGACCTGTATGGTCGCTGTAGGTTTCGCTTAGATGTGTTCTTGACATTATTGGTTCAATTATCGTATATTTCTTTCCGTGTTCAGAGCAGAAGGAATTTAGTCTGTAACGAAATAATGAAAGTATACTTGTATTTTATTATTCTAGTGTAAATTAAGAGCAAGGATGATTAATTTGAGGAAGAGTTAATATAGGTTTGCATGTTTTTACGAAAGTTAACTTATCCACATGTAGCTAGTATAGGACAGTTTTAAGCTTCGGTATCTGATTTTATAGTAGGTTATAGTGGTCATATTTGTTATATTGTTATGTTATTTGTTATTGTTTCAATATCTAATGTAACGTTTTTTCAGTTATTGTTCATATATTGTCATCTTTATGGCTTTTCCTTTTGTCTATTATCTATTTGTATGGTTTTAAATAAAAAAAAAAAAAAAAAAAAAAAAAAAAAAATACGTAATGACATCCACATGGGGGCGAACATATCCAAACATAAACATCAGTTTTGCATAGGTTACGCTCACATGGCCTCACTGCCAAGCCGAAGAAATGCTTCCTTGGGTATAAGATTATATATCTTGGGCTGATACTTTCTAATAACGCTCTGCAGCCTCTCCCCAGTAAGATCAAAGCTTTATTAGAATTTAAATTCCCCAAAACCAAGAAGCTCATGCATAGCTTTCTTGGTTCTGTAAATTTTTATGCACGGTTTATCCTGAACCTTACTGATCTTACAGGCATCTTATCTGACTTCCTTAAAAAGTCTGTGAAGGAACCTCTTGAACTTTCCGACGTAGCTCGGGAAAAGTTTAATGAGATTAAAAGTATCTTTTCGAAAGACCCTATACCTAAGATTCCAGATATTAATAAAACATTTTGTTTAAGAACTGATGCCTCCAATACTGGCTTAGGTGCGGTGTTACTACAATACCATGATGGTACTCCCTTCCCTGTATGCTTACTAAGCCAGAAACTCCTTCCCGCAGAAACGAGATACCTGGAGTTTACCTGGAGAGAGTTTCGGGGGTCAACGCCCCCGCGGCCCGGACTGTGACCAGGCCTCCTGGTGGATCAGCGCCTGATCAACCAGGCTGTTGCTGCTGGCTGCACGCAAACCAACGTACGAGCCACAGCCCGGCTGATCAGGAACTGACTTTAGGTGCTTGTCCAGTGCCAGCTTGAAGACTGCCAGGGGTCTGTTGGTAATCCCCCTTATGTGTGCTGGGAGGCAGTTGAACAGTCTCGGGCCCCTGACACTTATTGTATGGTCTCTTAACGTGCTAGTGACACCCCTGCTTTTCATTGGGGGATGGTGCATCGTCTGCCAAGTCTTTTGCTTTCGTAGTGAGTGATTTTCGTGTGCAAGTTCGGTACTAGTCCCTCTAGGATTTTCCAGGTGTATATAATCATGTATCTCTCCCTCCTGCGTTCCAGGGAATACAGGTTTAGAAACCTCAAGCGCTCCCAGTAATTGAGGTGTTTTATCTCCGTTATGCGCGCCGTGAAAGTTCTCTGTACATTTTCTAGGTTGGCAATTTCACCTGCCTTGAAAGGTGCTGTTAGAGTGCAGCAATATTCCAGCCTAGATAGAACAAGTGACCTGAAGAGTGTCATCATGGGCTTGGCCTCCCTAGTTTTGAAGGTTCTCATTATCCATCCTGTCATTTTTCTAGCAGATGTGATTGATACAATGTTATGGTCCTTGAAGGTGAGATCCTCCACATAATCACTCCCAGGTCTTTGACGTTGGTGTTTCGCTCTATTTTGTGGCCAGAATTTGTTTTGTACTCTGATGAAGATTTAATTTCCTCATGTTTACCATATCTGAGTAATTGAAATTTCTCATCGTTGAACTTCATATTGTTTTCTGCAGCCCACTGAAAGATTTGGTTGATGTCCGCCTGGAGCCTTGCAGTGTCTGCAATGGAAGACACTGTCATGCAGATTCGGGTGTCATCTGCAAAGGAAGACACGGTGCTGTGGCTGACATCCTTGTCTATGTCGGATATGAGGATGAGGAACAAGATGGGAGCTAGTATTGTGCCTTGTGGAACAGAGCTTTTCACCGTAGCTGCCTCGGACTTTACTCTGTTGACGACTACTCTCTGTGTTCTGTTAGTGAGGAAATTATAGATCCATCGACCGACTTTTCCTGTTATTCCTTTAGCGCGCATTTTGTGCGCTATTACGCCATGGTCACACTTGTCGAAGGCTTTTGGCAAAGTCTGTATATATTACATCTGCATTCTTTTTGTCTTCTAGTGCATTTAGGACCTTGTCGTAGTGATCCAGTAGTTGAGACAGACAGGAGCGACCTGTTCTATACCCTTTGTTGCCCTGGGTTGTGATAACTGATGGGTTTCTAGATGGGTGGTGATCTTGCTTCTTAGGACCCTTTCAAAGATTTTTATGATATGGGATGTTAGTGATATTGGTCTGTAGTTCTTTGCTGTTGCTTTACTGCCCCCTTTGTGGAGTGGGGCTATGTCTGTTGTTTTTAGTAACTGAGGGACGACCCCCGTGTCCATGCTCCCTCTCCATAGGATGGAAAAGGCTCGTGATAGGGGCTTCTTGCAGTTCTTGATGAACACAGAGTTCCATGAGTCTGGCCCTGGGGCAGAGTGCATGGGCATGTCATTTTATCGCCTGTTCGAAGTCATTTGGCGTCAGGATAACATCGGATAGGCTTGTGTTAATCAAATTTTGTGGCTCTCTCATAAAAAATTCATTTTGATCTTCGACTCTCAGTCTGGTTAGCGGCTTGCTAAAAACTGAGTCATATTGGGACTTGAGTAGCTCACTCATTTCCTTGCTGTCATCTGTGTAGGACCCATCTTGGTTTAAGTAGGGGCCCAATACTGGCGTTGTTCTCGATTTTGATTTGGCATAGGAGAAGAAATACTTTGGGTTTCTTTCGATTTCATTTATAGCTTTTAGTTCTTCCCGCGATTCCTGACTCCTAAAGGATTCTTTTAGCTTAAGTTCGATGCTTGCTATTTCTCTGACCAGTGTCTCCCTGCGCATTTCAGATATATTGACCTCTTTTAGCCGCTCTGTTATTCTTTTCCGTCGCCTGTAAAGGGGTATCTCCAAACTTAAATTTTATTTGCTGGGAAAAGAATTCATTTTAGAAACGGACCACAAACCTTTGATATACCTAGAAACTTTTAAGATAACCAACAGTCGCCTCTTGAGGTGGACATTGGCACTCCAGGCTTTTAAGTTCCATATTGTGCATATCAATGGTTCATCCAATTATTTCTCTGACTGGTTAAGTCATGATAGTCAGTAGAAGATTTGTTGCCTTACGCGACTTCCATATGTTAGAACTTTTTCCTCGCCTATTCTTCTTATATTCCTTGACTATAAGTCTTGGTATAGGGGAGTGTGAGGGAAAAGTTCAATAGATAGGAGAAACGATGGAGTATATAGTAACAATAGTTTCATTGCCGGCTACTTGTTAAGGTAGGGTAAGTCAGGCTCCCACTATTCTCGCCTTTTTTCCCCCTCCCCGAAAGCGATAGTTTGCCGGCTGCTTGTTAAGGTAGGGTCAGTCTAGCTCCCGCTATCCCTTTCCCTCCTTCTCCCCCCCCCCGAAAGGTGACGTGTGGGGCTCCGGTCCAAACAGTGATCACTAGACTCACAGCTCCCAGCACTACTTCACTTTTGACCAATAATAAACTTAGTCCTTTCAGTCTTGCTCTAAGTTGACTGTTGTGATAATCACCACATCTTTTAGGTATTGTACTTATCATGGAGAGTGATTTCTTAAGCAGTGGGTAACCTGTCTATCTTTCCAGCTTGGATTCAAATTCAAATTCAAATTCAAAGTTTATTCTCTATAAGGATTACAATGCTGAGTTTACAGAAATTTGGTTATTGTTTGGTTTACATGTAGTAAAATTGTGATTACAGAGTGTACCACTAGAACGCTTAGCATGGCTAGGCATTTCGGGCATACTTAGTTTTATTCTTAATTGTAAAATATTACAAATTATGAGGTAAGTTGGTATTATGGCTAAGTGACTAAATACTAGTTTATGAGTTTAGCAATGTGAATGCTTTTGTTTTGGCACAGTATATAGTTTCAGTATTGGAGTATCACAGGATTCATTATTTTAAGACTGAGATTAATATTTCTGTTTATGGTCAAATGAGTGAGCGAGTGTAAGTGTGAACCACCAGGTGGTATTTGTGTAGTTAGTTGACGGGATGTATCAGGGAGATAAGATGTTTTCTAATGGTAGTTTTGAAGGTGATGAATGTGTCTGCAGTTCTAGAGTTCTCAGGTAGGGTATTCCAGATTTTAGGGCCTTTGACATACATTGAATTTTTGTAAAGGTTTAGTCGGACATGGGGAATGTCGTAGAGATGTTTGTGTCTGGTGTTATGCCTGTGGGTTCTGTCACAACTATCAAGAAAGCTTTTTAGGTCAAGGTTGATTTTAGAGTTTAAGGCCCTGTAGATATAGATTGCCAGTAGTAAGTGTGGATGTACTGAATGGGAGTAATTTTAGATTTTTGAAGAGTGGGGGGGTTTGCTGCCAGGGATGGGTTTTAGTGATTTTCTTATGCAGCTTTTTGTTGGGTTATTATTGGCTTTAGGTGGGGTTTGCTGCAGTTGATCCCCAAGCAAAAAATAGCATAGGTGGGGTATGGATAATAAGTGAGTGGTATAGTGTGAGAAAGGGCAACTCCCAATAAGAGTGAATTGTGGAGATGGAAAAAGTCCTGAGATTTCCCCCTTTTTTGGTTTTTAATTACCTGTGCACCTGTATGAAATTGAGGCGTAACTCCTATCATTGCAGCGGTAAAGAAACCTGTTTTCCCTGTCATGGGATAGAATACTCAGGGCTATATGTGAAGAACAAAAACCGGTGGGTTGAAACCCAAAACACCTGGACCCCCCCCATCTCGCAACTGCTACGATTTAACAAAGTGTCCCAAACACAGGACCCCTATTATATTGGTTTGGGTTCAAATGTTTTTTATTCATTTCATTTTTCTTTTTTCTTTAGATAGGTATACTTTCATGTTTTATTTTTTTATGTTTGTTTTAATAAATAATAAAGTGTTTATTTTTGTGAATTATTATTTCTTTTTCTTTTCATAATTTTCCCTGAGGAGGAGCCATCCTTGTAATACTTTTGAAGTTGTTACAGGGTGAGTAAGCCTTCACAGTGTGTACCCTGGTAGTGGGTAGATATTTTTTGGTGTTGCTTAACCCAATTCAGAAAAATGCAGGAAAGGGTTGCTTTAGCGCTCAAGGAGTGCCAGGAGGTCATCATAGGTTTGTTAAGGCCCTGGTTTTTAGTCATGAATGATAGACTTTTGGTGGTTAGGATGTGCTGGTTGTGATGCGTGTAAAAAAAGGAGTTACTTTCCAATGGTTTTGATTGAGTGTTAATTATGAAGATTTAGATAGGGGCGAGTGATCATTCATTTTTTAGGTTTAATGGTCCCTGTGGTGGGTACTATGTGGTTGTGTGGGTATTTTGTGTTGTAGGTACTACAGTGGTAGCAGTAAGTAAAAAAGTGTTTGTGATGGGATACGTGGCTGTGTGGAGTACTTTGTGTTGTAGTTACTAAAGGGTGTAGTAAGTAATAAAGTTTTTGTGATGGGTACTACAGTGCTGTGGAGACTTTGTATTGTAGTTACTACAGTGGTGTAGTGAGAATAAAGTATTTTTTTTGTGGGTGTACTTTTGGTTGTTGGGGAAAAACTTTTAAAAATGTATTAACGAGGGGCTATGTTAATAATTTCGCCAGGTCCTTAGAGTGTGCCAGCCTCTACACAAGCTTTATCAGGGAAAAATGCGGGCCAATTTCAACAGTAGCTGTAAAAAATTTTTCCCCAGTATACATTTACTAGTTTGATGCCCTTTGTTGACATTGGTTAATAGTAATGTTGAGCTCAGACGACAGGGGGGAAATATCCTGTTTTTTGGGGAAATAACACAAAATTTCTTACTTTCCCCTAGGTCATCCTTTGTCTACATGGGGAATTGGTGTCTCAGATGTTTAATGATGTCTGGTACTTTAATGATTCCTGGAGTTTATCTGGAAGAGTTCCGGGGGGTAAAACCCCCCCGGGGCCCCGGTTGTAACCCCAGGCCTTGGTGGGTCAGAGTCTGATCAACCAGGTTGAGGGTGATTCCCTCATTCTCCTCCTGTTCCTCAAGATTCTCCTTGGTATGGATGATGAACCCATTGTGGCGAAACTTTTCCCTCAATAAAGACCCAGGAGTTCACTATGTCTAATTTATCAACAACAACTTGGTTGTTGGTGGATGGGTGTGATGGATTTGCGTCATCCTTCTGGGTGGGACGTCTCTTCTCGGCTGGTATCAGTGTCAAATTTTCTCCGTTCTCACTGGGACGCTTGTCCTCAGTATTTAGCCCGCCGGGGGCACTCGCGGAGGGGCTTTTGTTCATCGGCTTACTTTACCCGCTCCATTTTTTCGCTCTGGGGAAAAATTTTTTGCGGTCTTTGGTGGGAACCCGGTTACTGAACTGGTGGGAGTGTTGGTACCCCTCTCTGTGGGTCTTGGCAAGGGCGCCCTCCGCTGGGGTTGACAAGGGCGTCCCTTTTTGCTGGGGCCCTTGCGGGGCGTCCCTCTCTGGGGTTTGGGCAAAAAAAGGGGGTCCCTTTTTTTAAACTTACAATTTTCCCTCTCCCCTTACCCCCCCTCCCCTTAAAAAAATTCCCCTCCTGGGGGGTTAAAAAAAACAACCCCCCCCCACAAAAAACCCAAAAAACCCCCAACAAAAACCCCCACCAACAACATTTTTTAAACCATGGGGGAAGTGGATAAAACGTGTGCTGTAGTGGCCCTTAAAAACCCCAACAAGACGAAGAAAAAGAAGTTGTTGGTGGATGGTGAGATAAAGTGAAAATAAACGTTTTTGTGGTGTCTAAAAGGTGAGTAAAACTGTGGTGCTAACCAGGTGAGTAAAAAAACTGTGGTGTCAACACGGTGAGTAAAAATGGGGTGTCAAAACACGGGTGAGTAAAAATGTGGTTCTAACCAGGTGAGTAACAACTGTGGTGTCTAACACAGGGGGTAACAACTGTGGGTCTAACACGGTGGTAACAACTGTGGTGTTAACCGGGGGAGAAACAACTGTGGTGTCAACCGGGTGATCAATGTGGTGTCTAACACAGGTGGTAACAACTGGGGGTGTTAAACAGGTGAGTAACAACTGTGGTGTTAACACAGGTGAGAAAAACTGTGGTGCAAAACACAGGTGGTAACAACTGTGGTGTCTAAACAGGTAGTAAAAACTGTGGTGTTAACACAGGTGAAAACAGTGTGGGTCTAACAAGGTGAGTAACACTGTGGTTTCTAACACAGGTGAGTAACAATGTGGTGTCAACCAGGTGAGTAACAATGTGGTGTCTAACACAGGTGAGTAACAACTGGTTTAAAACACGGTGGGAACAACTGTGGTGTCAAAAAACAAGGGGAAACAACTGGGGTGTCTAACACAGGGGTAACAATGTGGTGTTAACACAGGGAGTAACAACTGTGGTGTCTAACACAGGTGAGAAACAACTGTGGTGTCAAACACGGTGAGTAAACAATTTTGGTTCTAACACAGGTGGTAACAACTGTGGTGTCAAAACAAGGTGGTAAAAAACTGGGGTTTTGGGTAAAACACAGGTGGTAACAACTGTGGTTCTAAAAAGGTGAGTAACAACTGTGGTTTAAACAGGTGAGTAAAAAACTTGGTTTTCCCAAACAGGGGGAGAAACAACTGTGGTGTCTAACACGGTGGAAAAACAATTGGTGTCTAACACGGGTGATAACAACTGTGGTGTTAACACAGGTGAGTAAAAAATGGGGTGTCAAACCAGGTGGTAAAAATGTGGGGTCTAAAAAAGGTGAGTAACAACTGTGGTGTCTAACCAGGGGGAAGTAACAACTGGGGTGTCTAACAAGGTGAGTAAAACTGTGGTGTTAACCGGGTTTAGTAAAAACGTGGGTCTAACACAGGTGAGTAAAACGTGGTGTCTAAACGGTGAGTAACAACTGTGTGTCTAAAACAGGTGAGTAAAAACTGTGGTGTCTAACAAGGGGGAGTAACAACTGTGGTGTTAACACGGGTGAGTAACAACTGTTGTGTCAAACAAGGTGAGTAACAACTGGGGTTTCAAAACCAGGGGGAGTAACAATGCGGTGTCAACCAGGTGAGTAACAACTGCGGTGTCTAAACAGGGAGAAAAAACTGCAGTGTCTAACACAGGTGAGTAACAATGTGGTGTCTAACACAGGTGGAGTAACAACTGTGTTGTCTAACACAGGTGAGTAACAACTGTGGTGTCTAACACAGGTGAGTAAAAAACTGTGGTGTCTAACACAGGTGATAACAACTGTGGTGTCTAACACAGGTAGTAACAACTGTGGTGTCTAACACAGGTGAGTAACAACTGTGGTTTTAACACAGGTGAGAAACACTGTGGTGCTAACACGGTGAGTAACAACTGTGGGTCAAAACCAGGTGAGTAACAACTGGGGTGTCTAACACAGGGTGGTAACAACTGTGGTGTCTCACGGTGAGTAAAATGTGGTGTCTAAACAGGTGGTAACAACTGTGGGAAAACAAGGTGAGTAACAACTGTGGTGTCTAACACAGGTGAGTAAAATGTGGTGTCTAACAGGTGAGAAAAAACTGTGGTGTTAACAAGGTGAGTAAAAATGTGGTTCTAACACAGGTGAGAAAACAATGGGTGTCTAACAGGGAGTAAAAAATGTGGTGTTAAAAGGTGAGAACAAACTTTGGTTTACACGGTTGGAGTAACAATGTGGTGTCAAAACCCGGTGAGTAACAACTGTGGTGCAAACACGGTAAAATAACAACTGTGGTTTTAAAAACGGGTAAGAAACAACTTGGTGTCTAACACAGGTGAGTAACAACTGTGGTGTTAACACGGGTGAGTAACAATGTGGTGTCTAAAACAGGTGAGTAAAAAACTGTGGGTCAAACACAGGGGTAACAATCCCTTTATTACAATACAACATTATGTGCTAGTGTCATGAGAGGTTTGACCCATGAAATTTTAGTTTATTAAGGCGCCAGAATGATAAATTTTGGTTTGTTGACTGTTGGGTGTTGATTTGTGTCAGGTGTTAGGTGCTGAGGTGTTGACTGTGTCAGGTGCTGGGGTTTTTTGATGTGTCGGGGTGTTGCTGTGTCAGTGTTGACTGTGTCAGGTTTTGACGTGTAGGTGTTAGGTGCTAGGTTTTGGGCTGGTCAGGTGTTGGGTTTTTTAGGGTGTCAGGTGGTCTGTGTCAGGTGTTAGGTGTCAGGTGTTGACGTGTCAGGTGCTGGGTGTTGTTGTGTCGGGGGCTCAGGTGTTGACGTAGGTGCTCAGGTTTTGACTGTGTAGGTTTTTAGGGCTAGGTGTTGACGTGTCAGGGGTTAGGTGTCAGGTGTTGATGTGTAGGTGCTAGGTGTTGACTGGTCGGTGTCAGGGTTGACGTGTAGGTGTAGGTTTGTTTACTGTGTCAGGTGCTCAGGTGTTGACTGTGTCGGGTGCTCGGGTTTTTGATGTGTTGGTGTAGGTGTTGTGTGTCAGGTGCTCAGGTGTTGGCTGTGTGGGGTGGATGTGTAGGTGTGGGGTTTTGACTGTGGGTGTTAGGTGGTGGGCACAGCAGGTGTTAGGTGGTGAAGCAGTGCGGGTGTTAGGTGGTAAAGCAGCTGCAGGTGTTAGGTGGTCGGGCAGGCGGTGTTAGGTGGTGGGCGAGAGGGTTGGTGGTGAGGCAGCACAGCAGGTGTTAGGGGTGGGGAAAGCAGAGGTGTTAGGTGGTGAGGCGCGAGGGGTTAGGTGGTGAGGCAGAGCAGCAGGTTTTAGGGGGTGAGGCAGCAGCAGCAGGTGTTGGGTAGTGGGGCAGCAGCAGGTGTTAGGTAGTGAGGCGCAGAGGTGTTAGGTGGGAGGCAGAGCAGATGTTAGGTGGTGGGGGCGCAGCAGCGGTGTTAGGTGGTGAGGCAGCAGCAGCAGGCTTTAGGTAGGAGGCGCAGCAGGTTTTTAGGTGGTGGGGCAGCAGCAGCGGGTGTTGGGTGGGTGAGGAGCGGCAGGTGTTAGGTGGGAGGCAGAGCGCAGGTGTTGGGTGGGGGCCCAGCGCGCGGGTTGGTGGGAGGCAGCAGCGGGTGTTAGGTGGTGAGGCGCGCGCAGGGTTGGTGGTGGGGCGAGCGGTGTTAGGTGGTGGGGCAGAAAAGGCAGGTGTTAGGGGGTGAGGCAGCGCAGAGAGGTGTTAGGTGGTGAGGCGCAGCAGCGGGTGTTAGGTGGTGGGCGGCAGCAGCAGGTGTTGGGTGGGGGGGCAGCGCGCGCAGGTGTTAGGTAGTGAGGAAAGCAGCGCAAGTGTTAGGGGGTGAGGCAGCGCAGCGGGTTTTAGGTGGTGGGAAAGCAGCACACCCAGCAGCAGCGGGTGAAGGTGGGGGGGCAGCAGCAGCGGTGTTAGGGGGTGGGGCGCAGCAGCGCAGGTGTTAGGTGGTGGGCAGCGCAGCAGGTGTTGGTGGTGAGGGCAGCAGGCAGGTGTTAGGGGGAGGCAGCAGCAGCAGGTGTTAGGTGGTGAGGCGCAGCAGGGGTGTTAGGTGGTGAGGCAGCAGCAGCAGGTGTTGGGTGGTGGGGCGCAGCGGGTGTTGTTGGTGAGGCGCAGCAGGTGTTAGGTGTGAGGCGCAGCAGGTGTTAGGGGTGGGCAGCAGACAGGTGTTAGGTGGTGAGGCAGCAGAGCAGGTGTTAGGTGGTAGCAGCAGCAGGTGTTGTGTGGTGAGGAGCGCGGGTGTTGGTGGTGAGGGCAGCAGCAGGTGTTGGTGGTGAGGCAAGCAGGGTGTTGGGTGGTGGGGGCGCAGGAGGTGTTAGGTGGTGAGGCAGCAGCAGGTGTTGTGTGGTGAGGCAGAGCAGGGTTAGGGGTGAGCAGAGCGCGGGTGTTAGGTGGGGGGGCAAGCCAGGTGTTAGGTGGTGAGGCGCGTTAGGTGTTGGTGGTGGGGGCAGCGCGCAGGTGATAGGTGGTGAGGCTGCGCAGCGGTTTTAGGTGGTGAAGCAGCTGCAGGGTTAGGGTGGTGGGCAGCAGCGGTGTTAGGTGGTCGGGCAGCAGCAGGTTTTAGGTGGTGAGGAGCAGCAGCAGGGTTGGTGGTCGGGCGGCAGGTGTTAGGTGGGAGGCAGCAGGGGTGTTAGGTGGGGGGCAGCAGCAGAGGTGTTAGGTGGTGGGAAGCGCAGCAGGTGTTGGGTAGTGAGGCGCAGCAGGTGTTAGGTAGTGAGGCAGCGAGGTGTTGGTGGTGGGGGAAGCAGAGATGTTAGGTGGTGAGGCAGCGGCAGGTGTTAGGTGGTGAGGCGCAGCAGCAGGCTTTTGGGTAGTGAGGCAGCAGAGGTGTTGGTGGTGAGGCAGCGAGCAGGTGTTAGGTGGGGGGCAGCAGAGGGGTTTAGGTGGTGGGGGCAGCAGCGCAGGGTTAGGGGGTGAGGCAGCAGCAGAGGTTTTAGGTGGTGAGGCAGACAGGTGTTAGGTGGTGAGGCAGCGCAGCAGGTGTTAGGTGGTGGGCGCAGCGGGTGTTAGGGGGTGAGGCAGCAGCAGCGGTGTTAGGGGGTGGGGGAGCAGCAGGCGGTTTAGGTGGTGGGGCAGAAGCAGCGGGTGTTAGGTGGTGAGGCGCGCAGGGGTTGTTAGGGGGGTGAGGCAGCGCAAAGAGGTGTTAGGTGTGAGGCGCGCAGAAAGTGTTAGGTGGTGGGGCAGCACCAGGTGTTAGGTGGTGAGGCGCAGCAGAGCGCAGAGAGGTGATAGGGGGTGGGCGCGCAGCAGGTGTTAGGGGGTGAGGCAGCAGCGCAGGGTGTTAGGTGGTGAGGCAGCAGCAGCGGTGTTAGGGGGTGGGGGCAGCAGCAGCAGGTGTTAAGTGGTGAGGCGCAGCAGCAGGGTTAGGTGGGAGGCAGCAGCAGCAGGTTTGGGTGGTGAGGCAGCGCAGGGGTGTTAGGTGGGGGGCAGAGCAGGTGTTGGGGGTGAGGCGCGCAGGTGTTAGGTGGTGGGGGCAGAAAAGGGTTTAGGTGGTGAGGCAGAGAGCGGTTATTTTTGGTGGGGCAGCAGCAGGTGTTAGGTGGTGAGGCAGCAGCAGGTGTTGTGTGGTGAGGCAGCAGGGGGTGTTGGGTGGTGGGGCAGAGAGGTGTTAGGTGGTGAGGCGCAGCAGGTGTTAGGTGGTGGGGCGCAGCAGCAGGTGTTAGGTGGTGAGGCAGAGCAGGTGTTGTGTGGTGAGGCAGAGCAGGTGTTAGGTGGTGAGGCGCAGCGCAGGTTTTTTAGGGGTGGGGGCGCAGCAGCAGGGTTGGGTGGTGAGGCGCAGTATCGGTTTTAGGTGGTGAGGCGCAGCAGCAGGTGATAGGTGGTGAGGCTGCACAGGAGGTGTTAGGTGGTGAGGCAGCAGCAGGTTTAAAGTTAGTAAGTTTTAAAGGGTTTTTTTTTTCATAATAAACAATATTTTTGGGAAGAAATTTATTCAAGGTTCATTATTTAACCAAGAATAACCTAATAATTTAATAAGTTTATTTATTTAAAAGTAACATAAATAACTTAAAAAAATTTATACATAGTAACATGTACTTTAAACCCACCAGGAAACCAAAAAAATTATATACTAAAAAACAGTCTTAACCCCCAGAGAACAAAAAATTATCATACTTAAGAACATGTACTTTAAACCCACCAGAGTAACACAAAAATTATCAAAATAGTAAATGATTTTAAACACGAGTAACAAAAAATGATCATCTAGAAAAATATCCCATTAACACAGAGTAACAAAAAAAATTATCATACTGTAAATGTACATTAACCCCCAGAGACACAAAATTATCATACATGTAACATTCTTTAAACCCACCGAGTAACCAAAAAATTTCATTCATTAACTTGTACATTAACCCCCAGAGAAAACCAAAAATTATATACATAGTAAATGTACATTAGCACAAGAGTAACAAAAAAATTATCATTCATGTAACATGTACATTAACCCCCAGAGTAACACAAAAATTATATACATAGTCATGTACATTAACCCCCCAGAGTAACACAAAAATTTCTACTTTGAAACATGTACATTAACCCCCGGTAACACAAAAATTATATACTAGTAAATGTCTTCCACCAGAGAAACACAAAATTATATCATAGTAACAGTCATTAACCCCCAGATAACACAAAAATTATAACATAGAAACTGTACATTAACCACCGAGTAACACAAAAAATTTCATAATAGTAACTGTACTTTAACCCCCAGAGTAACACAAAAATTTATCATACATAGTAACTGAAATTACCCGAGTAAAAAAAATTTCTACATAAACATTGTGTGGCCGGGGGCCCTGGTGGTAAAGCCCCCCGCTTCACACAGGAGGGCCCGGGGTTCGATTCCGGCGGGTGGAAACATTTGACACGTTTCCTTACACCGTTGTCCTGTTCCCCTAGCAGCAAATGGTACCGGGTGTTAGCGATGGTTGGGGTCGCATCCGGGGGGAAAAGATTAAGGCCCCCCAAGGGAAAATAAGTTAGCCAAGTCCTCGGACGATGACTTTCTTGGGTTACCCTGGGTGGCTCCCCTGGGGGTTTAAAAAATCAAAACGAAAATCTTATTTTTATCTTATTTTCTTAACTTTCATTAACCACCGGAAACACAAAATTATCATACTTTGTAACATGTCATTAACCCACCAGAGAAACAAAAAAACTAAAAGTGACTTATTGTGTCTTGTAATTCTTATTATTTAAACCTTAAAACAATAGGTAACTCAACTGTCTAAAAATTAATTACAGGTCCCCCATCACAAATCGGCATCATTGGGACCTATAGTGTGCCGGTTTTCTGAGTTTCCCAAATTTTACAGAGTTTTAAAGTTAGAATACACTTAAAAAAAATTTAAACCAACTTGATTACCGTTATTGAACATCGGCAAAAAATAAACATTTCCCGCTCTTTGAGCTCAATTTAAAGGGTACTTTTCGTCATGAAAGCAATCAAAATCATGTTTTTTTGTAATATATCTCCCCTTATTCAAATGAGCCAAAAATGAGAATACAACCATAAAAACAAAACGAAAAATTACTGCCCCAAAAAGGGGGCTAAAAGGCTGAGAAGTTAACTCCCATTTATTGTCCTCATTTTTTTTTTTTGTTGTACGTTAAGAAGCTCTTTCCCTCTAATTGCCCAAATTTCAATGGATAGCCCAACAAACAAAAACCCAGAAAAAAAAAAATTTTACCAAAAATATATATGGGAAGCCCCCAAACCCGATGGAAATAAGTCACTTTGTCTGACGTTTTGGGTTTCCTAGGTTTCTATACATACACTGCTATGTATGATAATTGTGAAAAGTATTTGTGTATACCGAATAAAATTTTTTTACTTTGTCTGTCAATGAGTTCAAGAAACTGCCCCCTTCATTATTTTTAATACCCCGGGTTAAAGTGGTCAGAAAAAAAAAAGGCAATTTGGCCCATTTCAAACAAAAATTTTAAAGTGCCAAATTTCAAAATAGGATCCAGAATAAACAATGTAGGCCTTCTGGCACTAAAATAAATTTTTTGTTCATTAGTCTGGTACAGGCCCCCCTTTATTCTCTTTTTTACCATTTGGAAATTTTTTTTCACAAAAAAAAAAAAAAAAAAAAAAAAAAAAAATTTACTTTATGTAGAGCTGCATTTTTTTTTAATTGTATAAATACTGTCAACCCTTTTTGACTCCATATTGGAATTTGGACTGGCAGGCAGAAGGTATTTTGGTGGTGCGTCATTTGTTTCTCTTGAGCTTCCCAAAAAATAGAAAATTTTCGCTACTGTGAGCACAATTTAAAGGTACTTTTTCCCTTGAAAACAATCAAAAACTATCTGTTTCTGTAATATATATTTCTTTTAAAAGAGACTGAAAAAATGGAAAATTTAAAAATAACAACCATACAAAAATATACCCTAACGGCCCCTGATGGCTGAGAAGTGAACTTGCTATTTATGGGTTTATTTCTTTATTTTTTTGGGGTACCTGAAAAAGTTCTTTCCACATACATTGCCCAAAATTTGAATAAGTAAACCCAACAAAAAATGAGAAAAAAAATAAATTATAATATAATAATAATAATAATAATAATAAAAATAAAATAATATCTTTATTTATACATGTACATGTACAAGGTAACAGGCCAGTGACATCTGTAAGTAAATAAGTAAGTTTATTAGGTATACACAAATACAGTTTCATGAAATTTTCATTCATGCAGCATATGTGTAGAGAAACCCGGGGGTAACCCCAAAAAAATCGACAGAGGGACTTATTTCCTTGGGCCTTTTACCCTTTTTTTATAATATAAATGTTATAATATTTCTTATTATTCTATATTTAAAAAACATCTTTTTTAAAACTAAAAAGACTTTTTTCACAAAGGGGCATTAAGACTACAAAAGAGGGTCACTATCTACAAAACGAGTGCTATACTGATAGAAAGGACTTATGTGAGTATTTCAAGAAAAATTTGGTAGCGTCCCAGGTAACACCACCTAGTCGGCTAACACCCCGTACCCATTTAGATGGGTAAACATAGACAAAGTGTAAGAAAAACGCCCCAATGTTTTTTTCCCCGACTGAGAAAAACGAAAATTTTAACCAAAAACATATATGGTAAACCAAGCCCCGGTACTAAAAAAAAAGCCCTTTACTTTTTTTTGGGGTTATCCAAGGTTTTCTACACTTGTGCTATATGTGATAATCTATAAAGAAAATAACTTTTTGTTTCATGTTTATGGTGGAGTCCCAGGTTATCATAGTTAGCCTGTGCTATACTCCGTTTTTCTAATATAAGCCCCAAGAAAGGATGGAGATTTTTATTTGTTTACCTTTTCCTTTTTATAAAAATCTTCGAACTGTCGGTGTTATGAAATTTTTTCTTCTGGAGTATTTAACATGTTTTTGTTATTTATATTTTTTTTATGTCATATTAGATCAATTGTGTAGGCCAAAAAAGCTGTATTGTTGATTTGCATAATAATAAAGCATATTTCCCGTTCTGAGACTGAGTTCATGGAAATGACAGTGGCTTTAAAACCACCCTTTTCTTTTAAAGGTAAAATTAATGTGTAGGGGCTTTACATAATGAGAAAAAAAATTTTTTTTATTCATTGGAAAACCCTGGTAGGGCTAAAGAAGCAGGTTAAAACAAAAATGGAGAAAAGAAATTGGAATGACTTTTGCACCCAAACAGACCAAGAAAGGGGTTGGTGTGGCGACCCCCGGAAAAAAAATTTTAATTATGCTACCAAAAATTGTCCGAAAACTGAAGGAAAAGAAAACTGATTGCCCGATTTTGATGGGGATGTACAATAAAGGTAAGTATATTAGGAATAAGGGGAGGGCCCAAGGGCCGCCAAGGGTGGAAACATGTGTGTGTTTCCCTTTCACCAGGTGTCCCGATACCTAGCAAACAAGTAGGTTCTGGGTGTTAGTGGATGGTGTGGGTGGCCCTCCCCGGGGGACAAGGTGATAACATGGAAAAAGCAGCGTCCCTTGTTTACACACTGATTTTCTTTTATTTTTACATTAACCATTTAACCTTTAACTGTCGCGGTATATTTTACGTCAGGGAGATACCCTGTTTTTCGTATCTATAACATAAATTTAGCAGCTTCAAATCAAACGAGAAAGTGGTAGGCCACATGTGAGAGAATGGATTCCATGGCAGTGGACCATATAAAAAAATCGGGGAGCCCGTGGGATTGTGGGGAAAGCATTTAGTCGTCCTTTTTAGCATGTTAGCGGTAAGAAATATGGCTCCCAGCAAATCTGGGGCTTTTCTCCCAAAATGATGCTTAACCAAAATGGAAGTGTCTGAAGATAAATTTCATGATTTCGAGGAGTTTGGAACAGAAGCAAGGGGGGAAAGGGGGGGAAGAGAGGAGGAGGAGGAAGAAGAGGAGGAGGAGGGGAAGAAGAGGAGGAGGAGGGGGAAGAAGAGGAGGAGGGGGGAAGAAGAGAGGAGGAGGAGGAGAAGAGGAGGGGAGGAAAAAGAGGAGAGGAGGAAAAAAGAAAAGGGGGAAGAAAAAAGCGGAGGAGGAGGGAAGGGAAGGAGGAAGAGGAATGAAGGGGGGGAAGGAGGGGAGGAAAGGGGGGGGAGGGGAAGGGGGGGAGGAGGAAGGAGGGAGGAGGAGGGGGAGGGGAAAGGGGGAGGAAGGAAAGGGAGGAGGGGAGGGGAGGGGAAAAAGAAAAGGAAGAGGAGGGGGAGGAAGAAGGAGGAATAATAATAATAATACCTAATAATAATAATTATAATAATTGTTCCCCTTTAAGCATGGAAAAAGTTACCCCCTGAAGTGACAAGATAAGGGGAGATAACATCTGATAAGAGCTGACCTTTGATGAGTGTAAACAAGGGTGGGGGGAGGGGGGCAGCTGTCTATCTGTCTAGCTCTCTGTCTCAGAACCAGGAGGAGGAGAAGAAGGAGGAGGGGGGAGAAAGGGGAAGAAGGGAAAAAGGAGGAGGAGAAGGGAGAAAAGGAGAAGAAGGAAAAAGAGGAGGAGAAGAAGAAGAAGGAGAAGGAGAAGAAGAAAGAGAAGAAGAAGGAGAAGGAGAAGAAGAAAGATAAGAGGAAGAAGAAGACGAACAAACATCTGTCTGTCTGTCTATTTGTCTGTCTGCCAAGCTCCCTGTCTATCCGTCTAGCTCTGTCTCAGAGAGAGCCACAAAACTGTGTCATCATCATGTTTACTCACATCTTCAAGCAGAGTATAGCACTCTGTCTGGATTTTTTGGGTTATCCTAGGTAATTTACAATATGTATACTTGTATACATATTGGAGGGAATATTTTGAGGAATTGTTAAATGTTGATGAAGATAGGGAAGCTGTGATTTCGTGTTTACCTGGAGATTACCTGGAGAGAGTTCCGGGGGTCAACGCCCCCGCGGCCCGGTCTGTGACCAGGCCTCCTGGTGGATCAGAGTCTGATCAACCAGGCTGTTGCTGCTGGCTGCATGCAAACCAACGTACGAGCCACAGCCCGGCTGATCAGGAACTGACTTTAGGTGCTTGTCCAGTGCCAGCTTGAAGACTGCCAGGGGTCTGTTGGCAATCCCCCTTATGTGTGCTGGGAGGCAGTTGAACAGTCTCGGGCCCCTGACACTTATTGTATGGTCTCTTAACGTGCTAGTGACACCCCTGCTTTTCATTGGGGGGATGGTGCATCGTCTGCCAAGTCTTTTGCTTTCGTAGTGAGTGATTTTCGTGTGCAAGTTCGGTACTAGTCCCTCTAAGATTTTCCAGGTGTATATAATCATGTATCTCTCCCTCCTGCATTCCAGGGAATACAGGTTTAGGAACCTCAAGCACTCCCAGTAGTTGAGGTGTTTTATCTCCGTTATGCGCGCCGTGAAAGTTCTCTGTACATTTTCTAGGTCGGCAATTTCACCTGCCTTGAAAGGTGCTGTTAGTGTGCAGCAATATTCCAGCCTAGATAGAACAAGTGACCTGAAGAGTGTCATCATGGGCTTGGCCTCCCTAGTTTTGAAGGTTCTCATTATCCATCCTGTCATTTTTCTAGCAGATGCGATTGATACAATGTTATGGTCCTTGAAGGTGAGATCCTCCGACATGATCACTCCCAGGTCTTTGACGTTGGTGTTTCACTCTATTTTGTGGCCAGAATTTGTTTTGTACTCTGATGAAGATTTAATTTCCTCATGTTTACCATATCTGAGTAATTGAAATTTCTCATCGTTGAACTTCATATTGTTTTCTGCAGCCCACTGAAAGATTTGGTTGATGTCCGCCTGGAGCTTTGCAGTGTCTGGAATGGAAGACACTGTCATGCAGATTCGGGTGTCATCTGCAAAGGAAGACACGGTGCTGTGGCTGACATCCTTGTCTATGTCGGATATGAGGATGAGGAACAAGATGGGAGCGAGTACTGTGCCTTGTGGAACAGAGCTTTTCACCGTAGCTGCCTCGGACTTTACTCTGTTGACGACTACTCTCTGTGTTCTGTTAGTGAGGAAATTATAGATCCATCGACCGACTTTTCCTGTTATTCCTTTAGCACGCATTTTGTGCGCTATTACGCCATGGTCACACTTGTCGAAGGCTTTTGCAAAGTCTGTATATATTACATCTGCATTCTTTTTGTCTTCTGGTGCATTTAGGACCTTGTCGTAGTGATCCAATAGTTGAGACAGACAGGAACGACCTGTTCTAAACCCATGTTGCCCTGGGTTGTGTAACTGATGGGTTTCTAGATGGGTGGTGATCTTGCTTCTTAGGACCCTTTCAAAGATTTTTATGATATGGGATGTTAGTGCTATTGGTCTGTAGTTCTTTGCTGTTGCTTTACTGCCCTCTTTGTGGAGTGGGGCTATGTCTGTTGTTTTTAGTAACTGTGGGATGACCCCCGTGTCCATGCTCCCTCTCCATTGGATGGAAAAGGCTCGTGATAGGGGCTTCTTGCAGTTCTTGATGAACACAGAGTTCCATGAGTCTGGTCCTGGGACAGAGTGCATGGGCATGTCATTTGTCGCCTGTTCGAAGTCATTTGGCGTCAGGATAACATCGGATAGGCTTGTGTTAATCAAATTTTGTGGCTCTCTCATAAAAAATTCATTTTGATCTTCGACTCTCAGTCTGGTCAGCGGCTTGCTAAAAACTGAGTCATATTGGGACTTGAGTAGCTCACTCATTTCCTTGCTGTCATCTGTGTAGGACCCATCTTGTTTAAGTAGGGGCCCAATACTGGACGTTGTTCTCGATTTTGATTTGGCATAGGAGAAGAAATACTTTGGGTTTCTTTCGATTTCATTTATGGCTTTTAGTTTTTCCCGCGATTCCTGACTCCTAAAGGATTCTTTTAGCTTAAGTTCGATGCTTGCTATTTCTCTGACCAGTGTCTCCCTACGCATTTCAGATATATTGACCTCTTTTAGCCGCCTCTGTTATTCTTTTCCGTCGCCTGTAAAGGGAGCGCCTGTCTCTTTCTATTTACATCTACTCCTCCTTTTTCTTAGAGGAATAAGCCTTGTGCATACATCGAGTGCCACCGAGTTAATCTGTTCTAGGCATAAGTTGGGGTCTGTGTTGCTTAGTATATCTTCCCAGCTTATATCGGTTAGGACTTGGTTTACTTGGTCCCACTTTATGTTTTTGTTATTGAAGTTGAATTTGGTGAATGCTCCCTCGTGACTAATCTCATTTTGTCGGTCTGGGGCTCCACGCATACATGTCTGAACCTCAATTATGTTGTGATCTGAGTATATTGTTTTTGATATGGTGACATTTCTTATCAGATTCATCATTGTTAGTGAAGATGAGGTCTAGTGTATTCTCCAGTCTAGTAGGCTGTATTATTTGCTGGTTTAAATTGAATTTTGTGCAGAGTTTTAAAAGCTCGCGTGAGTGTGAGTTTTCATCGAGCTCCCTCCTGGTGTTATTATGCAACAATTTTATTTGTTAATTCCTCCATTTTGGGTGCCTTAAGTTGAAATCCCCAGGAGACGATGTTGGGTCAGGAGCGGGAAAAGATTTCCAGACATTGGTCAATTTTAACAGTGTTCCGGGAATTGCTGGGATGTTGCATCCGGGGTTTGTAGATACCACAAGACTAGGTTTTGGTTCCGACCTTTACTGCTAAAATTTCCCCTACTTTTTGAGGCTTTAGCAGTTCTGTGAAAAACAAGTGACTTGAAATTGTACAGGCCAACCCCCCCTTTTGCCTGTTCACTCTGTCACATCTGTTTAAGGTTGAAAACCTGGGATCCTATTTCGTTGTCCAAGTGATCCTTTATGTGGGTTCAGTAAAAAGCCCCAAAAACATTGCCTTTCCTCTGAAGCAGTCCACGGATAAAGGTATTTTTTTTGTTTGTTGGCCTTTAGACCCGTATATTTGCAAAGAGAATGTTATCGGACTGGTGGGAGTTGGTATGGGGGGGGGTTTTTTTCCGGCATTAGTTCTGTTGGGTTTTTTAGTGGGGCCTGACTGTGGTTCCACTCCAGGAATGACTGGATTTTGGTGTACGTTTCTGATTTCCTGCCCGTTTTTTACCTTCCTGGCATAAAAACCTCTCCCTTGAGTGGCTGTGGGTACCCAGGTTTTCCCATGGCCGGAGTTTTGTATCTTTTTGTCCCCTTTAAAGGGTATGCCGGCAAATTTAAGTTATAGCACAGTTTTTCCCTGTATGAAGAGGTAACAGTTAGGGTGAAAAAGCTTCAGGAAGGGAGTTTGCTTTTTCCCTGTTGTCATGTGGGCATGGCTTTTTCTAGGGTGGTCATGTTGCACGCCCCATTGTTTTTCCAGTTTTCCCCATGCCAGCAGATCCCGAGTGCATGTATGTGACAGGCGGTTTCCTTTTTTCCCCTTTGGGTTTCTGTACTGTATTCCCTGTTGGTGATGTTTCCCTGTCTTACTCATCTCCCTAGCCCCAACAATGGAGTCCCCCCGTTGTTTTTTGGTAATATTCCTCACATTGTAGTGGAGTCCTTTGTTTGCTATTTCTGGGTATTTTAGTATAGGGCAAGGGGAATAAAATTTGTAGAAGTGAGGAAGAGCCGTTGTGAGTGTGGGGGAAGTTGTGAGGCAAGTAGGAAAAAAGGGAAAGGGGGTAAGCAGCGGGATTGATGGGTAAATGAAATTTTAAAAAGCAGGGGGGGGTTTTTGTTTTGGAGGGGTTGGGTGAATTATTTAAAAAATTTGTTGGAAGAGGGAAAGGTACCGGGGGTTGGCAAGAGATGCATAGTTCCTTTTTTATAAAGAAAAAGGGGGACAAAAGGAGTGCAAAAATTAAAGGGGGAAAAGTCTTTTGGGTATACCTAGTAAAGGTATGGTGGTTTTTATTAAAAAAATTTAAGGGGAAAGACGGGAAATAAAATTTGCAGATGAACAAGGGGTTTTTGGGAAAAGGTAGGGGGATGTGGCCAGGTTTTTTACAGTGAAAATAAAAGTAAAACATTTTTTTGATAAGGTAAAGGGTCTTTGTGGCATTTATGGATTTGGAAAAAGGGCTTTTAGGACAGGGTGGAGGGGGGCAATGGGGGCGAGTTGGGTGTTGGTTTTGTAGGGGTGGGTTTACTAAAAGGGTGAAGGTTTTTTACGAGGATAGTGAGGCTAAATTTTAGAGTATGTGGGAAAAGGGAATTATTTCCAGAAAAAGTAGGCCTTAGACAAGGATGTTTGATTTCCGTGGTTGTTTATATTTTTATAGATTGGGTTGAAAGAGAAGTAAATGTGAGGGTTTGACAAGGGCGTGGATTTAAAGAGATAAAGAATACACTAAAGTGGATTTTTGTCACAGTTGCCTTTGCTGATGACACTATGCTCTTGTGAGATTTAAAGAAAATTTGCAAGTTTGGTGGATGAATTTGGTAGGGTTTGAAAAAGAAGAAAATTAAAAGTGAATACAGGAAAGAGAAAGGGTTTAAAAGGGATAAAAATTTAGGTGATGAAAGTTTGGGATATCAATTGGAGGGGAGAGTATGGGGAGGTGAATTTTTGAAATTTTTGGGGAGGGGTGTCAGGGGATGGGTCAATAAAGGATGAGGTGAATAAGAATTGATGGGGGGAAAAAAGGGTGAGTGATCACAGAAGTCTGTGGAGACAAAGAACTTTTCCTTGGAGGCAAAGAGGGGAATGTTGAGGTTTTTTTCCCAATGCTTTAATGGGTGTGAGCATGGGGATAAATTTGCAGCGAGGAGAAGGCTGGAGGCAGTGGAGTGTCATGTTGAGGGCAAGTGTGGTGTGAATATAATGCAGAAAATTTCGTTTTTTGGAATTGGAGGGGGTGGGGGGTTCCCAAAAAAATGTTGTCCGAGGCTGGGGGAAGGGTTGTTAGTTGGTTCGGACATGTAAGAAAATGGAGGAAACAGAAGACTTCAAGAGGTATCATCTGTGGGGAAAGGAAAAGGGGGGTGGGGGGTGGGCTAGGAAAGGTTGGATGAGGGGGTAAAGGGGGTTTTTGGGTGTGGGGGCTTGGTTTCCCAGCAGGCGGGGTGAGGTGTTTGATAGGAGTGAATGGAGTGAAGGGTTTTTTTTAATATTGAGTGCGTTGGGTTTGAGCAAAGTAACATTTATGAAGGGGGTTCAGGGAAACGGCATCCCGGACTGAGTCCGGGAGATGGGAAGTACAGTGCCTGCACTCTGAAGGGGGGGTTTTTTAATGTTGCATTTTAAAAATGTAGTTAAAGCCCCCTTTTGGGCAAGACAGTGGGAGTGAATGATGGTGAAAGTTTTCTTTTTGGGCCCTGCCTTGGGGGAAAATCGGCTAGTGTGATAATAAAAAAAAAATATGTATACTTGTATTTTTTTTGTCCCGTGAGACAGAGATAGGCAGACAGAGAGAAAGGAGAGACAGATTGAAAGAGATTGAATGAGGGAGAAAAAAAAAATTAATAGAAGGGAGGGAAGGGAGCATCCCCCATTGTTTTGACAGGGGTGGGGGGGATTAATGAGAAAATATATCATTTTGCAGCTGCCAACTCCTGTTCAAAAAAATTATAAGCCACACTCGCACCCAAGAAAAGCTTGCGAATGGTGATAATAGCATTTTTTTAAAAAATCTTTGGCTACTTTGTGTATTTTAATTATAGAAACAAAAAGCAAAAAGGGGAAGGCAGGAAAATAAAGGAAGGCTAGATAAAAGGAAGGAAAAAAGTAAGAAGGGACTGAGAAGAATGTGGGAAGAGAGGGGGAATCCCCTCCGGGTGGGAAAGGGAAAAGAAGGAAATTGGAAGGAAGGAATGATGACACACAACCATTTACCGGATAACTACATAACAAAATGCCTGCTAATACTTTGAAGAAAATGCTCAACGAGGTTTTTTGTTTTACATAAAAAAAAACTTCCCACAAAAATGCACACACACTGTTTTATGTTTGAGGATGTAAAACCCCACTGTGTAGCCCTGTTTTATGTGTGAGGAGGAAAAAAACACCATTGTGATGACACCATTTTTCAGAGGTTCCAAAGCTGCAGAACTTTAGGAATATGTTGGGGGATTTACATTGGTTTTTAATTTTAAAGAACAATAGTAAAAAAAAATTTTTGTATTGTTTTTTTTGTAAACAATTTTGAAAAAATATATTGATAATTTAGTTTGTGCTTATTGGTTGTATACAACGAGTTTAATGTACATTGGCCCTTACTTTGGTCTCTGGGCCCACATAAGTTATGTGAAAAAAAAAAAATAGTAAAAAAAAATAAAAAAAACCTTCAAATAAAAGTAAACCAAGTTTCCCCGGTTTGAGCGGCAGTCCCCGCGTTTGCCATCGGGCTCTTTTTCTGAAAAACTTCATGCCTCATATCTCGTAATATGAGGTTTTTTTTTTTCGGGACTAAACAATGAAAAAAAATCTTAAATTTTCATAAGAAAAAAAAATTTTTTTTTTTCAATTTTTTTGGACACCAAGAGACACTTCAGGATTGGGCCCTTTTCGACAGTAAAAGGGTTTTAAAGAGATGATCAACTTACAGTAATAGGTACTTAATACAGTGGAACCTTGATTACAAATGCCCCAACAACGATTTTTTTTGAGTAAAGCCTTTTTGATGGGTTTGTTTTTTTTTGCCTGAGTTAAGAGCCAACATTTGGTTAAAAGCCAGCACCCCCCGCTTCCCCCCCCCCCCAAACCCTGGACACCTCTCTTGTTTATCTATGATTTCATTTTTAATTCTTGGATATCAACCTGTTTTTTCTTCTCAGCCTGCCCTTTACACTTACTTTCTTGGCCCCCATGGTTAGAAAAGTAAATTTTTCCCAAATGATGAAAAAATGTAAGCAAAGCAGGAGAGAACTGCTGTCCGGGTGATAAACACTGACTGATTTTGCTTTATTCTGAACTCTTGTTGTTATAATATGTTTATGATTATTAATTTAGGCAACTGAAGCTCTATCATTAAAAATAATTACTATTTTATTATTGAAAATAATTTGGGGAAAAATGAAGCCCCTCCCCGGGCCCAAGTTTTTGACATGGTGGGGGGTCTTGTCTAAAAAATTTGGATATGTGCTTAGTTCCCAAAATTTAATTAAAAATTTTTTAATTATTTTATTATTATTTTTATTATTTTATTATTATTATAATGATAGAGTTTCAGTTTCCTAAATTTCAAAATAATAATTATTTTTATTATTATTATTATTATTATTTTTATTTTATTTTATTATTTTTTATTATTTTTTTAAAATTTTTAATATTATTATAAAAATAGGCTTCATTTCCCAAAATTTATTATCAATAAGAATTAGTGGCCTAAAATTTTGAACATATTGCTTATAAAAATCTTCGAAAGTCAACCGTTTTTATAAAACCCAATTTGTCTCTGTTATTGAACCAGCATTTTTAAACTGCTGGGTGCCGGAGCTGTCCCCCTTCTTAAAAATTTAAGGGTTTTGCACCGTAGAATGAGTCCAAATGTTTGTGGAGGAGTACCCCCCTGAAAGCTAAAACAAGCCGTCTTTAAAACAATTTCAGTGACAAGACTGTTCCTTTTAAAGGAAATTTTAAAAGAGGCCCAAAAAACAGAGGACTGTGGACTGTTTTTTTTGTGAGACAGGGGTCCAGTGATCTCAAGCTGCCTAGGGGCATTAACCCTTTGGGGGGTTTCAGCCGTTATACGGCTTACGACCCGGGTTTTTTGAGTACTATACGCCTAAATTCTAGTCCCCCAAAATCTAGTGAGAGAAGGGGTGGCCTACTGTAAAAGAAGGGGTCTTTGTGGTCAGTGGTGCAAAATAAAAAAACCTGCAGACACAGTGATTATGAAAAAAAAAAAACTTTGTGGTGTTTTTGGAAAAAAAACAGCGACTTTGCACTGTATTTTTTTTTGGTACTTATTTTTTTTTCTAGTTTTTTTGGTCTTTTTATGAATGGAAGAGATTTTTACAGAAATTGAGATGATTTTGACTGGTTTTACAATGAAAAGTACCTTGAAATTGGACAAAGACCAAAGTTAAACAAATCATCCCAAGCATCCAAGCATTTTAAATTTTTATAACATTTCTATACTAATGCAGAGTTGATAACAGAAATTTTCTTTTTTTTGTAAGAATAAAAATTAAAAGGGAAATCCAAAGAAATAAAGGGGGCCTGGGGATGTGCAAACGAGCAGAGAACTTTTATTTTAGTTCCGGGAATGTCTTTCTTGTTTATTCTGGAGCTTTTAAAAATTTGCTTTTTTAAAATTTTGGGTGAAAACTGGCAAAATTGCTAAATTTGATCATTTTTATATGATATTTTGAAATCGGAAAAAGGGGGTGGTTTCTTGTACTCTTCGATGAAAAAGTGGAATTCTAGTAAAATATTTTAGTTTTTTTTTGGACTAGTGATTAAATTTGGGGGCGAAATGGGGGGGGCAAATCGAAATGCTTAACATCGGAGCCCGCAAATTCATGAGAGTTAATTCCCGTAAGTTTTCCATAAATTTTTATACTTTTGGTGCATTATGATGGGGAAAAAGATTCTCTAATTTTTATAAAAAAATTTTTTTTTTTTTTTTAAATTTGGCCCCCCCCTGAAACAAGTTTCGGAGAGGGCCTGTCGCCCCCCAAAGGGTTAAAAGACAGAGAAGGGAAGTAACCCCAGAGAGGCTTTAATCCCAAAAGTCCTTATGGAGGGGGTTTTCCTTAAAAACACAAACCCCCAACTCCCTCTCTCCTCCCCCTGTCTTCCAGATGCCCCCACAATCTTCAAAAAAGGTAAGAAAAAAATGTTTTTTAATTTTATTTAAATTTTTATACAAAATTGTACACATATTTGTTTTATGTAAAAATATAATTTTTTCTCTATTAAAATGTATTTTTTTGTGAGTATTTTTGGGGTTTTTGGAACAATTAAATTTTTTATTTCATTATTTCTTTTGGGGAAAAATTGCTTCGCTTTTTTAAACTTTTCAAAATTTTGAACTAGCTCCTGGAAAAAGTTAAGTTTGAAATTTTAGGTTCCACTGAAAAAATAATAATAATTATAAAAAATAGAGGGTTTAAATTTACCAAATTAATAATAATAATAATAATAATGAAATAAAACGTAAAGTAAAAGGACCAAAAATGCAACTAATGTACATTTTATTGTCGCAAAGTTTTCGCTCTCCAGGGGCTTTTTCAAACCGATACAAGGTATATGGGCAAGAGGGTATTAAAGGTCAGAGTGAGGTCAATATTAGTGATTTTATTTAATGTTTCCTAGTGGTAGAGGTAGTGACAATATGGTAAGCAATTAAACGTACATGGTAAAAAGGGTATAAAAGTATTACTTGGGTAACATAAAAATGGTTGGGCAAATATAGACGGATGAGAACCCTTTTTTAGTGTTCACTCTCTGTAAAGTGCTTTGTGTTATAACGGAGGATATGTGATGCAGGGTTTTCTGTTTTTAGGAGGATTTTCGCTTGGGCTTCGAGATGGTGAAGCTGCCCCTTGTTTTTTTTAATTTATTCGAAACAGCGATCAGTGCTATTTGGGGACTTGCGTCTGCGGAAATTGTTTTTTTGTCGTATTGGGCATCCCTGAAAATTTATGAGATAATTTGGGGGAATTTCGGTGTTTTACACAGGGATTGTTCGTTACGTTCCTACATGCATAAATGTGTTCATTTAGGTGGGTGTCGAGGTTTCTTGCTGTTTCACCACATAAATCTTGTCAAGACTCCCCGGGTAAGTGAAACCCCTACTTGACTGGGTTTGTGGGGCTTTTATTTTTTCCCGGTTTGATCCTTTTTGAAGT
This sequence comes from Cherax quadricarinatus, assembly GCF_026875155.1. Classification (NCBI taxonomy): domain Eukaryota; kingdom Metazoa; phylum Arthropoda; class Malacostraca; order Decapoda; family Parastacidae; genus Cherax; species Cherax quadricarinatus. The sequence goes on along the minus strand of NC_069411.1, from coordinate 64,566,365 downwards.
GCTAGAAGCGATGGGAATCTGGTTTAGTTGTGAAAGTACTTTAGAAACATTCAGTGCAAACCCGGCTGTTGGGGAAGAATTTTAAAATTTTTTGGGATGGGGTTGGGTGCATGGAGAATTAATGATTGAAGAGCTCTTTTCTTGTGTTTTGATGAAAAATGAAAGGAAAAAATTTAACTCGTGAAGGTTTGGTGAATGTATGTACACTTAGTCAAGAAATCAGGACTACAAATTCGGTTGCTCTTGGAAAAACCGATGTGATGCCTCTTTTGGTCTTTGGGTTTTTGACTTGAATAGAAATGTGTGGGACATTTTTTTTGGTAGGTTTCCGTAAACGAAATCTTAGGGTTTTTATTACTTTTTGAATGAGGGGTCTAGGAAAAGTAGCTTGTCTTGGACTCTTCTTCTAGTGTAAACGGATCGCCGGTTCAACTCTTGAGCCTTTCCTGAAAATTCTGTACATCAAAACGTTTGGGAGTTATTCGAGGGCGTCGTCCACGTAATGAACCCAAATGACGCTTGAAGGGATGATGTTTGCGAAGTGTTTTGGACTTGGGTGTTCCATGTATAAGTTGGTAGGGCGGCACTGAGGGGGCCCCCTTCCCATGCCGTAGGTTTGTTTGTAGAGCTTGTTTTTTTAAAAAAAAACAGTTGAAATTAATCAGAATTCAATCAAGTCAACAAAATCTTGGGAGGTGAGGAAAATTGCTTTACGTCGTAGAAACTTCGATGGCTTTTGGGTAGGTACTTTTTTGTGAAAAGGGAAGCACGTCCAAAATGCGTTTTTTGTTTCAGATGGAAGGTTGGGATGTGGTTTAGAAGGTCGCCTGAGGTTTAAGAGGTGGGGGGGATGGTCCCCCGAAGGAGGAAAGATGTTTGGGAAAAACTCCGGTATTTGTGTGACCCCGCCCATACCCGAGTGATTGGGCGAGAGGGAAATTTTTTTTTATGGGGCTTGGGTAAACCATACAGTGTCTGGTTTAGGGTTGCTTTGGGAACAAGCAGAAGTTTCTTCCCCTTTCTGTGCATTTAGTATTTTTTCTGGTTTTGTATAGAAAATATTTTGGGAACTGTTTTCCCACTGTTTGGGGTGATGCGTTCATTGTAGATGACACTCAAAAGGTCCCTTTTTAGTGTTTTAGTCACTAGTGTTGAGTATGATGACTCCACCTCTTTTTCGGGGGTGGTACATAAGTTGGGGGGCATTGGCGAGGCTAAAAGGGGAGTGTGTATTGTTGGAAGTTAGAAGAAAAAGGTTCCATAAAGTGCAGTGAGAAGGGCCCCGTATATAACCCTTCTGCAAGTTGCTGTCATGTTCTATGGTTTCCCGGGAACTAATTGAGTTTATGTTGGTTTGCTATGTTGGTTGTAAATTTGAGTCCCCAAATCAGTGCTTTTTCTGTAGTCAGTTAAGGTGGTGAGATAAGTTGTTTACAGGGATTGGTCCCTTTCCTTCCTCGCGTTAGTGCAAGGTACTGAAGTTTTCGATTGAGTTTGATCTTCTGTTGGAGGTGGGCTGTGGTGACTGCTGGAATATGTCGCAGTGTGTTGGTCAATCTGAAGATTGGCCCTCTATTTTTTGCAAATTTTAAAGGTTTCCTTAGCATGTTTGAAAGTTTTTCGGCACGTTCTTAATAACTTGGGTAGCTGGGGAGAAAGGGGGGCTTGGAGGGAGAGTTGTGCGGGAGAACTTAGGGATCACTTCTCTGCCAGGCAAATTTTTGGAAGTTGTGTCTGTTGCGATGCTGTGACACGAAGAAGGGTTTCCAAAAAAACCGTCTGCATGAAATGTCCATTATGTTTCGGTGGTCCGACAATTTTTAAAAATGTTGGTGAATTTCTGACAATATGTAAATAAAAGGAACAAGTGCAACTAAGGACTTTTTTGTGGGAGGTTTTGCTCTCCAGGAGCTTTTTCAAGCCGATCAAGCAGTATATGGAACGAGGGATAAAAAAAGGCTCAGAGTGAACATCAAAATGGTACCTACAGTATTGCACCTCACTCGAGCCTTTATATACCCCCTGTATCCATTATGCTTGTATCGGCTTGACAAAATAGCAACAAAATAAGATTTCAAGTTTATCGGAAAAATACCCAAAAAAAATGATCTCCCCATTCTATTCCGTCAAGATACAAAGACCAAAAGAGGCATCTCATTAGGTTTTTCCCAAGGCATACTGAAATTTGTAAATCCTAGTTTTTTTGCGGGAATGTACTACATTCACCAACCTTCTGAGTTTTCATTTTTTCCCTTTATTTTTCACAAAAACTGCAAGAAAAGTGCTCTTCAGATCATTAATTCTCCCGCACCAACACCCCTCCAAAAAGTTTTTAATTCTTCCCCACAGCCGTTGCACTAAATGTTTTTAAAGTCTTTTACAAGCTAACACCAAATCGCCATCGCTTTTAGCCTCAAAAAGGATTAAACCCCGGACAAAACAAAGCACCCGAACCCTTCAAGCAGGGTTTAACTATACCCTGTGGAGGGGTTTTGATAAGATTTTTAGGTGAAACAGCAAGAAACCTTGACACCCCCCTTAATGAACACATTTAGCATGTAGGAACGATAAAATTGAACAAGCCTGGTACAACACCGAAGTTCCACCAATATCTAATGAAATTCAGGGGAGCCCAATTATGATCAAGGAAACTATTTCCCCGACGAAGTGCCTCAATCAACACGTCGCTTTTCGAATACAATTAAACAAAACAAGGCATCTTCACCCTCTTAAAATCTTAGCGAGAGTCCTCCGAAAACAGTAAACCCTCCATCACATAGTCCTTTCCCGTTTTATACACAAAGACATTAAAGAGTGAACACTGAAAAGGCCCTTTTCTATCCAGTCATACAGTTGACCCCTGCATACCGTTGGGATCACATAATGTTAAAAATGCAAACGATACATTTTATCACAAAAAATTTTTCCCCGCATAGCTCTAAAAAACCGTCAAGCTATTCATCCCAGAACTCTATGTGCAGCCCGAGCCAGCCTCACATGTTCCCCCAGTGGGATTGTTTACAAGCCCGCCTCCGGTAAATCCAAGCATAAATCGGAACATTTTTGTATTTTACAGCGTTTTTGGTGATTTTATCTGCAAAATAAGTGACCATGGGCCCCAAGAAAGCTTCTAGTGCCCAAACCCCGTGGTAAAAAGGGTGAGAAAATTATCGAAATACTATTACCATGGTCAATGCTGCTGCTGCTGCTGCTGCGTGCTGCTGCGTGTCTGTCGCTGCTGCTCTCTTAGCACCATCGCTGCCCGGCTGCTGTAGCACGTCAGCTGTTGCTGTGCATGTCAGCTGCTGCTGTGCTGTAGCACAGTTTTTGGTTGGCTTATGGAAAACCCAAAAAACAATTAACCCCAGAGGGTTAGCCACCCAGGATAACCAAAAAAGGGCAGTCATCAAGACTGTCTAATTTTTCCCTTGAGGGCCTTAATCTTGTCCCCAGGGTGCAAACCCCCACCCCTGACTAACACCCAGGGAACAGGGGAAAAAAGCCCGAAAAAAATGTATATTGGTGAATTTAAAAACCAGCAAAGGTTGGTTTGAGAGATTTTAAAAATCGTAGTGGCATACACATGTGATAAGGCCCGTTTTGGAAGAAAAATGCCCAAAAAGGACCTCAGTCCAGGAGGAAAAGGACTCCCAGGACACATGTCCATCAGTCATTGCTGATCTTCAAAAAAGGAAAATTCATTTATTTTCATTTTGAGATAGTACATGCACAATATATATTTTTCATGTACTACTCTTTAATTTTGATTATCCTTCTCTTTGTGTGAGGGAAAAAGTATATTTCATGTGGTAAAAATTTTTTTTCATACCTTTGGGTGTCTTGCATGGATTAATTTGATTTCCATTATTTCTTATGGGGAAAATTCATTCGCATAACGATAATTTCGCATAACAATGAGCTCCCAGGAACGGATTAACATCGTTATGTGGGGGTCCACTGTATAAGCATTCAGCATGGATATGTCCAGAATTTGGAAAAAGATTTTTTTTTTATTATTATCACACTGGCTGATTCCTACCAAGGTAGGGTGGCTTGAAAAAGAAAAACTTTCACCATCATTCACTCCATCACTGTCTTGCCAGAAGGGTGCTTTACACTACAGTTTTTAAACTGCAACATTAACACCCCTCCTTCAGAGTGCAGGCACTGTACTTCCCATCTCCAGGACTCAAGTCCGGCCTGCCGGTTTCCCTGAACCCCTTCATATATGTTACTTTGCTCACACTCCAACAGCACGTCAAGTATTAAAAACCATTTGTCTCCATTCACTCCTATCAAACACGCTCACGCATGCCTGCTGGAAGTCCAAGCCCCTCGAACACAAAAAATCCTTTACCCCCTCCCTCCAACCTTTCCTAGGCCGACCCCTACCCCGCCTTCCTTCCACTACAGACTGATACACTCTTGAAGTCACTCTGTTTCGCTCCATTCTCTCTACACGTCCGAACCACCTCAACAACCCTTCATCAGCCCTTTGGACAACAGTTTTAGTAATCCCGCACCTCCTCCTAACTTCCAAACTATGAATTCTCTGCATTATATTCACACCACACATTGCCCTCAGACATGACATCTCCACTGCCTCCAGCCTTCTCCTCGCTGCAACATTCATCACCCATGCTTCACACCCATATAAGAGCATTGATAAAACTATACTCTCATACATTCCCCTCTTTGCCTCCAAGGACGAAGTTCTTTGTCTCCACAGACTCCTAAGTACACCACTCACCTTTTTCCCCTCATCAGTTCTATGATTCACCTCATCTTTCGTAGACCCATCCGCTGACACGTCCACTCCCAAATATCTGAATACATTCACCTCCTCCATACTCTCTCCCTCCAATCTGATATCCAATCTTTCATCACCTAATCTTTTTGTTATCCTCATAACCTTACTCCTGTATTCACTTTTAATTTTCTTCTTTTGCACACCCTACCAAATTCATCCACCAATCTCTGCAACTTCTCTTCAGAATCTCCCAAGAGCACAGTGTCATCAGCAAAGAGCAACTCTGACAACTCCCACTTTATGTGTGATTCTTTATTCTTTTAACTCTACGCCTCTTGCTAAGACCCTCGCATTTACTTCTCTTACAACCCCATCTTTAAATATATTAAACAACCACGGTGACATCACACATCCTTGTCTAAGGCCTACTTTTACTGGGAAATATTTCCCTCTTTCCTACATACTCTAACTTGAGCCTCACTATCCTCGTAAAAACTCTTCACTGCTTTCAGTACCTACCTCCTACACCATACACCTGCAACATCTGCCACATTGCCCCCCTATCCACCCTGTCACACGCCTTTTCCAAATCCATAAATGCCACAAAGACCTCTTTAGACCTATCCAAATACTGTTCACTTTATGTTTCACTGTAAACACCTGGTCCACACACCCCTACCTTTCCTAAAGCCTCTTTGCTCATCTGCTATCCTATTCTCCGTCTTGCTCTTAATTCTTTCAATAATAACTCTACCATACACTTTACCAGGTATACTCAACAGACCTTATCCCCCTATAATTTTTGCACTCTCTTTTGTCCCCTTTGCCTTTATACAAAGGAACTATGCATGCTCTCTGCCAATCCCTAGGTACCTTACCCTCTTCCATACATTTATTAAATAATTGCACCAACCACTCCAAAACTATATCCCCACCTGCTTTTAACATTTCTATCTTTATCCCATCAATCCCGGCTGCCTTACCCCTTTCATTTTACCTACTGCCTCACGAACTTCCCCCACACTCACAACTGGCTCTTCCTCACTCCTACAAGATGTTATTCCTCCTTGTCCTATACTCGAAATCACAGCTTCCCTATCTTCATCAACATTTAACAATTCCTCAAAATATTCCCTCCATCTTCCCAATACCTCTAACTCTCCATTTAATAACTCTCCTCTCCTATTTTTAACTGACAAATCCATTTGTTCTCTAGGCATTCTTAACTTGTTAATCTCACTCCAAAACTTTTTCTTATTTTCAATAAAATTTGTTGATAACATCTCACCCACTCTCTCATTTGCTCTCTTTTTACATTGCTTCACCACTCTCTTAACCTCTCTCTTTTTTCTCCATATACCTTCCCTCCTTGCATCACTTCTACTTTGTAAAAACTTCTCATATGCTAACTTTTTCTCCCTTACTACTCTCTTTACATCATCATTCCACCAATCGCTCCTCTTCCCTCCCGCACCCACTTTCCTGTAACCACAAACTTCTGCTGAACACTCTAACACTACATTTTTAAACCTACCCCATACCTCTTCGACCCCATTGCCTATGCTCTCATTAGCCCATCTATCCTCCAATAGCTGTTTATATCTTACCCTAACTGCCTCCTCTTTTAGTTTATAAACCTTCACCTCTCTCTTCCCTGATGCTTCTATTCTCCTTGTATCCCATCTACCTTTTACTCTCAGTGTAGCTACAACTAGAAAGTGATCTGATATATCTGTGGCCCCTCTATAAACATGTACATCCTGAAGTCTACTCAACAGTCTTTTATCTACTAATACATAATCCAACAAACTACTGTCATTTTGCCCTACATCATACCTTGTATACTTATTTATCCTCTTTTTCTTAAAATATGTATTACCTATAACTAAACCCCTTTCTATACAAAGTTCAATCAAAGGGCTCCCATTATCATTTACACCTGGCACCCCAAACTTACCTACCACACCCTCTCTAAAAGTTTCTCCTACTTTAGCATTCAGGTCCCCTACCACAATTACTCTCTCACTTGGTTCAAAGGCTCCTATACATTCACTTAACATCTCCCAAAATCTCTCTCTCTCCTCTGCATTCCTCTCTTCTCCAGGTGCATACACGCTTATTATGACCCACTTCTCGCATCCAACCTTTACTTTAATCCACATAATTCTTGAATTTACACATTCATATTCTCTTTTCTCCTTCCATAACTGATCATTTAACATTACTGCTACCCCTTCCTTTGCTCTAACTCTCTCAGATACTCCAGATTTAATCCCATTTATTTCCCCCCACTGAAACTCTCCTACCCCCTTCAGCTTTGTTTCGCTTAGGGCCAGGACATCCAACTTCTTTTCATTCATAACATCAGCACTCATCTGTTTCTTGTCATCCGCACTACATCCACGCACATTTAAGCATCCCAGTTTTATAAAGTTTTTCTTCTTCTCTTTTTTAGTAAGTGTCTACAGGAGAAGGGGTTACTAGCCCATTGCTCCCGGCATTTTAGTCGCCTCATACGACACGCATGGCTTACGGAGGAAAGATTCTTTTCCACTTCCCCATGGACAATAGAAGAAATACAGAAGAACAAGAGCTATTTAGAAAAAGGAGAAAAACCTAGATGTATGTATATATATATGCATGTGCATGTCTGTCAAGTGTGACCAAAGTGTAAGTAGGAGTAGCAAGATATCTCTGTTATCTAGCGTGTTTATGAGACAGAAAAAGAGACCAGCAATCCTACCATCATGCAAAACAGTTACAGGTTTCTGTTTCACAGTCATCTGGCAGGATGGTAGTACTTCCCTGGGTGGTTGCTGTCTACCAACCTACTACCTACTTTTATCTACCAATACATAATCCAACAAACTACTGTCATTTCACCCAACATCATATCTTGTATACTTATTTATCCTCTTTTTCTTAAAATATGTATTACCTATAACTAAACCCCTTTCTATACAAAGTTCAATCAAAGGGCTCCCATTATCATTTACACCTCGCACCCCAAACTTACCTACCACACCCTCTCTAAAAGTTTCTCCTACTTTAGCATTCAGGTCCCCTACCACAATTACTCTCTCACTTTGTTCAAAGGCTCCTATACATTCACTTAACATCTCCTAAAATCTCTCTCTCTCTCTCTCTGCATTCCTCTCTTCTCCAGGTGCATACACGCTTATTATGACCCACTTTTTGCATCCAACCTTTACTTTAATCCACATAATTCTTGAATTTACACATTCATATTCTCTTTTCTCCTTCCATAACTGATCCTTCAACATTACTGCTACCCCTTTCTTTGCTCTAACTCTCTCAGATACTCCATATTTAATCCCATTTATTTCCCCTTACCGAGACTTCCCTACCCCCTTCAGCTTTGTTTCACTAAGGGCCAGGACATCCAACTTCTTTTCATTCATAACATCAGCAATCATCTGTTTCTTGTCATCTGCACTACATCTATGCACATTCAAGTATCCCAGTTTTATAAAGTTTTTCTTCTTCTCTTTTTTAGTAAATGTCTACAGGAGAAGGGGTTACTAGCCCATTGCTCCCGGCATTTTAGTCGCCTCATTCGACACGCATGGCTTACAGAGGAAATAATCTTTTCCACTTCCCCATGGACAAAAGAAGAACAAGAACTATTTAGAAAAAGGAGAAAAACCTAGATGTATGTATATATATATATGCATTTGTGTGTCTGTGAAGTGTGACCAAAGTGTAAGTAGGAGTAGCAAGATATCCCTGTTATCTAGCGTGTTTATGAGACAGAAAAAGAAAGAGTTTTATGCACCACTTAAAACTTGCGAACACAATCAGCAAACCCAGTCTGCATGTCATATTTGTCCTCTGAGTGCATTTTGAGAGTGTAGTCCCATCACAGCTGCAGGTTTTAGAATGGGTTCATTGATCTCTCTATTATGCCTGCCAGTGCTTGTCATTTTGTTAGGGTGAACTGATGACAACAGTGTGATGTCTCATTTGTCATGCCACCAAAATACCATGATGTGATTGGCAGCAAATGCCTGCACCTCACCTCTATGAGTGCCAGCGTCGAACCTGGGTATGTGCTTATGATTTCCATGCACTGTGCCACACAAATCTGTCATGTTCACTGAGTGAGGGCTTGTGTACCAGTTATCAGTATATAATATATGCCCCTTACCAAGATATGGTTCCATCATTGTCCTAACCACATCACCAGAGATGCCCAATAACTTCCTGGTATTTTGAAATGTATAACTTCCAATGTACACAATAATATCCAATACAAGACCACTGTAGCAGTCACAAAGCACAAATAACTTTATACAAAAGCATTTCCTCTTGCTTGGTATGTACTGCTTGGATGAAAGTCTTCCTTTGAACAGAATTAAAGACTCATCAATAACAAGCTTCCTGAAGGGATAAAAATACATATTGAATTTCTGTTTCAGATACACAAACACATTCCTAATCTTATGTAACCTGTCATTTCTGTCAGGTCTGGTTTTGTCTGAGAAGTGAAGCATACATAATAGTAGCACAAATCGATTCACTCACATTATATCACTGAAACCTGGGGTTGCAATCAGGCGGTCTGTTGCCAGTATGATTTGACACTGTGCTTATATGCATGTGGCACAAGCATTATTGTGGCAAAGAAAAGATACATCTCAGCCACAGTTGTCCCCTTCCACTGGTGTAGGCGTGATTTTGGTGAAAGTATTGTATTTACCATGGTGTACTCAAAGTATCTATTGCTTTCCCTAACAATAATTTCCATCAGGGGTTTGTCATAGAATAACTTGAAACATTCTAGTTCAGTGGCATTGTTCTCAAGTGTACAAGATGGCCGTATTCCACTTTGAATTTCATCAAAGTGATGGGGATTGGGAACAAAATTGGCAGCTTCTTGCCAGTCCCTGGTGCAGTTTGCTGGTGGGTACTGGATGTTGAAAGGTGGTTGTGGAGGTTGTGGTTGTGGAGATTGGTGTGGTGGCTGGGTTGGGGATGGTGGCCTTCGTTGTAGTACTGCTGAGGCAGCAGTGTGAGTGGCAGCATTGCCCGCTGCTGGTGCCTCTCGGCTGGCACCGCCACTACCACCAACAGATGCATGCACATTTTCCATCCCAATTGCACCACTATCATCTTCATTTTCACTATCTGTTCCTGTTGTACAGCCATAGGATGTACTCTGAGATGTACTCCTTCTCCTTGGAATAGCATATGGAACACTACCAGAGTGCATATACTGGTATTATGGTCATTAGTTTTGGTCACAACCTCATCAAAACCTTGAAGCTCATCTTCACTGGCACTTCCATCTGTAGTAGGATGGTAGACAGCAACCACCCAGGGAAGTACTACTGTCCTGCCAGATGACTGTGAAACAGAAACCTGTAACTGTTTTGCATGATGGTAGGATTGCTGGTTTCTTTTTCTGTCTCATAAACATGCTAGATAACAGGGATATCTTGCTACTCCTACTTACACTTTGGTCACACTTCACAGACACGCACATGCATATGTATATATATACATACATATAGGTTTTTCTCCTTTTCTAAGTAGCTCTTGTTCTTCTTTATTTCTTCTTTTGTCCATGGGAAAGTGGAAAAGAATCTTTCCTCCATAAGCCATGCGTGTGATGGAAGGAGAAAAGAGAATATGAATGTGTAAATTCAAGAATTATGTGGATTAAAGTAAAGGTTGGATGCGAAAAGTGGGTCATAATAAGCGTGTATGCACATGGAGAAGAGAGGAATGCAGAGGAGAGAGAGAGATTTTGGGAGATGTTAAGTGAATGTATAGGAGCCTTTGAACCAAGTGAGAGAGTAATTGTGGTAGGGGACCTGAATGCTAAAGTAGGAGAAACTTTTAGAGAGGGTGTGGTAGGTAAGTTTGGGGTTCCAGGTGTAAATGATAATGGGAGCCCTTTGATTGAACTTTGTATAGAAAGGGGTTTAGTTATAGGTAATACATATTTTAAGAAAAAGAGGATAAATAAGTATACAAGATATGATGTAGGGCGAAATGCCAGTAGTTTGTTGGATTATGTATTGGTAGATAAAAGACTGTTGAGTAGACTTCAGGATGTACATGTTTATAGAGGGGCCACAGATATATCAGATCACTTTCTAGTTGTAGCTACACTGAGAGTGAAAGGTAGATGGGATACAAGGAGAATAGAAGCATCAGGGAAGAGAGAGGTGAAGGTTTATAAACTAAAAGAGGAGGCAGTTAGGGTAAGATATAAACAGCTATTGGAGGATAGATGGGCTAATGAGAGCATAGGCAATGGGGTCGAAGAGGTATGGGGTAGGTTTAAAAATGTAGTGTTAGAGTGTTCAGCAGAAGTTTGTGGTTACAGGAAAGTGGGTGCGGGAGGGAAGAGGAGCGATTGGTGGAATGATGATGTAAAGAGAGTAGTAAGGGAGAAAAAGTTAGCATATGAGAAGTTTTTACAAAGTAGAAGTGATGCAAGGAGGGAAGAGTATATGGAGAAAAAGAGAGAGGTTAAGAGAGTGGTGAAGCAATGAGAGAGTGGGTGAGATGTTATCAACAAATTTTATTGAAAATAAGAAAAAGTTTTGGAGATTAACAAGTTAAAGAAGCCTAGAGAACAAATGGATTTGTCAGTTAAAAATAGGAGAGGAGAGTTATTAAATGGAGAGTTAGAGGTATTGGGAAGATGGAGGGAATATTTTGAGGAATTGTTAAATGTTGATGAAGATAGGGAAGCTGTGATTTCGTGTATAGGGCAAGGAGGAATAACATCTTGTAGGAGTGAGGAAGAGCCAGTTGTGAGTGTGGGGGAAGTTCGTGAGGCAGTAGGTAAAATGAAAGGGAGTAAGGCAGCCGGGATTGATGGGATAAAGGTAGAAATGTTAAAAGCAGGTGGGGATATAGTTTTGGAGTGGTTGGTGCAATTATTTAATAAATGTATGGAAGAGGGTAAGGTACCTAGGGATTGGCAGAGAGCATGCATAGTTCCTTTGTATAAAGGCAAAGGGGACAAAAGAGAGTGTAAAAAATTATAGGGGATAAGTCTGTTGAGTATACCTGGTAAAGTGTATGGTACAGTTATTATTGAAAGAATTAAGAGTAAGACGGAGAATATGATAGCAGATGAACAAGGAGGCTTTAGGAAAGGTACTGGGTGTGTGGACCAGGTGTTTACAGTGAAACATATAAGTGAACAGTATTTAGATAAGGCTAAAGAGGTCTTTGTGGCATTTATGGATTTGGAAAAGGCGTATGACAGGGTGGATAAGGGGGCAATGTGGCAGATGTTGCAGGTGTATGGTGTAAGAGGTAGGTTACTGAAAGCAGTGAAGAGTTTTTACGAGGATAGTGAGGCTCAAGTTAGAGTATGTAGGAAAGAGGGAAATTATTTTCCCAGTAAAAGTAGGCCTTAGACAAGGATGTGTGATGTCACCTTGGTTGTTTAATATATTTATAGATGGGGTTGTAAGAGAAGTAAATGCGAGGGTCTTAGCAAGAGGCATGGAGTTAAAAGATAAAGAATCACACATAAAGTGGGAGTTGTCAGAGTTGCTCTTTGCTGATGACACTGTGCTCTTGTGAGATTCTGAAGAGAAGTTGCAGAGATTGGTGGATGAATTTGGTAGGGTGTGCAAAAGAAGAAAATTAAAAGTGAATACAGGAAAGAGTAAGGTTATGAGGATAACAAAAAGATTAGGTGATGAAATATTGGATATCAGATTGGAGGGAGAGAGTATGGAGGAGGTGAATGTATTCAGATATTTTGGAGTGGACGTGTCAGCGGATGGGTCAATGAAGGAGGCAAAGAGGGGAATGTATGAGAGTATAGTTTTACCAATGCTCTTATATGGATGTGAAGAATGGGTGATGAATGTTGCAGTGAGGAGAAGGCTGGAGGCAGTGGAGATGTCATGTCTGAGGGCAATGTGTGGTGTGAATATAATGCAGAGAATTCGTAGTTTGGAAGTTAGGAGGAGGTGTGGGATTACCAAAACTGTTGTCCAGAGGGCTGAGGAAGGGTTGTTGAGGTAGTTCGGACATGTAGAGAGAATGGAGCGAAACAGAGTGACTTCAAGAGTGTATGAGTGTGTAGTGGAAGGAAGGCAGGGTACGGGTCAGCCTAGGAAAGGTTGGAGGGAGGGGGTAAAGGAGGTTTTGTGTGCGAGGGGCTTGGACTTCCAGCAGGCATGCGTGAGCGTGTTTGATAGGAGTGAATGGAGACAAATGGTTTTTAATACTTAACGTGCTGTTGGAGTGTGAGCAAAGTAACATTTATGAAGGGGTTCAGGGAAACCGGCAGGCCGGACTTGAGTCCTGGAGATGGGAAGTACAGTGCCTGCACTCTGAAGGAGGGGTGTTAATGTTGCAGTTTAAAAACTGTAGTGTAAAGCACCCTTCTGGCAAGACAGTGATGGAGTGAATGATGGTGAAAGTTTTTCTTTTTCGGGCCACCCTGCCTTGGTGGGAATCGGCAAGTGTGATGATAAAAAAAAAATACTTGGGAATAAAAGTGTCCCAATTCGCCGAGGAGTGAGGAGTTTCTTACCGCGAGGCGTTGTGAACAAGGTGTACTAAAATGGCTTTCCCGCAATGCACCACTGGGTCCCCAATTTTTTTCCTACTGCACACACTGACCACGCAGACTCATTCTCTCCCATCTAGGCCTACCAGCCTTTTCCCGCTTGATTTGAAGGTGCTAGAATTTATGCGTACTTGTACGTCAATAACCCTGGCACCTAAGCCATAGTAATACTTCGGAAACACTGAAAGGGTTAAATACTAACGTTGTTACATTAATTAGTTTGGATAAAGAAGAATACCTGTTGATATCATTGGCTAAGGATGGACAAATTATTGGAGCAGTGGTCACAGAAATTTCAACAAGAGCAATATGTGCCATTTGTGCAGGTCAATTAACTTTATTTATTAACCAGCTCGGTCCTCTAAACCATGATAAAGCACATTTAACCCTTTCAGGGTCAGCAGGCCCTCTCCCAAACCTGTTCTCAGGGTCGGTAAAAAATTAAAAAAAAAAAAATTATTTTTCTTAAGAAAAGATAGTGTTTTTTTCTGAATTTTATAGGCTAAACAAAAAAATTTTACCATCAATACTTACCGAGATATGGAGGCATGAAGTTGACAGAAAATGACGGGCATAGGGTAACATCAACTGCCGGTCACCCGGTATTACTTTATTTATTTTTTTAGGTACTGTTTTCTATTATTTTTTTTCCAAGTAACTTTTATGGCCTGTGAGACCAATATGAGCACTATTTTGTAAGTTATTTCTTTTTCTATACTACACAATAACTGCATAAACACTGTTGTCACTGTTTTGTTTACAATACAAAATGTTGTTTATTACTATTTTTCTATAGTTTGTGTACACATATACAGTCACAGTTTGTGTACACATATACAGTCACAGTTTGTGTACACATATACAGTCACAGGGAATGTTTCTAGAAGTTCTGCAGCCTGTGGAAGTCTTTGAAACATGGTGTCATGCACAATGGTGTTTTACACTCCTCACACATAAAACATGGTGTCATGCACAGTGGTGTTTAACACTCCTCACACATAAAACGAGTCTCTCTGCGTTGTTGTGGGTGTTTTTTTGTATGTGCACAGACATAACACCTCTTCTGAGCCTTTTTCTTGAAAGCAGTAGCAGGCAGTTTTACCAGGAAGTGATCACCATGCTTCAGATGAGAAGGGAGTTGTTGATAATTATGTGGGCGGTTTTCTAGTGCAGGCGCTGTTCCTTGGTACTTCATTATTATTTGTCTGATGACACAAACAAAATTCGCCATATGGTGGTTTGTTTCTGGTCCTCATCTTATATATATTACAAGCATTGAACATGGGAAAGTCCAGAAGATGGAAAAAGAGTTTTATGTACCACTTATAACTCTTGCGAACACCATCAACAAACCCAATGTGCATGTCACAGTTGTCCACTGAATGCATATTGAGGGCGTAGTCAATCACAGCTGCAGGTTTTAGAATGGGTTCATTGCTTTCTCTATGCTGCCTGCTAGTGTCTACCATTTCATTAACCCCTTTGGGGGTTTCAGACGTGCTAGTACGTCTTACGACCCAGGGTTTTTGACGTACTAGTACGCCTAAATTCTAGCACCCTCAAATCTAGTGAGAGAAAGTTGGTAGGCCTACATATGAAAGAATGGGTCTATGTGGTCAGTGTGTGCAGAATAAAAAAATTCCTGCAGCACACAGTGCGTAATAGAAAAAAAAAAATTTTGACCGTAAGTTCAAAAGTAAACAAATCATGCCAAGCGTCCAATACACATCAACTGGTGAGTCTAATATTCTTTCACAAGTGCGCTGATATTATTTATACCATTTCTACACTAATGCAGTAGTCTGCATAAAAGCAAATCTTATTTTTTTTGTAAGAATAAAAATTCAAAGTGGAAAGCCAGAGAAATATAAGAGGGGCCTGGGGATGTGACTAACGAACAGAGAACTTGTTATTTTAGTGCCAGGAATGTCTTTCTTGTTTATTCTGGGCCCTATTCGGAAATTGGCATCTTTTGAAATTTGTGTGAAATTGGCAAAATTGCTAAATTCTGACCACTTTATTGGATAGTTGAAATCAGTAAATGGGTGGTTTCTTGTACTCATTCGATAGAAAAAATGGAGTTCTAGCGAAATAGTTATGATTTTTGTCGACTAGTACACTGGAATTGGCCGAAAATATGGCTCAAAGTGGGCAAAATCGCCTATGCATGAACATCGTCGAGACCGCTAACTTCGCAAGAGCATAATTCCGTAAGTTTTCCATTAAATTTCATACTTTTGGTGTCATTATGATCGGGAAAATATTCTCTATCTTTTCATAAGAAAAAATAGTTTTTTTTTTTTTAAATTTGGCCGACCCTGAGAACAAGTCTCTGAGAGGACCTGTCGACCCCCAAAGGGTTAGGGTGAACTGATGACAGCAGTGTGACATCTTGTTAGAAATCTTCCGTACGAAGGACGATTGAAGACTCTTAAACTACAGTCACTTGTAAGATGAAGAATGAAGGGAGACACTTTCGAAGTGTACAAGTGGTGACGTGTACTTAGCTCTGGAGTGGTGACGTGTACTTAGCTCTCAGTGGTGACGTGTACTTAGCTCTGTGAAGACCTGTTTGTGTGCTCTCTGTGAATCTGAACCAGGATGCCCTCTCTTGAGCAGCTTTACCAGCAGCTGAGAGAAGAGCTCAGAGTTGCTAAACTGGAGATACGGCGATTAACGGAGGAGAACAAGAGGATTCGTAGTAATCCTCCTGTTGTGAGTCCCCAGGTTAAGAGGGGAGCTTGGTCAGTGGCTGGGCAACATGGAACCAAGCTGAAGATTAAGAAAACGGTTGGAGAGGCAGAAACAACGAGAAACCAGAAGACTGCCGTGGAAACTTCCAACTCATTCTCAGTGCTACCTGACGAATGTGAGTGTTCTACTGGGGAAAGCCACAACGAGCACCAAAGGGAAACATTGGCAGACGTGAGTGAGACATCCCTAAACCCCAACGAAGACCACGAGAACTCATGACGAATTCTACAAGTGGTGTAATGCTACCTGGCGAATGTGATCGACTACTCGGAGCATCACTACGGACGACGCCAAGGAAGGTAAAAAAAATTGTTTTTTGTTGGGATTTGCCGATTAGGTACATGGGTAGGAAAATTCTTTTGAAGGATAGGAGTAGGAAAGGGAGAGAGTGTGTTTTCCTGGGGCTGGGATGAAGGATATTGTTAGCCGTCTGGATGAACATCATGAGAGGTAATGGGAGCAATCCTATTACCCTGTCTCATTTGCTGGGGGCCCAACGATGTTGGCAGACGTGGAGTGAGGACCTAAATTGGGGTTTTTAGGTCAGCAATAGAGTTTAATTAGGAAAAAGGGGGTGGGAAACCTGTCATAGTGGCATTTTCCCAAGGGAGGATTTGGGGGAAATGAATTTTTTCCCAAGCAATTGGTGTCAATTGTGGCGGGGACAAATACTGTAAGGAAAAATGGGTAACTTTCATTGAAATTTGGGCCCTCTTCATGGCAAAAAAATGACATGAAAGGGGCCAGGGATGGGGGTTCATTTTCTAGGGGGTGGGGTGGGAGCACGGGCCCCAAACGCGTGGGGGAAAGCTTTTAGGTCTTTAAACTGGGAAAAATTTTAAGGGGTAGGGGTTTTGGGGGGGAAAAAATGTGAAGTCGCAGGGGTAACATGAGTACTAGGAAACTAGTAATAGGAAAAAAGAGGAGGATATTGGAAACCCAGGGGGCACAAAATTGAAAAATGACGAAAAGGTTTAGGGGGAATAACAAAAAGGGAGCAGGAAGGGTAAAGGGGAGAGGAGGGTAAATTAAATATTTTTTCACAAATGTCCCCCGGGGCTAGGGATAAGAGGGAACGAGTTGGGGACTAGTTGCTAGTGCAGGTAAATAGATGTTTTTTCCTTTACGGGAAGACTTGGTTTAATTCAAAAAGTGGGGAAAATGCCTGCAAAGCCCCAAAATTCAGGGTTTTAAATTTTTCCCAAGTAGATAGAATTATGGGGAAAGGGGGGGTGGGTGGTTTGTTGTCCGAGATCGTTTGAATGTTCATAAAAAGGGGAAAATTAAGTCTAAAGTAAAAACATACAGGGGTCTGTTTGGATGGGAATTTTTTCAGGGGGGGCTAAAAAAATTAAATTTTTTAGGTGTGATAAAAACCGCCCCCAAAAATTTAGTAGGGACCAGGGGGGGACTACTATGGGGGGAAATTTTTTGGGGCCAACAAGGCAGGGGATAAGGGTAGAAAATTTTGGGGAGATTTTAACTTTAGTCAAAATTGTTTGGAATTTCTTGACGGGGAATTTAGAATAAAACGATTTCTTAGAATTTATTTCCCAGGATTTTTTTTTTTAAAGGGCATTTTGGGGGACAAAAACCCAAAAAGGGGAAATTTAACCCTGTTTGGGGAACTTAGTTCTGGCAAACAATGAACCCCTTTTTAATAATTTAAAATTTTTCAGAGGAACTGGGTGCAGCGACCAAACCAAAATAAATTTAAATGTAAAATTTGAATGGAAGTATGATAGTGGGGAAACTCAGTAAAAAAGTCCCATATTTTGGGTTTAAAGAGTTACGAGGGCTTAGAGAACATTTATCATCTTTTTGACTGGGTAACGAAGAGAGCAATCAATAGACATTTTCTAAACCCCAAAATACATGCTGTAAAAGAACGTTTTTTTCCCTTATAAGGAAATTAGATCAAATAGAAATGCCCCAAAAAATGGATGAATAATAGGCTAAAATTTATAACTGGGGGCATAAAAAAGGGAATTTTTATGGCCATATCAAAAGGGGCGAGGGTCATCTTATGAACCCAATATTGACATTAAGGGCCCTTAAAAAAGGGGAAAAGAAAAGCAAAAAAGGGACTAAAAAAATTTAAAAGGGTTCCCTAGGGATTCTAAAAAAACCCCAAAAAATTTTTTTTCCGGTCTATAAAAAAAAAAGTCAGAAAATAAGATGGTTTCCCCTTAAAAATAACTATGGGCATCTTACTGAAAAAGGGGAATAAAAAGGGTGCTCGATTTTAAAAATTTAAATTTTCTCTCGGTTTTTACACAGGAAGACACTAAAAATTTTCCCGGGTTTTTAAAATTTTTTTAGGGATCAAAAGAAGATAAATTATTTTAACATCACATTTAATGGGGAAAAAGGTTTAAAGCAGATAGACAACTGAACCCAAAAATAAGTCCCCGGGGTCCTGGGGGGGTTTTTTTTAAAGGGGTTTCTACAGGAATAAAAAGGGAAAGTCTGTGAACCTTTTAACAAAATTTTTTTAAATTTTAATCTCTTCAAACATTGTAGTGTCTGATTTTGTGGAAGATGGTAATGAAATTTTCCTATTTTTAAAACGGGCCAAGTTTTAAACCGTCAAATTACCCCCCAAAAAGCCTGACCTCAATTGTAGGCAAATTACTAGAGCCCAATTTAGCTAGATTATAAAAAAAGCCATCTCGATAAGCATAGTTTGTTTAATGATACTCAGCATGGATTCACAAGGGGCCGGGGTTTTGCCCAACTAATTTATTAAACTTTTTTTCAGTAAAGCTTTTGGGGGGCTGTTGACCACGATAAAGAATTTGATATTTTTTAAACCTTAAATTTTAGAAAGGGCCCCATTTGATGAGTTCCGCAAAAAGCTGTTAAAAGAAGTAGCAGTCATAAAATTTGGGGGGAAAGGGGTTGCTCCCCGTGGAATGAACAGGGGCTCCAGAAGGAAGCAACGAGTTTTCCAAAAAGGGGGTTTAAAATCCGAGGGGGATCAGTAACAAGGGGCTTCCACGGGGATCACCCTTGGGCCCGTTGTTGTTTATAATTTTATATAAATAAATTTGATGAAGGAATTCTAGTGATATGAGGCAAATTCGCCTTTTGACACAAGATAGGTAGGATAATTGATTAAAACCTTTGATGTTAGGGAACTTCAGGGGGATTTTAGAAAAACTCTATTTCTTGGGGGGTGAAAGGGCAGAGGGCCAGTTCAATTAGATAAAGAAAGGGTTCGGGAATGTGGGGATCCCCCAAAAACCCTTTGCACTTATAAGTTAAATAAGGGTAGAACTTAACCAAAATTGCAAAAAGGGGACTTGGGGGTTATGGTAAGAAAACCCTTTAAACCAAGACAGCAAGCCAAAGGGCATAGAAAATAAAGGCAAATAGTTACTGGGTTTTTTATATCAAAAGTGTAAGCAACAGAAGTCCAGAGGCCCAAACTGCAGCTTTTTTAACCCCATTAGAAAGGGCCCTCCCCTAGATTAATGCAGCTAAAATTCTGGTCTCCATTTTACAGAAGGGAAATTAAAAATTCGTTAGAAAACTTTCCCAGCGTGGGATGATTTAAATTTAAAATACATAGCATTAGAAATCTTCCTTATGAAGAAAAAAATTGAAATTTCTAATTTTCTTTCCCACTGTTTAGAAAAAGAATGGGGGAGACCTGATCAAATGTAAAAAGTAAAGATAGGTTTTAAATAAAGGGGATATTAACAAGGTTTTTGGGGAATATCTCCCCAAAGAGAAAACCCGCAGAAATGGTTTTAAATTTTTTAGATAAGTTTAGATTTAGAAAGGCCCATAGGAAAAGAAAGGGTTTTGGAAATAGGGTAGAAAAGATGAGTGGAACAGTCCCCTTTATTTGGGGTTTGAGGCTAGGATTTTTGGGGTAGTTTAAAATTTAGGTTGGGTTTAAAAATACATGAGTGGGATGGGTTGGTTTTGATTTGGGATTTTGCACATCAAGTTTTTTCTTGGGTAGCATTAAAAATTTGGGGTTGGTAAAAATGTTTTTGTAAAAGGGGAAATGAATTGAAAAGGGAAACCCTCCCATATTGGGCCAACGGCCGGGTGCAGTGTTCCCCCTTTTTTATTTTTTTTTAAAAAGGGGTTTTTATTTAAGTGGAAGATGGGTATTAAAAAAGGGGCAAAATAAATAAGGTCTTTAAAGGGTTTTCTTTTTCCAAAAGAGAACCCACAATAATGGATTCAAATTGGGCAAGTTTAGATTTGGAAAGGGTATAAAGTATTGAAATTTGGAAAAAGGGTATCGATGAGTGGAACAGTCTACCTAAATTTGGGGTTTTTGGGCTAAAACCCTTTGGGGGTTTTTAAATTTTTGGTTGGGGTAAATACATAAAAACGGTTTTATTAGCTCTGTGAAGAACCCGTTTGTGTGTCTTGATTTGGGGACCCGTACATTGAGTGGGTGACCTAAATTAACTCTGTTTAAGAAGTTCTTGTTTCTTTCCCCTGGACTGAACCAAAATGCCCCCCATCGGCAACTTTACCAGCAACTTTTAAAGGGAAAAATTGAGGGGAGGAAGATGAGATAAAGGCGGGTTGACCGGAAAAAAAAAAGGGATTCCCTAGTTTGTCCCCCTGTTTCGATCCCCAGGTCAAGAAGGGAAACGTGGTCCGTGGTGGACACAGGGGACGGGCGAAATTGACGATCAAGAAGAGAATGGAAAACCAAAAAAAGATGAAGAAAAAAAGGGGGCTGCTGTGGAAACTCCCCTGGGAAACCCCCAAAGCATTCTCGGTGTTAAACCCCACGAAGTGAGTCTACTATGGGAAACGTCATGACGAACGACAAAAAAGGAAGGTAAGAATAAATTTTGTTTGGGGGGTGCCAGGTTTGATCATGGGGGTAGGGATTCCCGGGTTGAAGGAAAAGGGGTTAGGAGAACCCAAAAGGGGGATGCTTTTTCCCGGGGCTGGGATGGAGGACTTTGGGTTTGCCGGCTTGACAAAAATCATGAACGGGAAAGGGATCCAAACTATTATTTGCCTCAGTGCTGGAGGGAAAGATGTAGGGAAGCGTTTGAAGTAGGATTTAGTTAGAAAAAATTTAGGACAGCTTTAGACATGATTAGGAAAAAGGGGGGGCCCCCCTGTTATATGGGCAATTTTTTTTCCAAAAAGAGGTGTTGGTAATGAATGGTTTTTCCGAGCAATTGGAATTAATTTGGCTGGAATAACACGTAAGGATAAAACAGTAACCCTTCCCTTTACAACTGGGACAACTTTTTGGCCCAAAAGAATGTATGTCAGGGATGGGGTTCACTTTTTCCCAAAGGGGAGGTGGGGTTTCTTTTCTAACTCAATTGAAGGGGGGTTTTTTAGGATTTTTTAAAATAGAAAATTTGTTTTGGGTATGGGTTTAGGGAAAAGAAATTTAAAATGGTAAAGGGGTATATTGAATTATGCTCTGATATTAAAACTTAATAGTTTAAATGTCATTTGGGGTAATTTGGGTAATGATAATTTCAAAATTTTTTGTAAAAAAAAGGGTAATAGGGAAAAAAAAAAAAGGGGCAGAAGAAAAAAATATGATGGGAAATTTTAAAGCTAACAGTCGAATTTCAAGAAATAAAAATTTAAAGAACTCGTTTGGTAGCATGTTTCTGGGAACTTTGATATCATTGCATTAAATGAAACGTGGGATGTTTAAGAGGGGATATGACGGGTGAGTGGAATATTTTAGGATTTAAGTTTTTCAATGTGGATAGATGTAATGGGAAGGGGGGGGAGTGCATTGTTAGGGTTTGAGAAAAATTTAATTGTTGCCCTAAAAAAAAGGGATAAAAAAAAGAAAGGGGGCAGTAAAAAGGTCTGTTTGGGTAAAAGGTTTGTGGGGGTCAAGAAAAAATAATTTTTAGGTGTAAAATAACGAAACCCCCCAGGCTTTGGGTCACGATAAGGGGAAATTCTTTGGGAGAAAAAATTTTTAGGGGCTTTGACACAAAACGTAGTCATAGTAGGGGATTTTAAATTTCCCCAAAATTTATGGAATTTTTTGACAGGGAATCAAGAGTCCAGTGGGTTCATGGAAACATTCAGGGGCGGTTTTTTGAAACAGAGTGTAACTGAAACCTACCAGGGGAATAATTTGCTTTGACCTTGTTTGTCAAATAAAAAAACACTCGTGGGAAAAAAAATTTGGGAAAACTGAAGACTTGGCGCAAATGATCACAAATCCCTCACCTTTAGCATTAAATTGGGAATGCAAAAAATAATGAAATACCCGTAAAAAAATCCCCCCATTTCGTTCTGCCGAATATAAGGGGCTTAGGGGGAAAAATCTTCTAATCTTGATTGGGGGGTTTTCTAGCTAATGATTTTATTGACGATAATCATACATAAGAATATGAAGGGGCTCTTTTATGATTGTTTTTTTTAATAATGTAAAACGGTCCCAAATAAAATACTTCCCCCGAGAGAAATTAGGTCTAATAATAACGATCCCAAATGGGGTTAAAAAAGGAGGCTAAAGCATTTTATTAGGGGGGAAAAAGGGGAAAATTTTTAGGGCATTTAGAAGAGGAGAGGTTAACCTTACTGACCCAAAATGTTCAGATTTTAAAAAAGAAATAAAAAAAGGCCCATAGAAAAGGGTAAACGTGACTATTGAACATTAAAAAAGGGATAAAATACCGACAGGGTTTTTAGGAAAGAAAATATAAAGTTAGGTATCTTTTTTTATGAAACGTTTTGCCTACACAGTTTGGCTTCTTTTTTGTCAAGTAACCCGAAAAGTTGATGAAGGGAAAGATACTTTAAGACGATGTAACAGTCCATACCCTTAAAATTTTTTTAAGGGGGTCAGGGCCCTCAGTCTCGAGAAGGCATTGTTCCATGTATGAAACCCTATGGAAAAAGGAAAGTGACAAAGGGTGGAGCTTTTTTTAGCGCCAAGAGGTTTGGGCGTAGGGCCCCTAAGAGAGGTAAGGTTCGATGTTGAAGGTTTTTAGGCCCCCTCAAATCCAACCCTCCATTAGTGGAAGTTGTCGAAGTTTTATTGGGGAGGTCTTTTACCCCAAAATACCCCTTTTGTTGCAGTGGGTTTACAGATTGAACATTAAAATGGTATTTAAAAAACCGACGGGGTTTTTAGGTAAGACACTTGAACAGTTAGGTTCTTTATTATGAAACGTTTTGCCCACACCCGTAGGGTTCTTCAGTCAAGTACCGAAAAGTTGAAAAAAGCAGAAGATACTTGAAGACGTGTAATCAGTCCATCCCCCCTTAAATTTTGAGGTGGTCAAATCCCTCAGTCTCGAGAAAAAGGGATTTGTTTTTAAAAGTTTGAAACAATATGGAGAAGAAATACAGGGTGGATCTTTTTTTTAGCGCCCAAAAGGTGAGGGCGAAAGGGCCCCTAGGGGGAGGTAAAAATCTCAGATGTTGAGAGGGCAGGTCCCCCTCAAAACCAGCCCCCCCTTTAAATTTGTGGAAATTTTCGAAGTTGAAGCAGGTCTGTACCAAGATACCCTTGTGTTGCAGGGTTGACAATTGAACATTTAAAAAATGGGATAAAATAAAGACAGGGTTTTTAGGTAAGCACATAGCAACAGTTTAGGTATGAACATTAAAATGGTTAAAAAAACCGACAGGTTTTTTAGGTAAGACACATAAAGCAACATTTGGTATTTTTTTTTTTGAAAAATTTCGCCTACACAGTAGGGCTTTTTCAGTCCCAAATACAGAAAAGTTTTTTTGAAGCAGAAGATACTTTTAAGACGATTTTAATCAGTCCATTTAAACCCTTTAAAATTTTTAGGTGGTCAGGGCCCTCAGTCTGGAGAAAAGCATTTTTCCATAAATGAAACAAATGGGGATGAAAATGACAGGATGGAGCCTTTTATTAGCGCCAACAGGTGAGACGTTTGGTCACTGGAGAGGTAAGAAAATCAGATGTTGGGAGGTCAGGTCCTCTCAAATCCACCCTTCCCCACTAGTAGAGGTTGTTTGAATTTATTGTGGGCGTACCCAAAATAAACCCTTTTGGTTTCAAAGTCTACAGATTGAACATTAAAAAGGTTAAAAAAAATTTCCCACAGGTTTTTTAGGTAAGGGCAATATGCCAAAATTAGGTATCTTTATTTGGAACGTTTTGCCCACAAAAGTAGGGTTCTTCAGTCGAGTACAGAAAAGTTGATAGAAGAGAAGAACTTGAAGAGATGTAATCAGTCCCTCCCCCCTTAAAGTTTTTAGGGGGCCGTCCCTCATTCCCGGAGAAACATTTTTCCCCTAGAATGAAACAATATGGGAGGAAAATGACGGAAGGATTTTAAAAAAACGCCAACAGGGAAAAAGTAGGTCACTAGGAGAGGGGAAGAAATCAGTGTTGGGAGGTCGGGGCCCTCTCAAAAAACCCGCCGTTTTTCACTAGTAGAGGGTAGAAGTTGATTTTTTTTTAGGTCTGTACCAAAAATACCCTTTTTGTTGCAATGTTGACAGATTGAAAAAATTAAAAAAAGGTATAAAAAAACCCCAAAAGGTTTTTTAGGTAAGGGCCCCATATGCAAAGTTTGGTATTTTTTATTTGAAAAGTTTTTGCCCACACAGTAAGGGGTTCTTAGTCGAGTACAGAAAAAATTATAGAAACAGAAGAACTTGAAAACATGTAAACAGTCCCCTCACCCCTTTTGTTTTGAGGTGGTCAGTCCCCCCAGTCTTGGGGAAAGCATTGTTCCAAAGAAGAAACATTTTGGAAAGAAGTGGGCAGGATGGAGCCTTTTTTATAGCGCCCAAAAGGTGAAAACGTAGGGCACTAGGAGAGGGAAGAACTCGAAAGTTGGGGGGTCTTTGGGCCCCTCAAAACCGCCGTTCCCCATTTTAATGTTCAATTGTCAGACATTGCAACACAAGGGATCTTGGAAAAGACCTAAAATCAACTTCTACAATTACTAGTGAGAACGGCTGATTTAAGGGATGACCTCCCAAAAATTTGGTTTTACCTTCCTAGGACCTCGTCTCCCCCTTTGGGTAAAAAAGGCCCCCACCTTCACTTCTCTCAAATTTTTCTTCTATGGAACAAGCTTTTCTCCAGACTGGGGGATGACCACCTCAAAATTTAAAGGGGTGATGGATGATTACACGTTTTAAAGTTTTTCTGCTTCATCAACTTTTCTGTATCGACGAAGAACCCTACTGTGTGGCGAAACGTTTCAAATAAAGATCCCCTAACTGTTATTGGTTTCCCTAACAACCTGCGGTTTTTAAAACCCATTTTAATGTTCAATTTTCAAATTGCCAAAAAGGAAACTTGGTACGCCCACAATCAACTTCTACAACCTACCAGTGAAAAGGGCGGGTTTTTGAGGGGGCCCTGACCCCAACATCTGAGTTCTTCCCTCTAGTGTACTCTACCTGTTGGCGCAAAATTAAAGGTCATCCTGTACTTCATCCCATATTTTTTTCATTCTATGGAACAATGCCCTTCTCGACTGAGGGACTGACCACCCCCCAAACTTTAAGGGTGAGACTGTTTACACGTCTTCAAGTATCTTCGCTTCATAAATTTTTCTGTACTCGACTGAAGAAGCCTACTGTGTGGGCGAAACGTTTCAAAATAAAGTACCAAATGTTGCAAAGTTCTTACCTAAAAAACAGTTGGTTTCTTTTTTAAAAACTTTCGCCTAACAGTGGGCCTTCTTAGCCCTGACCTGCCCGACCCCCAAAACATCGGATCTTACCTCTCCTAGGGGCCTACGTCTCACCTCTCCTAGTGGCCTTGTCTCCCCTTTTTTTGGCGCTTAAAAAGCTCCACCCTGTCATTCTTCTCCTATTGTTTCTATAGGGACAATGCCTTCTCGAGACTGGGGGTGACCCCCTCAAAATTTTTAAGGGTGTGGATGTTACTCGTCTTAAAGATTTTCTGCTTCTAAAATTTTTTTCTGTACTTGATGAAGAAGCCTACTGGTAGGC
>NC_069411.1:64515253-64539865 GCF_026875155.1 Cherax quadricarinatus | reverse complement strand
TACTTGTTCAATTATAGTGCATTTTTCCCTCAAGGAAACTCGTTGCTGCGATTTGAGGCACGCAGGAAAAACCCTAAAATTTTAACCCCCGTTTGTTTTTGGGTCGGGGAGAGTAGAAGGGGAGAGATCGTTTTGGTTGGGGGTTTTCGATGACTTTAAAACGAAGTTCGTGGTCGCTTTGCAGATTTTTAAAACATAAAAGGAAAGGAAGGTTTTTGTCGACCTCTTCTTCAAGTGGTGTAATTATAGGTTTCTTCCTGCGTGCACTCAAAATCTGCGCAACGAGTTCCTTGAGGAAGAAGCACTATAATTGAAAAAGTTTTTTCCAAACTCCACTACCTCTCATTTCATCAGAGAGCAGAGGCGAGCCTAAACTCTTAAACAACCCAAGAAACATGCCGAAAAGAGATACATAGCCCCTTCCACCAACCCCATTGCCAAATTTTTTTCCAAACTTTCCCAAAACTCTTTCCAAGTATCTACCCCCCACAACCACGACCATCAAGGAATCCCCAGTTTGGGGACAAGCCTCCATCCTTGCAGGGGTTAATAATCCCTTGTAATGACTGCAACAATTATACGTGGGCGAAACTAAGGGACCTCCAAACACGTTTTCAGAACCCCAATACGCAAGCGGGTCTGACACACAAGGAATGCCTGCGTACAAACACCGCATTCACAAAACCCTTGTAAAACTACAAAAACTAAAGCTTATCGCCACAAAAAGCAACACTCAATACGAAGAATCCTGGAAATCATTTTTCTATACCCCGAAACTTAAACCAGAATGTGGCTTCTTAACATGCTAAACCCACTTGCCAAGAAACTTTATCGCTATCCCAATAAAACACTGTAGAGGTCTGCTCAAAATTTCCAGTCTCCTTCCAGGCTAACCCAATTTTTTAAACTCTATACCCAATCGGTACATCTAGATGCAGCATTCTTCACCTGCCCAGGGATATAAAAAATCGCTTTCCCTTTCCCACCCCAGGTAGTTTGTTTGTGACTTGAAAAAGCCCCTGGGGGCAAAACGTAGTAAATTAAAGGATCACATTATACTGATTTGTGTTTATATTGCCATTGTGTGGTTTTTTCCCATTTATTCCATATATATATATTATATATATATATTTATATTTATTTTATATTTTTTATTATATATTATATAAAATTTATATATATATAATATTATACAAATTATATGTTATATTATTATATATATATATATTAAATATTATATATTTATATAAAAAAATTTTTTAAATATTAATATATATTGTTTGTATCAGGAAAGTGCAGTGTGCTGTTGGGTTTTGGGGAAAGTGCGGTGGTGGGGGGATCCTGGAGTGGATGGGGAGGAGGTTTTTTTTTCATCTAAAGGGCCCGGGGTCGTGGGTTGGGGAAGGAAGTGGCCGCCCCGACATGGTCTTGGGAGGGAACGAACACCTCGGTTAATAGGTGAGCATGGTGTTTGTGTGCCAATGGCGAGGGTTTTTTTTTTTTTAAATGGAACAATAAGGTATAACAATTAGCAAAAGTTGTCAGTGATGTGCGTCTTGAGCGAACCACGGGCCACTCCCTCCCCCCCCCCCCATCCCAGACCCCCTCCCCTATCCCCGTCTAGCCCAATGATTTCCCTGACAAGGGTGTTGCCTTTTGTCCCACCAATTAAAAGTTCCCCGCTCGCTATTTCCCCCACCCTCTTTCCCCCATGCACCATGCTGCCTTACCGTCACCCCAAGGGGGCGCCCTCCCCCCCCCACGTACGAAATGTCACAAGTAGTGGGGTTTCCCCGGAATTTTTACGACAGAGAAAAGCTTGTTCACGAGGCATTTGCCGGGTGTGCCACGGGGAATGTGCACTCAATCCCACATCTGGCAACTTCCGTGCACACAAAAGATGCCTTTTTGGCTCCGAGAGCTAAAAATGAAAAACCCAACCCCCCCCCAGCAGACAGGGTGACAGTACCGTATTTTCACCCTTACAGGGACTCAAATCTGCAATCAAATTAACACCCACCAGGACTTGACACACACCCAAAGCAGCTCGCCCCAAGCGTACAAATTCACGCCCTTCTGAAGAAAGTCAACGAGTCCTTAAAAACAACAGATCCGGGCACAATTGCGTTTTTTTGGCTGCCGTTTGGCTCCCCCACCAAGGGGGAAAAGTCACCAAAAGTTTTTGGGCAAAATGCTTTCCCAAAGGATGAAAACCTCCCCGTCCCCCCCTGGGCGACAAACACCCCCCCCGGGGCAAATGCCAACAACGGCACCCGACCCTAAAAAATCAGCCCCCAAAATTAGCAAAAAAAAATAAAAGAGGGTAATATATTGGAGTTTTGGACTTTAACCAGGAGGAACCATCGCCCCCAAGGGTCAGCACGGCGCAAGCTTGAAGGCAAACATCCCCCCGGGCCCCCCTCCAACATTGACCTCCCTGATTGCAGCAGGGGAAGAACATCAAACCCTTACAGGTGCTGATTGTATAAAGCTGCTATTCTTTTCCCACGGGGTTCAGCAGGGGTTTTTTTTTCCCCGGTTTTAAGGGCCCTCAAACACTTAAAAAAAATACTCAACCCGACTTGGTGAGGTTTCAGGGGGGGTGCTGTTGAACTCACCAAATTTCCAAAAACCTGGGCCGGGCTGGCGGTGCCCCCAGAGGCTCAGCCCCTTTTTTTTTGGGTGCCCATTGTGGCCCTCCGAAAAAGGATGGGGGAATCAGGCCATTGCAGTGGGTAAACCCTTCGGGCCCTAGTCGCCAAGGCTGCAGTAAGAAGGGGAGTCAAGGGTGCTGAAAATGCTAAAAACCAACTCGCTGGGTTTGGCGTTAAAACAGGGCTGTAAAGCACTGCCCACGCAGCACAGTATAATCAAAAAAATGTCCCATGAAAAAGCCTTTGGGCAAATTGGACTTTGCCTGCTTTCAATCAGTCAGAAAGGGGTGCTGCTCTCCCAAGCAGTTTATAGAAACTTCCCCTTCCCCCCTTTTCCCTTTAGAATTGTTATAGTGGATTCCAAACTTTGTTTGGGGACCCTGAAATTGACTTTGTGAGGGCGTGCAACAGGGGGGCCCTCTCGCCCCCTTTTTTTTGTTTGGTATCAAGGAAGTCACGGGGGCACTCTCCAGCGAGTCAATATTGGTTCCGGACGACGGGACCCAGCGGCCGCAGAATCTCTCCTGGAGGACTCAGAAAATTAAAACATGGGGGGAAAACCGGGTTTTCTTTAAAACCCCCCCAAATGTGAAATAGTTTTACCAACAACAGTTGATCCCGAATATTAGTACGTTTTTCCGGAGACGAGCATTGATCCAGCCCAAAAGCACTCTCTCGGTGCTCCTCGGGTCCAATGCCATCGATTGATCCCAGGAAAAAAGTCCGACCTCCGGCAATGGGAAAGCGGATGAAAGACTTGCACACCGATCCTTCTACCTACCACCAGGTGCCTGTCAACCCCAAAAAATTTCCCATTTTCTGAGAGCTCCCCCCCCTTCAGGCAGTCCCAAAATCAAGGGGTATGCTCTTCCGAAGGGCCCTGCAGAAGTGTATTGAATCTTTCCCTTGACGATGGCAGTGGTTTTCAAGCCCCTTCCGGTCAGGCTTGGGGGGGGCTAGGAGTACGCAGATCCTCCCAGATTGCTTACCACTTTCCTATTCTCTTCCGTTCATCAAAAGAGTTTAAAACAAATTCTTCCTGACACCCTCAGGATCAGCGGATAGAAGACCCTAGCATGTCAGTGCCCCCACCAATGGGGACTCTTGTGCCCAGACCAAACCCCAGTGCAGCATGGTCACAAACGTCAAGTGGGTAGCCCCCAAATTTCTGAAAAAGGTTTGCCAACATGCTCAGGGCGCAAAATCAGATAGGGGGAGCCCACCTCCCGGCTGTGAGTGACCTCCTCCGGGGACTTCCCCCCAACAGTTCCCCCTTTGGCAATGGGAACGCGATCGACCCCAAGCCCCCGTATTGCAGTGGCTCTGGGCCCTTTCTGCCCAATTCACACAGAATTTGGGGTTTTTGCGGGAATGCAAACAGACAATACGGTCTACAGGTCTTAAAAGTTCCAAAACCAAGGGCTGGCATGCAAACACAATGAGGTCAACGACATCATTAAAAAAACCCCTTTCTCAGCTGGATGCCCCTCCCCGAGGGAGCCCGATACTTGCAGCAAACAATACCCCAACCCCGAAACCGCCCCGACGGGATCACCATCTTCCTTGGGAAAAAATGGCAAGCCTTTAGCATGGGACATACCTGTTTGCCACACTGGCTGAACCTATTTTTCCATACAGTTGGGGCGACAGGGAGGGGCTGCTGACCACAGGGAAAGGGGACAAGTCGCAAGTACAGGGACTTAGCCAAAAGTATCAATTTTTCCAGGGGATCAGGACCTTGGGATCGGGGAAAAAAAACCACGTTTCCTTAAAGAATTGGGTTCCAGACTCACGACCCACCAGGGACCCAAGGGGAGCCACTTTCATGTTTCCAGCGCCCCAGCATCGCCATCCAGGGGGAAATGCTTGCTTATACTTGGTTTACGTCCGCCCGGAGGACTGGGGGAAATTCTCTCTTTGATACATTGTGCCATTGTATCATTTTATGTTTTTTTTTTTGTAAAAATTTTTGTTTATTAATAAATGTTCCCGAGTATAAAATTAGGGGGGGGGTAGGGAAAAAATATTCAAACAGCTTTCCGGGGAACCTTGGTTTTCCCGAGGTACGTTTTTTGTCTTCTCTGAGGATGAGGGGCCCCCTTCCCGCTTAGAGGGGGGTATTCCCCTATATATATATTTATATATATATATATATATTATATATATTTTTTATTTAATATTGTACGTAGTAGTTTGGTTTACGCAACCAATGGAGGTACTACCGTCCTGCCCAACGGTGAAAAAGGAAATCTGTAAATTTTTTTACTGTTTGGAGGATTACTGGTGTTTTTTTCTGCTCATAAACTGCAAGATTTCGGGACATTTGTCTTCTACTTACACTTGGTCACCTAACATACATGTACACTTAAATTTTTAAAATACACTCCCCCCCTGGGGTTTTTTTCTTTTTTACTAGTTCTTGTTCTTTTTTATTTCTCTTATCTCCATGAGGGAAATGGAACAGAATTCTTTCCCCCATAAGCCATGCTGTTGCAAGAGGCGACAAAATGCCAGGGGGAAGGGGTGTAACCTTTCTCCCGTTATATTACTAAATGCAAAAGGGAAACTTTTGTATTTTTTATATATAATATATATATATATAAAAAATATATTTAATGAAAACAAACCCCTCTGAAAGAAAAGAAAAATTCAAGCACTTTCGACTACTCACATTACAAGGAACTATGAAAACGAAAACCAAGGGGCTTTTTAAGGGTCGGCCCCCTCACATCAGTCCCAACGGTTAAACACGTGACGCGCGGCGAGCAAACTTGGACAGGTCCTTTGCAAAACTCCCCCCCAAGCTATTTTTTGCCCAGTGTATTATTAAATTCTACCCAAATTCTTTTAAATTATAATGGATCTAATTTATATAAACCAAAGGAAAAATTTCATATTATTGTCAAAATGCTTTTTATGAAACAAGATTCAATTATTTTCCCTGTCGACCATGGACTTGCTTGATACTACTTTCTCAACTTTTGAAAATCAATTGGATGGTTAAAATCTCTTACATGAATAATAGAGCTTTGGGAAATCTTGTCCAGTTCTAATGCTATATTATGTTGTTTTAATTTTTAGTTCGAGATTTTTACCAGTTTGACCGTAATAAACTTTATCGCAAATTTTACAAGGAATCTTATAGACACATCCCTCAGCATTTTGGGGGGGAAATTTTTAATCAAAAGTTTTTTTTACTGTATCAAAATTTTTGAATACAACTTTAAATAAAAGTCTTAAAAAGACAAGGCATATCAACCAAGTTTTCATGGTAAGGGAGACAACATATTTTTAGTTGAATAAGGCTGGTTGCCCTTTTTTGGATTATAAAAAGTGTTCCAGCAACTTTAAAAGATTTATCAATTACATTTCTTGGGTATTTTAAATCATTACCTATTTCTTAAAATTTTGGATATTTCGTCTTCTATGAATCAGGACTACAAAATTTGTAAAGCTCTCAAAAACATTGATGAGAAAACAGACAGTTTGACTCTATCTTGATGCGAGGAAAAATAGTGGGGCATAGGAACAAATTATTTGTAGGTTTTCTGTAAATTTTAAAATTTTAATTCATTATTACCCTTAATAATTAAAACATCTTGAAAAGGCAATGAGTTATTTTTTTCCCAAACTCAACAGAAAAATTTTTTTGAAGGGGCAAAGCTTTTTAAATTTTAAAGGAAAGGGTGTAATTACATTTTTGGGCATAAGGGACCAAAATATCTAACCAAAATCTAAACCATTTAGCTCTTTTGGGGGAGGATTGTGTTAAGCAACCTTGTTTAAAAAAAATTCTTGTTTTGGTTACAAGAACGGGAAAAGAGGTTTTCCCCATTCCCCATACCAAATTCTGAGTGAAAAATTTTTATCTTTAAAATACAAATTTTCCCATCAAAAATTGAAAAGTTTTTTAAGTTTAATGATAGTAGGAACTGGAAATTTGGTAAATTTTTAGTTAACGATTTTCTTCAGATAAAAAAACTTAATAAATCTTCAACGGGCCCTTTCGTAAAAAAGGAAAGTAACATAAAAACAAACGGGTTAAAATCATTTAAGTCAGTCAAGGAGTTTAATTTTTAAACCAATTTATGTTTTTTTTTAACATTAAAGTTAGTTTTTTTGGCCAACTTTAGGGCTAAAAAATTTGAAAACCCCATTTGGATAATTTATATGAAATGCCCCTTTATGGAGTTTAAAAAATTGGTCTAAATGGATTCCCTGGTTTGTGTGTTTTATTGGGTAAAATAAAAGAAAGGAAAAAAGAGGGATTAGTGGAAGTAATTGTTTGACTTTTTCATTTTTGGCCTTTAGTGGGTTTTTTATTGTTTTTTTAAAATTTGGCTGTTAAGGGGTTTCTGGGGTTTTTTCCTAAGTTTAAAATAGGTTTCAGAAACAAAAAAAAGAAGATTTTATTCTTTTTTCTTGGAAATAAATTTTTTTTTCATAATTACTATTGCATTTATTTTTTTTTTGCTTTGAAAAGGCGAAAATTTTTATTGTTATTAAGTGTATCTTTCCATTTAAAAGAATTTTTTGGGGAAAATTGGGAATTTTTGGGTTTTTAAAAATTTGAGTGTTCCCCTTTCCCTTTTAATAATATTAATTTCTTTCGGGGTTAAAAATTCAGAAAATTTTTCAAATTAAAAAAGGCTTTTGCAATTTCAACATTATTAATTTTTTTTTAAAGTTGAAAAAACTTGGGCCCAAAAACCTAGGGGCAGCGTTGTATTTTTTGTTTTAAAATTTCTCTGATAATTTTAAATTAAAAAAAAAAATTGGTTTTTTAGCATGCTTGTTCTTTTAACCAAATTTTTCTGAGTTTATTATGCTTGTTTCCAAAACATACTGTGTTTCCATTCTGATGGAATGGTGATTAAAAGAGTTTTTTTTTTTTTCCAATATTTTGAATGCTTCCTTTCCTGTATTTTAGTTTTTTCAATATGTTTATAAATTTTAATTCTCATATAATCTTAAAAAGGGACGATCTTCATGTCAAGGAGTCTTTTGGGGGGTAAAAGAGATTTGGGGCCAGAACTTGTTTTTTTTAACATGGTTAGTTTTGATGTTACTTCCTTTTTTTTCCCGAAAGTTCCTTTTGTTGTTTTATTAAGTTTTTATCTAAAGAACTCGTTAATTATGTTTTTCCCTTTGCCATTTCCCTTTACTATCTTTAAAACTTTTTAAAAACTTTGCATTGTTGATGAAAAATTTTGTATTTTTTTGTTAAATTTTAAAATCAAAATTTTTGGTTTGGAAAAGGGGAAAACCCCTTTTTTCCTGTTTTAGAAACCTTTTCAGGGAAAATTTTTTGAAAAAAGGTTTTGCTTAACCCAATCCTCCCTAATGGGAGCTAAATGGTTCAAAATATGTTGAGATTTTTGTGTCTTATGCCCAAAAATGTTTGATATCCCCCAAATTTTTTAAAAAAATTAAATAGCTTAGCCCATTTAAAAAAATTTTACTGTTGGGTTTTGGAAAATAACTAAATTCCCTTTTTCTAGTTTTTTTAATTTTTAAAGGGGTTTAATAATAAATTCAATTTTAAAATTTACAAAAAAAAACCTTTAAAATAAAACTTTTCCCTATGCCCCTTATTTTTCCTCGCATCAAGATGAGTAAAAACTGTCTGTTTTCTCATAATTTGGTTTTTGGGTTTTTACAAATTTTTGTAGTCCTAAAGGTTCATAGAGGGGGGGAAAATTTTCCCAAAAAATTTATGAAATAGGTAAGTTTTTAAAATCCCCCAAAAAATGAAATTTGAAAAATTTTTTTTAAAAAGTTGTTTGGAAACATTTTTTATAACCCAAAAAAAGGGCAACCGGGCCTTATTCAACTAAAAATATGTTGGTTCCCCTTTTCCCATAAAAACCCTTGGTTGATTGGCCCTTCTCTTCTTAAAAATTTTAATTTTAAAGTTGTGTTCAAAATTTGATACATTTAAAAAAAACTTTTGATTAAAATTCCCCCAAAATGTGAGGATGTTTTTCTATAAGTTTCCCTTTTAAAAAATTTGGAAAAAGTTTTTTTCGGTAAATGGAAAAAATCTCGAATAAGATTAAAACAAAAAAAAAATTTTGAATTAGAACTGGACAAGATTCCAATGCTCTATTTTTTTTTGAAAGGGAAATTTTAAACCATCCTTTGATTTTAAAAGTTGAGAAATTTAGTATCAAACAAGCCCATGGTCGCCCGGGAAAATTTTATTTGAATCTTGTTTCTTAAAAAAGCGTTTTGACAAAAATTATGAATATTTCCTTTGGTTTATAAAAAATTGACCCATTTATTTTTAATAAAAATTTTGGGTTAAAAATTTTAAAAATTCATGGAAAATATAAATGTTGGGGGGGAGTTTTGCAAAGGGGCCCGTCCAAGTTGGCTCGGCCCCCGCCCTCACGGGGTTTAACCGTTGTGGGGTCTGATAGTGAGGTGCTGGGCCCACCCTTTATGGCCCTTTCCTTTGGGGGCTTCACTTTCAAAAGTTCCTTGGGTAATTTTGGGGTAGTCAGTAAACGCTTTGGAAAATTTTTTTTTCTTTCCGAGTGGTTTTTTTTGCATATTTTTAAAAAACCCGTTTACTGGATCTTGTTGCATATTATATAATATATATATATTTTTATATAATATAAAATTTTTATTTATATTTTATAATATATTATATATTATTTATATTTTATATATATATATATACTGCGGATTTAGAGAGCAAGGAGGCTTTTGAGTGGGTAGGGGGTTTTGTAAAACAAGTGTTTAAATTAATTTTATTGGGGAATAGTATTTATAAAAATAAAGGTGGGAAATTTTCATTTCATTTATTGATTTAGAAAAGGGGATATGGGCAGGTGGATAGGGGGGGCAAAAATTTGGGAGGTTTTGAAGTATATGGAACAGGCACTTATTTAATGCTACAAAGAGTTTTTATGGGGATGTGAGGGTTTGGGGTTTTGGTGTTTAGAAGAGAGGGAGACTACTTCCCCGGGAAAAAATAGGTTTGAAAGGGGGTGTATAAATTAAAGGGTTTTTGGGGTTAAAGGGAAAGGGGGGGTGGGGATTAAATTTTTGGGAAATCAATTTCAAAAAAGGGGGGTTGAAACAGGGTTTCTTTTTCTGATGATTTCCCGTGCCTTTTAAAAGGGGGAGATTCTAAAAAAAGTTGCCCAAAAATTAGTGGAGAGTTTTTGGGGGGGTGGGTAAAGGTTGAAAGTTGAAAGTGAACAAAAAATGGGGTAAGGTGTTTTGACAAATTTATTTAGATTAAGAAAAATTTGGGTATCACAAATTTGGGGAGGGGGGTATGGAAGAAAATGAATGTTTTTTAGATAAATTTTGGGTTGACGGTCAGCAGGGTGGGTTTATAGATGAATTTGGTTTTGGAGAACCATTCATCTATATTTACATCGGGCTCAAAGGGGAGGGGTGATTAAACCCCATTCTCCTCCTGTTTTTAAGTTTTCCCATGTATGGAATGATGAAGCCAAAGTGTGGCGAAACGTTTCCTCAAAATAAATTCCCAAAAAGTTTTCACATGTGTCTAATTTATCAAGATGGGGTTTTGAAGGATAAGATTAACCGGGGAAATGTTTAAGGAAAAAAAGGGAGTGGGGGCGTTGGGGTTTTGGGAGAAAAAAAAAATTATTTGGGGGGCAAAGGGAAAGGGAATGTATGAAAGTTTGTAGTACCAAATCTCTTTATGGGTGTGAAATTTGGGGGTTTTAAATGCTGCAGCGAGGGAGGGGGTTGGGGCAGTGGGAAAAATTCCCCTTACGGGCAGTGGTGGTTTTAAATATTTTACAGAGGGAAATTTGGGGGTTCGGAAAAATAGGGAAAAAGGTGTGAAGTTAAAAAAAGTATTAGTAGGGGGGGCTTTTAAGGGGGTTGTTGGGGGTTTTGCTTTGGGCATTTAAAAGGGAATGGAAACAAAGTAGAAAGGCAAGGGGAAACCCAAAAAAAGTGTAGGGGGAAAGGGAAAGGGGGGTAGGAAAAGTCCCCGATAACTTGGAGGGAGGGGGGTTTAAAAGGGGGTTTTGGGGCCGGGGGGCTTGGGGTTCCAGCAAACGTGTGTGGGGGTGTTGGTAGTGAATTTGGGGACGGGAAAGGTTTTTGGGCCTGACGAGCTGTTGGGGTGTGAGCGGGTAAAATTTAGTGAAGGAATTCAGCCAAAAAATGCTTATTTTTTTTTTTTTTAGTCGGACTTGAGTCCCGGAAATGGGGGTACAATTTCCTGCAATTTAAAAAAGGGGGGTTGGGATATTGGCCCGTTTTTGGGGGGATTTGTTGTGTATCTTCTTTTATGCTTCCAAACCCTTGTCTCTGGGTGCCCCTGGGAAAACATGATAAAATAGGTGGGTGGAAAAATGTTGGGAAAGTTGATGAAAGTATTTTCTTTTTGGGGATTTTCTTTTTTTTTTGGGTCACCCCGCCCCGGTGGGGAACGGGCCTGCTTGTTAAATTTATTTTATTTATATATATATTATAGATTATATATATATTTTTAATATATTTTTATATATATATTTATTGGGAAAACAAAACCCCTTGGAAAAAAATAGGAAATTTCCCAAGCGCTTTCGTGACTTCTTACTTTTTCAAGGAACTATGAAAATGAAGCATCCAAAAGGAAAATATAAAGGGGTCAGCCCGCAATCACTATCAGATCCCCCAAATTTTTTAAAAACGTGACGCGCCCGGGGGGCCAACTTGGGGCAGGGCCTTTGCAAAAAACCCCCCCCAAGTATTTATTTGTCCTGTATTATTAAAAATTTTTACCCAAAATTTTTATTAAATTTAAAAAGGATCTTTTTTATTTAAAACCCAAAGGGAAAAATTTTTTTATTATTGTCAAAAATTTCTTTTTATGAAATTTACCTTTTTTTACTGTGATCTTTATTTTTTTTTTTTTATATTTTATTTATATATATATATTTTTATATATTTTATTTATATATATATATATTTATTTTATTTTATATATTTATAAATATATATATGCAAAACAACCCCTCTGAAAGAATAGAGGGAAAACCAAAAGGGGTTTTGGGGCTACTCAATTTTCAAGGAAACTATGAAAGGGAAAGCATCCAAAGGAAAATATAAGGGGTCTGGCGGGACCTCACATCGACCCACGACGGTTTAAAAAAAACGTGACGGCCCGGGGAAACCAACTTGGGAAAGGGGGGGCCCCCTTTGGGACAACTCACCCCCCCCAAAAATATTCACCCAAGAAATAAAAAAATTTTAAAAAATTATTTGTCCGTGTATTATTAAATTCTTCCCAAAAATTTTATTAATTTTTAAAATTTGGGTTAATTTATTTTAACCAAAGGAAAAATTATTTTTATTGTCAAAACTGCTTTTTATAAAAAAAGGTTTTAATTATATACCCGTCGGCCCTGGACTTGCTTTATACTACTTTCTCAACTTTTTGAAAAAACAATTGGTTTGGGTTAAAAACTCTTACATGAAAAAATAGGGCCATTGGGAATTTTTGGGCCCGTTCTTAAAGCTATTTTTATGTTTTTTTAATCTTAGTTCGAGATTTTTTTCCAAATTTGACCGTAAATAAACTTTTTCGCAAATTTTACAAGGAATTTATAGGGAAAATCCATCAGCTTTTTGGGGGAAATTTTTTATAAAAGTTTTTTTTACTGTATCGAGATTTTTGAATACAAATTTTAAAATTAAAAGTCTTTTGAAGAGAAGGCATATTAACCAAGGGTTTTTATGGAAAAAGGGGAACCCAACATATTTTTTGTTGAAAAGGTGGGTTTTCCATTTTTGGATTGTAAAAAAGTATTTTGGCATTTAAAAAAATTTTCAAAAAATTAAAAAAAATTTTTTTTTTTTGGGGATTTTAAATTTATTACTATTTCATTTTAAAAAAGGATATTTCGGGATCTATGAACTAGGGGTACAAATTTTGTAAAGCTCTCAGAAAAAAAATTTATGGGGAAAAAAAGGGCAGTTTGACTCTATCCCTTTATTCGAGAATAATTTGTGGACATTTGGAACAGTTATTAGTGGTTTTTTGTAAATTTTAAAAATTTTAATTCATTATTTCCTTAAATAATTAAAAAATCCCAAAAAAGGCAATGAGTTATTTTTCAAAATTTAACAGAAAAATT
The DNA here is from genome assembly GCF_026875155.1 of Cherax quadricarinatus. NCBI lineage: Eukaryota > Metazoa > Arthropoda > Malacostraca > Decapoda > Parastacidae > Cherax > Cherax quadricarinatus. The sequence goes on along the minus strand of NC_069411.1, from coordinate 64,527,093 downwards.
TATTGAATGGGCCCAAGCTTTTTTAATTTTTCCAAAGGGAAAAGGTGTATATCTACTTTTTTTGGGCCCTAAGACACAAAATATCTTTAACATTCTTTAACCATTTAGCTCTATTAGGGAGGAAATTTTGTTAAAATAACCTTGTTTCAAAAAAATTCCTTTTATAGGTTTCTAAGAAAGGTGAAAAAGGATTTTCCCCTTGCCAACCAAAAAATTTGGGTGGTTGTTTTGCTTTTTCTGAAATCACCTGTTTATGTGATTTATTGCATATTTTTAATTATATATATATATATATATTTTATATTTTATATTATATTTTTATAAAATTTATATAAATATATAAATATTTAATATACATATATTTCATATATTTGGGAAAAAAAACCACTCCCGAAAAAATTTGAGAAATTCCCCAAACGTTTCTGACTACTTTACATTATCAAAAGGGAAATTTTGAAAGTAAAGCATCCCAAAGGAGCTTTTATAGGGGTTGGCGGGGACCTCACTATCAGATCCCACAACGGGTTTAAAAACCTGGGCCCCGCGGGCGAGCCCAATTGGATAGGGGCCCTTTGGGACAAAATCACCCCACAAAAACTATTCTACCCAAAAAAAATAAGAAATTTTTAAAAATTATTTGTCCCGTTTTATTATTTAAAATTTTTCCCAAATTCTATTAATTATAAATGGCCCAATTTTATAAACCAAAAGGAAAAAATTCCCTATTATTGTCAAAAATGCTTTTTATGAACAAGTTTTAAATTTATTTTTTGTCGACCGTTTTTACGGTAAATTTGGGAAAAAATTTGAAATAAGATTTTAAAAAAACTTTAAAAATTTTGCATTAGAAATGGCAAATTTCCCAAAGCTTTTTTTCATTAAGGGTTTTAAAAACCCTCCAAATTTATTTTCAAAAGTTGGAAAGTAGTATCAAGCAAGTCCATGGTCGACAGGAATATAATTGAATCATGTTTCATAAAAAGCAGTTTTGACAATAATATGAATATTTCCTTTGGTTTATATAAATTAGATCCATCTATAATTAATAGAATTTGGGAAGAATTTAATAATACACTGGACAAATAATCTTTAAAATTTCTTATTTCTTGGGTAGAATAGTTTGTGGGGTGAGTTGTGCCAAGGACCTATCCAAGTTGGCTCGCCGCGCGTCAGGTGTTTAACCGTTGTGGGATCTGATAGTGAGGTGCCGGCCAGACCCCTTATATAGCTTCCTTGGATGCTTTACTTTCATAGTTCCTTGATAATGTGAGTAGTCACGAAAGCGCTTGGAATTTCTCTATTCTTTCAGAGTGGTTGTTTTGAACATTAAAATGGTATAAAATACCGACAGGTTGTTAGGTAAGACACATATGACAGTTAGGTATCTTTATTATGAAACGTTTCGCCTACACAGTAGGCTTCTTCAGTCAAGTACAGAAAAGTTGATAGAAGCAGAAGATACTTGAAGACGATGTAATCAGTCCATCACCCTTAAAGTTTTGAGGTGGTCAGTCCCTCAGTCTGGAGAAGAGCATTGTTCCATAGTATGAAACAATATGGAGAAGAAGTGACAGAATGGAGGCTTTTTATAGCGCCAAGAGGTGAGATGTAGGCCACTAGGAGAGGTAAGAACTCAGATGTTGAAAGGTCAGGTCCCTCTCAAATCCAGCCGCTCTCACTAGTGGAAGTTGTCGAAGTTGATTGCAGGTCTGTACCAAGATACCCTTGTGTTGCAGTGTCTGACAGATTGAACATTAAAATGGTATAAAATACCGACAGGTTGTTAGGTAAGACACATATGACAGTCAGGTATCTTTATTATGAAACGTTTCGCCTAGACAGTAGGCTTCTTCAGTCAAGTACAGAAAAGTTGATAGAAGCAGAAGATACTTGAAGACGATGTAATCAGTTTTGCATATTCTGAAATCACCTGTTTACTGTGATCATATTGCATACATATATATATTTATATATATATTTATATATATATATATATATATATATATATATATATTATATATATATATATATATATATATATATATATATATTATATATATATATATATATATATATAGGTATCTGATTCATTAAGGTGTTACTTGATCTATGAAGGTATTGCCTCTAGGGAGAACCGGATGTATCACAGATCCCGGGAAAATCACAGATCTACGATACTGTAAGTGATGTAAATACATGACAGTGGTGTTGAAGTTCGTTTATTACCTCTTACATAAATAAAAAAATAAAAATAATCTACATATTTCACGGCATTCGTTAAAAAAACATCCAAGTAAATTCATAGTGGACAATATAAATACCTAGATATACATATACCTATCGGAGTATATACCATGGCAAGGTATTTTTTCAGCCATGGTATATACTGATCACCGGATGCTTGCTGATGAGTTAGGTAAGACATCAACACCTACCAACTGACACATTACGCTACTATAAATAACTCATATTTTTAATGGTTACCATGAGCTCCAGTATTTAACGTGGCATTAGGACGAGTGTGGGTGTTTTACAGCCGTATCCTTGCTATTAATTAAAGCTTTTAAAATGCAATTATGTCATATTAATACAAGAACGGGAGAACCTAACGATTAAATATACTCCCCATAAGTATTTAAAAGAAAACAGTATTATCCTATAGACTATCTTAACCTAAATTTATCCAATATTTTAGATCTTTCTTTGTTAGATATCCATGTTATCATATTTTTAACTCCTTTAATATAATCTTTGTACCTGATTTCTTCCCTCATTTTTTTATCAATAAAGAGACAGTAGAATCAAGGCTGTCAATTTATCTTTATACAAAAAATTACTTATGGAAGTGAATTAATTTTGTTATTCGTCTCCGAATGTTATCTGCAACATTTTTATCCATTCTTCTGAATGGAGATCAAAACTGCGCCACATAATAATAGAGTAATTACTAATTATCTGGAGAGATTTGGAATAAATTCTGAACGTACAGAAGATGGCAACTGTAATTCTTCTCTCCAAGTCAAGTGAAAAGTCCACATCATGAACTTATCAAGAGATAGTCCACACTATGTGCCTGTGACAGATAAGTATCATATTACTAATAATATATATTAAGTAAGTAAGTAAGTTAGCAAGTTTATTCAGGTATACACAAATACAGTTACATAGAATTATCATACATAGCAGCATATGTGTAGAGAACCTGGGATAACCCAAAAAAGTCAGACAGAGTGACTTATTTCCATTGGGGTCCCTTTGTTTCCATTGGGGTCCTTTTGTTTCCATTGGGGTCCTTTTGTTTCTATTAGGGTCCTTTTGTTTCCATTGGGGTCCCTTTGTTTCCATTGGGGTCCCTTTGTTTCCATTGGGGTCCTTTTGTTTCCATTGGGGTCCTTTTGTTTCCATTGGGGTCCCTTTGTTTCCATTGGGGTCCCTTTGTTTCCATTGGGGTCCCTTTGTTTCCATTTGGGTCCTTTTGTTTCCATTGGGGTCCTTTTGTTTCCATTGGGGTCCTTTTGTTTCCATTGGGGTCCTTTTGTTTCCATTGGGGTCCCTTTGTTTCCATTGGGGTCCTTTTGTTTCCATTGGGGTCCCTTTGTTTCCATTGGGGTCCTTTTGTTTCCATTGGGGTCCTTTTGTTTCCATTTGGGTCCCTTTGTTTCCATTGGGGTCCTTTTGTTTCCATTGGGGTCCTTTTGTTTCCATTGGGGTCCTTTTGTTTCCATTGGGGTCCCTTTGTTTCCATTGGGGTCCCTTTGTTTCCATTGGGGTCCCTTTGTTTCCATTGGGGTCCCTTTGTTTCCATTGGGGTCCTTTTGTTTCCAGTGGGGTCCTTTTATTTACATTGGGGTCCTTTTGTTTCCATTGGGGTCCTTTTGTGTATGTGCATCTTGCGTGCGTGTGTTTTTGTGTGTGTGCGTATTTATACATATGTATGTATGTATGTGTGTGTTAGCACTGTTTACCATCACTATCACTGGAAAATAATAAATTTGATATTTCTATAAAAGAAAGTCTCTTAGGTTACTTTTACCATAATGAAACTGATTGTGAAGTCAGAATTAACCCATCACGTATTATATTGGCCTGGTGGTTAACGCTCTCGCTTCACACGGTGAGGGCCTGGGTTCGATTCCCAGCCAGAGTAAAAACATTGGACGTGTTTCTTTCACTTTGTCATTTTCCCCCATCAGTAAAAATTGGTACCGGGGTGTTAGTCGTGGTGTGGGTCGCCCTGGGACACAAACCCAAGGAGGCCGGGTCCCGGGACCGGGCCCGGGGGCGTTGCCCCCGAACTCTTCCAGGTAAACTTCCAGGAAAATTTGTAGCTTTATGTTTGTATATAAAAAAAAAATTCTAGGAGGAAACTTTGTTTCGTCTGCTCACATGTTAAACGTGAATCACATTTCCCTTTATATCCTTTGAACAGTTTCGAGATTTTTTCTACTCTCTCTTTGGTGCTTGCCTGGTAACCAGGTGTTGCGCTGGGGCCCCTGCTCCCCATACCATCACAGCCTGGTTAAACTGGCGTGATCGTCCAGTTTTCTCTCGTTTCTACATTGGTTCCACCGTGTTTTTGAATGAAAAAAAAGGTTAAAAAACCGCACACTGGAAAATAAACACATATGCTTTTAATGTGATCCTTTATTGACACGTTTCGCCCAAAAAGGGGGTTTTTTCAATTTATAAAGATTCCCTGACTTAAATTCCCGTACCTTCCCCCCAAGGTGATCGTGTTTGACTTGAAAAAGCCCCTGTGGGGCGAAACTTGTCAATAAGGGATCCCCATTAAAGGGATATGTGTTTATGTTTCCAGTGTTTCTGATTCCTCTTTAAGATGTTGAAAGTCGGGGACCCCGGATGTTGATACGTGTTCCCTTTTGCCCCCCCCTGCTCCTCACTGGGTTTTTTTAAATTATTTTTTTACATTATTTATTTTACACTTGTTTGGGGGGGGGTGGCATTGTATTGGGGTGGGGGGGTTGTATGTCCGAGTTCGTTTAAAACTGTTGCTTTAAAAAAGGGGTATTAACTGAAGTAACACTCAGGTCTGTTTGGATAAAATTTTAGGGGGGCATGAAAAATTAACTTTAGTGTGTATACCGCCCCCCAAATTTTTGTGGGGACCGGGAAGACACATGGGGGGAAATTGTTGGGCCCAAGGCACGATAATTATAATTTGGAGACTTTAATTTAGCATATTGTTTGGGAATTTCTTGACGGGGAATCTGAATCACACACTTCTTAGAAGTAGTTCAGGATTTTTTCTGAAGCAGTTTTTTTGACAGAACCTACAAGGGGTAAAAACCTGCTTACTTGTTCTGGCAAACAATGAAACCTTGTTAAAATTTTGAAGTTTCAGAAGAACTGGGTGCTGCGACCCAAATCAATTACATTTAGAATTTTAAAAGAAGTATAAGTAGGGATAACCGTAACATCCCGATTTTCGCTTTGCAGATTACGAGGGCTTAGAGAAAAAAATTATCTCTGTTGGGGTGGGGAAACGAAGAGAGCTATCAATATGACAGTTTCTGAACACAAAACATGCGCTCAAAGAAACATTTTCCCTTTTAAAGAAATTAGTAAATAAAAAGACCCAAAATGGATGAATAAAGGTGAAATATCTCTAGGGATAAGAAAGGGTTTAAGGGTATCAAAAGAGGCGGGGTATCTTTTTGAATCAGATATTGACATAAGAGGGACATTTAAAAAAGGGGGTAAGAAAAACTAAAAAGGGACAGAAATTTAAAATTGCAGGGATTTTAAAACTAACCCCAAAAAATTTTTTCCAGGTATATAGAACAAAAATCAGAGATAAATGGTCCCCCCCTTAAAAAAAACTATGGCTTTACTGACAAAGGAATGAAATGTGCTCGATTTAAATAATTTTTTTCTCGGTTTTTACACGGAAAAATTTGTGTGTTCCCGGGAAATTAATTTTTTTAGTGGGGAAGAAAATAAATTTGTAACACATAGTCCAGTGAAATGGTTGTGAAGCAGATAGAGACTGAAGCAAAATAAGTCACCGGGGCCCGATGAGGTTTTTTCAAGGGGTTTTAAGGAATGCAAAATGGAAGTCTGTGAACCCTTAACAATATTTTTAATTTATTCTTCAAACAGGTTTCAGTGTCTGATATGTGGAAGTGGCTAATGTAAATTTCCCATTTTAAAACAGGAGACAAGTCGTTACCGTCAAATTACCGCCCAAATAAGCCTGACCTCAATTTTAGGGAAATTATAAGTCAATTTTTAAACTGAATTATAAGAAGCCCTTCGATAAGCATAGTTGATTAATGATACTCAGCTGGTTTTCCAAAAGGCCGGTCCCTTTTTAACTAATTTATTAATTTCTTCATAAAGCTTTTGAGGCTGTTTACCACGAAAAAGAATTTGTATTATTTACTTTAAATTTTGTAAGGGTTTGATGAGTTCCGCACCAAAGACGTTTAAGAAAGTAGCAGTCATGGGATTGGGGGGGAAAGGGGGCTCTCGTGGATTGAATCATGGCTCAAACAGGAAGCAGAGAGTGTCCATAAAAAGGGGTTAAAAAACCGATGGGGATCAGTAACAAGTGGCGTTCCACGGGTCATCTTGGGGCCCCCTTGTTGTTTAAATTTTATCAAAGATCTTGATGAAGGAATTACTAGTGATATGACAAATTCGCCGTGACACGAAATAGGTAGGATAATTTATTCAAACTAGTGTTGGGGAATTTCAGGAGGGTTTTGACAAACTCTACTTGGGGAAAAAGAGCAGATGCGTTCAAGTAGTAAAAAGCAAGGTTCTGAGCTCGGGGGTGTCCATAACCCTAACTTATAAGTTTAAAAAATGTAGAACTTAACCATACGATTGCGAAAAGGACTTTGGGGGGTTTTTAAGCAGCAACCCTTTAAAACCCAAGACAGCAAGCCAAAAAACGTAGTAATAAGGCAAAAAGATTTCTGGGTTTATATCAAGAAGTGAAGCAACAAATCCAGAGGTCAAAATGCGTTTATACACTTAGTAAGTCACCTAGTTATTTCCGTTCAATTCTGGTCTATATTACAGAAGGACATAAATTCGTTTAAAAAAATTCCATAGGATACTAATTAAAACATACATTAGAAATCTTCCTTTGAAGAAAAAAATTTAAAACTTTAAGTTCATTCATTGTTGAGAAGAAAGAGGGGAGACCTGACGAAGTGTATAAGTGGGGGATAGGTATTAATAAGGGGTTTAAAAAGGTCTTGAGAATATCTCTCCAAGAGGAACCCGCAGTAAGTTTAAATTAGATAATTTAGTTTAAAAAGGGAATAGGAAAGTATTGGTTTTGGGAAAATAGGGAGAGATGAGGGAACATCTACCTATTTGGGGTTTATTGAGGCGGGTTTTTGGGGAAGTTTCAAATTTAGGTTGGATAAAACAGATGGGAGGGGTTGGTTTTGGTGGGGGATTTGCACTCAGAGCTTATTTTTGGGGTAGCATTGAAAATTGGGTAGGTCAAAGTTTTTTGGGGGAGAATTGAAAAGGACCTGCCTATAGGGGCCAACAGGCCGCTGCAGTGTTCCCCCTTTTCTTTGTTCTTTTGTTCTTATTTTTTTGTTATTCCCTAGTTCATCCAGTAGTTTTTAGGGCAGTGTGCAGTTTGGAACCGGGCCCCGGTACCTTCGGGAAATTTTACTGTACCTTCTTCCTCCGCTCCAATGAACATGTCAAAACTTGTAGGCGTTCCCAAATTTAGGTGCTTTTAAAGACTCAATGTGACCGAAAGGAAAGAAGGAACCTGAACAGGCCTACTGACCCATCCGGAGCAGGTCCATGTCCCCCCCGGGAATTAGACCAATGACCCCCCCCTCCCCCGGTTAGCCCCAAAGACCCACCCGTCTGATAACTCCCCCAAGGATGGAGCACGGCACCGGCCCAGCGCACAAACTGTAGGTCCCAAATCCACCCAAACCCCCAAAAACCCCTCATATATTTTTCAACCCATTTTTTTAAAAAAAACAACGTTTTTGCTCAATAAAGTAGGGAGTTTGTTCAACTCACCCACAACTTATTACCAAACCAGTGCTTTCCTATATCCTTCCTGAATCTGAATTTTTCCAACTTGAAATCATTGCTGCGAGTCCTGTCTTTGCTGAAATTTTCAGAAACGCTATTTACATCCCCTTTATTTATTCCTGTTTTCCATTTATACCCCTCGATCATATCCCCCCTAATTCTACGCCTTTCGAGAGAGTGCAGATTCAGGGCCCTCAGTCTATCCTCATAGGGAAGATTTCTGATACATGGGATCATCTTTGTCATCCTCCCCTGTACGTTTTCCAGAGCATTTTTTTCCCATTCTGTAATTTACGGTGATCAGAACTGAGCAGCATAGCCCTAAATGAGGCCTAACCAAGGATTTTAGAGTTGAAGAACAACCTGGGACTTCTATTATTCATACTTCTAGATATGAAGCCAAGAATTCTGTTCCCTTTTATTGCGAACACTAATGCACTGTTGTCTTGGTTTTTAGATTACTGCTAACAGAACTCCTAAATCCTTTTCGCATTCAGTAGTTTTAAAGATCTTCATTATTTAGTTTATATGTGGCAGGGTTTTATTTAACTGTCCAACATTTAGAAACTTTGCATTTGTCAATATTAAACTGCATCTGCCACTTCCCCGACATTGCATCAGTCTATTCAAATCATCCTGGAGTGCTCTAGTGTCCTCATTAGAAGAATTGGACGGCCTATTTTTGGGGTTTACCTGGAGTTTACCTGGAGAGAGTTCCGGGGGTCAACGCCCCCGCGGCCCGGTCTGAGACCAGGCCTCCTGGTGGATCCACAGCCTTTATCAACCAGGCTGTTGCTGCTGGCTGCACGCAAAACCCAAAATACGAGCTACAGCCGGCTGATCAGGAACTGACTTTAGGTGCTGTCCAGTGCCAGCTTGAAGATGCCAGGGGTCTGTTGGTATCCCCCTTTTGTGTGCTGGGAGGCAGTTGAACAGTTCGGGCCCCTGACACTTATTGTATGGTCTCTTAACGTGCTAGTGACACCCTGCTTTTCATTGGGGGGATGGTGCATCGTCTGCCAAGTCTTTTGCTTTCGTAATGAGTGATTTTCGTTGTGCAAGTTCGGTACTAGTCCCTCTAGGATTTTCCAGGTGTATATAATCATGTATCTCTCCCTCCTGCGTTCCAGGGAATACAGGTTTAGGAACCTCAAGCGCTCCCAATAATTGAGGTGTTTTATCTCCGTTATGCGCGCCGTGAAAGTTCTTCTCTGTACATTTTCTAGGTCGGCAATTTCACCTGCCTTGAAAGGTGCTGTTAGTGTGCAGCAATATTCCAGCCTAGATAGAACAAGTGACCTGAAGAGTGTCATCATGGGCTTGGCCTCCCTAGTTTTGAAGGTCTCATTATCCATCCTGTCATTTTTCTAGCAGATGCGATTGATACAATGTTATGGTCCTTGAAGGTGAGATCCTCCGACATGATCACTCCCAGGTCTTTGACGTTGGTGTTTCGCTCTATTTTGTGGCCAGAATTTGTTTTGTACTCTGATGACGATTTAATTTCCTCATGTTTACCATATCTGATGTAACTGAAATTTCTCATCGTTGAACTTCATATTGTTTTCTGCAGCCCACTGAAAGATTTGGTTGATGTCTGCCTGGAGCTTTGCAGTGTCTGCAATGGAAGACACTGTCATGCAGATTCGGGTTGTCATCTGCAAAGGAAGACACGGTGCTGTGGCTGACATCCTTGTCTATGTCGGATATAAGGATGAGGAACAAGATGGGAGCGAGTACTGTGCCTTGTGGAACAGAGCTTTTCACCGTAGCTGCCTCGGACTTTACTCTGTTGACGACTACTCTCTGTGTTCTGTTAGTGAGGAAATTATAGATCCATCGACCGACTTTTCCTGTTATTCCTTTAGCACGCATTTTGTGCGCTATTTACGCCATGGTCACACTTGTCGAAGGCTTTTGCAAAGTCTGTATATATTCATCTGCATTCTTTTTGTCTTCTAGTGCATTTAGGACCTTGTCGTAGTGGTCCAATAGTTGAGACAGACAGGAGCGACCTGTTCTAAACCCATGTTGCCCTGGGTTGTGTAACTGATGGGTTTCTAGATGGGTGGTGATCTTGCTTCTTAGGACCCTTTCAAAGATTTTTATGATATGGGATGTTAGTGCTATTGGTCTGTAGTTCTTTGCTGTTGCTTTACTGCCCCCTTTGTGGAGTGGGGCTATGTCTGTTGTTTTTAGTAACTGTGGGACGACCCCCGTGTCCATGCTCCCTCTCCATAGGATGGAAAAGGCTCGTGATAGGGGCTTCTTGCAGTTCTTGATGAACACAGAGTTCCATGAGTCTGGCCCTGGGGCAGAGTGCATGGCATGTCATTTATCGCCTGTTCGAAGTCATTTGGCGTCAGGATAACATCGGATAGGCTTGTGTTAATCAAATTTTGTGGCTCTCTCATAAAAAATTCATTTTGATCTTCGACTCTCAGTCTGGTTAGCGGCTTGCTAAAAACTGAGTCATATTGGGACTTGAGTAGCTCACTCATTTCCTTGCTGTCATCTGTGTAGGACCCATCTGTTTAAGTAGGGGCCCAATACTGGACGTTGTTCTCGATTTTGATTTGGCTAGGAGAAGAAATACTTTGGGTTTCTTTCGATTTCATTTATGGCTTTTAGTTCTTCCCGCGATTCCTGACTCCTAAAGGATTCTTTTAGCTTAAGTTCGATGCTTGCTATTTCTCTGACCAGTGTCTCCCTGCGCATTTCAGATATATTGACCTCTTTTAGCCGCTCTGTTATTCTTTTCCGTCGCCTGTAAAGGGAGCGCCTGTCTCTTTCTATTTTACATCTACTCCTCCTTTTTCTTAGAGGAATAAGCCTTGTGCATACATCGAGTGCCACCGAGTTAATTCTGTTCTAGGCATAAGTTTGGGTCTGTGTTGCTTAGTATATCTTCCCAGCTTATATCGGTAGGACTTGGTTTACTTGGTCCCACTTTATGTTTTTGTTATTGAAGTTGAATTTGGTGAATGCTCCCTCGTGACTAGTCTCATTTTGTCGGTCTGGGGCTCCACGCATACATGTCTGAACCTCAATTATGTTGTGATCTGAGTATATTGTTTTTTGATATGGTGACATTTCTTATCAGATCATCATTGTTAGTGAATATGAGGTCTAGTGTATTCTCCAGTCTAGTAGGCTCTATTATTTGCTGGTTTTAAATTGAATTTTGTGCAGAGATTTAAAAGCTCGTGTGAGTGTGAGTTTTCATCAGAGCTGCCTCCTGGTGTTATTTCTGCAACAATATTATTTGCTATATTCCTCCATTTTAGGTGCCTTAAGTTGAAATCCCCCAGGAGCAAGATGTTGGGTGCAGGAGCTGGAAGATTTTCCAGACAGTGGTCAATTTTAACAGCTGTTCCTGGAATTGCTGGGAAGTTGCATCCGGAGGCTTGTAGACTACCACAATGACTAGGTTTTGGTTCTCGACCTTTACTGCTAAAACTTCCACTACGTCATTTGAGGCATTAAGCAGTTCTGTGCAAACAAGTGACTCTGCAATGTACAGGCCAACCCCCCCCTTTTGCCTGTTCACTTGTCACATCTGTATAGGTTGTAACCTGGGATCCATATTTCGTTGTCCAAGTGATCCTTTATGTGGGTCCAGGAAAACCGCGAACATTTCCTTTGCCTCTGCAACAGTCCCTGGTGAAAAAGGGATTTTGTTTTTTGTTGCGGCTTTTGACCCGTATATTTTCAAAGAAAATGTTACGACGGGGTATTTGTTGGTACGGGGGGAAAATTTTTTTTCCGGGATTTGTATCTGATCTGTTGGTTTGGAGGGG
>NC_069411.1:64485943-64514753 GCF_026875155.1 Cherax quadricarinatus | reverse complement strand
CCCCGGCCCCCCCACTACCTGTTGCTACCCCCCTAAACCCTTTTCACTTCCCCACCCCCGCCACTACCTCATGCCCCACCCTCTACCCATGCACATCCCCTCAGCCTGCACTCCTCTTGTACCCCTACCCCTGCACTATCCCCTGCCCCGCTGCACTACCTCTTGCTAACCCCTTACCCCCTGCCTATCCCTGCCCCCCCTGCACTACCCCTTCTACCCTCTACCCCTGCACTAACCCCCCCCCCGCTGCACTACCTCATGCTCCCTCTACCCCTCACTATCTCCTCCCCCTGCCCCTACCTCATCTAAACCCCTCCCCTGCACTACCCCCGCCCCCCTCACTACCTCATGTCCCTCTACCCATGCACTATCCCTGCCCCGCTGCACTACCTTTTCCCCCCCCCCTTTGGAAAACCCCCTACCCCTGCACTATTCCCCTGCCCCGCTGCCTACCTCATGCAACCCCTACCCTGCACTATCCCCCGCCCCCCCGCACTACCTCTCTCCCTTCTACCCTTTCATCCCCCCCCCCGCTGCACTCCTCATGACCCCTTTACCCAGCAAATTTATCCCCTGCCCCGCTGCACTACCCCTTGCTACCCTCTACCCATCACTACCCTGCCCCGCTGCCACTACCTCTTGCTACCTCTACCCCCGCACAACCCCTGCCCCGCTGCCCCCTACCTCTTGCACCCTCTACCCCCCACTATCCCCTGCCCCGCTGCACTAACCCCGTTGCCCGCCCCCTCTTCCCCTGCCTTTTCCCCTACCCCCCCTGCACTACCCCTTTCCCCTTTTCCCTTCTACCCCCCAAATGCAACTAATCCACCCCCACCCCGAAACCCCCCCCCCACTACCTCTTTTACCCCTTACCCCCGCCAAACCCCTCCACCCCGCACCCTTGCCCCCCTCCCCCCTTCCCCCCCCATTTTCAACCCACCCCCTCAACCCCCCGCACATACCCCTTTTCCCCCCACCCTTAGCTACCCCCCCCCTTTCACTACCCCTCGTCTACCCTATTTCTCAACAATCCCCAACACCCCTGCCCCCACCACTACCTTTTTGCCTTCCCTCTAAACCCCTTTCCCATCTCCTCCCCCTTTCCCCCCCTGCACTACCTCCTTTCTACCCTTTTACCCCTTTTCCTAACCCTCCCCCTCCCCCTGCCCCTACCCTTGCTACCCCCTTTTTCCCCCCACTAAACCCCCTGCCCCCCGCCACTCCCCCTTCTTGCCCCCACCCCCCCTACCCCTGGGACTTTTCTCTTGGCCCCCTAACCCCCGCCTACCCCCTACCCCGCTTTACTACCCTTTTTTACCACCCTGCACTATCCCCTCCCCCCTGCCCCTACCTCATCTAACCCCCTTTTCCCCTGCCCTACCCTGCCCCGCCTGCACTTTCCTCTTTTTTCCCCAACCCCCTCTCCCCTGCCACCCCATTACCCCCTTTCCCCCCTTTTGCCCCCTTAAAACCCCTTTTGCTTTCCCTCCCCCAAACCCAAGGCCTTTCCCTGCCCCCCCCCTCTTGGGCCCCCCACCCCCACCCTTCCCCTGCCCCCCCTACCCCATCCCCCCCTTTTCCCATGCCAAATATCCACTGCCCCCCCTGCCCTACCTCTTGCCCCACCCCCCTACCCCGCACTTCCCCCTGCCCCCCAATGCACTACCTCATCCCACCCCCAACCCAAATCCATCCCCCCGCCCCCTGCAAAAACCCTGCTACCCTCTAACCCTTGCCACCCCCCTTTCCCCCCCCCCTGCCCCCCCGTCTCCCACATAACCCCCCCCCTTTCCCACCCGATTCTACCCATGCCCCTTTTCCACTGCCCCCCGCACTAAACCCTTTTCCCCTTTTTACCCCTGCACAAACCCTTTTGCCCCGCTGCACTACCTCTTGCCCCCACCCCCTCTACCCCCGCCCCCTCACAAACCCCTCCCCAAACCCAAAAACACAACCCCCCCCCGGGACTCCCTCTACCCCCCTTCCCAACATATCCCCCGCCCCCCCTGCACTTTCCTCATGTACCCTCTACCCTTTCCAAAATATCCCCCGGCCCCCCCTTGCACTTCCCCCATCTAAACCCCTCCCACCCAAGCAAATAACCCCTTTCCCCCCCGGGGCACTACCTCTTTCCCACCCTTTTACCCTTGCACTACCCCTTTCCCCGCCCGCCCCCTACCTTCTGCTTTCCCCCTACCCCCCTGCACAAACCCCCCGCCCCAGCCCGCCCCTACCTCTTGCCCACCCTTTTACCCCTTGCCCCTATCCCTGCCCCCGCTTTCCCCTTAAAACCCCTTTTCTACCCCCCTCTACCCCCCGGGGAAATATCCCCCCCCGCCCCCTTTTCCCCCCCACCTTTTTGCTACCCCCCAACCACCCCTGCACTATCCCCTGGGGCCCCCCGCCCCTACCTCTTGCAACCCTCTAACCCCCGCACTTTTCCCCTGCCCCCATGCCCCTACCCCTTGCTTTCCCTCTAAAAACCCTTTCCAACTACCCTGCCCCTTCCCCCGCCCCTTAAACCCCTTGCTAAACCCCCTAACCCTGCCCTATCCCCCCCAGCCCCGCCTTTCCTACCCCATGCTAAAACCCCCAAACCCTGAAATTCCCCTGCCCCCCCCTGCACTACCTTCTTGCCCCCCTCTACCCTTTCATACCCCCGCCCCCTCCCCTACCCCCTTTTCTACCCTCTACATTTCACTAAACCCCTACCCCCCCTCCAAAAACCTCCCTGCTACCCTCTACCCATTGCCCTATCCCCTGCCCCTTTCCTACCCCCTTGGTACCCTCCCACCCCGGAAATATCCCCCTGCCCCGGCACCCACCCATCTTGCAACCCCCCCTTAACCCCCCCCACTTATTCCCCTGCCCCCCCTGCACTAAAAACCCCTTTCCCTTTTCCCTCTACCCCTTTCACTATCCCCCGCCCCGCGCACTACCTCATGCTAAACCCCTTCCCTGCACTTTTTTCCCCTGCCCCCCCCCAACCTCTTGCTACCCTCAAAACCCCTTAGCCCCCCCCCTTATTTCCTCTGCCAAACCCCCTCCCGAGTTTTTCCCCCCCCTTGCCACCCTCTACCCCTCCCCCAATCCCTGCCCCCGCCCCGCTACTACCTCTTGCCCAAACCCGTCAAACCCCCGCACCCATCCCTGGCCCCCGGGTGCCCCTAAACCCCAGGCTACCCTTTTAAAAAATACACAATCCCCTGCCCCCCTGCACTCCTCCATGCCCCACCCCCCTAAAACCCCCTTTCACTATCCCCTGCCCCCGCCCGCACTAAACCCCATGCCCACCCTCTACCCGGGACTATCCCCCCCCCCGCTGCCCCAAAATCTTTTACCCTCTACCCACCCCCGGCCAAAACCCCTCCCCGCCCTCCCCCTAACCCCCATTTCATACCCCCCCCCCCCCTTTCCCCACCCCTTTGCCCCTATCCCCTGCCCCCCCCGCCCCCCCAATCCTTCCCTAAACCCTTTTACCCCTCACTAATCCCCCGCCCCCGCTGACAAACCTCTTTCTCCCCCTAAACCCCCCCAACATTCCCCCACCCGCCCTAAGCCCCCCTACCCTTTTATTAAACCCCCCCCCCTCCCACCCCTCCCCAAACTATCCCCCTTCCCCCCTGCCCCTTTCCTCTTTCTACCCTCTACCCCTTTCACTATCCCCCCGCCCCGCTGCACTACCTCATGGGTTTCCCCCTAAACCCCCCCCCCCTATCCCCTTCCCCCCCTGCACATAACCCCATTTTAAAACCCCCTACCCTAGCATATCCCCTTCCCCCCAACCCCTCTTTCAACCCCACCCTTTTTCCCCGCCCCCCCACTTCCCATTTAAAACCCCCTAAAGCACTATTTTCCCCACCCCCCTGCACTAACCTCTTGCTACCCTCTACCCTTGCACTTTTCCTCCGCCCCCCCCTTTATCAAAACCCCCTTGCTACCCTTTTTCCCCTGCAAATATCCCTGGGCCCCCGTTTCCACCCCTTGTACATTTTTACCCCGCCCAACCCCCGGGCCCCTGCCACCTTCTAACCCCCACCCCGGGCCCCCCCTGCCCCTAACCTCTTGCTACCCTCTAAACCCATGCACTAAACCCCTCCCCCCCCCGCCCCTACCTCTTGTACCCTCTACCCCCCCCACTTCCCCTGCCCCCCCCCTGCCCCCCCCATCATGCCCCCTCTAACCCCGCCCCCTATCCCCTTCCCCCCCTTGGACTACCTCTTACTACCCCCTACCCCTTAACCAACCCCATATCCCCCTACCCCGAACCCCCAGCCCCCCACTACCCCTTTGCCCCCAAACCCTTCTTCCCTTGGTGTACCACTATCCCCTACCCCCTGCCAACCCCCACCTCTTGCTCCCTCTAACCCTTTCCCCTATCCAACTGCCCCCCCCCTGCCCCTTTCCTTCCTTTCAAACCCCCTTCCCACCCTGCCCCTTTTCCCTAGCCCCGCTGCACTACCAATCCTGCCCCACCCCTTTCCCCCGGCCCCTTTTCCCTGCCCCGCCTTTCCCCTACCCCTTGCCCTTAACCTCCCAAACCCATGCCCCCCTATTCCCTTTTTTCCCCCCCCCCCCTTAGCCCCCCTCCTAACTATTTCCATTTACCCCCGCATAACCCCCCCCCCCCCCCCCACCCCCCCTTTCCCCTATCCCCTGCCCCCTGCACTACCTCATTTCCCACCCTCTACCCCTGCAAATATCCCCCGCCCCGCTCACCCACATCTTTCTAAAACCCCTACCCCTGCCCACTTCCAATGCCCCGCCTTTCAAATACCTCATTCTACCCCATAACCCCCCATTTCCCCCCCCCCTGCACCCCTTTTTCTGCCTCATGCCCTACCCCTCCCCTTGCATACTCCCTCCCTCACCCCCCACTACCCAGCCCACCGTCCTACCCTTTCCCACCCCCCCCACCCCGAACCCCGCCACCCCCATACCTCTTTCCTTCCCACTACCCAGCATATTTCCCCTGCCCCGCTGCACTACCTCTTTCCCCTCTACCCCCGGGAAATCCCTGCCCCCTTTCACTAAATTTTTGCTCCCCCCTACCCCTGCACTTTTCCCTGCCCCCCCCTGCCCCTAATCATGCCCCCCCTACCCCACCCATACCACCGCCCCGCTGCACTCCTCTGCCCCTCTACCCCCGCACATCCCCCCCCCGCTGCCCCCTCCTCTTTCTTTCCCTCCAAACCCCCGCACTATTTCCCCGCCCCCGGCAACCCCTTGATTACCCCACCCCTGACTATCACCCCCCCCCCTGCACTTCCTCTTGCCCCCCTTCCCCTCCCACCCTTCCCCCACATCCCTTTCCCCTCCCCCGCCAATTTTCCCCCCCTACCTCTTGCCCACCCTCCCACCCCTGGGAACTTCCCCCCCCCGCCCGCACACCTCTTGCTAACCCTCCCCCACCCCTTTCCCCCCACATTTCCCCTTAAAACCCCGCCCTTACTTTTGCCCCACCCAAACCCCTTGCTACCCTCTCCCCTGCCCCTAAACCCCTGCCCCCGTTTCACTTCCTCTTTCTACCTTTAAACCCCCCGCACTAAAACCCTGCCCCCGCTGCACTACCTCAATTTCTAACCCCCCTACCCCTGCACTAACCCGCCCCGCTGCCCCAAACCCCTTTTACCCTCTACCCTTGCCCCTTTTTCCCCTGCCCCCCCCTCCCTACCCCCTTAGCCTGCCTACCCCTCCCCCTGACAAACCCCCAATCCCCTAGCCCCCGCCCCGCCCGCCACCTAATCCTGCTACCCTCTACCCCAGGGACTATCCCCCGGGCCCCGATGCACTACCCCCTTGGTACCTCTACCCCTTTCACTTTTCCCCCCGCCCCGCTGCACTACCCCTTTTCCCAAAACCCCCAAACCCCCCCCCACCCTCCCCTCCCCCTGCCCCCACCCTCTTTCTACCCCCTAAACCCTTTCACTATCCCCTGCCAGCCCTGGCCAAATAAACCCCCTTGTACCCTCCTTTCCCCTGCCCCCTATCCCCTGCCCCGCTGCCCCCCTAAATCCTTTCTACCCTCCCATACCCCGGGACTATCCCTGGGCCCCCTTGCACTACCCCCTTGAAAACCCTCTACCCCTTCACTATCCCCCCGCCACCCCTGCCCCCTACCTCTTGCTACCCCCTACCCCCTGCCCCCTTTTCCCTGCCCCGCTGCACAACCCCCCTTGCTTAAAACCCTTTACCCCCGCACCTTTAAAAACCCCTTCCCCCCCGGGCCCACTACCTCTTTCCCCCCCTTCCCCTGCACTTTTCCCCTGCCCCCCTGCACTAACCCCTGCCCCACCCTTCCCCTTGGGACTATTCCCCTGCCCCCCCTGCACTTCCTTTTTGCTTTCCCCCCTAAACCCCAAGCCCTATTTCCCCCGCCCCGCCCCGACCACCTCTTTCCCCCCCTCTAAAACCCCTTCACTATCCCCGCCCCGCCCGCCAACCCACCTCATGCTAAACCCT
The DNA here is from genome assembly GCF_026875155.1 of Cherax quadricarinatus. Lineage (NCBI taxonomy): Eukaryota > Metazoa > Arthropoda > Malacostraca > Decapoda > Parastacidae > Cherax > Cherax quadricarinatus. The sequence goes on along the minus strand of NC_069411.1, from coordinate 64,508,291 downwards.
CTAACCCCCTTTCCCCCAATCCCCTGCCCCGCCCCTTCATACCTCTTTCTCCCCCCTACCCTTGCCCCTATCCCCGCCCCCCGCCCCGCACTACCTTTTTGCCCACCCACTCTAACCCCCCACAAACCCCCCCCCCGCCCCTGCACTACCATTTATGCTCCCCTCTACCCCCCTTTGCCCAATTCCCTGCCCCGCTGCACTACCTCATGCAAAACCCATACCCCTACTATCCCCTGCCCCCCCTTTCCCTTTGCCTCTGGGCCCTTACACCCTCCACCCTGCCACCCCATTCCCCCAACCCCCGCCTTTCCCCCCCCCCTTTACACCCCCTTCCCCCCTCTTGCCCGTCCCATCCCCTGCCCCCCTGCCCAAATAACCCCCTTGCTAAACCCTCTACCCCCTTCAAATATCCCTGCCCCCCCCTTTCCAAAATTCCCCCTTTCCCACCCTTAAAACCCCCCCCCCTATCCCCTGCCCCCCCCTGCACCCCCTCTTTCTCCCCCTACCCCATGCCCCTATCCCACAGCCCCGCTGCACTAAAATCTTACCCCCCTCTACCCCCCGGGTTACCACTCCCCCGCCCCGCCCCCTGCAAATACACTTTTTGCCCCCACCCCCGAAATACCCCCTGCACCCCCAATCCAAAATAAGCCCCTACCCCCCCCCATACTCCCCCCCCTACCCTCTTCCCCCTAACCCCACCTATCCCCTTTCCCCGCCCGCACTACCTCTTGCTACCCTCTACCCCTGCACCAAACCCCCGCCCCCCCTGACTACCCCCTTGCTAACCCCTACCCCTTTCACTATTCCCCGCCCCCGCCCGCACTAAACCTCCCTTTTCTCCCTCTAAAAACCCCTCACAACATCCCCTCCCCGTTGCAAATACCTCCCTTTCTACCCTTAACCCTGCACTATTCCCCAGCCCCGTGCCCCAACCTATTGTTTCCCCCACCCCTGCACTAACCCCCGCCCCCCTGACGTCCCCTTGGGTACCCTCTTCCCCTTGCCCCTTTTCCCCCCCGACCCCGCTTTCCCCACCCCAAAATACCCCCCGCCTAAAACCCTTCTACCCCCCTTTTTCCCCCCTACCCCTGCCCCGCCCGGGACTACCCCATGCCAAACCCCCAACCCCCCCACCATTACCCCTGACCCCTTTCACCCTCAACCCCCCCTTAAGCCCCCCCCCTACCCTTTACCCCCCCCCCCCACTATCCACTGCCCCGCCCGCCCCACCCCCATGCACAAACCTCTACCCCTGCCCCTAATCCCCCTAATCCCCGCTACCCCCAAAAACCCTTACTTCCCCCCCACTGCCTCCCCTTACCCCCTTTCACTATCCCCTGCCCCCCCCCCCTCCCTACCCTCATTGGCCCACCCCCCCTACCGCTGCCCTACCCCTTTTCCACCCCCTTCCCATGCCCCCCTTCCCCCTGACTCCGCTTGCCCCACCCCTATGGGAAATATCCACTGCCCCCCCTTTCACTACCTCTTGGGTACCCCATACCCCTGGGACCCATCCCCCCCCGCTCCCCACTACCTCTTGCTACCCTTAACCCCCTTCCACCCATCCCCCGCCCCAAACCGCCCCCCTACCCCATGCTACCCTTTAACCCTCCCCTATTCCCCCGCCCCCGCTCCCCCTACCTCTTGCTCCCTCAAACCCCTTTTTCTATCCCTGCCCCGCCCCCGGGACTACCTCAAGCTACCTCTAACCCCCCCCTGCCCCTTTTCCCCTGCCCCCCCCAAAATTTCCTTTTCTTTCCCCTTAAACCCCTTTCCCCAAACCATGCCCCGCTGCCCCTACCCCCATGCCCCCACCCCCTAACCCCCCGCACTATTTCCCCTCCCCCCCCTGCAAATACCCCTGCCCCCCCTCTACCCTTTTTCCCATCCCCATGCCCCGCTGCACTACCCCCATGCCCAAACCCCCTTTTAACCCCCGCACTTTCCCCTTTCCCCCCCCGCACTACCCCCTTGCCCCGCCCCTACCCTTTTCACTATCCCCTGCCCCCCCCTGCACTACCCTCTTTCCCCAAAACCCCCCTACCCCTTGCCAAATATTCCCCTGCCCCCGCCCGCCAACTACCCTTCCCCTACCCCTACTTACCCACCCTGCATTCTCCTGCCCCCCCCGCCCCAACCCCGGCCCCCCCCCTCCCTTTCCCGCCCTCTACCCTTGCACAAACCACCTGCCCCGCAGCCAACCCCACTACCCCCTTCCCCCGCCCCTACCCCTGCCCTACCCGTGCCCTCCCGCCCTTTCACTATAAACCCTTTCCCCTTGGCCCCCTTTACCCCTCCCCGCCCCTATCCACCCGCCCCCCCCCTGGCCACCTAAAACCCCTTTTTGCTCCCCCTACCCCTGCACCCATCCCTGCCCCCCTGCCAAACCTTTTTGCTGCCCTCTCCCCGGGACTAACCCTGCCCCGCTGCACTACCTTTTCCCTCTTTCCCCCTGCCTATCCCCTGCCCCGCTGCCACAACTCTTGCCCTCCACCCTGCACTTTCCCCCCTTTCCCCCTGCACTACCTCTTGCTCCTCTACCCCCACTATCCCCCCCCCGCTCACTACCTCTTGCTCCCCTTTTACCCCTGCCCCCATCCCCTGCCCCCTTTTACTACCTCGCTACCCCCTACCCCTGCACTATCCCTGCCCCGCGCACTTCCTCTTTGTCCCCTTTCCCCCCACTAACCCCTCCCCGCGCACTACCTCCTTGGTTTTTCCCCTCTACCCCTGCCTATCCCCTTTCCCACGGCTGCACTAAACCCCTTGTTTTTCCCTCTCCCCCCCACTAAAACCCTGCCCCGCTGCATAAACCCCTTTTCTACCCTTTTACCCCTGCACTATCCCCCCGCCCCCCCTGCACAAAATCTTTCACCCTCTCCCCCCGCACTATCCCCTGCCCCCTGCAAATAAACCCCTTTCTACCCTCTACCCCCCCCACCATCCCCTGCCCCGCTGCACTAACCTCTTGACCCCCCTACCCAGCACTATCCCTGCCCCCCGGGATACCTCTTGCTAAACCCCCTTTCCCTTTCCTATCCCCCGCCCCGCTTCCCCTACCTCCTTTTCTACCAATACCCCTTTCACTACCAAATTCCCGTTGCCTACCTCTTTTACCCCCTACCCCGCACTATCCCCGCCCCGTGCACTACCTTTTTGCTACCCTCTTTCCCCGCACTATCCCCTGCCCCCCCTTTTAAATAACCCCTCTTGCCCACCCTCTCCCCTTTCACTATCCCCTGCCCCCCTTTCAAATACCCCCTTGCTACCTCTCCCCCCACTATCCCCCCGCCCCGCTGCACTACCCCCTTTTTCCCCTATACCCCGAAATATCCACTGCCCCGTTTCACTACCTCTTTTTTCCCTCTACCCCTGCATATCCCCTGCCCCCCCTGCACTACCTCTTTGCTAAAACCCCACCCCCTTTTTCCCTTTCCCCCGCCCCGCCCGCACCCCACCCCCCTTGCTACCCTCTCCCCCCCCTATCCCCTTCCCCCCCGCCACAAACCCCTGCTCCCCTTTCCCCTGCCCCTATTTCCCTGCCCCGCCTGCACTACCTCTTGCTCCCTTACCCCCCCCCTATCCACTGCCCCCCCTGCACAACCCCCCTGTTCCCTCACCCCCGCACTAACCCCCCGGCCCCCCCTGCATACCTCCTTTCTCCCTCTACCCCTTTTTCTTTTCCACCCGCCCCCGGGACTACCCCTTTTACCCTCTACCCTGGGGACTATCCCCTGCCCCCGTTGCCTTTCTCTTTCTTCCCTCTACCCTTTCACTTCCCGGCCCCTGCACTTTCCCCCTTGGGTACCCCCTACCCCCGCACTATCCACTGCCCCTGCAAATACCTCTGCTACCCCCCTACCCCTGCACTATCCACGCCCCGCTGCACTACCCCTTTCTACCCCCCTAAACCCCCGCCCCTATCCCCTGCCCCCCGCTGGGGACTAACCCTTGCTTTCCCCCCTCCCCTTTCACATTTCCCCCCCCCGCCCGCATTTCCCCCGGGTAACCCCCTACCCCGCACTTAAACCCCCCGGGCCCCGCTGCACTTCCTTTTTCCCCCCTCTACCCTTTCACTATCCCCTGCCCCCCTGCACTACCTTTGCTACCCTCTAAAAAACCCCCGACCAAAAACTGGGCCCCCCTGCACTTCCTTGAACCCTCTACCCCCGCACTATCCCCCGCCCCGTGCATACCTTTTTGCTCCCCTTACCCCTTTGCACTACCCTGCCCCCCCTGCACTACCTCTTGCTTCCCTCTACCCCTGCACCCATTCCCCTGCCCCCTTTCACTACATCTTGCTGCCCTCTACCCCCTTCCCCTATCCCTCCCCCTGCACTACCTCTTGCTCCCTCTTCCCCTGCACTATTTCCCCGGCCCCCTGCAACCCCTCTTGCTTCCCTTTCCCCGCACTATCCCCTGCCCCCCCGGGGACTATTCTTGCCCACCCTCTACCCCTGCCCCCAATTTCCCCTTTCCCCCTGATACCCCCTTTCTACCCTCTACCCCTTCACTAAACCCCCGCCCCGCGCAAATTCCCTTCTCCCTCCACCCCGGGACTATCCCCTGCCCCCCCATACCCCTTGCCCCCTTACACCTTTCACTACCCCCTGCCCCCCTGCACACCTTTTTTTTACCTCTACCCCTGCACTACCCCCCCCTGCATCCCTTGCAACCCCCTAAACCCCCGCAATTTTTCCCCCGCCCCGCGCATACCTCTTTCCCCTTCCCCCCCCTGCAATAAACCCCTGCCCCCTGCACTACCTTTGTCCCCCTAAACCCCTTTCACAAACCCCCGCCCCCCCCTTGGGACTACCTCTTGTATTCCCACCCCCCGCACTATCCACTGCCCCCTGCACTACCTCTTGCAAACCCCCAAAACCCCTCTTCCCAAATGCCCCGCTGCAAATACCTCTTGCTACCCTCTGCCCCTGCCCCTTTCCCCCCCCCGCTGCCCCTACCTCTTCCCACCCCCCTACCCCGCACTATCCCCGCCCCCCTGCAACCTCCATCCCAAACCCCCTACCCCTGGGAAATATCCCCCGCCCCCTGCATACCCTTGCTACCCTCTACCCCTGCACTATCCCCTGCCCCGCTGCACTACCTCTTGCTACCCTCTACCCCTGCACTATCCACTGCCCCGCTGCACTACCTCTTGCTACCCTCTACCCCTGCACTATCCCCTGCCCCGCTGCGCTCCATGACCTAATAATCATCCCCTTCCCTCTTGCTGCCCAATACCCCTGTACCCTTCCCTGCCCTGCTGCCCTGCATGACTCTTGCAGACTTAGCGCTTCTTTTTTTATAATAATAATAATAATAATAATTAATGTGAGAGTACTGTGAGTAGACTTGATGAAGGTTACTGTGACAGTACTGTGAAAGTAGTGTTCTTGTACGTTACTGTAAGTAGTGTTGTTGGTTACTGTGAGACACTACTGTGGGAAAATTATTGTTGAACGTTACTGTGAAACATTACTGTGAGTGCTGATGGTTACTGTGAGGTACTACTCTGAGAGTAGTGTTGAATTATACTGAGACACACGACTGTGAGATTAGTGTTGCTGAAGGTTATAGTGAGACATTACTGAGTGTAGTGTTGAAGGTTACTGTGAGACACTACTGTGAGTAGTGTTGAAGGTTACTGTGAGACACTACTTAAGTAGTGTTGAAGGTTACTGTGAGACACTACTTAAGTAGTGTTGAAGGTTACTGTGAGACACTACTTAAGTAGTGTTGAAGGTTACTGTGAGACACTACTATGAGTAGTGTTGCTGAAGGTGAGTTTGACACACAGTGAGAATAATGGTGTTGAGTGTTACTGTGAGACACTACTGTGAGTAATTCTGTCGAAGGTTACTCTTAGATACACACAACTGTGAGTGTAGTGTTGAAAGTTGTTGTGATACATACTACTGTAAGTAGTGTTGCTGAAGGTTAATGTGAAACACTACTGTGAGTGTAGTGTTGATTAAGGTTGCTGTGAGAATATTGTGAGAATATTGTGAAGATTACCGTGAGAGAATACTTTAAGTGTAGTGTTGTATAAGGTTACGGTGAAAGACATTACTGTGAGTAGTGTTGTTGAAGGTTACTGTGAGACTACTGTGATAATAGTGTTGAAGGTTACTGGAAGACATTACTGTGAGAAAGTGTTTGTGAGGGAAAAGTTCAATAGATAGGAGTAGCAATATAGTAACAATAGTTTCATTGCCGGCTACTAGTTAAGGTAGGGTAAGTCACGCTCCCGTTTTTCCCGCCTTTTTCCCCCTCCCTGAAAGTGATAGTTTGACTGCCGGCTGCTTGTTAAGGTAGGGTCAGTCTAGCTCCCGCTATCCCTTCCCCTCCCTCTCCCCCCCCCATCGAAAGGTGACGTGTGGGGCTCTGGTCAAACAGTAAATCACTAGACTCACAGCTCCCAACTCTACTGTAAGTACATGCCTGCCTTGTATTCTAGTGGATTTATTGGTTAAAAGCTTCACTTTTGACCAATAATAAACTTAGTCCTTTCAGTCTTGCTCTAGGTTGACTGTTGTAATAATCACCACGTCTTTTGAGTAATGTACACTGCCATGGAGAGTGATTATTTAAGCAGTGGGTAACCTGTCTATCTTTTCAGCTTGGATGACAGTGAGGGTCACCTGTCAATCAACGAGAAGAACAGGAGAAGGACTAACGTCCAGAGACTTCTCCATTTTGGATCTCAATACCTGTACACCTGTATGAAATTGCAGGACATAACCCCACATCATTGCAGCGGTAAAGAACCTGCTTTCCTGTCATCGGGATAATAATCACTGCGATTCTCTATGAAGAACTAGCCAGTGGTGGTCACCAACACCTGAGACCCCCCCCCCCCCCACATCAGCAACGGCTACGATTTCAACAAGCAGTGTCACCAACACCAGACACCCAAGTGTTAAATTAGCGTTGAATTCAGTTATCATTTTATATTTTTCCTTTTTCATTTTCTTTAATGTAGGATTAATATTTCATATTTAAGTGCTATATATTTTATATTTTCTACATAATAAAGTGTTTATGTTTGTCTGTTATTATTTCTTTTTCTATTCACTAATTTTCCTGAGGAGGAGCCAGCCTGGGTAATACTGTCTGAAGTTGTTACAGGGCTGAGTAAGCCTTCACAAGTGGCGACCTTGCCAGGATCAACTCTACTGAATCAAGATTCAACTCCATCTCGAATCTACCATTGGAACTTCAATGCCGGTTACCACCAGCCATGAGTAATCATTCTCTATGGTAGGACTACAGTACAGGTATTTGAAAGATTTGGGGATTGTTATAGTCTCAATTTATTGTAAGTCAAGTCAGGCAGGATATAATATTTAATTCTGCCACCTAATTGTGTGTAAGCTTGAAACACTTTGGAGGATTAGACTCTAGGGACCCGAGATTTTCCAGTGACAACTTGTTTCATTGAGCTCTTCATTATATCAAGGGAACTGTCATAGGACACTCTTGATTTGTTGGTGAGAAGATTGGATGGTCAAGGGACCCCATTCTACTTACTGTTTGCTCGGAGCCGGCATAGAACCCTTCGTTTTCGTTAATACATATTGTTTAATTGAAGCAGGGATCGAGCCCTCTGGTTTATTTACGGTTTGAGCGGAGCAGGAATTGAACCCTCCGTTTTCTTTAATACCCGTTTCATTTCCCCTGATAGTTTAAGTTATTCTTGCAAGTATGGATGAATACCAGTTTTGGATGAACGCTGGAAGTAAGTTAGGAATAACAGGGAAAAATTTAGAATCTTTCATTAGTGCTAAGATCCAGGAAAGACTTGAAAGAGAGAGAATTGAGAGAGAAGAAAGACAGCTAGAAAGGGAAAGAGAAGAGAATAAGGAGAGAGAGAGAGAATCGAAAGAGAAGAAGAAAAGGAGAGAGAAAGAATCGAAAGAGAAGAGAAAAAGGAGAAAGAGAACCTTGAAAGACAGGAGAAAAAGGAGAGAGAGAGAATTGAGAGAGAAATACAAGAAAGACAGAAAGAGAGCGAGAAGACCAAAAAGAGCGTGATAGACTTGATCGTGAGGAAAGAGCTAGGGAACGTGAGGAACAAGCTATGTGAGGAACAGGTTAAATTAAGAGAACTTGAGGAAAGAGCAAAGGATAGAGAAGTTGAGGAAAAAGCTAGAGAACGTGAGGAAAGAGCTAGAGAGCATGAGTTAATAGAGAGAAAAGGATCGCGAGCTCGAAAAATTTCGCCTTGAATTGGAGAATAAAAAGTTAACTCTTACACAACAACAATTAGAGGAAGGAGTAATGGAACAACGTGCAGTCAGTGCACATATTCCAACACCTAATTTACCTCCCTGCACAGAGGGGGAAGACATAACTTCATACATTATCAGGTTTGAAAATACCGCTACCCTCTGTGAATGGCCTGCTGACACCTGGGCTACCAGGTTAGGAATGTTATTTTCTGGTACTGCTTTGAATATCTATGCAACTTTGTCGCAAGATATCATATGTAATTATAACCTACTAAAGAAGGCAATCCTTAAAGCATATCAAAAAACCACTAATTCTTACAGGAAAGATTTCAGGTATGCCACCTTACAGCCTGGCCAGAACTTTCAACAGTTACAGGTAACACTCTTTCGTTTTGTTCGACTTTTGGATAGAGAGTTCAGGAATTGATCACAGTTATGAATCTCTTCGAGACTTCATGGTTGCTGACCAGTTCCTGTAAGTGTAAAGTAAAAGGACACAAGTGCAACTAATGTGACATTTATTGTGGCTCTTCCTCACCAGATACGAACATTCATTAGAGAACGTAACCTGATTAAAGCTGAGGAAGTTGCTGAGGCTGCTGACCTGTATGCTGAGGCTCACAATTCCTATAAAGACCTAAAGGGATCGAACCCTAAGGGCAAGGGTTCATCAGACCTTAAGAAATCAAAGCCTCTAGTGGAAAATAAAATAACTTTTTTTATTCCTGTTTGTCATTTGTGTGGTGTTAAGGGACATAAACGTCCAGATTGTCCTCTAAGAAGGTCCAAAAAGTTGGAAGATGTTTTAAAGACTGTAATGACCAAGCACCCTTCTGTTCAGGAACAGTTAATGGACTTAATGTATCTACCATTTTACGAGACACTGGATGCACATGTATAGTCATTTCTGATAAGCTGTTCCCTAACCTTAAAGAAACTCATTCCTCTGCTATACTTTCAGACTACTTGGTCCGTACGGACACTTTTCCTACCATCCGTTGTTACATTAGGTCTAAATGGTTCACAGGTTGGTCTGAAGCCGTACTAGCTCCCATCACTTCTTGCTCCGTACTAATAGGTAATGTAAAAGGTGCCATTCTTCCTTCTGAGGTTGGCCTTTCATCACCAAAGATGGATATAAGTGTTTCAGATCCTCTTCCTGTAGAGTCGGAGAAGCCCCTCGAAAGTTCAGATGAGACAATGTCTCGTGAGATTCATGTGGGATTAAAAACCAGTGATGCTACTCTCGAAAGCGAGGTAGTAGGATCACCGGTTCACTTGTTAGATGAAAGTGAAGATATCACCTCCGATACCATAAATGTCTTGACTAGGGCTCAGACCAAAGCCCAGGCTTCTCCTACTGTCCATCCTTTGATTTTCCCTGACTTTAAGCCTTTAGATATATCGAATGACTCCTTTGTCAATTTACAACGTAATTACCTTCTCTTCAGAATTGCCATAATGCCGCTAAACAAAAGCAAGTTATCCAAAGGAAAAACTTTTCATATAAATTTGAATATATAAAAGGTATCTTGTACAAGTCAGTATTCAAATTAAATTCAGAGATAGACTATTCCATCTTAGTTGTTCCAAGTCAATGCAGAGAGACTGTTCTTAAAATGGCTCATGACCTGCCAGTGGCCGGACATTTCTCGCATCGTAAAACTTTAAATAAAATTAGGGAAACCTATTTTTGGCCAAAAATGTCCTCAGATATCACTACCTATTGTAGATCGTGTAAAGTTTGCCAACTGTCATCCTCCCGAGGTACCAGGCGAGTACCTATGGTCAAAATGCCTATCTTTACGGTACCGTTTGAGCTATTGACATCGTTGGTCCTTCATCTCCACTTTCATCTGGGGGACATAGATATATATTAACATTAGTTGATTATGCTTCGAGTTTCCCTGAAGCAGTTCCCTTAAAGACCATAACTACTACAGAGGTGGCTGAAGCCCTTTTGTCCATCTTCTCCAGAGTGGGCATCCCTAGAGAAATTTTGTCTGACCGTGGGACACAATTCACATCTGACTAAATGCAACATCTCTACCAACTTCTGGGAGTGAAGCCTCTTTTCACAACACCCTATCATCCCAGCTGTGCTTTGTTTGCCATGAGGGAAGTTCCCAGTGACTCTTTGGGGTTTTCACCTTTTGAACTTCTCAATGGTATACAGGCCAGAAGCCCATTGTCCATCCTTCATGACTTATGGACTAATGAAGACGTAAATGCTGAGGTTCAGTCTTCTTACCAGTTTCTCCTTGACCTTAGATCCAAACTTGAGGAGACCTCTGACATAGTTTCGAAAAAAATAAGCTTGTCAATGGACCAGTACAAAACCTATTTTGATTCCAAAAGTCAGAGGAGAAGTTTTAAAGTAGGTGATGAAGTTCTTGTACTTTTGCCTATCAAGTCAAATAAATTATTAGTAGCATGGAAAGGTCCATATAAAGTATTAAAAATTTGTGGGAAAGTTGACTACCTCATAGAAGTCAAGGGGAAACCTAAGCTTTATCATATCAACATCCTTAAGAAATATTACCGAAGAAATTCGGTTAACTGCCTTAATAACTTTGACTTAGTCTTTCCACACGAACTTGATAAGACAACTGAAGAATGTAAAGTGTGCGTAATTGACACCTCTAACTTAGACTATGATGAAGAACTACATGACTTGGTTGACTCTTGACCACTCGGACGTCAACCAACATTAATATTAATGAATCTTTGGATGACCATAAGAGACAGTGAGCTACTCAATGTATGTAGGTAACTTTTTCAGACGTCCCTTTCCTGATATCCAGTGTTGACCTCCCACGGTAGTCTCATAAGATGACTTAGTGGACGGACAATCCTATCAAACGAAATTATACCCATTCCATTTCACCTAGGGATGCATTTGACCGAGAGGTAGACAAATTATTAAAACTAAGATCATTGAACCTTCAGTATCTCATATTGTTCACCAGTATCCTGTTAAGAAGGAGGAATAAGTTCAAAATAGACTTGCTATTGTCTTCAGAGGCCTAATGCTATAACTCGGTGGTATGCTGAGCCTTATGCCCTTAATAATAGAGCATTACACAAATTTTTATGACGGCATCCTTCTTTTCAGAGATTGATATTGCGCAGGCATATCATCAGTAATGTTAGATCCTTCTTCTAAGCAGTACACCGCTTTCCCTACACACAAAGGACTGATGCAGTATAGAACTATGCCCTTCGTTTTGGTAACGTGCCTGAGCTACTACGTGAGACTGATGAGAAAGGTCTTGGAAATATGCCAAATTGTTTCAGTTTATTTTGATAACATTTACGTGATGAAATCTACGTGGGGGCGACATATCCCAAACATTAACACAGTTTTACTGTAGGTTACTCTCACATGGCCTCACTGCCAAACCGAAGAAATGCATCCTTGGGTATAACAAATTAGATATCTTGGACTGTACTTTCCATAACTCACTGCAGCCTCTCCCCAGTAAGATCAAAAGCTTTATTAGAATTTAATTCCCAAAACCAGAACTCATGCGTAGCTTTCTTGGTTCAGTAAAATTTTTATGCACGGTTTATCCCGAATCTTGCTGACTTACAGGCAATCTTATCGGACTTCCAAAAAGTCTGTGAGGAACCTCTTAGAACTTTCCCACGTAGCTCGGAAAGTTTAATGAGATAAAGTATCTTTTCGAAAACCTATACTTAAGATTCCAGATATTAATAAAACAATTGTTTAGAACTGATGCCTCCAATATTGCTTAGTGCGTGTTATACAATACCATGAAATGTACTCCCTTTCCCTGTATGCTTCCAAAGCCAGAACCTCCTTCCCGCAAAAACAAGATAATCCACAATTAGAAAAGATGTATAGCCCTTGATGGGGTATCTCCAACTTAAATTTTTATTGTATTGGGAAAAGAATTCGTTTTAGAAACGACCACAACCATTGATATACCGAGAAACTTTTAAGGACCAACAATCGCCTCTTGAGGTGGACATTGGCACTCCAGGCTTTTAAGTTCCATATTGAGTATATCAATGGTTCATCCAATTATTTCTCTGACTGGTTAAGTCGTTAACAGTCATAGAAGATTTGTTGCCTTACACGACTTCCACATGTTAGAACTTTTTCCTTGCCTATTCTTCTTATACTCCTTGACTATAAGTCTTGGCATTGGGGAGTGTGAGGGAAAAGTTCAATAGATAGGTATAGAAGGAATATATATAGTATCAGTAGTTTCACTGCCGGCTTCTAGTTAAGGTAGTTTAAGTCAATCTCCCGTTTTTCCCGCCTTTTCTCCCCCTCCCTGAAATTGATAGTTTGTCTGCCGGCTACTTGTTAAGGTAGGGTCAGTCTAGCTCCCGCTATCCCTTCCCCTCCCTCTTCTCCCCCCCCCCCGAAAGGTGACGGGTGGGGCTCTGGTTAAACAGTAAATCACTAGACTCACAGCTCCCAACTCTACTGTAAGTACATGCCTGCCTTGTATTCTAGTGGATTTATTGGTTGAAAGCTTCACTTTTGACCAATAATAAACTTAGTCCTTTCAGTCTTGCTCTAGGTTGACTGTTGTAATAATCACCACGTCTTTTGAATATTGTACACTACCATGAAGAGTGATTATTTAAGCAGTGGGTAACCTGTCTATCTTTCCAGCTTGGATGTCAGAGAGGGTCACCTGGCAATCAACGAGTAGAACAGGAGAAGAACTAACGTCCAGAGACTTCTCCAGGTTGTCTTGAAGTACCTGTGCACCTGTATGAAATTGCAGGACGTAACTCCACAGCATTGCAGCGGTGAAGAACCTGCTTTCCTGTCCTCGGGATAGAATACTCACTGGTATACTGTGAAGAACTAGCCAGTGGATGGTCACCAACACCTGCGACCCCCCCCCCCTTATCATCAGCAACGGCTACGGTTTCAACAACAGTGTCACCAACACCAGACACCATTGTAGATATTAGTGTTGAGTTCAAATGTTATTTTATTCATTTCATTTTTCATTTTTCTTTCAAATAGGATATACCTTTCATGTTTTGTTGTTTTATGTTTGATTTAATAAATAGTGTTTATCTTTGTGAATTATTATTTCTTTTTCTTTTCATTAATTTTCCTGAGGAGGAGCCAGCCTGAGTAATACTGTCTGAAGTTGTTACAGGGCTGAGTAAGCCTTCACAAACAGGTATATCTATAAGAAACAAATTTTAACACAATCTTGTCTCTTAATTTCTGTCTATAAACATTATAAACACTGTGTATATACACTCAGACAAACTGAACATCACTTGGATTGCTGTTGTCTTTAGTCAGCACTTCTCGAGATTGGAGCAGTGGGTGCAGGATGCCATCACCCGTTTTCTTGTTGGGTGAGTCACCCAGCTCCCGTTTTCTTTGGGTGAACGCTGGTTGAGCGCCCGTTTTCTTTTGGCTGCCCATTCTCTGTGATTGAGTCTGGAGGGACTCATTTATACTGATTTATATTGTAAAACACTAGTTTTACAGCTTTTTTCGAAGGACCTTGGCTCATAGGTTATTTGTACACTGTAGTACAACATATTTGGACCACAGTGTGGTCTTTAACCTGTTCGAGCACGACCAATTATGTTGAGAAATGGCATTACCAGTTAAGTTTAAAGACTTATACTTAACTTAAAAGGACAACTCATCACCTGCACAGCCGCCCCTGCAGACGAGGTCTAGAAACTGTTGAAACCATCTCAACATGGGCTGTCAAGAAATATAATTTGTAAGATTATAAATTACCCCTAGGGGGTGTTATGTCAGCATATTTCATTCACTGATGGCTGACAAAATACCTACTTGTGTGGACTCAATGGTCCGCATATCACCGGGGTTTATGATAAGTGACTAACTCACGACTTTATACTCAACTGCGCAGTCAATAGTAGTACATCATGAGTTAGAACACTTACCTGGGTATATGTATCTGACCCGTAATTACGCCCGGATATCCGTTGAGTTGATTGAAGAATAGTGTTCTTTGAAGAATGTCGCACTACACTCTGTTGGATCGCAACAGTCGTTGTTACACTGTTCATCAACAATTGTTCACACAATATCACTAAGAAGTTGATCACACTTCTCTGTAAGTGTTTATCGTGTTTTGTGAGACACTTTGTCCACACTAACGCACAGATCAGTGTTCTTTGTTGGTTATCCTGGCGTCAGTGTCACTCTCAGTAGAGTCAAAAGTAATCTGAAGACGCCACAGTGCCCCATGCCGTCACTGCCCCTTGCACAAAAAAAAAAGCTGACCTAGTACTTGTTGCTTCCTTGCCACTTCCTCGATGAAGCAAAGCAGAAGGTTTGATTCTTGCTGTCTTAAGCATAGACAACAATGTCCACTATCTTTACTATGGTAACGAAGTGGGAGCAGGATTTTCCTTAATTGTCCTGCTAAAGTAAGAGATGTACTGTCTCTTATTAAAATACACTCTGCAACACTGGACTGCAAGGAGCATCGGTCACTTGACCACGTCAGATACTCGTACGGCATCTGTGATCAATTACTCACTGTAGCAGTAAACAAGACGCTTGCCCCTTCTGAGAGGGCTGGGCCCCTCGGGGCTGAAAGGGGCTGAAGGGGCTGAAGGGGGCTGATACCCCCCTCCTGGAGAAAATTTCTCCACAGGAGGGGAGGGGGTGTTGGCTATAGATTGGGAGGCGGCATATGATAGTGTAGAAAGGGAAGCGTTATATAAGATTATGAGATGGCAGGGGTTTGGAGAGGAAATTATATCATGGGCCAAATTAATGTATCAAGATGCATCCTTGCTGGTGCAGGTAAATGGAAGGTTAGGAGAACAAATTCAGATGAGAAGGGGTCTACATCAAGGTTGTCCCCTTTCACAAATATTTTTTGCGTGTTTACAGGATCCCTTTTATAGAGGAATTAGGGTCTTATTGGCAGCAAATGGGGTTTGTGACGAAAGGGGTGGGGGAAGCTGGCATTGTTGGATATGTTGATGACACAACGATTTTAGTAAGTGGTAACAGGGATTTGCCTCGGGTGGAAAAGTTAGTAAACGTTTTTGAAAAGGCTTCTGGCATGTCATTTAATAAGGAGAAAACGAAGTAGTTGAAAGGTGGAAAAAGGTGGACCAATTACTGATATGTGGGATCGTTTATGTAAGTGATATCAAGTTAGCACAACAACTAAATTCAGTGCGTATTGTAGATGGTGTACTGAAGCGCCTTAGTGGTTTATGAGCTGCACACTTTGCATCAAAGAGTGATTACAACGAATGTCCTATTATATAGTAAACTTTGGCATGTAGCAGCAATATATCCGATACTTCGTAGCGAGATACAAATGTTACAAAAGCGCGTTTTTAGATTCATTTGGGGTACCGGAAGCGAATGGTTAGGTAGAGCGGTTGTCACACTCCCGGTTGGCCGAGGAGGGCTGGGTCTTATAGCTGTTGAAAAGAGGATTATGAGTGTGTATTTGAAACGTAGTTATAAGCGGGAGGGGGGGGGGGGGCGAGGGAAGGCGGACTTCATAAGATACGTCAGGATATGCAAGGGTGATGGGTGGGTAGGGAGTTCGTAATAGGTGAGGCAATGTTACGGGTCATCATAAACATGAGCGATCCTTCACATATTAAATTGGGAAACCTTGATGGGGTGGATGGTAAGGCAGTGGTAGCAGTGGTAGAAGGGGTTTATCCGATGTATGATTGGCGTAATATCTGGGGGCGTTTGAACAAATTGCGTTTAAAACCTAAAGTACGAGAAGTTATGTATAGATATTTACATGGGATCTTACCGTCTGGAATGGTTTTATTCCATAAGAGAATACGGGAGGATGGGATATGCAAGGTTTGTGGTGGATTGGAGACTGTTTTCCATATGGTGTATTTTTGCGAAGGTATTGAACTAATAAGGGTTTGGTTGGGTGAGGTAATAAGGTTAGTGGGAGGGGGGGGTTTGCAGGTGTTGAGGGTTTTAAGCTTAGACATAGGTGGGGGTGAATCAAATGATAGAGAATGCATTAGGGTATATAATTACGGATTATATTTATGTAACTTGGGCTATGAGAGGAGCGAACGTGTGTGAAAGAATTAATGCGTTAACAGCAACTTTTTATAGGACAAAGTGTAGGAATAAGGTGTATGGGGGGAGATGGGAGAGGGATTTAAGTGAAGGTTATAGGAATTTCACATTACGGGATTTACGGGAGTTGAAAGACAGGTAAGGGGGATGAAATGGGCTGGTTTCCTAGAATGGGTGGTAGCGTGATGAGTTTGATGAATGTTATGAGGTATGTCCCAGGGGGGTGCAATTTTAACATTATTTGTTATGAGTGTTTCAAGTACAATACAGTTATATTTGGAATTGTCGACTTATAACAGTGTATGTATATGTATGTATGTGTGTATATGTGTATATGTATGCATGTGTATGTATGTGTGTGTGTGTATGTATATGTATATGTATGTGTATATATATATACATATGTATATGTATATATATGTATGTATGTTTACTTTCTTGTATATACCATTAATGGTTTTTCTCATGAACATTTTCAATGATATTCAATACATATTTTCTATGCGTATTTATGATTTTGATACAATGTGTAAATGTCAAAATGGCTTTTTATGTTTCAGTTTAATTTACAATTGTATTTTTGTAAGCACAATTGATTTGGTGCCAATAGAAGCATAGTGTGTTTTGATATATTTGAGTATTGTTTTTCTTTTTAATTTGTCTAGATGGTGGTAATACTATGTATGTAGTTTAAGATTTTTACGAACCTTGAAGTTGTAAGAATGGATGAAGAATGGATGAAGTTATTCGTGGTTGAGTTGACGTAATATTATAACTGACGTTGGAAGTGATTGTGATCAATTTAACAATATACTTTATATAATTATTTATATGTATGTACATGAATGGTAAATTGAAGTCTGATTTTTAAAGGTGAAAAGTGGGTTTTCCTTTTTTATTGTTTTTTTCTTTATGGTAATACAAGGTTGTATCATGTACACCAACAAATATGGTTAGGGGAATGTGGTAAAATTTTCCTGTTGATTAGACATTTATAATACAGATGGAATACTAGGCTTAGGTTAGGTTAAATTTATGATAATTGTGGAATGTTCTTTGATTCAAACTGCTCTTTATTATGCGAATTTGGGTAGAATGTTTCTACGTATGGCATTATTGAAAAATGTTGAGCTAAATCTAATTGTAGGTACGAAGTGTAATGTACATGTGCACACCTGGGCGAGCAGCTGCGCGGACCGTGCAGTTCTCATGGACCTGTATGGTCGGTGTAGGTTTCGCTTGGATATGTTCTTGACATCATTGGTTAATTATCCTATATTTCTTTCCGTGCTCTGAGCAGAAGGAATTAAGTCTGTAACGAAATAATGAAAGTATACTTGTATTTTATTATTCTAGTGTAAATTAAGAGCAAGGATGATTAATTTGAGGAAGAGTTAATATAGGTTTGTATGTTTTTACGAAAGTTAACTTATCCACATGTAGCTAGTATAGGACAGTTTTAAGCTTCAGTTTCTGATTTTATATGTAGGTTATAGTGATCATATTTGTTATATTGTAATGTTATTCGTTACTGCTTCAATATCTAATGCAACGTTTTTTCAGTTATTGTTCATATATTGTCATCTTTATGGTTTTTCCTTTTGTCTATTGTCTATTTGTAGGTTTTAAATAAAATTTAAAAAAAAAAAATTATGAGTTTGGCTGGATTACCTGGTTTGTGTGTTTATTAATCCATACATATATGGTACAAAAGAGTTGGTGGACAAGTTTTTTTTGATTAGCTCATCTTTGCCTTTCAGTAGTTGTTTTATTGTTTTGTTAAAGTTACGGCTAACTTAACCTAAGTTAGCAGTAAGTATCCGTCTCATCTAAGTGATTATATAATCATTTTACCTTGGTGATCAACTTAATTTAAATTGCTACTTTTTTTTTTTGTCTGCTTTAGCAATATGTCAATTTTTAATGTTATAAGATTTTCATAGATTTAAAAAATCTTTGAGGACAATTGGGAATATTTTATTTAATCATAAAACTTTAAACCATTCCCTTACTTACTTATATTAATTTCATCAATGGATAAATCAATAGATTTCTTAGAAATTTATTCATGGAATATTTTGAAGCAAACTGGTTAACAAAATCCTTCTTAATACAGATCAATGGTACAAATATGTTAATATTTAAAACTAATATCTGGAGTATACCTGGAGAAAGTTTCGGGAATCAACGCTCCTGCGGCCCGGTCTGTGACCAGGCCTCCCGGTGGATCAGGGTCTTATCAACCAGGCTGTTACTGCTGGTTGCACTTTAACTGACGTACGAACCACAGCCTGGCTGATTCAGGTGCTGACTTTAGGTGCCTGTCCAGCGCCTTCTTGAAGACAGCCAGGGAGTATTGGTAATCCCCCTTACGTATATCGAAGGACAGTTGAAAAATCTTGGGCCCCTGACACTTATTGTGTTGTCTCCTAGGGTACTCTTGGCGCCCCTGCTTTTGCATCTCCTGCCCAGCCTTTTGCTTTCTTAGGAAGTGATTTTCGTGTGAAAATTTGAGACTAGTCCATCTAGGATTTTACCAAGTGTATATTATCAGAAAGGTATCTTTCTCGCCTGCGTTCCAAGGAATACGAATCAACAGATTTCAACCATTCCCAGTAGTTTAGGTGCTTTATCATATTTATGTGTGGCATGAAAGTTCTATGTACATTCTTTAGATCTTCAATTTCGCCTGCCTTGAAAGGGGCCATTAGTGTACAGCAATATTCCAGCCTAGAGTGAACAAGCGATTTGCAGAGAACCATCATGTTCTTCGGATCCCTAGTTTTGAAGGTTCTCATTATCCATCCTATCATTTTCTTAGCAGATGTGCTTAAAACATTGTTGTGATCCTTGAAAGTGAGATCCTTTGACATTATCGCTCCCAGGTCTTTCACATTTGTTTTCCACTCTATTGTGTGGTTGGAATTTGTTTTATACTCCGATATGGTTTTATTTCCTCGAGCTTTCCATATAGGAGTAAATGAAATTTCTCTTCATTGAACTTCATGTTGTTTTCTACGGCCCATTTAAAGATTTGGTTGATATCCGCTTGGAGATTTGCAGTGTCTTCGATGGATGACACCGTCATGCAGATTCGGGTGTCGTCCGCCAAGCAAGGCACTGTACTGTGGCTTACATCTTTGTCTATGCCAAATATGAGGATAAGGAACAGGACGGGATCAAGACAAGTTTTTAAAGCAGATGGGGAAATAGTTTTGCTGTATGAAACAAGGGAAGGTACTTAGGAACTGGCAGAGAGCATGTATAATTCCTTTGTATAGAGGCAAAGAGGATAAAAGAGTGTAAGAGTCATAGGGGAATAAGTCAGTTCAGTAGGGAGCAATGACAAAAATACAAATTTTTGAGATACAAGCTTCACTTTTCAGTCAATATTTGTATGGTCAAAACAAATTTCTGTGAAAAATCTCAGACCATTTCATGCCCATTTATCCTGCAGCATCGCGATCGGCTATTCGTCAAATTATAAACCACTGAAAGCAATTAGTTATAATTTATTGGTTGTCAGGATAATAATCAAGTGTACATGATTTATATAATTCTTGGGTGTGAAGATTGTATAATCAAATGTATGTACATGGGTTATATCAATCATCAACTGTTTAATTTTAAACTGTTACAAGTTATAAGTGAAGTCTTTCTTGGTTCAGAACTTGGGCATCACTTTCCTGGAAAACGTTCCTTGCCTGATGTGTCCATCTCTTGCCTTCTGTCCAGTCACTTCAGTACAAGCTTCAGTCATCAATTTTATCCCTCTCTCAACAGCTTCAGTGTTGTTTGGCCACTTGGGAACCTCCAGTGGAGTTTCACTAATTTTCAGAACCTGTTGATCTGATAGAGAAACAATGAAATGAGGCTCAGTTTTGAGTTCAGTCTTCCTGTCAATCATGGAATGATAACATTTTGCTTACCACTTTAGTTAGGGAATCACTACTTTTCTTGAGTTGAAAATAGGAGCCACATTGTCATTCTCTTCATCTTCACTGTCATCCTCATCATCAGTGTAGATTAACAAGTCATTGTCAACAGCATCAGCAGAATCTTCTCTATCTTCATCAGAGCTCTCAGTACTTCTCTCTGCTGATTCTCTTCTCTAATTTTTCATTTCATTGAGACAGCTATGTCTTTCACAATGATGTCTTCAGAACACTTACGAAGAAGCAGTTGATCTGTGTGAGCAAAGTAGGAATTTCTTTGGACAGTCTTCTTTACTATCTTCTTTTCTTCACTATTCATATGTCTCATAAATTGCAGTGGCTGGATGACGTTCTTCGAACCGTGTCTGACATAAGGGTGTAGCTTGATGTGGAACCACATTGGAGCACTGAACTTTAAAATCATAATGATGACTTTTTTCAGCTCCTGACTGGGTCTTCATGTTGCCACATACAGCCTAAGGATCCTACTCTATAAAGTATTCCACCTTGACATACATGGTGGACCTGGTTCAAGAGCAGCCAAGTCATCATCAACCACATCTTGTCATTCAGAGCAGGGAAATCAGTGAAATTGACTGGCTGTAAATCAGCAACTTGCTGCTCAGACAGAGAATCCTTGATCTGCTTGCCAATGGGACCTTTCCAATGCTCAGGACCACTTGGCTTACCGTCATAGTGGTAGAAAACATCCCGGAATGGTAGCTTATTTTCATGAAGCAGACAGATGAAATAATGGATCGGATGACCAAGCAACATTTCGAGATGATGAATGGCTCCATTGTCAGCTCTGACATTTACCATTTACGCTGGTTCCATTACAACCAACACATACAACAGGCTGCCGAGCTAATTTCTGTTCCACCAGAAATGTGTAGATAGTCTTGGCAATCTCCTTTCCCTGGCCTGACTTGTGAGTCACATGAGTGAGATATTCAGTGCCAGGCTCCACCATGATGACGTATTGATCTTTCACCACTATCTTTGGACTCCGTTTCTAGCTCTCCTCATTCTTTGTCATTACAAGAGTGGAGGTCTTCTTACCATCAAAATACAGTGATGTGATATTTTCCAAGTTTGCTAGCTCATTTTCATGCCGCCCATTCGGTATTTGTGTCTGGCATCTCGTAACTTCTGTGGTCCAATAACTTTACTTTTGTCGTCCTTGGTGATAATGCCATAGTCCATTAAGGTGGCAGTAGCAATAGTAGCTCAAACATAATCACCGATCAAGTATTGGTCACATGTGGTTGCCACTGTGGGGGATCTTGTTCTGTTCTGCTGTCAGACCACTCAAGACATAGCATCAGTATCGACAGAAGGGCTATGTCTAGCATCATTTGAATTATCGTCAGAATCAGAAACTTCTCCAGCTGCCTGTTTACTGTGTCTTCCCTTCAGCCTCCAGCTGCTTCCTGGCTCTGGCTGCATCCTGCTCCTCTTTTGCCGTCACTGTATCCCACATCCTTGTTACTGTCATGTCAACACAGCCAGTTTTCATCTTCCTATCGCCTCTCTAGTCAAGGAGGAACTGTACCTCACGTTTAAGAACCTTCCCATCACAATTACAAGCCAGGTGTAATCTGTCATGCGACGGTCTGGAGTTTTGAGACTCTCTGACCGCGGGTTCAAACCCCACCCATGGTATGGTTGCTTGCAATCGTGTCATTACGATTTCG
This sequence comes from Cherax quadricarinatus, assembly GCF_026875155.1. Lineage (NCBI taxonomy): Eukaryota > Metazoa > Arthropoda > Malacostraca > Decapoda > Parastacidae > Cherax > Cherax quadricarinatus. Next base: position 64,486,354 of record NC_069411.1, on the reverse strand, counting down.
TGAGTCACATTCCTTTATTTTTCAGCCTACATCTTGCCAGGCGGCAGCAGGACAGAAACAACTATATATCAAACAACTCATTCATTTCTTCCCGAAATGTAGCTTTTTTTTTTTTTTTGAGACATTTTTCTTCTATTCCTCTACTGTACAATTTTCTCAATCTTTCCTCAATAGTTTCCTGGTTGAGAATAGGAATAGTTTTTCTGTCTCCAGTTGATTTCTGCCATAGTTCAGAACAATCCTTAGCTGTTATCTTGATAATAACTGAAACATCAGTAAACTTTCCATCAACACACTTATATCGCCAACAGTTCCTTAACATATCGCCTTTAGACGGAAGTTTGTTCATTGGAAAAACACTGATGTGGCCAAACAATGAATGTTCTGTGGCTTTTCTCGTTGACATTGTAG
>NC_069411.1:64465943-64480943 GCF_026875155.1 Cherax quadricarinatus | reverse complement strand
GATACACTATACACCCCTCACATCCTCCAGTGGTCTGCTGAGACAGTGGTTCAGTGCAGGGCTCCCATATGATACACTATACACCCCTCACATCCTCCAGTGGTCTGCTGAGACAGTGGTTCAGTGCAGGGCTCCCATATGACACACTATACACCCCTCACATCCTCCAGTGGTCTGCTGAGACAGTGGTTCAGTGCAGGCTCCATATGATACACTATACACCCCTCACATCCTCCAGTGGTCTGCTGAGACAGTGGTTCAGCGCAGGGCTCCCATATGATACACTATACACCCCTCACATCCTCCAGTGGTCTGCTGAGACAGTGGTTCAGTGCAGGGCTCCCATATGATACACTATACACCCCTCACATCCTCCAGTGGTCTGCTGAGACAGTGGTTTCCGTGCAGGGCTCCCATATGATACACTATACACCCCTCACATCCTCCAGTGGTCGCTGAGACAGTGGTTCAGTGCAGGGCTCCCATATGACACACTATACACCCCTCACATCCTCCAGTGGTCTGCTGAGACAGTGGTTCAGTGCAGGGCTCCCATATGATACACTATACACCCCTCACATCCTCCAGTGGTCTGCTGAGACAGTGGTTCAGTGCAGGGCTCCCATATGACACACTATACACCCCTCACATCCTCCAGTGGCTCAGTGCAGGGCTCCCATATGATACACTATACACCCCTCACATCCTCCAGTGGTCTGCTGAGACAGTGGTTCAGCGCAGGGCTCCCATATGATACACTATACACCCCTCACATCCTCCAGTGGTCTGCTGAGACAGTGGTTCAGTGCAGGGCTCCCATATGACACACTATACACCCCTCACATCCTCCAGTGGTCTGCTGAGACAGTGGTTCAGCGCAGGGCTTTAATAGACACCACACCTCTCACCACTCCAGTGATCCTCTGACGCAGAGATTCAGCGTAGGACTACACTAAGATATACTACACACCCATAATATTTCTCCTGTAGCGTGGAGCGTCACTACGATGCAATCCACTCCACTTGCGCTACTCCATTGCTACACTATTATGCACGCCAAATCCCTGACACTACTCCCGTGGTCCACTGAAACAGTGCTTCAGCACAGAGCGCCACTATGATGTACTCCACTACCCTGGCGCTACTCCCATGGTCCAATGAAGCAGTGCTTCAGCACAGAGCGCCACTATGATGTACTCCACTCCCCTGGCGCTACTCCCGTGGTCCACTGAAGCAGTAGTTCAGCGCAGAGCGCCATTATGATGCACTCCACACCCACCAAAGTCCAAGCTAGAGTTACGGCACGCCATTACATTTTATTAGGGTGATTTACCGTACTGTCAGACGTAATATTTTATGCAAGCACAATATGGGTAAGCTGAAGCAGTGTCAGTAAGAGTAAATATTTGTGTAAATAGCTATATATATATTATATATTTTTATATGTATGCGTATATTACAGTGATATATAAAGGCTCGAAAAATATGCTTATTTATGGTCCAGCGCCGCCACACCAACTTAAACTTTTAAAATATATTGCGTCAACCTAGTATCAAGGTGATATAATTTTGTGGTTCATTGTTGACTTTATGTATTTTCTCCTGTTATATTTTATCCCCTTCTCTCTGACTTGAAAAAAAAAATATTTGGTATTAAATGTTCAAGCACAGAACCATTATCTTTTAACAATATTTAATATCAGGATTTTTCTTGAAGCAGTTTTTAAGTAACAGAGAAGAAAGTAATGTATCTTTATGTTAACTAACAGAGAAGAAAGTAATGCGTCTTTATGTTAACTAACAGAGAAGAAAGTAATGCGTCTTTATGTTAACTAACAGAGAAGAAAGTAATGCATCTTTATGTTAACTAACAGAGAAGAAAGTAATACGTCTTTATGTTAACTAACAGAGAAGAAAGTAATGCGCCTTTATGTTAACTAACAGAGAAGAAAGTAATGCGTCTTTATGTTAACTAACAGAGAAGAAAGTAATGCGTCTTTATGTTAACTAACAGAGAAGAAAGTAATGCGTCTTTATGTTAACTAACAGAGAAGAAAGTAATGTATCTTTATGTTAACTAACAGAGAAGAAAGTAATACGTCTTTATGTTAACTAACAGAGAAGAAAGTAATGCGTCTTTATGTTAACTAACAGAGAAGAAAGTAATGCGTCTTTATGTTAACTAACAGAGAAGAAAGTAATGCGTCTTTATGTTAACTAACAGAGAAGAAAGTAATGCGTCTTTATGTTAACTAACAGAGAAGAAAGTAATGCGTCTTTATGTTAACTAACAGAGAAGAAAGTAATGCGTCTTTATGTTAACTAACAGAGAAGAAAGTAATGCGTCTTTATGTTAACTAACAGAGAAGAAAGTAATGCGTCTTATGTTTAACTAACAGAGAAGAAAGTAATGCGTCTTTATGTTAACTAACAGAGAAGAAAGTAATGCGTCTTTATGTTAACTAACAGAGAAGAAAATAATGCGTCTTTATGTTAACTAACAGAGAAGAAAGTAATGCGTCTTTATGTTAACTAACAGAGAAGAAAGTAATGCATCTTTATGTTAACTAACAGAGAAGAAAGTAATACTCTTTATGTTAACTAACAGAGAAGAAAGTAATGCGTCTTTATGTTAACTAACAGAGAAGAAAGTAATGCGTCTTTATGTTAACTAACAGAGAAGAAAATAATGCGTCTTTATGTTAACTAACAGAGAAGAAAGTAATGCGTCTTTATGTTAACTAACAGAGAAGAAAGTAATGCTTTCTTTATGTTAACAAAACAGAAAAGAAAATAATGCGTCTTTATGTTAACTAACAGAGAAGAAAGTAATGCGTCTTTATGTTAACTAACAGAGAAGAAAGTAATGCGTCTTTATGTTAACTAACAGAGAAGAAAGTAATGCGTCTTTATGTTAACTAACAGAGAAGAAAATAATGCGTCTTTATGTTAACTAACAGAGAAGAAAGTAATGCGTCTTTATGTTAACTAACAGAGAAGAAAGTAATGCGTCTTTATGTTAACCTTTAAGAAAAGTGACGTAATCTTCTTCACGCAGCAAACAATGGAGCAGGAAGATAAACTATACCAAAAAATGGAACTAAAAGCTAATATGATAAACAAATCTTTTAGGTGATTACAAAGACCATGGATTTAGTTAACTATTCTGCTACGCTACCATGGGTCGAATTTCTGTCATGGAGTTTACCAGTTTCTTTGTTATTTTAGAGATTATATATTATTTTTTTTTCTGGCTGTCAGATTCCATTAATGTTTCATTAACTTGGTTGTTGGCACAATAATAACTTTACTTATTAATACCTTATCCTGTCACAGCTCTGATACCGTTAATTATCACCTTCCCCATCACAATTCTTATAACTTTTTCTATCACCTACCTTATTACAGCTATGATAATCTCATTTATCACTTAGCCTATCATAACTCTCATAATCTTAGCTTTAACATGCCCTATGATAGCTATGAGAACCTTATCTATCACCTACTCTCCCACAGCTTTGATAACGCAATATATCACCCATACCATCATAAATCTGATAATCGTATTTACCAGTAATCACCTGTGTTATCGCGGCTCTGAAAACTATCACCTGTTCTGCTGTAACTCTGAAAATCTTATATATCTCCTGTGTTGTCACAGCTCAGATAACCTTATCTATCACTTGCCCTATCATAACTCATTAGAGTTATTATTTGTGTCATCATAGCCCTGATAACCTTAGCTATAACCTGTGTCATCGTAGCTATTATAACTTTAACTATTACTTCGGTGCCATAAAAGCTCCAATAACCACATCTACCACCTGAGATATCACAGCTATGACAACCCAATCTATTACCTGGCCCGGTGGCCTGGTGGCTAAAGCTCCCGCTTCACACACGGAGGGTCCGGGTTCGATTCCCGGCGGGTGGAAACATTTGACACGTTTCCTTACACCTGTTGTCCTGTTCACCTAGCAGCAAATAGGTACCTGGGTGTTAGTCGACTGGTGTGGGTCACATCCTGGGGGACAAGATTAAGGACCCCAATGGAAATAAGTTAGACAGTCCTCGATGACGCACTGACTTTCTTGGGTTATCCTGGGTGGCTAACCCTCCGGGGTTAAAAATCCGAACGAAATCTTATCTTATCTTATCTTATCACAGCTCTGATATAGAATTATGTATCACTAGGCGTCACAGCTGTGATAACTGTACCTGTTATCAGCCCTATCACAACTCTGATAATATTATCTCCTGTCCAAACACTCCTTTGAACAACTCATTCCTGGTAACCGGAGTTTTAGGAATCATCTGTCATGGGTTCAAACCCCACCCGTTACGAGGCTTGTTTGCAATCATGTTATTACGATTTCGTGGGTCCTGATCAACTCATATGTCGCCAATTCTGTCACAGCATTGATAACCTTATCAAAGGAATTGTTAGAGTCCAGATAAGCTTATGTATCACCAGTGCCGTCATGTCTATAACAACTTTATCCATGTTGTACATAAATAGTATACAATATCGACAAGATGAAAATTAAACATACATGTGTCTAATTTTCATCCTGTCGGTATTGCATACCATTTATGTGCAACTTTCCAGACACAGCAACATCATGGAATCTTGGTTCAGAAGACATCTCCACAACCTTTTTTACTACTACTGACCGGTCCCTCGGGTATGACCTACTTCCACTGGGGGTTCCCGCCTTCGTCTGCTACCCGTCCCTTACCACCAGACGCCAGTATTTAAGCACCAGCCTAATGGCCTGTGCTCGAGATTCTTCACGATTACGGTGCTCTTCACCCCAACTCCATGGCTGAGGGACTGATTACCTCATCTTTTGTATATAGTTCTTCTGTCTTCCAATTATGTTCATGAATTTGTATTGATAAAGCCACTGGATGGCGAAACGTCTACAATAAAGATACCAAGACGTTGCACATGTGTCTTATTTTCATCAACTTTATTCATCCCCTGATCCATCCCTTGCCTCATCTCAAATTTGATGACTCTATCTCCTGGATCATCACAGCTCTCATAACCTTTGCCACAGATACACTATAATCATTTTGAATTTTGGCTCCAAAGCAGAGAGTGAATGGAATTCAGCCATTATCACTGCCGAAATAAGAACTAAGAAGAGGAAAAGTCCAGAGAGATGTGCACTCACTGGTGTAAGATGGACAGTTCCCCGGTCAGAATCATGTTTTTAGTTGACATCTTTTCTGCAGTGGAGTTGTCCCATTTGAGCTGAACGAAGGCAAGCAAAGCGGCTGGTTTTGTTGCTGAAGCAGTGAGTCTTCCAATTAGTAAGAGCCATAGTGAAGCTATGGCCTTTTACCGCTGCTACAACACTCAGGCAATTTTGAAAAGTTTCCCCTTGTAATATGGCACACATACACACACACACACACACACACACACACACACACACACACACACACACACACACACACACACACACACACGCACACACACACACACACACATACACACACACACACACTCACACACACACATACACACACACACACATACCCACGCAGGGAGCAGGGAGAGAGAGAACCCTGTAGCAACTAGTGAAGAGGTAGGGCCAAGAGCTAAGACTCGACCCCTGCAACCACAAAAAGGTGAGTACAAAAAAAGATGAGTACACACACACACACACACACACACACACACATACACACACACACTACAATGGCACTGCAATGGATCAGGGAATACTTGTCAGGAAGACAGCAGCGAGTCATGGTACGTGGCGAGGTGTCAGAGTGGACGCCTGTGACCAGCGAGATCCCACAGGGGTCAGTCCTAGGACCAATGCTGTTTCTGGTATTTGTGAACGACATGACGAAAGTAATAGACTCCGAAGTGTCCCTGTTTGCAGATGATGTGAAATTGATGAGAAGAATTCATTCGATCGAAGACCAGGCAGAACTACAAAGGGATCTGGACAGGCTGCAGACCTGGTCCAGCAATTGGCTCCTGGAGTTCAACCCCACCAAGTGCAAAGTCATGAAGATTTAGGAAGGGCAAAGAAGACCACAGACGGAGTACAGTCTAGGGGGCCAGAAACTACAAACCTCACTCAAGGAAAAAGATCTTGGAGTGAGTAAAACACCAGGCACATCTCCTGAAGCGCAAATCAACCAAATAACTGCTGCAGCATATGGGCGCCTAGCAAACCTCAGAACAGCATTCCGACATCTTAATAAGGAATCATTCAGGACCCTGTACACCGTGTACGTTAGGCCCATATTGGAGTATGCGGCACCAGTTTGGAACCCACACCTAGCCAAGCACGTAAAGAAACTAGAGAAAGTGCAAAGGTTTGCAACAAGACTAGTCCTACGAGGAGAGGTTAAGGGAAATCGACCTGACAACACTGGAGGACAGGAGATAGGGGGGACATGATAACGACATACAAAATACTGAGAGGAATTGACAAGGTGGACAAAGACAGGATGTTCCAGAGATGGGACGCAGCAACAAGGGGACACAGTTGGAAGTTGAAGACACAGATGAATCACAGGGATGTTAGGAAGTATTTCTTCAGCCACAGAGTAGTCAGGAAGTGGAATAGTTTGGGAAGCGATGTGGTGGAGGCAGGATCCATACATAGCTTTAAGCAGAAGTATGATAAAGCTCACGGTTCAGGGAGAGTGACCTAGTAGCGACCAGTGAAGAGGAGGGGCCAGGAGCTAGGACTCGACCCCCGCAACATCAACTAGGTGAGTACAACTAGGTGAGTACACGCACGCACACACACACACAAACACTCACACATAATAACACACATCGTCGAAGGAATTGCGTATTGGCCTGGTAGTGGGAATGAATGGAAGTTACGTTACTTTATTTAGGTTCTTGGTACACAGACAGTGTGTTTAAATGCCCTGGCCCAGGAGGGACATGCCCAGGAGAGAGTGACGAAGTAGACCTTGTTGACTGAGTGACGTTGGCTGCCTGAGTGTGGGCACTGTAAGCGGTGCGGGCTGAGCTGAGTAGGCCTGTGTGGCAGCACCACAGTACTGCCAGATATATATATATGTCGTGCCGAATATGTAAAACTGGTCAATTAGCAAGAACTCATTTAAAATTAAGTCCTTTCTAACATTTTCTCTTGTACGTTTAAAGATATATTTTTTTCATTAACGATAATGTAAAAAAAAATTAATTTTGCACCAAAAGAATCTTAAAAAACTTAGCTAACCTTATTATAACAAGTGCAATTTATTTTAGCTTAACCTAACTAAATATATTTTAGATTTGTTTACAATAATTTAATACTAAACAAACACAATGAAATATATTTTTTTCGTTAGGTTCAGAATAAATTTGATGAAATTATTGCATACACAAATTTTCACTTATCCTATATGATAAGATGAACGTTGCTATTTAAGCCAAGATCGCAAGTTCTGCCTATTCGGCACGACACACACACACACACACACACACACACACACATATATATATATATATATATATATATATATATATATATATATATATATATATATATATATATATATATATATATATATATATATAAAAGATGGGGTGGTAGGGGAAGAGGAATATTCAAACGGCTTCAGGAAGAAATCCAAATTTTCTTCCTTGAAGCCTTTTCATCCACTTCTCCGAGGCTATGGGTCCCACAATTTACACCAGAGGTGGACCCCATCCTATATATATATATATATATATATATATATATATATATATATATATATATATATATATATTATATATATATATATATATATATATATATATATATATATATATATATATATATATATATATATATATATATATATATATATATATATATATATATATATATATATATATATATATATGTATATGTATATATACGAAAGCCTGTATTTGTTTTACATGATGGTAGGAGTGCTGTTTTCTTTTTTCTGTCTCATAAACATGCAAGATTTCAGGTACGTCTTGCTACTTCTACTTACACTTAGGTCACACTACACGTACATGTACAAGCATATATATACACACCCCTCTGGGTTTTCTTCTATTTTATTTCTAGTTCTTGTTCTTGTTTATTTCCTCTTATCTCCATGGGGAAGTGGAACAGAATTCTTCCTCCGTAAGCCATGCGTGTTGTAAGAGGCGACTAAAATGCCGGGAGCAAGGGGATAGTAACGTCTTCTCCTCTACAAATTACTAACTTTAAAAAGAGAAACTTTCGTTTTTCTTTTTTGGCCACCCTGCCTCGGTGAGATACAGCCGGTTTGTTGCAAGAAGAATATATATATATATATATATATATATATATATTATATATATATATATATATATATATATATATATATATATATATATATATATATATATATATATATATGTATGTATATATATATATATATATATATATATATATATATATATATATATATATATATATATATATATATATATATATATATATATATACATATATAGGATGGGGTCCACCTCTGGTGTAAATTGTGGGACCCATAGCCTCGGAGAAGTGGAGAAAGAGGCTTGAAGGAAGAATATTTTGATTTCTACCTGAAGCCGTTTGAATATTCCACTTTCCCTACCACCCCATCTTTTCATTCTTTTTTACCAATAGGTATATTTTATTACATAACATGGTACAAAAAGGTTTAAGAGATACATTGTTGATATAAAGATGGCATATACAGTACATGAGATGTGAGAGATACATGTCTAGTACATATTGTTACGTGTTTGTCACTGATTATAATGCGAAAATCTTATTCAGCTCTTTAGAACTGGGGTGTGTGCCCAAAATACAGCAGGCATTACCCCTCTGATCAGCAGCGCTGAGTCGCTGGACCAGAAAACTAGCTGCCTTGGGATCCATAGTTACCCTGATGAGTCTTTTGCCTAGTTCCTTAAGGAACTTAGATGCATTCTTTCTCCATAAGCCAAGGGTCTCTGATCCTAAGGGAGCAAACATATAATGACGGGCAGTTCTCAATATTTTCTAAACTTTTGGGACTCCCTTAAGCTGGCACCTGCCCCTCCTTCGTCCCTAGTGTATTGGAGATAGGTATCAGCCAAGGTAGATGCACATATGTAGTCCCACACCACCTGCTTACCGTCTGTCCAAGCTTGAAGTGGGATACCATCTGGACACTTCTGGCTGCCATGAGATCTGCATAGTTGGGGTGACTCCCTTACTGCTGGGCATCCGGCTGTTGTGAGGCTCCTCTTGATAATGTTATTAACCTCCTCATGTTTTGCAATCTTTCCCTCGGATTTACGGCACACAAGTATGTGGTACCCGAATCGGTCTGTTCTTTCACTGCAACAAATACACCTGTGTTCGGCGAGAATAGGGGCGGCAAGTCGAAGGGCAACACCAATGCGGATGGTCTCTGGGTTGAGCCGTGTGCCAAGGCTGGAATTGGGAACAGCCAACAGAAAGTCGCCTGCGTGAAGAGCTCTCACTGCCAGAAGGTGGGCTCTATCCTTCCCTGACACATTCTGAAGCATTGTTGAGGCTATTCTCTCCACTGTCGGGCCATCCCAGTGCGACTGTTTGTAGTTGTTGGGGGGAGCAGGTCTGGTTTCAGAGCCTGTTAGATTATCCCAGATCATGGCTCCGTCAATGAACTTCTGCTCCTGGACTCCAGTCTTGTCCTTAACTAAGATGTTCAGGGAGAATCGCTGCTACAAGCCCTCTGGATGCAATGCATGAGGACAGAAAAGCAGGTAGTGCAATCTGTGATGACTTACGGACACCAACATGACTCAAGAAATCGTAGTGGCTAACGCGACGGGCTGGAGTTTTGAGACTCTATAACCGCGGGTTCAATCCCGGCCGGGGGTATGGTTACGGACACCAATGTCTTCTAGTCTGAGTGGAAGTGTAGCTTGGTTCCACTGCCCGTCTTCTAGAGTAAGGTTAAGTACTTTCGTAAAAGTCTGCCTCAAGATACTGTCATATTCGTGCAGTATAGGGTTATCATATGAAGGTGCACATCATAGGAAATATGTCAACCTGGGCATACTCAAGCACTTTGTGAGAAGGTACAAGGCATCGTGGGTGTCAAGATTGCCTATTCGTTGTTCCATTCTCCTCAGGTCTTCCAATTTCTTCCTGAGGACTGTGTCAATGGCATCGCTTCCCAGAGGTGCTCCAAGCAAGCCACTATTTGTTGGGGCAATGACTGAAATGACTGATTTTTATATATATATATATATATATATATAATATATATATAAAATATATATAAAATATATATATATATATATATATATATATATATATATATATATAATGTCGTACCCGAATAGGCAGAACTTGCGATCTTGGCTTAAATAGCAACGCTCATCTTGGTATATAAGACAAGTGAAAATTTGTGTATGCAATAATTTCATCAAAATCATTCTGAACCTAACGAAAAAAATGTATTTCACTGTGTTTGTTTAGTATTAAATTATTGTAAACAAATCTAAAATATATTTAGTTGGGTTAGGCTAAAATAAATTGAATAAATTGTTCTTGTTATAATAAGGTTAGGTAAGTTTTCTAAGATTCTTTTGGTGCAAAATTATAAATTTTTACATTAACATTAATGAAAAATATATATCTTTAAAACGTATAAGAGAAAATTTCAGAAAGAACCTAATTTTATATGAGTTCTTGCTAATTGACCAGTTTTACATATTCGGCACGACATTATAAATATAATATAATATATATATATATATATATAATATATATATATATATATATATATATATATATATATATATATATATATATATATATATATATATATATTATATATATAATATATATATATATATATATATATATATATATATATATAATATATATATATATACATATAATATATATATATATAATAATATATATATCTTGGGAGATTCTGAAGAGAAGTTGCAGAGATTGGTGGATGAATTTGGTAGGGTGTGCAAAAGAAGAAAATTAAAGGTGAATACAGGAAAGAGTAAGGTTATGAGGATAACAAAAAGATTAGGTGATGAAAGATTGAATATCAGATTGGAGGGAGAGAGTATGGAGGGAGTGAACGTATTCAGATATTGGGAGTGGACGTGTCAGCGGATGGGTCTATGAAAGATGAGGTGAATCATAGAATTGATGAGGGAAAAAGAGTGAGTGGTGCACTTAGGAGTCTGTGGAGACAAAGAACTTTGTCCTTGGAGGCAAAGAGGGGAATGTATGAGAGTATAGTTTTACCAACGCTCTTATATGGTGTGTGAAGCGTGGTGATGAATGTTGCAGCAAGGAAAGGCTGGAGGCAGTGGAGATGTCATGTCTGAGGGCAATGTGTGGTGTGAAATAATGCAGAGAATTCGTAGTTTGGAAGTTAGGAGGAGGTGCGGGATTACCAAAACTGTTTTTCCAGAGGGCTGAGGAAGGGTTGTTGAGGTGGTTCGGACATGTAGAGAGAATGGAGCGAAACAGAATGACTTCAAGAGTGTATCAGTCTGTAGTGGAAGGAAGGCGGGGTAGGGGTCGGCCTAGGAAGGGTTGGAGGGAGGGGGTAAAGGAGGTTTTGTGTGCGAGGGGCTTGGACTTACAGCAGGCATGCGTGAGCGTGTTTGATGGGAGTGAATGGAGACAAATGGTTTTTAATACTTGACGTGCTGTTGGAGTGTGAGCAAAGTAACATTTATGAAGGGATTCAGGGAAACCGGCAGGCCGGACTTGAGTCCTGGAGATGGGAAGTACAGTGCCTGCACTCTGAAGGAGGGGTGTTAATGTTGCAGTTCAAAAACTGTAGTGTAAAGCACCCTTCTGGCAAGACAGTGATGGAGTGAATGATGGTGAAAGTTTTTCTTTTTCGGGCCACCCTGCCTTGGTGGGAATCGGCCGGTGTGATAATAAAATATATATGTATGCAATAAGATCACAGTAAACAGGTGATATCAGAATATGCAAAACAACCACTGTGAAAGAATAGTGAAATTCCAAGCGCTTTTGTGACCTCTCACATTATCAAGGAAATATAAAAATAAAACATCAAAGTCAAGAGTCAAGACTACACCATCACATCACCACATCAAAGCAACACCTCACACACGCGTGACGACACCCGACTCTGTGAAACCCACATAATACTCCATCCAAGAATTAAGATTTATTACTTGTCTAATGTATCTTTAAATTCTGTAATGTAATGTATCTTTAAATGAATCCAATTTCTATAAACCAAAGGAAATATTCATATTATTGTCAAAACTGCTTTTTATGAAACAAGATTCAATTACATTCCTGTCGACCATGGACTTGCTTGATACTACTTTCTCAACTTTTTGAAAATCAATTGGATGGTTAAAATCTCTTACATGAATAAATACAGCATTAGAATTTTATCCAGTTCTAATGCCATATTTATGTTGTTTTAATATTAGTTCGAGACTTTTATGAGTTTGACCGTAATAAACTTTACCGTAAATTTTACAAGGAATCTTATAGACACATCCGTCAGCATTTTTTGGGAGAATTCTTCGTCAAAAGTTTTTTTTTCTGTATCAAAATTCTTATATACAACTTTGATATTAATTGTTTTGTGAAGAGAAGGCATATCAACCAAGTTTTCATGGTAAGGGAGGACCAACATATTTTTAGTTGAATAAGGCTGGTTGTCCCTTTTTGAATTGTAAAAAAAAAGTATTTCTAGCAATTTTAAAAGATTTATGAATTACGTTTTTGGGTATTTTAGATCAAGATCATTAGCTATTTCATAAATTTCATAAATTAAATTTCTTCATCTATGAACTCTGGACTACAAATACGTAAAGTTCTCAAAAACTTTGATGAGAAAACCGACAGTTTAACTCTATCTTGATGTGAATAATAATAGTGTACATAGGAACAGTTATTTGTAGGTTTTCAGTAAATTTTTGTATTTAAAGTCATTGTTACCCTTAACAATTAAAATAACCTAGAAAAGGCAATGAGTTATTTGCTTCGAACTCAACAGTAAAGTTTACAGAATGGGCTAAGCTATTTAATTTACCAAAGAAATGGTTTATATCAACATTCTTAGGCATAAGACACAGAATATCATCAACATATCTAAACCACTTAGCTCTGTGAGGAAGGATTATGTTAAGCAGTCTTGTTTCAAAAAATTCCATGAATAAGTTACTAAGAACAGGTGAAAGAGTATTTCCCATTGCCATACCAAACTTCTGAGTACAAAACTCATCATTAGATACAAATTTTGCATCAATGCAAAGTTTAATAAGTTTAATGATAGTAGGAACTTGCAAAGGTAAATCATAATTAACGAGTTCTTCAGACAAGAAACTTAATAAATCATCAACTGCAACTTTTGTAAACATGGAAGTAACATCAATATTAACCATGTTAATATGAATATTTCGTTTGGTTTATATAAACTCAATTCGTTTATATTTAATAAAATTTGTAAAGAATTTAATGAAACATTAGACAAGTAATAAATCTTAATTCTTGGGTAGAGTATTAGATGGGTTTCACAAAGTCGGGTGTCGTCACGTGTGTGTGAGGTGTTGCTTTGTTGTGGTGTAGTCTTGACCTTTTATATGCCTTTCTTTGATGTTTTGTTTTTATAGTTCCTTGATAATGTGAGAAGTCACAAAAACTCTTGGAATTTCACTATTCTTTCACAATGGTTGTTTTGCCTATATATATATATATATATATATATATATATATATATATATATATATATATATATATATATATATATATATATATATATATATATATATATATATACATGTCGTGCCGAATATGTAAAACTGGTCAATTAGCAAGAACTCACTTAAAATTAAGTGTTTTCTAAAATTTACTCTTGTACCTTTAAAGATATACATTTTTCATTAATGTTAATGTAAAAATTTTTAATTTTGCACCAAAAGAATCTTAGAAAACTTACCTAACCTTATTATAACAAGAGCAATTTATTTTAGCCTAACCCAACTATATATATTTTAAATTTGTATACAGTAATTTAATACTAAACAAACACAGTGAAATATATTTTTTTCGTTAGGTTCAGAATGATTTTGGCGAAATTATTGCATACACAAATTTTCAGTTGTCCTATATGGCAAGATGAGCGTTGCTATTTAAGCCAAGATAGCAAATTGTGCCTATTCGGCACGACATATATATATATATATATATATATATATATATAATATATATATATATATATATATATATATATATATATATATATATATATATATATATATATATCGTGCCGAATATGTAAAACTGGTCAATTAGCAGTGAGTTCATTACCTTTGTAACTAGTTCAGCTATCATAACTTTGGGGTCCAGTCACTGGACCCATATGTACCTTTGTAATCTTTTGACTACCGCCCACAGGATGGGTATGGGGTGCATAATAAAGTTATTAAACTAAACTGTGTGTGTGTGTGTGTGTGTGTGTGTGTGTGTGTGTGTGTGTGTGTGCTCACCTATTTGTGGTTGTGTGGTGTGTGAGTGTGTGTGTGTGTGTGTGTGTGTGTGTGTGTGTGTGTGTGTGTGTGTGTGTGTGTGTGTGTGTGTGTGTGTGTGTATGTGTGTGTGTGTGTGTGTGTGTGGGTGTGTGTGTGTGTGTGTGTGTGTGTGTGTGTGGTGTGTGGTGGTGTGTTGTGAGTGTGTGTGTGTGTGTGTGTCTCAACAATCAATATTTGCACCAATAATTCACTACAGTTGTGACCGGGTGTGGAAGTGTGAATTGCTCATTACACTATAATTTGTTCATGATTGTAGCCATGTATAAACGTAAGTAACCATTCTTACAGAATTCATTACCTTTGTAACTTGTGAGCTCATTACCTTGTACCTAGTTCAGCTATCAAACTTTGGGGGCCCAGTCCCTGGACCCATTACGTACCTCTGTAATCTGTAAATACCTTTGTAAATTGTCATGATTGTGACCAGACCTACCTGGATTTCCTTTTTA
>NC_069411.1:64423953-64465443 GCF_026875155.1 Cherax quadricarinatus | reverse complement strand
CTTGATTCAAAGCCCCCACGCATTCACTCAACATTTCCCAGAATCTCTCTTTCTCCTCTACACTTCTCTCTTCTCCAGGTGCATATACGCTTACTATAACCCACTTTTCACATCCAATCTTTATTTTACTCCACATAATCCTTGAATTTATGCATTTGTAGTCCCTCTTTTCCTGCCATAGCTTATCCTTCAACATTATTGCTACTCCTTCTTTAGCTCTAACTCTCTCTCTCTCTCTCTCTCTCTCTCTCTCTCTCTCTATATATATATATATATATATATTTATATATATATATATATATATATATATATATATATATATATATATAATATATACATATATATATAATATATATATATATATATATATATATATATATATATATATAATAATATATTATATATATATATATATATATATAGATAGATATATATGTCGTGCCGAATAGGCAGAACTTGCGATCTTGGCTTAAATAGCAACGTTCATCTTACCATATAGGATAAGTGAAAATTTGTGTATGCAATAATTTCATCAAATTTATTCTGAACCTAACGAAAAAAATATATTTCATTGTGTTTGTTTAGTATTAAAATTATTGTAAACAAATCTAAAAATATATTTAGTTAGGTTAAGCTAAAATAAATTGCACTTGTTATAATAAGGTTAGCTAAGTTTTCTAAGATTCTTTTGGTGCAAATTTTTTTTTTTTACATTATACTTAATGAAAAAAATATATCTTTAAACGTACAAGAGAAAATGTTAGAAAGGACTTAATTTTAAATGAGTTCTTGCTAATTGACCAGTTTTACATATTCGGCACGACATATATATATATCTGGCAGTACTGTGCTGCTGCCACACAGGTCTACTCAGCTCAGCCCGCACCGCTTACAATGCCCACACTCAGGCAGCCAACGTCACTCAGTCAACAAGGTCTGCTTCGTCACTCTCTCCTGGGCATGTCCCTCCTGGGCCAGGGCATTTAAACACACTGTCAGTGTACCAAGAACCTAAATAAAGTAACGTAACTTCCATTCATTCCCACTACCAGGCCAATACGCAATTCCTTCGACGATGTGTGTTATTATGTGTGAGTGTTTGTGTGTGTGTGCTCGTGCGTGTACTCACCTAGTTGTACTCACCTAGTTGAGGTTGCGGGGGTCGAGTCCTAGCTCCTGGCCCCTCCTCTTCACTGGTCGCTACTAGGTCACTCTCCCTGAACCATGAGCTTTATCATACTTCTGCTTAAAGCTATGTATGGATCCTGCCTCTACTACATCGCTTCCCAAACTATTCCACTTCCTGACTACTCTGTGGCTGAAGAAATACTTCCTAACATCCCTGTGATTCATCTGTGTCTTCAACTTCCAACTGTGTCCCCTTGTTGCTGCGTCCCATCTCTGGAACATCCTGTCTTTGTCCACCTTGTCAATTCCTCTCAGTATTTTGTATGTCGTTATCATGTCCCCCCTATCTCCTGTCCTCCAGTGTCGTCAGGTTGATTTCCCTTAACCTCTCCTCGTAGGGCTAGTCTTGTTGCAAACCTTTGCACTTTCTCTAGTTTCTTTACGTGCTTGGCTAGGTGTGGGTTCCAAACTATTGCCGCATACTCCAATATGGGCCTAACGTACACTGTGTACAGGGTTCTGAACGATTCCTTAAGATGTGGGAATGCTGTTCTGAGGTTTGCTAGGCGTCCATATGCTGCAGCAGTTATTTGGTTGATGTGCGCTTCAGGAGATGTGGCTGGTGTTTTACTCACCCCAAGATCTTTTTCCTTGAGTGAGGTTTGTAGTCTCTGGCCCCCTAGACTGTACTCCGTCTGTGGTCTTCTTTGCCCTTCCCAAATCTTCATGACTTTGCACTTGGTGGGATTGAACTCCAGGAGCCAATTGCTGGACCAGGTCTGCAGCCTGTCAAGATCCCTTTGTAGTTCTGCCTGGTCTTCGATCGAGTGAATTCTTCTCATCAATTTCACGTCATCTGCAAACAGGGACACTTCGGAGTCTATTACTTCCGTCATGTCGTTCACAAATACCAGAAACAGCACTGGTCCTAGGACTGACCCTGTGGGACCCCGCGGGTCACAGGTGCCCACTCTGACACCTCGCCACGTACCATGACACGCTGCTGTCTTCCTGACAAGTATTCCCTGATCCATTGCAGTGCCATTGTAGTGTGTGTGTGAGTGTGTGTGTGTGTGTGAACTCATCTTTTTTGTACTCACCTTTTTGTGGTTGCAGGGGTCGAGTCTTAGCTCTTGGCCCCGCCTCTTCACTAGTTGCTACAGGGTTTACTCTCTCCCTGCTCCCTGCGTGGGTGTGTATGTGTGTGTGTGTGTGTATGTACTCACTAGTTGAGGTTGCG
The DNA here is from genome assembly GCF_026875155.1 of Cherax quadricarinatus. Taxonomy (NCBI): domain Eukaryota; kingdom Metazoa; phylum Arthropoda; class Malacostraca; order Decapoda; family Parastacidae; genus Cherax; species Cherax quadricarinatus. The sequence goes on along the minus strand of NC_069411.1, from coordinate 64,463,075 downwards.
GGGTCGAGTCCGAGCTCCTGGCCCGCCTCTTCACTGATCGCTACTAGGTTGTGTGTGTGTGGTGGTGTGTGTGTGTGTGTGTGTGTGTGTGTGTTGTGTGTGTGTGTGTGTGTGTACTGTGTGTGTGTGTGTGTGTGTGTTGTGTGTGTGTGTGTGTGTGTGTGTGTGTGTATGTGTGTGTGTGTGTGTGTGTGTGTGTAGTGTGTGTGTGTGTGTGTGTGTGTGTGTGTGTGTGTGTGTGTGTGTATGTGTGTGTGTGTGTGTGTGTGTGTGTGTGTGTGTGTGTGTGTGTGTGTGTGTGTGTGTGTGTGTGTGTGTGTGTGTGTGTGTGCCATATTACAAAGGGAAACTTTTCAAAATTGCCTGAGTGTTGTAGCAGCGGTTAAAAGGCCATAGCTTCACTATGGCTCTTACTAGTTGGAAGACTCACTGCTTCAGCAACAAAACCAGCCGCTTTGCTTGCCTTCGTTCAGCTCAAATGGGACAACTCCACTGCAGAAAAGATGTCAACTAAAAACATGATTCTGACAGGGGAACTGTCCATCTTACACCAGTGAGTGCACATCTCTCTGGACTTTTCCTCTTTTAGTTCTTATTTCGGGCAGTGATAATGGCTGTATTCCAATCGCTCTTCTGCTTTGGAGCCAAATTCAAATGATTAAGTGTATCTATGGCAAAGGTTATGAGAGCTGTGATGATCCGGGAGATAGATTCATCAAATTTGAGATGAGGCAGGGATGGATCAGGGGATGAATAAAGTTGATGAAAAAAAAGGACACATGTGCAACCGTCTTGGTATCTTTATTGTAGATGTTTCGCCATCCAGTGGCTTTTATCAATACAAATTCATGAACATAATTGGAAGACAGAAGAACTATATACAAAAGATGAGGTAATCAGTCCCTCAGCCATGGAGTTGGGTGAAGAGCACCGTAATCGTGAAGAATCTGGAGCACGGGCAAAGGCTGGTGCTTAAATACTGGCGCCCTGGTGGTAAGGGACGGGTAGCAGACGAAGGCGGGAACCCCCAGTGGAAGTAAGTCATACCCAGGGCCCGGTCATTTAGAGAAAAAAAGGGTTTGGGTGGAGATGTCTTCTAAACCAAGATTCCATGATGTTGGCAGTGTCTGGAAAGTTGCACAAAATGGTATGCAATACCGACAGGATGAAAATTAGACACATGTATGTTTAATTTTCATCTTGTCGATATTGGATAAAGTTGTTATAGACATGACGGCACTGGTGACAGATAAGCTTATCGGACTTTAAAAATTTCCTTGATAAGGTTATCAATGCTGTGACAGATTGGCGACAGATGAGTTGATCAGGACCCACGAAATCGTAATAACATGATTGCAAACAAACCTCGTAACGGGGGGGGGTTTGAACCCATGACAGATGATTCCTAAAACTCCGGTTACCAGGAATGAGTTGTTCAAAGGAGTGTTTGGACAGGAGATAATATTATCAGAGTTGTGATGGGGCTATAACGGGTACAGTTATCACAGCTGTGACGCCTAGTGATACATAATTCTATATCAGAGCTGTGATAAGATAAGATAAGATAAGATTTCGTTTCGGATTTTAACCCCGGAGGGTTAGCCACCCAGGATAACCCAAGAAAGTCAGGGGCGTCATCGAGGACTGTCTAACTTATTTCCATTGGGTCCTTAATCTTGTCCCCCAGGAGGGCGACCCACACCAGTCGACTAACACCCAGGTACCTATTTGCTGCTAGGTGAACGGGACAAAAGGTGTAAGGAACGTGTCAAATGTTTCCACCCGCCGGAATCGAAACCCGGCCCTCCGTGTGTTGAAGCGGGAGCTTTAGCCACCGGGCCACCGGGCCAGGTAATAGATGGGTTGTCATAGCTGTGATATCTCAGGGGGTAGATGTGGTTATTGGAGCTTTTTATGGCACCGAAGTAATAGTTAAAGTTATAATAGCTACGATGACACAGGTTATAGCTAAGGTTATCAGGGCTATGATGACACAAATAATAACTCTAATGAGTTATGATAGGGCAAGTGATAGATAAGGTTATCTGAGCTGTGACAACACAGGAGATATATAAGATTTTCAGGTTACAGCAAACAGGTGATAGTTTTCAGAGCCGCGATACACAGGTGATTACTGGTAAAATACGATTTTTCAGATTTATGATGGTATGGGTGATATATTGCGTTATCAAAGCTTGGGAGAAAGTGGGTGATAGATAAGGTTCATAGCTATCTAGGGCATGTTAAAGCTAAGATTATGAGAGTTATGATAGGCTAAGTGATAAATGAGATTATCATAGCTGTAATAAGGTGGGTGATAGAAAAAGTTATAAGAATTGTGATGGGGGAAGGGGGATAATTAACGGTATCAAGCTGTGACAGGAAAAGGAAATTAAAAAGTAAAGTTATTATTGTGCCAACAAACAAAGTTAACGAAACATTAAATGGAAACTGACAGCCAGAAAAAAAAATAATATATAATCTCCTAAAAAAAACAAAGAAAACTGGTAAACTCCATGACAGAAAATTGGGACCATGGTAGCGTAGCAGAATAGTAACTAAATCCATGGTCTTTGTAATCACCTAAAAGATTTGTTTATCATATTAGCTTTTAGTTCCATTTTTTGGTATAGTTTATCTTCCTGCTCCATTGTTTGCTGCGTGAAGAAGATTACGTCACTTTTCTTAAAGGTTTAAAAAAAAGACGCATTACTTTCTTCTTTTGTTAGTTAACATAAAGACGCATTATTTTCTTCTCTGTTAGTTAACATAAAAAACGCTTTACTTTTCCTTCTTGTTAGTTAACATAAAGACGCATTACTTTCTTCTCTGTTAGTTAACATAAAGACGCATTATTTCTTCTCTGTTAGTTAACATAAGACGCATAATTTTCTTCTCTGTTAGTTAACATAAAGACGCATTACTTTCTTCTCTGTTAGTTAACATAAAGACGCATTACTTTTTCTCTGTTAGTTAACATAAAGACGCATTACTTTTTTTCTCTGTTAGTTAACATAAAGACGCATTAATTTCTTCTCTGTTTTGTTAAAATAAAGATGCTTACTTTCTTCTCTGTTAGTTAAATAAAGACGCATTACTTTCCTTCTCTGTTTGTTAACATAAAAACGCATTACTTTCTTCTCTGTTAGTTTTAAAATAAAGAGCATTACTTTCTTCTTGTTAGTTAACATAAAGACGCATTACTTTCTTCTCTGTTAGTTAACATAAAGACGCATTACTTTCTTCTTGTTAGCTAACATAAAGACCATTACTTTCTTCTCTGTTAGTTAACATAAAGATGCTTACTTTTTTTCTCTGTTAGTTAAAAATAAAGACGCCATTATTTTTCTCTGTTAGTTAACATAAAGACGCATTACTTTCTTTTCTGTTAGTTAACATAAAGACACATTACTTTCTTCTCTGTTAGTTAAAAATAAAGACGCATTACTTTCTTCTCTGTTAGTTAACATAAAGAAGCATTACTTTCTTCTCTGTTAGTTAACATAAAGACGCAAATTTCTTTCTTCTCTGTTAGTTAACATAAAGATGCATTACTTTCTTCTCTGTTAGTTAACATAAAGACGCATTACTTTCTTCTCTGTTAGTTAACATAAAGACGCATTACTTTCTTCTCTGTTAGTTAACATAAAGAACATTACTTTCTTCTCTGTTAGTTAACATAAAGACGCATTACTTTCTTCTCTGTTAGTTAAAATAAAGAGCATTACTTTCTTCTCTGTTAGTTAACATAAAGACGCATTACTTTCTTCCTCTGTTAGTTAACATAAAGATGCATACTTTCTTCTCTGTTAGTTAACATAAAGATGCATTACTTTCTTCTCTGTTACTTAAAAACTGCTTCAAAAAAATCCTGATATAAATATGTTAAAATAAAGGTTTCTGTCTTGAACTTTAATACCAAATAATATTTTTTTTCAAGTAGAAGAAGGGATAAAAGATAACAGGAGAAATCATAAAGTCAAAAATGAAAACCACAAAATTAAATCACCTTGATACCAGGTTACGCAATATATTTTAAAAGTTAAGTTGGTGTGGCGGCGCTGGGCCAAAAATAATATTTTCGAGCCTTTATTAAATTTTACTGAATATACGCATACATATAAAAATATATAATATATTAAAGCTAATTACCCCAAATATTTACTCTACTGACACTGCTTTAGCTTACCCATATGTGTTGCAAAAATATTTTCGTCTGACAGTACGGTAAATCACCCTAATAAAAAGTAATGGCGGCCGTAACTCTACTTGGACTTTGGTGGTGGGGTGCAAACATAATGGGCTCTGTTCGAACTACTGCTTCAGTGGGCCACGGGTAGCTCCAGGTAGTGGGTGCATCACAATGGCCTCTGCGCTGAACCCCTGCTTCAGTGGACCACGGGATAGCGCCAGGGAGTGGATACATTTATATGGCGCCTGTCGAAGCACTGCTTTAGTGGACCACGGAGTAGAGCCGAGGATTTGGAGTACATCATAGTGGCGCTCTGGCTGAAGCACTGCTTCAGTGGACCACGGGAGTAGCGCCAGGGGAGTGGAGTGCATCATAGTGGGGCTCTGTGCTGAAGCAACTGTTTCAGTGGACCAGGGAGTAGTGTCCCCGGATTGGCGTGCATAATAGTGTAGCATGGAGTAGCTATGAGTGGATGCATCGTAGTGACGCTCACGCTACAGGAGAAATTTATGGGGTGTAGTAATCTAGTGTAGTCCCGCGAACTCTGCGTCAGAGGATCACTGGAGTGGGGAGAGTGTGGGGCTATTAAAGCCCTGCGCTGACCACTGTCTCAGCAGACCAAATGGAGGATGTGAGGGTGTAAGTGTGTCATATGGGAGCCCCGCACTGAACCACTGTCTCAGAGACCACTGGAGGATGTGAGGGTGTATAGTGTCATAAGGAGCCCTGCACAGAACCACTGTCTCAGCAGACCACTGGAGGATGTGAGGGGTGTATAGTGTGTCACATTTGGGGGCCCTGCACTGAACCACTGTCTCAGCAGACCACTGGGGGATGTGAGGGGTGTATAGTGTTCATATGGGAGCCCTGCACTGAACCACTGTCTCAGCAGACCCTGGAGGATGTGAGGGGTGTATAGTGTGTCATAGGCCCTGCACGAACCTTTTCTAGCAGACCACTGGGGGATGTGAGGGGTGTATAATGTGTATCTATGGGAGCCCTGCACTGAACCACTGTCTCAGCAGACCACTGGAGGATGTGAGGGGTGTATAGTGTGTCATATGGGAGGCCCTGCACTGAACCACTGTCTCAGCAGACCACTGGAGGATGTGAGGGGTGTATAGTGTATCATATGGGAGCCCTGCACTGAACCACTGTCTCAGCAGACCACTGGAGATGTGAGGGGTGTTTGTGTATCATATTGGAGCCCTGCGCTGAAACCACTGTCTCAGCAGACCACTGTAGGATGTGAGGGTGTATTTGTGTATCATATGGGAGCCCCGCGCTGAACCCCTGTCTCATCAACCATGGAGGATGTGAGGGGTGTATAGTGTATCATAGGGAGCCCTGCGCTGAACCACTGTCTCAGCAGACCACTGGAGGATGTGAGGGGTGTATAGTGTATCATATGGGGGCCCTGCACTGAACCACGTCTCAGCAGACCACTGGAGGATGTGAGGTGTATAGTGTATCATATGGAGCCCTTCGCTGAAACCCCTTTCAGCAGACAGGAGATGTGAGGGATTAAAGTGTATCATATGGGAGCCCTGCGCTGAACCACTGTCTCAGCAGACCACTGGAGGATGTGAGGGTGTATAGTGTATCATATGGGAGCCATGCACCGAACCATGTCTCAGCAGACCACTGGAGGATGTGAGGGTGTTTAGTGTATCATATGGGAGCCTGCCTGAACCAATGTCTCAGCAGATCACGGAGGATGTGAGGGTGTATAGTGATCATATGGGAGCCCTGCCTGAACACTAATCTCAGCAGCCCATGAGGGTTAGGGGTTAAGTGTACATATGGAGCCCCGCACTGAACCCTGTCTTCATCAGACCCCTGGAATGGAGGGGTTATATGTATCATATGGAGCCTGGTCCTGAAACATGTCTCACGACACTGGAGATGTAGGGTGTATAGTGTATCATATGGAGCCTCGCTGAACACTGTCTCCAACCACTGGGGAGTGAGGGTTATAGTGTATCATAGGAGCCCTGCCTGAACACTGTCTCAAGACACTGAGGATGTAGGGGTGTATAGTGTATCATGGGCCCTGCACTGAACCACTGTCTCAGCAGACCACTGGGGGATGTAGGGGGGTATATGTATCATATGGGAGCCCCGCCTGAACCCCTATCTCAGCAGACCACTGGGGGGATGTGGGGGTGTTAGGTTCTTTTGGGGCCTGACGAACCACTACTCAGCAGACCCCTGTAAGTGAGGGGTGTATAGTGTACATATGGGGGCCCTGCGCGAAAACCCCTACCAGAACCATGGGGGTGTGAGGGGTGTATAGTGTAATAAAGGGAGCCCCGCGCTGAACCACTTTCTCAGCAGACCACTGGGGATGTGAGGGGTGTAAGTGTATCTATGGGAGCCCTGCACGAACCCCTGTTCCCGCAGACCACTGGGGATGTGAGGGGTTAGGTTTTAATGGGGCCCGCGCTAACCCCTGTCTCAGCAACCACTGTAAAATGTGAGGGGGGTAAGTGTATCATATGGGGCCCGCGCTGAACATGTCTCGCAAAACCCCCTGTGGGTGTGAGGTTGTATAGTGTATCATAGGGAGCCCTGCACTAAACCACTGTCCAGCGACCATGGGGGAAAGTGAGGGGGGTATAGTGTATCATATGGGGGCCCTGCCTAACCACTGTCCAGCAGACCCCTGGAGGGTGTGAGGGGGGGTTTTAGTGTATCAATGGGGGCCCCCCCACTGAACCATGTTCAGCGACCACTGAGGGTGTGAGGGGGGTTAGTGTATCTAGGGAGCCCTGCATGAACCCTGTCCCAGCAGACCCCTGTAGATGTAGGGGTGTATAGTGATCATAGGGGGCCCTGCACCCAACCCCTTCTCAGCAGACCCCTGGGGATGGAGGGTTTTATATATTTATATGGGAGCCCCGCACTGAACCCAAACTGTCTCAGCAGACCACGGGGGGATGTGGGGGTTTTATAGTGTTTCATATGGGAGCCCTGCACGAACCACTGTCTCAGCAGACACGGGAGGATGTGGGGTGTATAGGTTCATATGGGAGCCTGCACTGAACCCTTTTGTCTCAGGCCCACTGGAGTTTGTGAGGGGTGTTATAGTGTATTTTGGGGAGCCTGCACTGAACCACTGTCTCAGCAGACCATGGGGGATGTGGGGGGTGTTAGTGTATCTTTATGGGAGCCTGCCTGAACCATGTCTCACGACATGGAGGTTTGGGGTTTTTATAGTGTATCATATGGGAGCCCTGCCCCTGAACCACTGGTCTCAGCAGACCACGTAGGATGTGAGGGGTGTTAGTGTATCATATGGGAGCCCTGCACTGAACACAGCGTCTGGCTCCCCTTTGGACTACCAAGTAGCACCATGAGGGAAAGTGCATCTCAGTGGACTCCTTTACTGAAACCATAATTATAATGTTTCCTGTTATTAGTCTAACGGCCCAAATTTGGCTCATCACGCAATTATATATATATATATATATATATATATATTATATATATATATATATAATATATATAAATATATATAAATATAAATATGCAAGGAATTCGCAAGAGCAAGGCGAAAAATAAAAAAACACAAAACACTGATCTCTGGCCGAAGGATACTCGACCTACGAACCTTGGAACAAGGTACGCAGTGCTTTACCATTCTCACCACACTGGACCAATACTTTGGCGCCCACCCCTCGCGCTAGACGTTGATCCAAGGCAGCCGCTTTCAGGGAGAAGGCTTACAGCTTTTCATCTCATCCCTGCATGCATCGACCAACTAGAAATTTTAACATTGCAAGGAATTCGCAAGAGCAGGCAAAATATACACGAACTTTGATCTCTGGCCAGTGTTGTGAGAATGGTAAAGCACTGCGTACCTTGTTCCAGGGTTCGTAGGTTCGAGTCTCCTTCGGCCAGAGATCAGTGTTTGTGTAATTTCGCCTGCTCCTCTTGCAAATTCCTTGCTTTTTTTAAAATCTCTAGTTGGTCGATGCATGCAGGGGGATGAGATGAAAAGCTGTAAGCCTCCCGCCTAAAAGTGGCTGCCTTGAATCAACGTCTACGCGAGCTGGGCGCCAAGGTTTACTGGTCCAGTGTGGTGAGATGGTAAGCACTGCGTACCTTGTTCCAAAGGGTTTCGTAGGTTCGAGTCTTCTTCGGAAAGAGATCAGTGTTTTTATATATATATATTATATATATAATATTATATATATATATATATATATATGTGTGTGGGTGTCGTGCCGAATATGTAAAAACTGGTCAATTAGCAAGAACTCATTTAAATTAAGTCTTTTCTAAAATTTTTCTTATACGTTTAAAGATATATTTTTTTCATTAACGTTAATGTAAAAATTTATAATTTTGCTCCAAAAGAATCTTAAAAAAACTTACCAAACCTTTTTTATAACAAGAACAATTTATTTTAGCCTAACCCAACTAAATATATTTTAGATTTGTTTACAATAATTTAATACTAAAACAAACACAGTGAAATATATTTTTTTCGTTAGGTTCAAAATGATTTTGGCGAAATTATTGCATACACAAATTTTCACTTTTCCTATATGGCAGATGAGCGTTGCTATTTAAGCCAAGATCGCAAGTTCTGCCTATTCGGCACGATATATATATATATATATATATATTATATATATATATATATATATATATATATATATATATAATTTATATATATATATATATATTATATATTATATATTCTCACCGAGGCAGAGTGACAAGAAAAGAAACACTTTCACCATTATTCACACAGTCACTATCTTGACAGAGGCGCGCAGAAACGACATTTCAGATGTCCCTCCAAACAGTAAATATCCCAAACCCCTCCATTAGAGTGTAGGCACTGTAGTTTGCCCCCTCCAAGACTCAGATCTGGCTAACTGGCTTCCCTGAATACCTTCACAAAATATTATCTTGCTCAAACTCTAGCAGCTCGTCAGGTCCTAAAACACATCCCTGCTGTATGTCCAAGCCCCTTGCACAAAAAACTTCCTTCACCCCTCCATCATTCCTAGGAGACTTCTCCCCTTCCTTCCCTCCATTACAGATTTATACATCCTCCAAGTTATCCTTTTTTGGGCGCCTTTCTCTCTAAATGATCAAACCACGTCAAAAACCCCCTCTTCAGTCCACACCTCCTAATCTCCAGACTACAAATTTTCTGCATAACATTTACAACACAAACTGCGTCGGACACGAAAATCTCCACTGCCTCTAATCTCCTCTTTGCTGCAACATTTACAACCCATGCATCACACCATATAAGAACTGTACCAGAATACTCTCGTACATTTCCCCTCTTTGCCTCCATGGATAATATTGTTTTTCTCCATGGATACCTCAATGCACCCCCCATTATTTCCCCTTCATCAATCCTATGGTTTTACTCGCTTTTCATATACCCTTCCGCTAACTCGTCCACTATACTTCCTCTCTCCAATCTGATATCCAATTCTTCATTACTAACTCGCTTGATACCCTCACCCCCTTTTACTCTTATTTATGTTCACTTTCAGTCCCCTTTGCATCACACTCTCCCTCCAAACTCTCCACTAACATTTTAAAACTTCTGTTCAAGAATCTCCCCAAAAGCACATTATCATCAAACTCCAATTTTTTTTTACTTGGTTCCGCATATTTTTAATCCCTAGCATTTTACTTCTTTTCAAACCCCTTATATATAAAATAGTTAACTACCATGGGTGACCTACTTTTACTGGGGGAAAATAATCTCCCTGTCTCCTGCATACCCTAACGGTGAGCCTCACTACCTCGTAATAACTATTTACAGCATTTAGAAAACTCACTACTTATTTTATACACTGCAACATGGCCAATTTTGCTCTCCTATCACCTTTTCATATTCCTTTTCAAATCATAAATGCAATAAAGCTTCTTTACCTGATCTAAATACTTTTCACTTATATGATTTCACTGTAACTATTGGTCTCACATCCGCACCCTTCATAAGCCTCCTTGTTCTACTGTAATCTGCTTTTAAATTTTATTCATTATTTTTCAGCAATACTCTACCGACATTTTTAGACATATTTAATGTAGGGATCTTGAAATTTATGTCAAAAGTTGCTCTTCAGCATATTTCTTTATATACTTCTTAAATTCGTGCCAATATGAAGTTGATTGGTTGAGATTTGGCCTACGCATTTGCTGTATTTGTCTGTATATGAGTAGCTCACGTAGTGTTTTATGTACTGTATTTATTTACTCTGCAGTATTTATAAAATTAACTAACTTTTTCTGTTTCAGATACTCTGATTACTTGTATACTTTATACTGAGATGCTACAATGTCAACGAGAAAAGCCACAGAACATGCTTTGTTTGGCCACATCAGGGGTTTTTCCCAAATGAACAAACTTCCGTCTAAAGGCGATATGTTAAGGAACTGTTGGGGATATAAGTGTGTTGATGGAAAGTTTATGATGTTTCAGTTATTATCAAGATAACAGCTAAGGATTTTTCTGAACTATGGCAGAAATCAATGGAGACAGAAAAAACTATTCTATTCTCAGCCAGGAAACTATTGAGGAAAGATTGAGAAAATTGTACAGTAGAGGAATAGAAGAAAAATGTCTCAAAAAAAAAAAAAGCTACATTTCGGGAAGAAATGAATGAGTTGTTTGATATATGTAGTTGTTTCTGTCCTGCTGCCGCCTGGCAAGAAGTAGGCTGAAAAATAAAGGAATGTGACTCACGAAATCGTAATGACACGATTGCAAGCAAACCATACCATGGGTGGGGTTTGAACCCGCGGTCAGAGAGTCTCAAAACTCCAGACCGTCGCATGACGGATTACACCTGGCTTGTAATTGTGATGGGAAAGTTCGTAAACGTGAGGTACAGTTCCTCCTTGACTAGAGAGGCGATAGGAAGATGAAAACTGGCTGTGTTGACATGACAGTAACAAGGATGTGGGATACAGTGACGGCAAAAGAGGAGCAGGATGCAGCCAGAGCCAGGAAGCAGCTGGAGGCTGAAGGGAAGACAGTAAACCGGCAGCTGGAGAAGTTTCTGATTCTGACGATAATTCAAATGATGCCAGACATTGCCCTTCTGTCGATACTGATGCTATGGCTTGAGTGGTCTGACAGCAGAACAGAACAAGATCCCCCACAGTGGCAACCACATGTGACCAATACTTGATCAGTGATTATGTTTGAGCTACTGTTGCTACTGCCACCTTAATGGACTATGGCATTATCACCAAGGACGACAAAAGTCAAGTTATTGGACCACAGAAGTTACGAGATGCCAGACACAAATACCGAATGGGCGGCATGAAAATGAGCTAGCAAACTTGGAAAATATCACATCACTGTATTTTGATGGTAAGAAGACCTCCACTCGTGTAATGACAAAGAATGAGAAGAGCAAGAAACGGAGTCCAAAGATAGTGGTGAAAGATCATTACGTCATATGGTGGAGCCTGGCATGAATATCTCACTCATGTGACTCAAAAAGTCAGGCATGGAAAGGAGATTGCCAAGACTATCTACACATTTCTGGTGGGAACAGAAATTAGCTCAGCAGCCTGTTGTATGTGTTTGGGTTTTAATGGAACCCGCGTAAATGGTAAATGTCAGAGCTGACAATGGAGCTTTCATCATCTCGAAATGTTGCTTGGTCATCCGGTCCTTATTTCATCTGTCTGCTTCATGGAAATAAGCTTCCATTCCGGGGTGTTTTCTACCCTATGACGGTAAGCCCAAATGGTCCTGAGATTGGAAAGGTCCCATTGGCAAGCAGATCAAGGATTCTCTGTCTGAGCAGCAAGTCTGATATACAGCCAGTCAATTTCATGATTTCCCTGCTCTGAATGACAAGATGTGGTTGATGATGGGCTTGGCTTGCTCTTGAACCAGGGTCCACCATGTATGTCAAAGGGGGGGAAAACTTTATAGAGTAGGATCCTTAGGCTGTATGTGGCAACATGAAGACCCAGTCAGGAGCTGAAAATAGTCGTCATTATGATTTTAAAGTTCAGTGCTCCAATGTGGTTCCACATCAAGCTGCACCCTTATGTCAGACACGGTTCGAAGAACGTCATCCAGCCACTGCAATTTATGAGACATATGAATAGTGAAGAAAAGAAGATAGTAAAGAAGACTGTCCAAAGAAATTCCTACTTTGCTCACACAGATCAACTGCTTCTTCGTAAGTGTTCTGAAGACATCATTGTGAGAGACATAGCTGTCTCAATGAAAAGAAAAATTAGAGAAGAGAATCAGCAGAGAGAAGTACTGAGAGCTCTGATGAAGATAGAGAAGATTCTGCTGATGCTGTTGACAAGGACTTGTTAATCTACACTGATGATGAGGATGACAGTGAAGATGAAGAGAATGACAATGTGGCTCCTATTTTCAACTCAAGAAAAGTAGTGATTCCCTAACTAAAGTGGTAAGCAAAATGTTATCATTCCATGACTGACAGGAAGATTGAGCTCAAAACTGAGCCTCATTTCATTGTTTCTCTATCAGATCAACAGGTTCTGAAAATTAGTGAAACTCCACTGGAGGTGCCCAAGTGGCCAAAAAAATGAAGCTGTTGAGAGAGGGATTAAAATTGATGACTGAAGCTTGCACTGAAGTGACTGGACAGAAGGCAAGAGATGGACACATCAGCCAAGGAACGTTTTCCAGGAAAGTGATGCCCAAGTTCAGAACCAAGAAAGACTTCACTTATAACTTGTAATAGTTTAAAATTAAACAGTTTTATGATTGATATAACCCATGTACATACATTTGATTATACAATCTTCACACCCAAGAATTATATAATCTTTTACACTTGATTATTATCCTGACAACCAATAAATTATAACTAATTGCTTTCAGTGGTTTATAATTTGGGCGAATAGCCGATCGCGATGCTGCAGGATAAATGGGCATGAAAAGGGCTGAGATTTTTCACAGAAATTTGTTTTGACCATACAAATAATGACTGAAAAGTGAAGCTTGCATCTCTAAAATTTGTATTTTTGTCATTGCTCCCTACTGAACTGACTTATTCCCCTATGACTCTTACACTCTTTTATCCTCTTTGCCTCTATACAAAGGAATTATGTATGCTCTCTGCTAGTTCCTAAGTACCTTCCCTTGTTTCATACAGCAAAACTAGTTCCCCATCTGCTTTAAAAACTTGTCTTGATCCCGTCCTGTTCCTTATCCTCATATTTGACATAGACAAAGATGTAAGCCACAGCACAGTGCCTTCCTTGGCAGACGACACCCGAATCTGCATGACGGTGTCATCCATCGAAGACACTGCAAATCTCCAAGCGGATATCAACCAAATCTTTAAATGGGCCGTAGAAAACAACATGAAGTTCAATGAAGAGAAATTTCAGTTACTCCTACATGGAAAGCTCGAGGAAATAAAACCATATCGGAGTATAAAACAAATTCCAACCACACAATAGAGCGGAAAACAAATGTGAAAGACCTGGGAGCGATAATGTCAGAGGATCTCACTTTCAAGGATCACAAACAATGTTTTAAGCACATCTGCTAAGAAAATGATAGGATGGATAATGAGAAACCTCAAAAAAAAGGTCCGAAAAAACATGAGGTTCTCTGCAAATCGCTTTTTCACTCTAGCTGGAATATTGCTGAACACAAGCCCCTTTAAGCAGGCGAAATTGAAGACTTAAAGAATGTACATAGAACTTTCATGCCCCACATGATATGATTTAAAAAACCTAACTACTGGGAAAGGTTGAAAACCGTTGATTCGTATTCCTTGGAACGCAGGCGAGAATGATACCTTCTGAATTAATACACTTGGAAAAATCCTGATGGACTAGTCTCAAATTTTCAACTCGAAAATCACTTCCTACGAAAGCAAAAGGCTGGGCAGGAGATGCAAAAGCAGGGCGCCAAGAGTACCCTAGGAAACAAACAATAAGTGTCAGGGGGGCCCCAAAATTTTTCAACTGTCCTTCGATATACATAAGGGGGATTACCAATACTCCCTGGCTGTCTTCAAGAAGGCGCTGGACAGGCACCTAAAGTCAGCACCTGAATCAGCCAGGCTGTGGTTCGTACGTCAGTTTGAGTGCAACCAGCCTGGTTGATAAGACCCTGATCCACCGGGAGGCCTGGTCACAGACCGGGCCGCAGGGGCGTTGATTCCCGAAACTTTCTCCAGGTATACTCCAGATATTAGTTTTAAATATTAACATATTTGTACCATTGATCTGTATTAAGAAGGATTTTGTTAACCAGTTTTGCTTCAAAATATTCCATGAATAAATTTCTAAGAAATCTATTGATTTATCCATTGATGAAATTAATATAAGTAAGTAAGGGGATGGTTTAAAGTTTTATGATTAAATAAAATATTCCCAATTGTCCTCAAAGTTTTTTTAAATCTATGAAAATCTTATAACATTAAAAATTGACATATTACTAAAGCAGACAAAAAAAAAGTAGCAATTTAAATTAAGTTGATCACCAAGGTAAAATGATTATATAATCACTTAGATGATACGGATACTTACTGCTAACTTAGGTTAAGTTAGCCGTAACTTTAACAAAACAATAAAACAACTACTGAAAGCAAAGATGAGCTAATCAAAAAAACCTTGTCCACCAACTCTTTTGTACCATATATGTATGGATTAATAAACTCACAAACCAGGTAATCCAGCCAGACTCATAATTAGCTTCATAGGTCCAGTTTTCTATAAATTATCCAAATGCTTTATAGATATTTTGAGCCCAATTTTGGCAAATTTTCCAACTTTAATGATAAAAATAATATTGATATAGTTGATAAATTAAGCCCCTTGACTAATTTAAATAATCACAATATGGTTAATTTTGACGTCACTTTTTTGCTTACAAAAGATCTAGTTGATGATTTATCAAGTTTCCTATCCGAAGAACTTGATAATTACGATTTACCATTCCTTGTATCTAGGATCATTGGCTTTATTAAAGCCTTTTACCAGGCAGGCACAACAATATTTATACCTAAACACATGCTTTTTGCACGAGTCATCCTACTCTCACCACGTCGGTGGCTTCCCATTTTTTATTTCTGACCAATCACAGGGCTTCTACGAGTCGCTCAGGCTAAGCGGCAGCAGTATCCCCTTGCTTCCTATTGGTTGGGAGAGAATAATGTAAACACTTCGGGCCGTCACAACCTGGATCTGACGAATTGTGCCTCTCTGCCGAGGAGGACGCCTGTTGAGTATCTTTGTTTTATCCCCTGAGATTATTAACCCCAGGTCCTGACACGAGGCTAGTACATGATTAAGAATGTTTTGGGTGTTGGAGAATCCGGTGGTGTGAAGCATTATGTCAGATCCAGTTGCATGATGGGTCTCTTCTAGAATATGTAAGCAGATACAGGTATCTAGGCTTTGAGGTTCCACTACTTGGACCTGTTGTAACGAGACTTTGTCGCCAATACAAAGAAAGGCTGAGAGCACTTAGAGTTGTGGCAGGTTTTCATCCCAGGTATGGTGCTAATGTTAAAATTGTGAAAATGATGTATCTTGCTTATATTAGATCATTGGTTGATTATGCGGCGCCACTACTTGCACTCGTGTCTGACTGGAAGCTTGGAGGGCTGGAAAAACTGCAAAACGAAGCAATGAGGATCATCCTAGGATGCCCTCGTACTGCCAAAATTTTAAATATGCGGAAAGAACTTAATATTCCAAGCATTAGAGATCGTGTTACTGAAAGAAATATCCTTATTGGGGTCAATATGCTTAGGCTAGCCCATTCAAACCCCTGCACAGAAGCCCTCCAAACTTTCCTCAGCACTGGTGAACATCCTTCCAGATGGATCGAAAAAACCGGAACCGACTTCCGCATGAACCAGCTACATGATCTATATCAAGTTAGACAACAGAGACATTTCCCTGCTCCATGGGATATTACCCCATTCCAAACTACCATTCCTCCATTTCCCCCAAAAACTCTTCTTAAATCACAACCAAAGCTTCGTCTTGAAGCCAAACATGATGCCTTAAGCTGTATTGATAACTTAGTCACACAGAACACTCTTTCACAAATTATTTACGTCGATGGTTCTTTTTCACCAGTCCACTGGTGCAGCTGGTAGTGCTGCTGTTGTCACACAGAGTGATGGCTCTCATAAAGAAATTGGAGCACGCATCAATAACTGGGCCTCTACCTTCAAACAGAACTGTTTGCCATACTCCTTGCACTCAAATGTGTCCATGTATCTAAGGTTGACACTTAATTGTAACTGATTCTCTGTCATCCATAAATGCTCTCAACTCATTAAGTATAAATTGTGGCATGCTTGTGTCAGAAGCCAGACATAGGTATGGTAAGATTGTGGACAGTGGAGTCAGAGTGCACATGCTGTGGTTTCCCATCTCACATTGGTCTTCAGATGCATGATAGAACTGATAAATTGGCTAAGCTGTATGCTTTCAAAGAGGGGGTAGATTACAATCTTGGGTTGTCAGTTAGCAGTTTGAGAACAATAATACGAAAAGAACTTCAAATGAACTTTATTGACTTAAGACTTAGGGAGATTGACACAAGTCAGTCCATCTATCATCATTCCATCACGCAGCAGGAGCCACATGTCTATGGTGCATCCAACAAAATAAGCAGACTCTTGGATGTCACTACTGCCCGGCTCCGGCTGGGTTACAAATATCTTTGGCAGGTTAAATCACCACCACCAGATGTAGACCAAACGAAATGTAAACTTTGCCAGATGGACTATTGTCACACCTTCCGTCATTATGTACTGGAGTGCGATCAAATTAATGAATTTAGAAACAACTCACTCAGAAATGTTCAAGAAATGGCAAAGTATTTTATCCACAGTGGTATATTGCAGACCATTCTGGAGAAATACCCTGACTTTGCTAGCACACACACACACATTACCATGTGTGTGTGTGTGCGTGTGTGTGTGTGTGTGTGTGTGTGTGTGTGTGTGTGTCTGTGTGTGTGTGTGTGTGTGTGTGTGTGTGTGTACTCACCTAATTGTACTCACCTAATTGTGGTTGCAGGGGTCGAGACTCAGCTCCTGGCCCCGCCTCTTCACTGATCGCTACTGGATCCTCTCTCTCTCTGCTTCCTGAGCTTTGTCATACCTCTTCTTAAAACTATGTATGGTTCCTGCCTCCACTACTTCACTTGCTAGGCTATTCCACTTGCTGACAACTCTATGACTGAAGAAATACTTCCTAACGTCCCTGTGACTCGTCTGAGTCTTCAGCTTCCAGTTGTGACCCCTTGTCCTTGTGTCCCCTCTCTGGAACATCCTATCTCTGTCCACCTTGTCTATTCCCCGCAGTATCTTGTATGTCGTTATCATGTCTCCCTGACCCTTCTGTCCTCCAGTGTCGTCAGTCGATTTCCCTTAACCTTTCCTTGTACGACATTCCCTTGAGCTCTGGGACTAGCCTTGTTGCAAACCTTTGTACTTTCTCAAAACTTCTTGACGTGCTTGACCAGGTGTGGGTTCCAGACTGGTGCTGCATACTCCAGTATGGGCCTAACATACACAGTGAACAGTGTCTTAAAACGATTCCTTATTAAGGTATCGGAAACGCTATTCTCAGGTTTGCCAGGCGCCTGTATGCTGCAGCGGTTATTTGGTTGATGTGTGCCTCCGGTGATGTGCTCGGTGTTATGGTCACCCCAAGGTCTTTCTCCCTGAGTGAGGTCTGTAGTCTTTGTCCACCTAGCCTATACTCTGTCTGCGGTCTTCTTTGCCCTCCCCAATCTTCATGGACTTTGCATTTGGGCTGGAATGAATTCGAGAAGCCAGTTACTGGACCACATGTCCAGCCTCTCCAGGTCTCTTTGCCCGTCCTGCCTCATCCTCGTCCGATTTAATTCTTCTCATCAACTTCACGTCATCTGCGAACAGGGACACTTCAGAGTCTATTCCTTCCATCATGTCGTTCACTTATATCAAAAATAGCACTGGTCCTAGAACTGACCCCTGTGGGACCCCGCTCGTAACAGGCGCCCACTGTGATACCTCTTCACGTACCATGACTCGTTGCTGCCTCCTTGTCAGGTATTCCCTTATCCATTGCAGTGCCCTTCCTTTTACGTGTGCCTGAACCTCCAGCTTCTGCACTAATCTCTTTTGGGGAACTGTGTCAAAGGCCTTCCTGCAGTCTAGGAAAACGCAATCTACCCACCCCTCTCTCTCGTGTCTTACTTCTGTTACCTTGTCATAAAACTCCAGGAGGTTTGTGATACAAGATTTGCCTTCCATGAACCCATGCTGGTTTTCATTTATAATCTTGTTCCTTTCCAGGTGTTCGACCACTCTCCTCCTGATAATCTTCTCCATGACTTTGCACACAATACATGTCAGATACACACAGGTCTGTAGTTTAGTGCCTCGTTTCTGTTTCCTTTCTTAAATATGGGGACTACATTAGCTGTCTTCCATTTCTCCAGGTAGTTGCCCAGTTTCAAGGGATGTGTTGAAGATTGTGGTTAGAGGCACACACAGCATCTCTGCTCCTTCTCTAAGGACCCATGGGGAGATGTTGTCCGGTCCCATCGCCTTTGAGGTGTCAAGGTCACTTAAGAGCTTCTTCACCTCCTCCTCAGTTGTTCGTATGTCATCCAACACTTGTTGGTATATTCCCTCTTGATGTTCCCTTCTGTGCTGTCTTCCCACAGCCCTTCCTGTCTCTACTGTAAAAACTTCCTTAAATCTCCTGTTCAGCTCCTCACGTACCTCCTGATCATTTCTTGTGAGTTCTCCACCTTCTGTCCTTAATCTGATCACCTGGTCTTTGACTGTTGTCTTCCTCCTGATGTGGGTATACAACAGTTTCGGGTCAGTCTTGATTCTCGATGCTATGTCATTTCATACTGTCGCTGGGCCTCCCTCCTTACCTGTGCGTACTCATTCCTGGCTCTGCGACTGATCTCCCTATTTTCGTGTGTTCTCTGCCTTCTGTACTTTTTCCATTCTCTATTGCACTTTGTTTTTGCCTCCTTACACCGTCGGGTAAACCAGGGGCTCGTTCTGGTCTTCCCGTTGTTACTGTTGCCCTTGGGAATGAACCTTTCCACTGCCTCCTTGCATTTTGTTGCTACATATTCCATCATTTCATTTACTGGCTTTCCTGCCAGTTCTCTGTCCCACTGGACCTCCCGCAGGAAGTTCTTCAACCCTATGTAGTCCCCTCTTTTATAGTCAGGCTTTTCCCATTCTACTCCTGTTATTCTCTCCACTTGCAGCTCTACTATGTATTCAAAGCACAGAACCACGTGGTCACTAGCTCCTAGGGGACTCTCATACTTGATGTCCTCAATGTCTGAGCTGCCCAGGGTGAACACAAGGTCCAATCTTGCTGGTTCATCCTCCCCTCTCACTCTGGTAGTGTCCTTAACATGTTGGTGCATTAGGTTTTCCAGCACCACGTCCAACATCCTGGCTCTCCATGTTTCGGGACCCCCATGTGGCTCCAGGTTTTCCCAGTCAATCTCCCTGTGGTGTGTGTGTGTGTGTGTGTGTGTGTGTGTGTGTGTGTGTGTGTGTGTGTGTGTGTGTGTGTGTGTGTGTGTGTCTGTGTGTGTGTGTGTGCGTGTGTGGGTGTGTGTTTTGTGGGTGTGTGGTGAGGGTGTTGTGTGGGCGTTGTGTGAGGGTGTGTGTGTGGGTGTTGGTGTGTGTGTGTGTGTGTGTGTGTGTGTGTGTGTGTGTGTGTGTGTGTGTGTGTGTGTGTGTGTGTGTGTGTGTGGGTGTGCGTCCTTGTGTGTATGCATATATTTGTACGCTCGTGTGCACATGTCCGTGCGTGCGCCGTCGTGTGTGTATGTGTGTGCGCGCGCGCTAGTGTGGGTGTATGATCCACTTAATATTTGTATTTATAACTCATTACAATTGTGACCAGGTGTGGACGTATCAGTGGTTCATTACTTTGTAATTTGTTCATGACTGTAACCATGTATAGGAGTGAAGCTGATTCATTACCTCTGTAACTTGCCATGATTGTGACCAGATCTACCTGGAGTTCATTACCTTTGTAACTAGTTCATCTATCATAACTTTGGGGTCCAGTCACTGGACCCATTATGTACCTTTGTAATCTTTTGACTACCGCCCACAGGATGGGTATGGGGTGCATAATAAAGATATTAAACTAAAGTGTGTGTGTTGTGTGTGTGTGTGTAGTGTGTGTGTGTGTGTGTGTGTCTGTCTGTCTGTCTGTGTGTGTCTGTGTGTGTACTCACCTATTTGTGGTTGCGTGTGTGTGTGTGTGTGTGTGTGTGTGTGTGTGTGTGTGTGTGGTGTGTGTGTGTGTGTCTGTGTGTGGTGTGTGTGTGTGTGTGTGTGTGTTGTGTGTGTGTGTGTGTGTGTGTGTGACTCAACAATCAATATTTGCACCAATAACTCACTACAGTTGTGACCGGGTGTGGAAGTGTGAATTGCTCATTACACTATAATTTGTTCATGATTGTAGCCATGTATAAACGTAAGTAACCATTCTTACAGAATTCATTACCTTTGTAACTTGTGAGCTCATTACCTTTGTACCTAGTTCAGCTATCAAAACTTTGGGGGCCCAGTCCCTGGACCCATTACGTACCTCTGTAATCTGTAAATACCTTTGTAACTTGACATGATTGTGACCAGACCTGCCTGGAGTTCATTACCTTTGTAAATTGTGAGTTCATTACCTTTGTAAATTGTGAATTCATTACTTCTGTAACTTGCTCAGCTATCAAAACTTTGGAGTCCAGTCCCTGGACCAATTATGTACCTCTGTAATCTTTTGACTACCGCCCACAGGATGGGTATGTGGTGCATAATAAACATATTATACTAACGTCACAACCTTCAACACGACAATAATAACAGCAACATTTTCAGACCTGTTTTAACCTTCAGAAGCTTTTCTCATTATATTTTTTCATGTTGTTTTGGATAGCTTGCATTTATGCTATGGTGGGTAATACTATGGACACATTTATTTAGTAAAAAATCATTCCTTAGCCTGGAGAATATCGTATTTTTTATTGATATTTAAAAATGATAGCTGATAGCAGGTGATAGCTTGTCATATGTTTGCACACATATTGTACAGTGTCACGTCAACCCTCCCCACACATTTCCAGATCAACAAGGTGGTATAAAGTGTAAAGCATTGCAGGGTAAAAGAGACCAAAGACACATTACAAAATTTCTCACTTCACCAGTACAACCATCGACTTAAGTGCCAAAGCCTCAACCATCCACCTCTGTAAACAATCCACAACCTTCCACCTCAACCCAGGAAGGCCTCAACATCCCAAGGACCCTTTGATTTTTCCAGGGTTTTCCTAGGTAATTTACTCTATGTGTATACAATAATTGCACTTACGTCTAGCATGCATCATTCCGTATATAATGACATTTGTGAACATCGGTACTTTCTTTTCTTGATTTTTTTTCCAAATGCTGGATTTTACGAATAAAGGTGCATCTGAATACAAAGGTTCTACTGTACATGAGTGAAAGTTTGTATGTTTGTGTGCTTGTCTGATTGTGTTTTCTTCTCTCAGTTTCCATGGTAGTCACAGTAACCAATCTTCAATAGAGATGAATGTTTTAAGCTATTCAGAGTTCAAAACGTTTTAATTGGGAGGGGCTGTCACCCCTATTTAGGGGCATTTCTTTTATTGCGTAATGTAGACTTACATATTATAGTTAGTTTTTTTAAACTCATACAAAAATGTTCACTAATTTCAAAATTTTTAATTTCGGAGAGGGAGGGGGGAGGGCATCTTTTGTTTCAGCTTCATATCTTTCCAAACCATGGAGCTACGTATATGGTTATAAATGACCATAATTTTTAAAGGGGTAGACCGGTAAGCCAGCGGAAGGCCTCGGTCAGATGACCAAAAGCTCCAAAGGCGGGCCATCATCTGACTAAGACCCGCATCAGGAAACATTTGTCCTGTTTCCTGACGAACCTTACCTAACCTAACCTAACCATGGAGCTGAACTCTTCTCTAGGCTGTCATACTTACCGCCTTAAATTATTTCCCCAAGGCTGATGGCTTGATTACATCATTTTCACTTCGCAACTTTTCTTGCAGCCTACTATATATTCTTCTCCGTATTTTAATGACGAAGTCAACCACGTAGGCAAAACATTTCAACATTAAAGACACCTGTTGTACATGTGTCTTACTCATCATTTCTTAAGATTGTATAGAATCTTTTTTAACAATATAATTCAAAAGAAATCTGTGAAATATGGAAAACTCGTTTTTTTTTTTATAGAATTTTTTAATTTTTGTCAATTTATTGAACTTTTAAATCCGTTCAACTTGGAATATAACTACAATAATACAACAGAAATATTGAAAACATGATTTTATATACTCACATCAAGTTTCAGGGTATGAGTTGTAATCCTACCTTAGGGCATTTCAAAGCTTGAGGTATACTACCACCCCGTGGGATGCCACCCACAGCAGTCACCCAACACCAGGGTACTTTTGCTAGGTGTGAAGAAACATTCTCAACGTTTCCACCCGTGCCGGGGATCAACCACGGACACTCAGTATATGAGCCACCTTAAGCAGTGTTTATAATTATCATGAGTTAATTGAATCCCTCAACACTATGACTTTATGAGAAAGCTGGCACATTGTTAGGTACAGTGTTTCTCTCTTCCATCCAAGCCTCTCATTGATAACTACAGAATGCTTTATCCTACTGGTTTCATATTTTCAACTCTGATGAACTGTTACTTGTTGACGGCTGAAGAACAGTTAACAAGTTCAGGTGCCATCTGTTTAATTTTATTTAGACAATTCCTGAAATTGGATTTCATTCGTTACCTTTAGATAACCTGTTCTACTGGGTTTCAAAATTCCAACACTTGTATATTCCACTGAGAAGGTTGATTTGTTAAAGGGCATGTGAAGGTGTTCTTTTGACACTTTTAATCTCGAAACGATATTCTTATAGAATTATTCTGCATTAAGTAACTAGAGTATCATTATCCAAAGGGAGTGCATTGATATTCATGATGGACTCGTGATTCCTCTTATTCCCTGGATGAATTTAAATGCCTATTATTCTTCAGCCCCTACAGCATTTTCCCTAATTGAAATAAATTATTTTTGAGTATCATTTTTTAACTGTTGATGCATTGTATTAAATGGGTGAAACATTTTCAAGGTTAAGGTTGTGGTGGTGTATTTTTTTCGACTCTGGTATACCTGTAGAATGCATCTTGTGATCATCCTCAAACTATTTATGTTGATGTATTTTCGTCAAACGAAGCTTGCAAGTTTTATTGTCAATTTTATTAAATAATCTGTTTTATTTTTAGTTACTAAAGAATTTCTTTTTTGACCAGAAATTAGTCACAATTTTTGACGTTATGTTAAATCCGTGTAACGTAATGTTTATGTTCGTGTAACATGTGTGTGCCTTCAAAAACCATAGTAAAAAAAGTGGACTGTCATGTATTCGAAGTCTAAATATTTTATTGTTTTTTTTCTTAAACACAAGTCAGTCTTGCATAGAGAAACGTTTGGAAGATTTTGACCAGTGTGTGTCCCAATTCGTCTTCGTTGTGGAAAAACTTAGAAAAAATTAGTGTAAAATTTTCAGATTTTTTTCCATAAAAAAGGAAATTGGGCTATCACAGGTCTTAATCAGTCCAAATTTTTCTCACTATAAAAATGGCTTGCTTTTAAGGAATAAACAGTAGTAATAAGGAGTACAAAATAAGATACGTATTTTGTTATTGCTTTCAAAGCATACAGGTGTTAAGAGCCTCTGAACAGTTGTGATGAATGGTTTGAAAAACCGACAAGTTGAAGATAGAGACACTTATGCAACATATTGGAATCTTTATTCAGGAAACGTTTCGCCACACAGTGGCTTCATCACAGTGATGAAGCCACTGTGTGGCGAAAAGTGTCTCAATCTTCAGCCTCTGAACAACTTCAAACTTGTTGTACTGATGTATGATTTTACGAACTAGGTCTCTCGGAGACCTTCTCAGTTCGGCTTCAAACCTGTGATTCGCATTGGATGCTTTGAATTACTTTCGGGCTGTATACGCCATACTTTGCCAAACACTGGAATTAATATTTATGGGATAACTTGTGAATGTCATAAATGATTTGCTTTAAATCTTCACTGGTATGTACTTGACCTTTGAAATTTATGCCACACTCTGCACTATTGCTGTTATAAGCATACTTATTTTGACTTATTATTATTTAATTATTATTGTTATTATTTTAATATTATTTTTATTATTATAATTACTCTGGTGAACAACCAAAATGCTTCCGAGATCAGAGTAGCAATTTACAACTAATTTTAGGTCACTGATAATGAATATCATGGTTAAAATTGCTTGTTAGCTCTACTTTTCAATATAGACCTACGTGTCACAACAGGTTCCAACAGGCTTGTGGCAGTGTGTTTCTTACCACACTCATAGTCTGACTGACCTTCATTATTCTTCCAGCAGTGTGTTTCTTACCACACTCATAGTCTGACTGACCTTCATTATTCTTCCAGCAGTGTGTTTTCTTACCACACTCATAGTCTGACTGACCTTCATTATTCTTCCAGCAGTGTGTTTCTTACCACACTCATAGTCTGACTGACCTTCATTATTCTTCCAGCAGTGTGTTTCTTACCACACTCACAGTCTGACTGACCATCATTATTGTTCCAGCAGTCATTGAAGGTGGTTGTGATGTCCAAGTTATATTCTGAGGTGAAAGGTTGGTGATTTTCTTAGTAGTAGAAGTAGTAACAGTAGTAGTAGCAGTAGTAGTAGTAGTAGTAGTAGTAGTAATAGTAGCAGTGGTAGTATTTTAATGCTATTTTTCTTATTCAAAATTTCTGCAAATGACGCCTAGGTAAGAATGTTTAACAAGCCCAGGCACTCATCTGGCTGGCACGAGTCCATATCTCTCCTCACAACAACAACAGCAGGTCACTCAGTGTTCCCGTGAACACACACGCTAGTGGTATTACTACTGCTGGTAGTGGTGGTGTTTATGGTGATGTTGATAGATTAATGGTGGTGCTGGAAGACTAGTGATGGTATTTATGGACTAGTGGAAGTGTTGTTTACTAATATTAGTGCTGAAGACTAGCGAAGGTGATAGAGAAGATGGTTTTGCTGGTTGTGCTTATGGTGATCTTTCCTTACAACATTCAAGCCAAGATTGGTATGTAAAATTACCGAGGTTATGTAAACTATTTATTATGATAAGCGTAGATTTATGTGAATTCATATATACACGAGTTCAGGATGAGCATCACATCACACAGTAGGAAGCACATGGAACTATAAGTGCTCAAGAACGTGATATAACTTATCCTGTGCTCAAGAACGTGATATAACTTATCCTGTGCTCAAGAACGTGATATAACTTATCCTGTGCTCAAGAACGTGATATAACTTATCCTGTGCTCAAGAACGTGATATAACTTATCCTGTGCTCAAGAACGTGATATAACTTATCCTGTGCTCAAGAACTGATAAACTTATCCTGTGCACAAGAACGTGATTTTAACATATCCTGTGCTCAAGAACGGATATAACTTATCCTGTGCTCAAGAACGTGATATAACTTATCCTGTCTCAAGAACCGTGATTATGAAACTTATCCTTGGCTCAAGAACGTGATATACTTCGTCCTGTGCACAAGAACGTGATATAAACTTATCCAAGTGCACAAGAACGTGATATAACTTATCCTGTTTCAAAACTGATATAACTTATCCTTGCTCAAGAACGTGATATAATCCTATCCTGTGCTCAAGAACGGATATAACTTATCCTGTGCTCAAGAACGTGATATAACTTATCCTGTGCTCAAGAACGTGATATAACTTATCCTTTGCTCAAGAACGTGATATAACTTAACCAGTGCTCAATAACGTGGATAAACTTATACCTGTGCTCAAGAACGTGATATAACTTATCCTGTCCAAGAACGTGATAAAACATAACCTGATGCACAAAACGAGAAATAACTTATACCTGTTCTCAAGACGTATATAACTTATCCTGTGCTCAAGAACGTGATATAACTTATCCTGTGCTCAAGAACGTGATAATGCGCTCTTGTCGCTGCGATCTTGTATTCTGATCCTTGGAGTTACTACGTAATATAACTGGTTATATCTGGTTTACTGATAGGCCTAACTAACATAACTGAAAGAGCATATATTAAAAATTAGCCAACCTTATAAAATAACAACTTTTTTTTCTTAAATATGAGAGGCAGTGTGATGGACTATTTAAGTTGACGATAAGTTACAGCATGTCTTCGCACAACCCATTTTTATAATTTTGAAACAAAATGGTAAAGGTTTTCTCGTAGTGACACCGAATATTGAGGATATATAAACAATTATCATGATCATTTTTGTAGACGGGGGACAGGGCCTTTTAATGTTAATAATAATAATAATAATAATAATAATAATAATAATAATAATAATAAATTTTATTTCTAAATTACATGTACAAGGTGTACAGTCCCTAGCTGACATCAATAACAAACTGCTATAAAGAAACAGCAGTTATGCAGAGCGATTTCGAGCAAATTATGGTCAATTGTTGCCCAGTGAAGCGACCCACAACCAGTCCCCACAACACCCAGTACCATTATACTTGATAGGGTGAAGCAGACAACAAGTGTCTAAGTGAAACACAATGCTAACGTTTGTCCAGCCGTTCCCTGGATCGACCCCCTGTTTCTTGAGTGCATGAGGGAGTGCGCTACATCGAGTAACTATATTAGTTACTTGCGAGTTGGGGAGACTTACTTGTTCTTGCCCATTGAGTGATGATAGTCTTGAATCTGAGATGTTATTAGATTAAATCACGTTACTTTTTAAGAGATAATGATGAAAAAAGTCTGTTATAATAAGGTGCACCCTAGATAAGACAAATGCAGTATAATGTGCTCCTTTATTGAACATCAGTCGTGTCCCACAGATGGCTTTTATCAAGTCACAAACAGATCTACCTGCGTAGAGAGTGCATATATGTGCTTATAATTGTTGAAAGAGTGATGTGCAAATATATTACGTAGGATAAGTTTGGTTTAAAAAATGAAGCCTACTAAACTTGAAACCGTAGGCCAGAAACAAATGTTACCCATACTTTATAGATGAATGGTTCAAAGAACCGACATGTTAAATAGACACATAGCAACACTGAATCTTTATAGAGGAACGTTATCGCATAGTGGCTTCATCAGTCCATGACAACGATAAACTTGAAGAACCAGGAGGAGAATATGAAATCAGTCCCCTCAGCCTTGATTCGATGTGGTCAGTCCATCAATCTAGAATAGAATACAAGATTGATGGACTGACCACAACGCCTCAAGGCTGAAGGGACTGATTGCCTTATTCTCCTCCTGTCCTTCAGTTTATCCTTTGTATGGACTGATGAAGCCACTGTGTGTTTCAGTGTCGGTCGTCATGTTCGGTTCAGTGGCAGTCGTCACCGTGAGGTCCACAGACCCTGAGCTGCTTTGGGGATTAGCGTGGACGGTTACAAAGCGATGGCTTGCTTCTGCAGTGTTTTAAAAACTGAGTTTGGAGAGTTTAAGGAGGAGGTCCTTGCTTCTCCAGAGGAGATTAGAGGCTGAAGTCACACTCAATGGGCCTGGGAGAGAGTGTGAAGGTGGTGGTTGGGGGGGGGAATGAGGCTCTAGCAGTGAGGTGCAGTCCTGTCTCACACTGTGAGGAGGCTGTAGGTGGGAGGTATCAACGGTACCAGCATGAGGTGCAGCCCAGCACCTGCTACAATGGCGAGTTGTTCACATTAATGGGAGGCGCATCAGAGTAGGAAAGTTAGAGTGAAGATCTGTAAGGTAGAAATCGCTTCTCTGTTCTCCCAGGATGAATGTACATCAGTTGCCAGTGAAGGTAATGTACTACTGCCCCTGCAAAAGAAGGAAAGCGCAGTCATGTGGTTGTGACTCTCAGGTAAGATATTTGACCTGGCTTTTTGTAATAGGAATAAGAAGATGAGAGATAGAGTTGGCTTCCCTGGACTGGTGTTTGGGGACATTGTTCAACAGACTGGATAATATCATGTCAGGTAATGGGAACAAGCCCATTATCTGTCTCAGTGCTGGTGGAAATATAATGGAATGGTATGGATGAGATGAGCTGCTAGAATAAGACGAAGGTCAGCTTAGATTTCAATAGATTCTAAGGAGGGATCCCAATCAAATGTAGCACTTGCCTAGAAGGGAGTAGAAATGAATTGGTTCTAGGGCAATTTGAGTAAAATGCTGGCTAGACAGATACTGCAAGGAACTTGCAATCCCATTCATTGACAAACTTGAACAACTTTTTAAGGCAAACATTATTGAAGCAATGAATGGGGTTTCATCTCACTGGGGCAGGGGGTAGCACTTGCGAACACGATTGAGAAGGCCTTGGTGAAATGCCTAAGATTTTGTAAACTGATGGAAGATAGCGGTAAGGGTGTGTGTGGAAACAAGCAGGTTTGCAACACTAGGTTGAAACAGTAAATGTATAAAAGCATTACAGCATGAAGTTATAAATAAAGTAAAGACAAATAGAACAGTTCAGAAACAAAGGGGACAGGCAGAGGCAGCAAGGACTAGCTCCCTTAAAGGTTTACTATACTAATAGCATGAGTTTTAGAAATAAAGATAGATGAGCGTAAGAGTTAATGCAAGTGCAGGAACCATAGATATTTATTTGCTATAAACAGAGACCTGCTCAATCTGAAGATAGAGAGATGCCATCTGAATGTCACATACAAGTCTAGTAAATTATGTTCCACACAGGACAGGGTCAACAGGAAAGGTGGTGGAGTAGTCGATGTCTGTCAGAGACAATTTAAATTGTTGTTTAACAAGGATTTTAAATTTTGAAGGCGTCAGCCACTGAATCTGTTTGGTTACAGCTTCTCGGAGGGCCGAGAAAAACTAATTTTGGTTGTGATTTACAGGCCCCCAAAATCTAGATAGGGATGCAGTAAACTTCTATGGTAAACTAAATTCGTACGGCATCTACATACGAAAATATGTGCAATGTAGATTTCAACTATAGACGCTAGACTGAGCAATTTGTCAGGAAATTTAGAGTGTCGGGTGACTATTCATGATACGATCCAGGATTGTTTTTTTAAAACATTTTGTGACCAGAGCCAACTAGGGAAATAACCACTTACTTGTTCTGCCAGTTAGGAAACACTAATTAATAATCTTGAGGTTAATGATGAGCTTGGGAGAGTGATCACAAATCACTCAGTTATAACATATCATGGAATTTCCCCAAATAATTGCAATCAAGTCTCCGTCCCCTGACTTTCGCTTGCGAATTCATAGGACTGGAAAAATACTAACTTAGGTGGACTGAACTGAAATGACCTGACTAGGGGTCAGGTAGGTGGTGAGGTTGCCGATATGATGCTTTCCGAGGGCATAGTGCTAGCTGCTCAGTCAGAAATTATGTTCCAAATAGGGAAATCAAGATCAAACAAAAATGATCCTAAATGGATGAACAATAGATTAAAATATCTGATTTGGTCAAAATAGAGGCATATAAAGTCAAATCAAAAAGGAGAGGGGCCATGTAAGAATCGATAATATTCAGTTAAAGAGAGAAAATAAAAAAAAAGGAATTAAAAAGCAAAAAGAGATTATGAGGTTCAATTGCAAGAGAAACGAAGACTAACACATACAGATTCTATTCAGGTTAACATAAGTAAGATCAGGGACAAGATAGGCCCACACAAAAGTTCCTCGGTCAGTCTCACTGACATGATAAGAATTGTGTAGAATTTTTTAATAATACTTCCTCTCAGTTATTTTAACAGGATGAAGACGCATGATATTCCATTAATGATAAATTATGTATAACAGGACGATAATAAACTGTGCACTATTAGGGTCACAAGTGACATGGTCCTTAGGCAAATAGATAAATTAAAACCAACAATTCGCCAGGCCCTGATGAACTTATGCAAGGTTCTAAAGGATGTGAAAAGAGGAGCTTAGCACATCTTTGTGGTCTAATCTTTTTCAACAATATCACTACAAACTGGCATGGTGCCAAGATAAGTTGGAAAAATGGCAAATGTGATACCTATTATCAAAACAGGTGAACCAGGTCCTTAGTTTCGAACTATAGACCAATAAGCCTAACCTCCATATTGGGAAAATTTAAATGGAATCAATAATAGTCCGAGGCTGTTCGTACCACCTTGAAAAGCATAAATTAATCAACGAATCTCAGCATGGTTTTTACAAAGGGACGTTCCTGCCTTACGAATTTAATATCTTTTTTCACTAAGTATATGATGAGGTAGATCATGGTAACGAATATGATATTGTGTATATGGGACATCAGTAAGGCGATTGGACAGGGTCCCACATCAGAGACTATTAGAGTAAAATTAACGCACAAATGGAATAGGAAGTAGAAATTTTTCCTGGATTAGAGTCATGGTTACAAAAAGGCAGCAGAGAGTTTTGCATAAAAAGGGATAAATCATAGTGCTGAAGCGTCCACGAGCGGTGTATCCACAGGGACATTGTATGTCCCTTCCTGCTTGTATCACAATCTACATAAACGACATAGATTAGGGCATAAAGAGCGACATCGCATTTTGCCGATGACGACCAAAGAATAGGCCCGTACGAATCATTCTGACTTGAACTATACGAGCACTCCAGGAAGATTATGAATAGACTGATGCAGTGGTTCCGGAGAAGTGGCAGATGCAGTTTAATATAGCCAAATCGAAGTGTTCTAAAATGTTGGACATGACAATAACGCATGCCACATATAAACTAAATTATTGTAGATCTTAATATTACTGTTGCGAAAAAGATTTAAAAGGAGTTCTGGTAGCAGTAATCAGAAACCAAGACAACAGTGCATAAGTGTCGCAATAAAGCTAATAGAATTCCTTGGCTAACAGTATCAATAAAGCATAAATAATAGGAGTCCTCAGGTGTTCTTCAACTCTATACATCCTTGTTTAGGTCCCTCATTTAGATTATGCTGCACAGTTTTTGGTCACCGAAAATACAGAATGGATATTAAATTCTCGTGGAAAATGTACAAAGTATGATGACAAAGAAGATCCCGTATCATCAACCTTCCCTATGAGGATAGACTAAGGTCCCCTGAAACTGCACTCTCCTAGAAGACGTAGAATTAGGGGGATAGGATTGAGGTTTATAGGTGGAAGACAGGAATAAAATTGAAAAGGTGAATTTAAATAGTGTGCTGATAATAACTAGCCAAGACAGGACCTCGCAGCAATGGTTTTAAGTTGGAAAAATTCAGATCAGGAGGGAATAGGAAAGTAGCTGTTTTGGTAATAGTAGTTGTGGATGAGTGGAACAAATCCCAAGAACTCGTTATAGAGGCCAGAAACTTGTGTAGCTTTTAAAAATAGTGTTGGGATAAATACATGAGTATATGTGGGTGGGTGTGAGTTAGACCTGATAGCTTGTGCTAACGGTCGGTATGCCGTGTTCACTCCCTTATCAATGTGACCTGACCTGACTAGGTTAGGGTGCATTGGCTTAAAGCCGGTAGGGACTTGTACCTGGCGTCGCATGGGGCCAGTAGGCCTTCTGCAGTGTTCCCATCGTTCTTATTTCCTTATGTTCATATGTTCTTATGTGTGGTCGAACGTTCCTCAATTAAATACCCAAGAGTTGCACTGTGTCACTAATAAACCAACTTCTCCATACTTTCACCTGTTGTTATGTGAGATAACGATCAAGAAGCTTCATGGTAAGATGTTCAGATATGCTGTAGAAGCCATTGTTCTGGGTGAAATTATTTGATATGAAGATTAGTACTGATTCCAGAATCCTTCATGTTTAAGTGTTTTCACTGTGTGCGGTGTTCCTCTGTTCTTCCTCCACAGTATATATGAGCACTGCAGCAGGCCTACTGACCAAAACTAGGCAGGTCATTCTTGAATCCAACTTTTTCCCAGCCATATATTTGTCTAAATTAGCTTCAACATACCTCACCATGACTATTCACATTATATACTCCAATATATATATATAATATAAAATATTATAAAATATATATAAATAAAAATATAATATATATATAATATATATATATAATATAATATATATTACATTAAATATATATATAAAATAACATATATAGAAATATAATAAATATATTATATATAGATTATATATATATATATATATATTATATATATATATATATATATAATATAAAAATAAAAATCAACCCTGCAGGGAAAACAGGGGCACGCAACATTTCCAACACCTCGTCCCCACTATTGAACCATTGAATTGTGAAGACTCAGACAATACAAGCAATAATGTCGGTTCGCCATCTGGCCTGCAGGGGTTACACTGGAATAATGGCCACATCAATTTAAAAGGAAAATGTTAATCACCAGTTATTTGGGTGACTTCAGAGGTACACTGCTTTCAGAGATCACAAGTTCATCAACAGTTCCTGCGCTGGTCTGATTCTGACGAAATTAACCTTTCTGTTGTTGCACACTTTGTGCACTTAAAAAGAATGATGGATGAATTAGTCCTATTGCAGTAGGCAACACTTTTCGCAGCCTCATTTCCAAAGCTGCTGTCCGAAGCATTCCGTCACGAGGAGGCAGCCATTATACCTTCAACCAAACCAACTGGTTTTGGGTCTCTCAAGAATTAAGCACGGTTCATGAAACAAGGTCGTAATCATAGCAACCTGCTGAGGGACAATGCAGTGTAAAGTTAGACTTCAAGATGCAATTTAATCCCCGTGAAAAGAGATGTTTACTAGCAGAGGTACTAGAATCATTTCCGCTGGTCTCTTTCCCTTTGTTTCAGCTGATATAGCAAGGAATCA
The DNA here is from genome assembly GCF_026875155.1 of Cherax quadricarinatus. Taxonomy (NCBI): domain Eukaryota; kingdom Metazoa; phylum Arthropoda; class Malacostraca; order Decapoda; family Parastacidae; genus Cherax; species Cherax quadricarinatus. The sequence continues at coordinate 64,429,991 of NC_069411.1, read as the reverse complement.
ATGCCACCTGTTTTAGAAGGGCATGAAATCACATTCATCAGAGGGGTTGTCCAGGCAAGGTGATCCTCTTGCACATTTCCTCTTTCTGTATAGCAGTTAAGTGCAATCACAGACTGACCAGTGAGCTAAACATCTGTGTTCCTGGATGATGGTACACAGGAGCAGATACTAAAGGAGTCCCCTCTTAGATGATCTTAGACACAAGTGATGACACAGGACAGTAATAGAAGGTCTCATCCTGATCGATCAAATGTGAAATCATCTCATTCATCAACAAGTGTAAATGCAGTGTGAATCCAAACTACAGGAGTCACAGTCATTGGCCCCTAACAAATATCTTCTTGCTTGGAGTGCACTCTCTGGGCAGCAATGCCCTTGACACAATCCTCAGGAAGAAACTGGAAGAACTGAGGAGAATGGAACAACGAATAGGCAATCTTGACACCCACGATGCCTTGAACTCTCAAAAAGTGCTTGAGTCTGGCCAGGTTGACATATTTCCTAAGATGTGCACCTTCATTTGATAACCCTATACTGCACGAATATGACAATATCCTGAGGCAGATTTTTACGAAAGTACTTAACCTTACTCTAGAAGACGGGCAGTGGAACCAAGCTACAGTTCCAGTCAGACTAGGAGGCATTGGTGTTCGCAAGTCATCACACTTTGCACTACCTGGACCAAAAGTTCATTGACGGAGCCATGATCTGGGATAATCTAACGGGCTCTGAAACCAGACCTGTTCCCCCCAACAGTTACAAACAGTCGCACTGGGATGTCCCGATAGTGGAGAAAATAGCCTCAACAGTGCTTCAGAGTGTGTCAGGGAAGGACAGAGCCCACCTCCTGGCAGTGAGAGCTCTTCATGCAGTGGACTTTCTGTTGACTTTTCCCAACTCCAGCCTTGGCACACGGCTCGAAATACAGACAATCCGCATTGGTGTTACCCTTCGACTTGCCGCCCCTATTCTCGCCGAACACAGGTGTATTTATGGCAGTGAAGCAGCAGACCGATTGGGTACCATGGTCTTGTGTGCCATAAATACGAAGGAAAGATTGCAAGACATGAGGAGGTTAATAACATTATCAAGAGGAGCCTCACAACAGCCGGATGCCCAGCAGTAAGGGAGCCACCCCAACTATGAAGATCTGATGGCAGCCAAAAGTGTCCAGATGGTATCACACTTCAAGCCTGGATAGATGGTAAGCAAATGGTGTGGGACTACACATATGCATCTACCTTGGCTGATACCTATCTCCAATACACCAGGGAAGAAGGAGGGGCAGCTGCCAGCTTCAGGGAGTCCCAAAAGTCTAGAAAATATGGAGAACTTGCCCATCATTATATGTTTGTTCCCATAGGCTCAGAGACCCTTGGCTCATGGGGAAAGAGTGCATCTAAGTTCCTTAAGGAACTAGGCAAGAGACTCATCAGGGTAACTAGGAATCCCAGGGCAGCTAGTTTTCTGTTCCAGCAACTCAGCGCTGCTGTTCAGAGGGGTAATGCTTTCTGTATTTTGGGCACGCGCCCCAGTTCTGAAGAGTTGGATAAGATTTTCGCATTATAATCAGTGAAAAACACGTAACAATATGTACTAGACATGTATCTCTCACATCTCATGTACTGTATATGCAATCTTTATATCAACAATGCATCTCTTAAACCTTTTGTACCATATTATGTAATAAAATATACATATTGGTAAGAAAGAATGCAAATATGGGGTTGTAGGGAAGTAAAATATTCAAATGGTTTCAGGAAGAAATCAAAATATTCTTCCTTGAAGCATTTTTATCCACTTCTCAGAGCCTACAGGTCCCACAATTTACACCAGAGGTGGACCCCATTCATATATATATATATATATATATATATATATATATATATATATATATTATATATATATATATTTTATATATAATATATATATATATATATATATATTTATATATATATATATATATATATATATTATATATATATAATATATATATATATATATATATATATATATATATATATATATATATATATATATATAAATGTCGTGCCGAATATGTAAAACTGGTCAATTAGCAAGAACACATTTAAAATTAAGTCCTTTCTAAAATTTTCTCTTATACGTTTAAAGATATATATTTTTCATTAATGTTAATGTACAAATTTTTAATTTTGCGCCAAAAGATTCTTAGAAAACCTGCCTAACTTTATTATAACAGCAGCAATTTATTTTAGCCTAATCCAACTAAATATATTTTAAATGCGTTGACAATAATTTTGTACTAAACAAACACAATCGAATATATTTTTTTCGTTAGGTTCAGAATGAATTTGGAGAAATTATTGCATACACAAATTTTCACTTGTCCTATATGCCAAGATGAGCGTTGCTATTTAAGCCAAGATCGCAAGTTCTGCCTATTCGGCTCGACATATATATATATATATATATTTTATTATATATATATAATATATATAAAATATATATATATATATATATATATATATATATAATATATATTATATATATATATATATGTATATACAAAATAACCACTGTGAAAGAATAGAGAAATTCCAAGCCTTTAGTGACTACTCACATTATCAAGGAACAATAAAAGTAATTTATTTATTTATTTATTTATTAATTTGAACATGATACAGAGAAGTACAAAAGAATACAGTTAAATGCAGCATGCCAAAGCCACTTGAATGCATAGCATTACTGGCAGGCTTAAAATTACCTTAAGATTAACTAAGCAATGAAGTATTCAGTGGTAAAACATTATTGTAAACAGATAACAATTAAGCACAAATGAGTATTACAAAAACAGGTCGTATGGTTGCTTGCATTGCTGTACAATCAGTATTTATTTATTTACTTATTTATTTATTTAATTTGAACATGATACAGAGAAGCACAAGGAATACAATTTTTAAAGTGCAACATGCCAAAGCTCCTTGTTTGCAGAGCATTATGGGCAGGCTTAAAATTAACTTAAGATTAACTAAGCAATGATATATTCAGTGGTACAAAAATTATTGTAAAACAGATAACAATTTAGTACAAATGAGTATTACAAAGACAGGTCATATGGTCATTACTGTGTTGCTGTGTAATCAGTAGAATGGAGTATTATGTTAGGTAATGAAGTTATATAGTAACAAAGTTTGATTGGGTCACAGGTTGACATTTATGAGATACAATAATGAGATACATATATGAGATACAATTTATGATACAATTATTCAGTATTTATTTAGTTGTGGGTAAGTGATTTTTGAGAAGAGACTTGAATTTATAAACAGACAGTGTTTCTTTTATATTCACAGGTAATGAATTCCAGATTTTAGGGCCTTTTATGTGCATTGAGTTTTTGCATAGCGTGAGATGGACACGAGGAACATCAAAGAGAGATCTGTGTCTTGTGTTATGGTCATGTGTTCTGTTGAGGTTGGTAATGCATCAAAGTAAGGCATATAAAGAGTCTAACACACACCTCACTATCACATCCCACAACAAAGCAACACCTGACTCGCGACTCATAAGAAAAGGAACACTGCAGCAGGCATGCTGGCCCAACTAGACAGGTCCTTCATACAATCCACAAACAAACTATTCTACCCAAGAATTAAGAATTTTAAAATTTATTATTTGTCCAATGCATTATTAAATTCTTCCCAAATTCTATTAATTATAAATGGATCTAATTTATATAAACCAAAGGAAATATTCATATTATTGTCAAAACTGCTTTTTATGAAACAAGATTCAATTATATTCCTGTCGACCATGGACTTGCTTAATACAACTTTCTCAACTTTTTGAAAATCAATTGGATGGTTAAAATCTCTCACATGAATAAATAGGGCATTGGAATCTTGTCCAGTTCCAACGCTATATTTATGTTGTTTTAATCTAAGTTCGAGACTTTTACCAGTTTAACCGTAATAAACTTTATCGCAAATTTTACAAGGAATCTTACAGACACATCCGTCAGCATTTTGGGGGGAATTCTCTATCAAAAGTTTTTTTTACTGTATAAAAATTTTTAAATACAACTTTGATATTAAAAGTCTTTAGCAGAGAAGGCATATCAACCAAGTTTTCATGGTAAGGGAGAACCAACATATTTTTAGTTGAATAAGGCTGGTTGTCCCTTTTTGTACTGTAAAAAGTATTTCTAGCAATTTTAAAAGATTTTTCAATTACGTTTCTAGGGTATTTCAAACATTAGCTTTTTCATAAATTTTGGGTATTTCCTCATCTATGAACTCTGGACTATAAATACATGAAGCTTTCAAAAACATTGATGAGAAAACAGACAATTTAACTTTATCTTGATGTGAAGAATAATAGTGGACATAGGAACAGTTATTTGTAGGTTTCTGTATATTTTAAATTTGAATTCATTATTACCCTTAATAATTAAAACATCTAGAAAAGGCAATGAGTTATTTTCTTTAAACTCAGCAGTAAAGTTTATAGAATGGGCTAAGCTATTTAATTTGCCAAGAAAATGGTGTATATCTACATTCTTGGGCATAAGACACAAAATATCATCAACATATCTGAACCATTTAGCTCTATTAAGGAGGATTGTGTTAAGCAACCTTGTTTAAAAAAATTCCAGGTATAGGTTACTAAGAACAGGTGAAAGAGGATTTCCCATTGCCATACCAAACTTCTGAGTGTAAAACTTATCATTAAATACAAATTTTGCATAAACAATGCAAAGTTTAATAAGTTTAATGATGGTAGGAACTGGCAATGGTAAATCATAATTAACGAGTTCTTCAGATAAGAAACTTAATAAATCATCAACAGGAACTTTCGTAAACAAGGAAGTAACATTAAAACTAACCATGTTAAAATCATTTAAGTCAGTCAAGAAGCTTAATTTATCAACTAAATCTATGTTTTTTAACATTAAAGTTAGAAATTTTGCCAAAAATAGGGCTCAAAATGTCAAGAAGCCATTTGGATAAATTATATGAAACTGATCCTATGGAGCTAATAATTGGTCTGACTGGATTCCCTGGTTTGTGTGTTTTTATTAGTCCATACATGTAAGGCAAAGATGGATTAGGGGAAAAGTAAATTGTTTAATTTAAATTCATCTTTGCCTTTCAGTAGAAGTTTTTTTGTTTTTATTGAAATTGCTGTTAACGGTTTCTAGGGGATTTTTTCTAAGTTTAGAATAGGTTTCAGTATCATCTAAGAGATTATTCATTTTTCTTGGTAATCATTTTCTTTCATAATTACTATTGCATTTATTTTATCTGCTTTAGTAAGGCACAATTTTTTATTGTTATTAAGTGTATCATAAGACTTAAAGAATCTTTGAGGGCAATTGGGAATGTTTGGTTTTAACATAGAGCTATATACCATTCCTTTACTAATATTAATTTCATCAATGGATAAATCAGAAAATTACCGACAATATGTAAAGTATAAGGACACAAGTGCAACTAATGAGATATTTTATTGTGGCAACGTTTCACTCTACAGGAACTTTGTCAAGCCGTTACAAACAATACATGGACACTAAGAGTATATATAGGCTTGGAGTGAGGTGTAATACTAGTGGTGGTAGTAGTAGTAGTAGTAAAAAGGGACAACCAACCTTATTCAACTAAAAATATGTTGGTTCTCCCTTACCTTGAAAACTTGGTTGATATTTCTTCTCCTCTTAAGACTTTTGATATCAAAGTTGTATTTAAAAATCTTGGTAGAGTAAAAAATAACTTTTGATAAAGAATTCCCCCCCAAATGCTGACGGATGTGTCTGTAAGATTCCTTGTAAAATTTGCGATAAAGGTCAAACTTGGAAAAGTCTCGAACTAAGATTAAAACAACATAAATATAGCATTAGAATTGGACAAAATTCTAATGCTGTATTTATTAATGTGAGAGATTTTAACCATCCAATAGATTTTCAAAAAGTTGAGAAAGTGGTATCAAGCAAGTTCATGGTCGACAGGAATATAACTAAATCTTGTTTCATAAAAAGCAGTTTTGAAAATAATATGAAG